>JARQOD010000003.1:31834501-32281548 GCA_033576555.1 Oophaga sylvatica | reverse complement strand
AAGGTTACGGAGTGGAGTCGTGTGTGTACAAGGTGTACAAAGCGTGGCTATGTGTGTGCAAGAAAAAAACACCGAGAGAAATAGCTCTACACAAAATATTTATCAAAAAATAACTTTATTAAACATGGTAGAAAACATGTAAAAATGGTAAAAACGGGAAAAACAAACACACAATACAGCCAAAATGGTGGAAAAACCTGGAGCAAGGTGGTACATAAGCATGTATGGTAAGCATAAGTCAAAAATACCCTTTTTCCAAGGAAATGTAACAAACCAAATGAATCGAGATGAAAAGTGCATATACCATATATAATCCAAAGGATATCTATCCTAAAATCACAGAGGCCTATACAATCCAGCACAAGTAGAGCTAGAATACGTATATATATCTCTCTCACATGGAGGTGACTCCTACTACAAAGTTGTTAGCCAGCACAAAGTGTCGAAAGGAGCAAAGGCCCCTAAGTTTATGCAAAGATCATAAGGAAAAGCAAAAATGACATGATCGAGGGTACATATATAGTAACACATAACATGCTAGAAATACTGATAGTCCATAATTACCTCACACTCCAGGCGTCCACCACACCCGACGCGCGTTTCGGACGAAGCATTTCAATGCGAAACGCGCGTCGGGTGTCGTGGACGCCTGGAGTGTGAGGTAATTATGGACTATCAGTATTTCTAGCATGTTATGTGTTACTATATATGTACCCTTGATCATGTCATTTTTGCTTTTCCTTATGATCTTTGCATATACTTAGGGGCCTTTGCTCCTTTCGACACTTTGTGCTGGCTACCAACTTTGTAGTAGGAGTCACCTCCATGTGAGAGAGATATATATATGTATTCTAGCTCTACTTGTGCTGGATTGTATAGGCCTCTGTGATTTTAGGATAGATATCCTTTGGATTATATATGGTATATGCACTTTTCATCTGGATTCATTTGGTTTGTTACATTTCCTTGGAAAAAGGGTATTTTTGACTTATGCTTACCATACATGCTTATGTACCACCTTGCTCCAGGTTTTTCCACCATTTTGGCTGTATTGTGTGTTTGTTTTTCCCGTTTTTACCATTTTTACATGTTTTCTACCATGTTTAATAAAGTTATTTTTTGATAAATACTTTGTGTAGAGCTATTTCTCTCGGTGTTTTTTTCATATTTCTTGCTCTACATGGGTTTATTATGTAGGTGTTGTATGTGTGTGCAAGGTGTACGGAGTGGAGCCTTGTGTATACTGAGTGGAACCTTGTGTGTGCGAGGTGGACGAAGCGGAGCCGTGTGTGTACGAGGCATACAAAGCGGAACCATGTGTGTATGAGGTGTGCAGAGCCATGCGTGTACAAGGTGTATGGTGGGGAGCATTCATACCTCCCAACCGTCCTGAATTCAGCGGGACACTCCCGATTTTGTGAGTCTGCCCCGCTGTCCTGGCCGGAAGCTTTTCCCGTGGACACAGGAGTACATGCCGGAGCCCCGAGGAGCACTTTAAAACTCACACGTGATGTTCCACCAGAAGTGACGTGCTGGAAGATGACCGGAAATTAGGTAATTTCGGGAGCAGATTGTGACGGAACCATGGAGGCACTTCAGGGAATGCTTCAGATCCATCACCGCCTGATCGCACCAGTGGTCTTGGAGTCTCATGACAGCAGGTGCACCATATCATGATTTTGCGTTCTGTAGTCTCAGAGTGACTGCAGACAATTATCCCGAGCCTTTAATAACTTTATAATAATAAATGAATTATGAACTTATTAAATAGAATGCAGCTCGTGGTTACATTTGTTAAGGGGCCGACAGACGGACATATTTCTCATGCGAGGATCGTATCACCATCCTCGGACTGACAGTTGGCTCTCCCGACCTGAGTGTAACAGCTGCATAGTAATCCATCACACTGTCACACTCATGTCACACGTACACACACGGCTCTGCTCTGTACACCTCGTACACACTACATCACTTCTACATCCACCTCGTACACACACGGCTCCGCTCCATACACCTCGTACACACACGGCTCCGCTCCGTACACCTCGTACACACACGACTCTGCTACTTCCAACTTGTACACACTACAGCACTGCTACATCCACACTAAACCCGAGTCCCGACGGAGCGGAGCCGTGTGTGTACGAGGTGTATGGAGCGGAGCCGTGTGTGTACGAGGCATACAAAGCGGAACCGTGTGTGTATGAGGTGTGCAGAGCCGTGCGTGTACAAGGTGTATGGTGAGGAGCATTCATACCTCCCAACTGTCCTGAATTCAGCGGGACACTCCCGATTTTGGGAGTCTGCCCCACTGTCCCGGCCGGGAGCTTTTCCCGTGGACACA
This sequence comes from Oophaga sylvatica, assembly GCA_033576555.1. NCBI lineage: Eukaryota > Metazoa > Chordata > Amphibia > Anura > Dendrobatidae > Oophaga > Oophaga sylvatica. Next base: position 32,279,204 of record JARQOD010000003.1, on the reverse strand, counting down.
GGAGTACATGCCGGAGCCCCGAGGAGCACTTTAAAACTCTCACGTGATGTTCCACCAGAAGTGACGTGCTGGAAGATGACCGGAAATTAGGTAATTTCGGGAGGAGATTGTGACGGAACTATGGAGGCACTTCAGGGAATGCTTCAGATCCATCACCATGTCCTCGCCTTGGAATCGGGGATGTCAGCCATGTGAGCGGATCATGATATGTCCTGCACCGGGAGGCTCAGGTGGGCACTACAATGGAGCCAGGCTGCTATAGTATCTTTATAGAATCTTTATTTCTTTCTCTCTCTGTTTCTTTCTCTCTGTTCTTTCTTTCTTTCTCTCTGTTCTTTCTTTCCCATCTTTCTTTCTTTCCCATCTTTCTGTCTCTCTGTTCTTTTTCTTTCTTTCTCTCTGTTCTTTCTTTCCCCTCTTTCTTTTCTCTCTCTGTTCTTTCCCCTCTTTCTTTCTTTCTTTCTTTCTTTCTCTCTGTTCTTTTTTTCTTCTCTCTCTTTCCTCTTTCTTTCTTTCTCTCTCTGTTCTTTCTTTCCCCTCTTTCTTTCTCTCTGTTCTTTCTTTCCCATCTTTCTTTCTCTGTTCTTTTTCTTTCTATCTCTCTGTTCTTTCTTTCTTTCCCCTTTCTTTTTATCTTTCTTTCTTTTTGTTTCTCTCTCTTCTTTCTTTCCCCTCTTTATTTCTCTTTCTCTCTGTTCCTTCTTTCCCCTCTTTATTTCTCTCTGTTCTTTCTTTCTTTCCCATCTTTCTCTGTTCTTTTTCTTTCTTTCTCTCTGTTCTTTCTTTCTTTCTCTCTCTGTTCTTTCTTTCTCTCTGTTCTTTCTTTTTCTTTCTTTCTTTCTGTTCTTTCTCTCTCTCTGTTCTTTCTTTCTCTCTCTCTGTTCTTTCTTTCCCATCTTTCTTTCTCTCTATCTCTCTGTTCTTTCTGTCTTTCTTTGTTCTTTCTTTCCCTTCTTTCTCTCTCTCCCTCTGTTGTTTCTTTCTTTACCCTCTTTCTTTTTTTCTCTCTGGTCTTTTTTTCTGTCCCCTCTTTCTTTCTCTCTCTGTTTCTTTCTTTTTCTCTATCTCTCTGTTCTTTCATTCCCCTCTTTCTTTCTCTCTCTCTGTTCTTTCCCCTCTTTCTTTCTCTGTTCTTTTTTCTTTCTCTCTCTGTTCTTTCTTTCTCTTTCTTTATTTCTCTCTCTGTTCTTTCTTTCCCCTCTTTCTTTCTCTCTGTTCTTTCTTTCTCTCTCTGTTCTTTCTTTCCCATCTTTCTTTTTCTGTTCTTTTTCTTTCTATCTCTCTGTTCTTTCTTTCCCCTTTATTTCTCTCTTTCTTTCTATCTCTCTGTTCTTTCTTTCTTTCCCCTTTCTTTTTCTCTTTCTTTCTTTTTCTTTCTCTTCTTTCTTTCCCCTCTTTATTTCTCTTTCTCTCTGTTCTTTCTTTCCCCTCTTTATTTCTCTCTGTTCTTTCTTTCCCATCTTTCTTTCTCTGTTCTTTTTCTTTCTTTCTTTCTCTCTGTTCTTTCTCTTTCTTTCTTTCTTTCTTTCTTTCTTTCTTTCTTTCTTTCTCTTCTCTCTGTTCTTTCTTTCTCTTTCTTTCCCCTCTTTCTTTCTTCCTGTTCTTTCTCTCTCTCTGTTCTTTCTTTCTTTCTTTCTCTTCTTTCTTTCTCTCTCTCTGTTCTTTCTTTCCCATCTTTCTCTCTATCTCTCTGTTCTTTCTTTCTTTCTTTGTTCTTTCTTTCCCTTCTTTCTCTCTCTCCCTCTGTTGTTTCTTTCTTTACCCTTTTTCTTTTTTTCTCTCTGTTCTTTTTTTCTGTCCTCTCTTTCTTTCTCTCTCTGTTTCTTTCTTTTTCTCTATCTCTTTGTTCTTTCTTTCCCCTCTTTCTTTCTCTCTCTCTGTCCTTACCCCTCTTTCTTTCTCTCTATTCTCTTTTTTTTCTTTCTCTCTCTGTTCTTTCTTTCCCCTTTCTTTCTCTCTGTTATTTATTTCCCCTCTTTCTTTCTTTCTCTCTCTATTCTTTATTTTTCTCTCTGTTCTTTCTTTCCCCCTCTGTCTTTCTTTCTCTGTTCTTTCTTTCCCCTCTTTCTTTCTCTCTCTCTCTCCCCTATACACAGTATGGTGGGCCCACAGCTCCCCTATACACAGTATGTTGGTCCCACAGCTCCCCTATACACAGCATGATAATCCCACAGCTCCACTATACACACTATAATGCTCCCACAGCTCCTCCATACACACTATGTTGCTCCCACAGCTCCCCTATACACAGTATGATGATCCCACAGCTCCCCTATATACAGTATGATGATCCCACAGCTCCCCTATACACAGTATGTTGATCCCACAGCTTCCCCATACACTGTATGATCTCACAGCTCCCCTATACACAGTATGATGATCCCACAGCTCCCTTATACACAGTATGTTGATCCCACAGCTTCCCCATACACTGTATGATCTCACAGCTCCCCTATACACAGTATGGTAGGCACACAGCTCCCTTATATACAGTATGATGGGCCCGCAGCTCCCGTACATACAGTATAATGTCCCCCAAAGTTCCCCTATATATAGAATGATGTCCCCACTGCTCCTCCAATACACAGTATAATAGTTAATAGCATTCTGACATCTTGTGATGCCTGCACTGAGAGCCCCTCTGCAGAGAGGAAATTAACTTTATTCCTCCTGGCAGCCTTGCTCTTCCAGTCATAGGGCTGCGCTGGTAGGTTTCAGTCACCGCTCTGTGTATAGAAAGTGGCGGCTGTAAGAGCACCACGGCACTGACTGACAGCCGGCTCAGCACCGTCTCCCACCCAGTAACTGCCCTACTGGTGCCCCTATAAATAATAATGCTTCTTAAGTGCCCACATAATAATTAACTGAGTCCCCCTATGCACAGAAGTAATGGCCCCAGCATCACTGATGTGAGAAGGGGGTTGTGTGATGACTCTTTCGGCTTCTTCCAATTATCTTCTATTGAGAGATGTCAAACTTATCTAGTCAACATGAGCAAATAGCAAATGTGGTCACATGACCGCCTGATCGCACCAGTGGTCTTGGAGTCTCATGACAGCAGGTGCACCATATCATGATTTTGCGTTCTGTAGTCTCAGAGTGACTGCAGACAATTATCCCGAGCCTTTAATAACTTTATAATAATAAATGAATTATGAACTTATTAAATAGAATGCAGCTCGTGGTTACATTTGTTAAGGGGCCGACAGACGGACATATTTCTCATGCGAGGATCGTATCACCATCCTCGGACTGACAGTTGGCTCTCCCGACCTGAGTGTAACAGCTGCATAGTAATCCATCACACTGTCACACTCATGTCACACGTACACACACGGCTCTGCTCTGTACACCTCGTACACACTACATCACTTCTACATCCACCTCGTACACACACGGCTCCGCTCCGTACACCTCGTACACACGGCTCCGCTCCGTACACCTCGTACACACACGACTCTGCTACTTCCAACTTGTACACACTACAGCACTGCTACATCCACACTAAACCCGAGTCCCGACGGAGCGGAGCCGTGTGTGTACGAGGTGTATGGAGCGGAGCCGTGTGTGTACGAGGCATACAAAGCGGAACCGTGTGTGTATGAGGTGTGCAGAGCCGTGCGTGTACAAGGTGTATGGTGAGGAGCATTCATACCTCCCAACTGTCCTGAATTCAGCGGGACACTCCCGATTTTGGGAGTCTGCCCCGCTGTCCCGGCCGGGAGCTTTTCCCGTGGACACAGGAGTACATGCCGGAGCCCCGAGGAGCACTTTAAAACTCTCACGTGATGTTCCACCAGAAGTAACGTGCTGGAAGATGACCGGAAATTAGGTAATTTCGGGAGGAGATTGTGACGGAACTATGGAGGCACTTCAGGGAATGCTTCAGATCCATCACCATGTCCTCGCCTTGGAATCGGGGATGTCGGCCATGTGAGCGGATCATGATATGTCCTGCACCGGGAGACTCAGGTGGGCACTACAATGGGAACCGGCTGCTATAGTATCTTTATAGAATCTTTTTTCTTTCTCTCTCTGTTTCTTTCTCTCTCTCTGTTCTTTCTTTCTTTCTCTCTGTTCTTTCTTTCCCATCTTTCCTTTCTTTCCCCAACTTTCTTTCTCTCTGTTTCTTTCTTCCCCCTCTTTCTTTATCTCTCTCTGTTCTTTCCCCTCTCTTCTTTCTTTTCTCTCTCTCCATCTTTCTCCTTTCTTTCTTTCTTCTCCTGTTCTTTCTTTCTTTCCCCTCTTTCTTTTCTTCTCTTCTTTCTTTTCTCCTCTGTTCTTTCTTTCCCTCTTTTTTTCTCTGTTCTTTCTTTCTTCTATCTCCTGTTCTTTCTTTCTTTTCCCCTTTCTTTTCTCTTTCTTTTTCTTTCTCTCTCTTCTTTATTTCCCTCTTTTTTCTCTTTCTCTCTGTTCTTTCTTTCCTCTTTATTTTTCTTGTTCTTTCTTCTTTCCATCTTTCTTTCTCTTTCTTTTCTTCTTCCTGTTCTTTTCTTTCTTCCTCTGTTCTTTCTCTTCTTTCTTCTCTCTGTCTTTCTCTCTCTGTTCTTTCTTCTCTTTCTTTCCCTCTTCTCTCCTGTTCTTTCTTTCTCTCTCTTTTCTTTCTTTCCCATCTTTCTTTCTCTCTATCGCTCTGTTCTTTCTTTCTTGCTTGCTTTCTTCTTTCTTTCCCTTCTTTCTCTCTCTCCCTCTGTTGTTTCTTTCTTTACCCTCTTTCTTTTTTCTCCCTGTTCTTTTTTTCTGTCCCCTCTTTCTTTCTCTCTCTGTTTCTTTCTTTTTCTCTATCTCTCTGTTCTTTCTTTCCCCTATTTCTTTCTTTCTTTCCCCCTCTTTCTTTCTTTCTTTGTTCTTTTTTCTTTCTCTCTCTGTTCTTTCTTTCTCTTTCTTTCTCTCTCTGTTCTTTCTTTCCCCTCTTTCTTTCTCTCTGTTCTTTCTTTCCCCTCTTTCTTTCTCTCTCTATTCTTTCTTTCTTTTTCTCTCTGTTCTTTCTTTCCCTCTCTGTCTTTCTTTCTGTGTTCTTTCTTTCCCCTCTTTCTCTCTCCCTCTCTGTTCTTTCTTTCTCTCTCTGTTCTTTCTTTCCCCTCTTTCTTTCTTTTTCTCTCTCTCTGTTCTTTCCCCTCTTTCTTTCTCTGTTCTTTCTTTCTTTCTCTCTCTGTCTGTTCTTTCTTTCCCCTCTTTCTTTCTTTCTTTCTTTCTTTCTTCTTTCTTTCTTTCCTTCTTTCTTTCTTTCTTTCTTTCTTTCTTTCTTTCTTTCTTTCTTTCTTTCTCCCTCTCTGTTTTTTCTTTCCCCTTTCTTTCTTTCTTTATTTCTCTCTCTCTCTCTGTTCTTTCTTTCCCTTTTTTCTTTCTTTTCTTTCTCTCTCTCTCTCTGTTCTTTCTTTCCCCTCTTTCTCTCTCTTTTCTTTCTTTCTTTCTCTTTCTTTCTTTTTCTTTCTTTCTTTCTTTCTCTTTCTCTCTCTGTTTTCTTTCCCCCTCTGTCTTTCTTTCTCTGTTCTTTCTTTCCTCTCTTTCTTTCTCTGTTCTTTCTTTCCTCTCTTTCTTTCTCTGTTCTTTCTTTCCCCTCTGTCTTTCTTTCTCTCTCTGTTCTTTCTTTCCCCTCTTTCTTTTTTTCTCTCTATTCTTTTTTTCTGTCCCCTCTTTCTTTCTCTGTTCTTTCTTTCTTTCTGTCTGTTCTTTCTTTCTTTCCCGTCTTTCTTTCTTTCTCTCTCTGTTCTTTCTTTCCCGTCTTTCTTTCTTTCTCTCTCTGTTCTTTCTTTCCCCTCTTTCTTTCTCCCTCCCTCTCTGTTCTTTCTTTCCCCTCTTTCTTTCTCTGTGTCTGTTCTTTCTTTCCCCTTTTCTTTGTTTATTTCTTTCTCTCTCTACTTTCTCTCTGTTCTTTCTTGCTTTCCCCTCTTTCTTTCTCTCTCCTTTCTCTCTGTTTTCTTTTTTCTCTCTCTGTTCTTTCTTTTACTCAGTACCAGTGTGCCCACAGTACCAGTCACTGTGCCCTCAGTACCAGCCAGTGTGATCACCAGTGCTAAATGGGTGTAGTCGGGGCGTGGACATGGGTGTGACTAGTTGTGAAATGGGTGTGGTCGGGGTGTGGCCTAAAATTTGCCGCCCATCTTCAAAAGTTGGGAGGTATGGGCTCCGCTCCGTACACCTCGTACACACACGGCTCCGCTCCGTACACCCCATACACACGGCTCTGCTACATCCACCCTGTAAACCCCTCCTGACCCCACACATAAACTTCCCCTCATCCAGCACCATGACAACCAGCACAGCAGAGTCCTGCATACACTGAGGGCTCAGATGATCGGGGTTGTCCCCGTGAGGAGTGTGGCAACATGTTGGAAAGCATGGAGCACTTCCTCCTTCAGTGTCCCTTTAATACATGGGTCTACAACAGGGTGGGTGCTTCCATAGGCTGGCGTCCCTTTCTTATCCGGAGTGGGCTTATGGGGCATTCAGATCCCTGGGTGGCCGAGAACGGAGCACTTTATTCCTAGTTAGCAGAGGCGTAGCTAGGGGTTCAGCTCAGGGGGGGCGAAACATCTGAGTGGGCCCCTAAAAGTAGGACATATCATTGGAGCAACCTGCGCAACCGCACATGGGCGCAAGAGGTAAGGGGGCCCATATATTCCTCCAAAGAAGGTGCAATTTTGCATTTTTAGGAGCTCTTGGGCTGCAAAGCGCCCATATATTGTTCTTGCACAGGGGCCCTTTCTGTCTGTGTCTCCTTGTGGCCCTTAACCAGGTAATCATGATTATAGCTATGGGGTTATAGGGGAACCTCAAGATATGACCGCACTGTCGTTGAAAATAAATCTCCATACAAACACCAGCACTGATATTACCGCCTTATGATGACATATAGTGGTAGATACCAGTCCTACAGAACATATAAGAGATTACAGTACAGTTATAGATGGTGACTTACAGAGGTGGAGTCATTCACTTTTCCCGTCTTTTCCATCTGGCTCAGACCGACATGTCGACTTCTCCAGCCAGGACTCTGCTGCAGAGATTACAACAAAGACACATCTGACTTCTCACATTTACAGCATCGTTCACATGTAGAATCATAATCCTCATGTCCAACCCCCAGCTCAATGCTGGATTCACTAAACCATCTCAGACAGATGTCTGTCCAGCCTCTATGTGAAGACCTCCATTGAAGGAGACCTCACCACCTCTCGTGGCAGCCTGTTCCACTCATTGATCACCCCCACTGTCAAAAAGTTTTTTTTCTATTATCTAATCTGTATCTTCTCCCTTTCAGTTTCACCCCATTGCTTCTTGTGTTTCCACAATGTATTCCCAACCTGCACCAACTCCTCATCCTGCTGATACCCCAATAGTGAGCCGCTGCTGCTGTATGTGTCCCTATTACTGCACCTGATACCCCAATACTGAGCCACTGCTGCTATATATGTCCCTATTACTGCACCTGATACCCCAATACTGAGCCGCTGCTGCCGTATGTGCCCCTATTACTGCACTTGATACCCTAATACTGAACCGCTGCTGCCGTATGTGTCCATATTACTGCACCTGATACCCTAATACTGAACCGCTGCTGCCGTATGTGTCCATATTACTGCACCTGATACCCCAATACTGAGCTGCTGTTGCTGTATTGCCACTATTACTGCACCTGATACCCTAATACTGAACCGCTGCTGCTGTATGTGCCACTATTACTGCACCTGATACCCTAATACTGAGCCGCTGCTGCTGTATGTGTCCCTATTACTGCACCTGATACCCCAATACTGAGCCACTGCTGCTATATGTGTCCCTATTACTGCACCTGATACCCCAATACTGAGCCGCTGCTGCCATATGTGCCCCTATTACTGCACCTGATACCCTAATACTGAGCCGCTGCTGCTGTATGTGCCACTATTACTGCACCTGATACTCTAATACTGAGCCGCTGCTGCTGTATGTGTCCCTATTACTGCACCTGATACCCCAATACTGAGCCACTGCTGCTATATGTGTCCCTATTACTGCACCTGATACCCCAATACTGAGCCGCTGCTGCCGTATGTGCCACTATTACTGCACCTGATACCCTAATACTGAGCCGCTGCTGCTGTATGTGCCACTATTACTGCACCTGATACCCTAATACTGAGCCGCTGCTGCTGTATGTGTCCCTATTACTGCACCTGATACCCCAATACTGAGCCACTGCTGCTATATGTGTCCCTATTACTGCACCTGATACCCCAATACTGAGCCGCTGCTGCCGTATGTGCCCCTATTACTGCACTTGATACCCTAATACTGAACCGCTGCTGCCGTATGTGTCCATATTACTGCACCTGATACCCTAATACTGAACCGCTGCTGCCGTATGTGTCCCTATTACTGCACCTGATACCCCAATACTGAGCCGCTGCTGCTGTATGTGCCACTATTACTGCACCTGATACCCTAATACTGAACCGCTGCTGCCGTATGTGCCCCTATTACTGCACCTGATAACCTAATACTGAACTGCTGCTGCCGTATGTGCCCCTATTACTGCACCTGATACCTCAATACTGAGCCGCTGCTGACGTATGTGTCCCTATTACTGCACCTGATACCCCAATACTGAGCCGCTGCTGCCGTATGTGACCCTATTACTGCACCTGCTGTGTGGTACAAAAACAGAGCTCCTAGTGCCCCACAAAATAATGCCCCCATTGTGCACCTTAGACCGTAATAATGCCTCCTTTGTGCTCTCTAGATGGTAAAATTGCCAATATTAATTTCCTGTGCATGTGCCCTCCACATTTTGTCCCTAGAAAGTAATAATACTCCATGTGCAACTTTGATGGTCACAATACTGAGAGCCCCTATAACAATAATGTTTAAGTGCCCACTTAACATTTAATTATGTCCCTTACATTCCCCATGTACAACTCCCCTATACACAGTATGGTGGGCCCACAGCTCCCCTATACACAGTATGTTGGTCCCACAGCTCCCCTATACACAGCATGATGATCCCACAGCTCCCCTATACACACTATAATGCTCCCACAGCTCCCCCATACACACTATGATGCTCCCACAGCTCCCCTATACACAGTATGATGATCCCACAGCTCCCCTATACACAGTATGATGATCCCACAGCTCCCCTATACACAGTATGTTGATCCCACAGCTTCCCCATACACTGTATGATGTTCTCACATCTCCCCTATACGCAGTATGATGATCCCACAAGTCCCCTATACACAGTATGTTGATCCCACAGCTTCCCCATACACTGTATGATGATCTCACAGCTCCCCTATACACAGTTTGGTAGGCACACAGCTCCCTTATATACAGTATGATGGGCCCGCAGCTCCCGTACATACAGTATAATGTCCCCCAGAGTTCCCTATATAAAGAATAATGTCCCCACTGCTCCTCCAATACACAGTATAATAGGTAATAGCATTCTGACATCTTGTGACGCCTGCACTGAGAGCCCCTCTGCAGAGAGGAAATTAACTTTATTCCTCCCGGCAGCCTTGCTCTTCCAGTCATAGGGGCTGCGCTGGCAGGTTTCAGTCACCGCTCTGTGTATAGAAAGTGGCGGCTGTAAGAGCACCACGGCACTGACTGACAGCCGGCTCAGCACCGTTTGCCATCCAGTAACTACCCTACTGGTGCCCCTATAAATAATAATGCTTCCTTAATGCCCACATAATAATTAACTGAGTCCCCCTATGCACAGTTGTAATGGCCCCAGCATCACTGATGTGAGCAGGGGGTCGTGTGATGACTCTTTCGGCTTCTTCCAATTATCTTCTATTGAGAGAAGTCAAACTTATCTAGTCGACATGAGCAAATAGCAAATGTGGTCACATGACCGCCTGATGGCACCAGTGGTCTTGGGGTCTCAGAGTGACTGCAGACAATTATCCCGAGCCTTTAATAACTTTATAATAATAAATTAATTATGAACTTATTAAATAGAATGCAGCTCGTGGTTACATTTGTTAAGGGGCCGACAGATGGACATATTTCTCATGCGAGGATCGTATCACCATCCTCGGACTGACAGTTGGCTCTCCCGACCTGAGTGTAACAGCTGAATAGTAATCCATCACACTGTCACGCTCATGTCAGGAGCGGCAGTCCGAGGATTGCGAAGTGATCCTCGCATGAGTTATACGGCCGTCTGCCTGCGCTCTTATGCTAAGGCCGGAGTCACATGTGCGAGAAACTCGCACGAGTCTCGCACCTCAACACCCGGCACTGCCCCCGGCACTCGGGAGCGGAGTGTGCTGCTGCATGTATTTCTATGTATTTCTATGCAGCAGCACATGAGGGTCCGAGTGCCGGCGGCAGTGCTGGGTGTTGATTCGCGAGTTTCTCGCATCACACTCGCAAGTGTGACCCCGGCCTTATACTTATCCTGGTTATACTAATACTTAGATATTAACCCCATCCTCTCACATTAACCCTCCAGTGCCCTGTCTCCCATAATACCCCCATCCTCTCACATTCAGTCCCCAGTGCCCTAGCCCCCACAATAGCCCATCCTCTTACATTAACCCCCCAGTGCTCTAGCCCCCACAATACCCCATCCTCTCACGTTAAGCCCCCCAGTGCCCTAGCCCCCACAATACCCCCATCCTCTCACATTAACCCTCCTGTGCCCTGTCTCCTCTCTCCCATAATACCCCTATCCTCTTACATCCACCCCCAGTGCCCTAGCCCCCACAATACCCCTGTCCTCTCACATACACCCCAAGTACCCTGTCTCCTCTCCCCTTAATACCCCTCATCCTCTTACACTCACCCCCAGTGTCCTAGCCCCATCCTCTTACATTAACCATCCCAGTGTCCTGACCCCCACAATACCTCCATCTTTACACATTAACCCCCCGCTGCCCTAGCCCCAACAACACCCCCATCCTCTCACATTTACCCCCAGTGCCGTCTCCTCTTCCCCATAATACCCCCATCCTCTCACATTCACCCCACCAGTGCCCTAGCCCCCACAATACCCCTGTCCTCTCACATACACCCCCAGTACCCTGTCTCCTCTCCCCTTAATACCCCTCATCCTCTTACACTCACCCCAAGTGTCCTAGCCCCATCCTCTTACATTAACCACCCCAGTGCCCTAACCCCCACAATACCTCCATCCTTACACATTAACCCCCCCACTGCCCTAGCCCCAACAACACCCCCAGCCTCTCACATTCACACCTCCAGGGCCCTAGCCCCACTATACCTCTCATCTTCTCACATTAAGCCCCCCAGTGCCCTAGCCCCCTCAATACCCCCATCCTCTCATACACCCCCAGTACCCTGTCTCCTCTCCCCTTAATACTCTCATCCTCTTACATTCACCCCCAGTGTCCTGTCTCCTCTCCCACATAATACCCCCATCCTCTCACATTAACCCCCCAGTGCCTTAGCCCCATCCTCTTACATTAACCCCCCAGTGCCCTAGCCCCCACAATACCTCCATCCTCACACATTAACCCCCCACTGCCCTAGTCCCAACAACACCCCCATCCTCTCACATTCACCCCAGTGCCCTAGCCCCCACAATACCCCCATCCTCTCACATTAACCCTCCAGTGCCCTGTCTCCTCTCTCCCATAATACCCCTATCCTCTTACATCCACCCCCAGTGCCCTAGCCCCCACAATACCCCTGTCCTCTCACATACACCCCAAGTACCCTGTCTCCTCTCCCCTTAATACCCCTCATCCTCTTACACTCACCCCCAGTGTCCTAGCCCCATCCTCTTACATTAACCATCCCAGTGTCCTGACCCCCACAATACCTCCATCTTTACACATTAACCCCCCGCTGCCCTAGCCCCAACAACACCCCCATCCTCTCACATTTACCCCCAGTGCTGTCTCCTCTTCCCCATAATACCCCCATCCTCTCACATTCACCCCCCCAGTGCCCTAGCCCCCACAATACCCCTGTCCTCTCACATACACCCCCAGTACCCTGTCTCCTCTCCCCTTAATACCCCTCATCCTCTTACACTCACCCCAAGTGTCCTAGCCCCATCCTCTTACATTAACCACCCCAGTGCCCAAACCCCACAATACCTCCATCCTTACACATTAACCCCCCCACTGCCCTAGCCCCAACAACACCCCCAGCCTCTCACATTCACACCTCCAGGGCCCTAGCCCCACTATACCTCTCATCTTCTCACATTAAGCCCCCCAGTGCCCTAGCCCCCTCAATACCCCCATCCTCTCATACACCCCCAGTACCCTGTCTCCTCTCCCCTTAATACTCTCATCCTCTTACATTCACCCCCAGTGTCCTGTCTCCTCTCCCACATAATACCCCCATCCTCTCACATTAACCCCCCAGTGCCTTAGCCCCATCCTCTTACATTAACCCCCCAGTGCCCTAGCCCCCACAATACCTCCATCCTCACACATTAACCCCCCACTGCCCTAGTCCCAACAACACCCCCATCCTCTCACATTCACCCCAGTGCCCTAGCCCCCACAATACCCCCATCCTCTCACATTAACCCTCCAGTGCCCTGTCTCCTCTCTCCCATAATACCCCCATCCTCTCACATTCAGTCCCCAGTGCCCTAGCCCCCACAATACCCCATCCTCTTACATTAACCCCCCAGTGCCCAAGCCCCCACAATACCTCAATCCTCACACATTAACCCCCCACTGCCCTAGTCCCAACACCCCCATCTCACATTCACCCCCAGTGCCATCTCCTCTCCCCCATAATACCCCCCATCCTCTCACATTCACGCCCCCAAGTGCCCTAGCCCCCACAATACCCCCCATCCTCTCACATTCAACCCACAGTGACCATGAGATCATACCTCCCAACTGTCCAGGATTGACCGGGACAGTCCTGATTCTGACCCCCTCCTCCCGCTGTCCCGGTGGGACACTATGTGTCCGGCAGTGAGATGAGCTGCCACGCCCCCCATACACCCTATAGTTGCCCTCCCAGCGCTCCACTTTAGCTTATCACAGCAAGCAATGACCTGCTGAGCAGTACTCCTCTGTGGGAGCAGGACCTGTGATGAGGTCACAAGAGGGAGGAGTTGGGTGTCACATGGTCAGGCTCCTCGTGCAGGTCTCTGTTGTGCTGAGCTATGCTGTGGTTGTAATGGTGCTGGATGAGGGTAAGTTTATGTGAGGGTCAGGAGGGATTTACAGTGTGGATGTAGCAGAGCCATGTGTGAAAAGTGTATGTAGCGTAGCCGTGTGTGTATGCTGTGTACAGAGCGAAGCCGTGTGTGTATGAGGTGTACGGAGCGGAGCCGTGTGTGTACGAGGTGTAGGGAGCGGAGCCGTGTGTGTACGAGGTGTACAGAGCGGAGCCGTGTGTGTACGAGGTGTACAGAGCGGAGCCGTGTGTGTACATGTGTACGGAGCGGAGCCGTGTGTGTACGAAGTGTACAGAGCGGAGCCGTGTGTGTACGAGGTGTAGGGAGCGGAGCCGTGTGTGTACAAGGTGTACAGAGCGGAGACATGTGTGTACGAGGTGTACGGAGCGGAGCCGTGTGTGTACGAGGTGTAGGGAGCGGAGTCGTGTGTGTACGAGGTGTATGGAGCGGAGCCGTGTGTGTACGAGGTGTATGGAACGGAGCCGTGTGTGTACGAGGTGGCTGTAGCAGTGCTGTGTGTGTACGGGGCGTACAAAACAAAGCCTTGTGTGTATGAAGTGTACGGAGCTGAACCACTCATCTCCGTACACACAGGGCTCCGTGCTTGAGCCGTGTGTGTACAGAGCGGAGCAGAGCCGTGTGTGTACGGAGCGGAGCAGAGCCATGTGTGTACGGGGTGTAGAGAAGTGGAGCCGCGTGTGTATGGAGCGGAACTGCGTGTGTACGAGGTGTACGGAGCGGAACCGCATGTGTACGAGGTGTATGGTGCAAAGCCGCATGTGTACAAGGTTTACGGAGCATGGCTGCGTATGTACGAGGTTAACGGAATGAAGCCGTGTGTGTACGGAGTGGAGCCGTGTGTGCACGAGGTGTACGGAGTGGAGCCATGTGTGCGCGAGGTGTACGGAGCGGAGCCGTGTGTGCGCGAGGTGTACAGAGGGGAACTGTGTGTGTATGAGGTGTGCGGAGTCGTGCGTGTACAAGGTGTATGGTGGGGAGCATTCATACCTCCCAACTGCCACAGATCCAGCGGGACAGTCCCGATTTTGAGGGATCAGGAGGGATTTACAGTGTGGATGTAGCAGAGCCGTGTGTGTGAGGTGTATGGAGTGGAGCCGTGTGTGCGCGAGGTGTATGGAGCGGAGCCGTGTGTGCGCGAGGTGTACGGAGCCGTGCGTGTACAAGGTGTATGGTGGGGAGCATTCATACCTCCCAACTGTCCCAGATCCAGCGGGACAGTCCCGATTTTGAGAGAGATTCTGCCCCGCTGTCCCGGCTGGGAGCTTACTTTTCCCGTAGACACAGGAGTACACGGCGGAGCCCCGAGGAGCACTTTAAAACTCTGCTCTTTCTTTTCCTCAGTACCAGTCAGTGTGCCCACAGTACCAGCCACTGATCCCATAATGCCAGCCACTGTGCCCTCAGTACCAGTAAGTGTGATCACCAGTGCTAAATGAGTGTGTTCGGGGTGTGGACATGGGTGTGATTAGTTGTGAAATGGGTGTGGTCAGGGGCGTGGCCTAAAACTTGCCGCAACCTCTGTCCCTCTTTCACATCTTCAAAAGTTGGGAGGTATGATGAGATGCCCAAAGTAAATGAATCTAATCAATTCCATCCCCACTTACTGATGAAGCTTGCAGTCACAGTGAGGCACGACCAGGAAGTATCCATGTGAGGAGGGCACTAGGACCCAGCGTGCCTGAGCCCATCAGAGTCTGCACAGAAAGTAACTGCAGCTGCTGCAATCGGCCGCTGTGCAGTCTGTCAGACAGGGGAGCTGGCATTGGGCTGCTCTCCCTGCACCTCAGACATGGCCACATGAGGTAAGTGGCCATGTCTCCCAGTGAGCCCCTGCATGTGACGGGGCCCGAGGCAATGGCCCCCTCTGCCCCCCCAGCAGCTACGCTACTGCTAGTTAGTCTAGTCATTAGGTTCCGCACTTGGAATGCACGGAGTTTAGTTTCCACGCAGCGGAAAGTCCTCCCCCGGGATGAGGTGGTTAGAAACATCTTGGGTGACCTGGGGAAGGTGCGCTCTTTGGAGTTCGAGAGGCTGGGTGAGAGGAGGGCCTCTTGGCTTTGGAGGGGTTTCTCCTTTAACGTGCCCTAGGGAGAGCTGGTCTGTGTGAGATTGTTGGTAGGGTAAGATAAGGTGGTGTGGGTGTTGAGGGAGAGAAAAGTAGGGACAGATAGGGACAGGGAGGGCCAGTTTAGGGATAGCTAGATAGTTATGATAAGCTAGGTAGAGTAGGGATAGGTAGGGACAGGTAGGGATAGTTAGGGTCAGTTTCTTTTCTTTTAGGGACAGATTTAGTTGGTGAGGGACAGGGTGCGTGTGTTGGTGGTTAGGGATGGGGCCTCTTAGGACTCCAGTTTCCCGGTGGTGGGCTGGTATGTGGCACATTTAGCTTTTTGTTTTGTAAATTCAGGAAATAATGGATATTGGGCTTGCAGGCGCTGAACTTGGGCCTTGTAAGTTCTGTGGTCAGTGTATAGTGTAAATGTTTATAAATGTTTATAGTGTTGTGCTTAAAGTAATGTAATGTAGTGTTCTTGTGTGGTAGGTCTGTTAATGTTATGTTTTATATATAAGTGTAAATAGTTATATGTTTGGGGGGTATAGTTTAGGTTGGGTGGGGGTTTTGTGTGGGGAGGGCATGGAACTTGCCATGGACCCGAGGGTTGTAAATTTCTAAGGGCATAAACTTTCATGGACCCGTCAAGCTTGCTGTGAAAAGGGCATGAACTCATGGACCTGTGGTGTGGTGGGGAAAAAGCAAAAAAAAATGTTTGTGCATGTCTTATTGTGTATATAGTAGTGTATATATAGGTTGTGTTGTATGTGTGGCCAGGTGAGGTCTTTCTCCTTTCTTTTGGGGGGTGAGTGTGTGTCAGTGTGTGTGCATGTTTCTTTTATGGTTTATATATAATTTTGGTTAGGGGGAATGTTCCTGCTGTTCCTTTGGAAGCTGCAATAGCTTTGGAAGGACGAAGGACTGTGGACTTTTTGGTTTATTTGATGCTGGTTTCTTTTGTTTCTGTTACTTATTTTAGCGATGTTTTATTTCTGTACAGTTTGTTATTTATTACAGTATGTATTGTTTATATTTTTATAATAAAGAGTTGCATCCACTGAGGCCCCTGATCATGTGACCCCTGACTCCTCCCCCTGTGACCTCATCACAGGTCCTGTGTGCACAGAACAGCCATATATGTGGAGTGCGGCTCTGCAGGTGGAGGTAGGTGCTGGAGATTCCCCATTACTGGGCACAGAACAGCCATATATGTGGTGTGCGGCTCTGCAGGTGGAGGTAGGTGCTGGAGATTCCCCATTACTGGGCACAGAACAGCCATATATGTGGTGTGCGGCTCTGCAGGTGGAGGTAGGTGCTGGAGATTCCCCATTACTGGGCACAGAACAGCCATATATGTGGAGTGCGGCTCTGCAGGTGGAGGTAGGTGCTGGAGATTCCCCATTACTGGGCACAGAACAGCCATATATGTGGAGTGCGGCTCTGCAGGTGGAGGTAGGTGCTGGAGATTCCCCATTACTGGGCACAGAGCAGCCATATATGTGGTGTGCGGCTCTGCAGGTGGAGGTAGGTGCTGGAGATTCCCCATTACTGGGCACAGAACAGCCATACATGTGGAGTGCGGCTCTGCAGGTGGAGGTAGGTGCTGGAGATTCCCCATTACTGGGCACAGAACAGCCATATATGTGGTGTGCGGCTCTGCAGGTGGAGGTAGGTGCTGGAGATTCCCCATTACTGGGCACAGAACAGCCATATATGTGGAGTGCGGCTCTGCAGGTGGAGGTAGGTGCTGGAGATTCCACATTACTGGGCACAGAACAGCCATATATGTGGAGTGCGGCTCTGCAGGTGGAGGTAGGTGCTGGAGATTCCCCATTACTGGGCACAGAACAGCCATATATGTGGTGTGCGGCTCTGCAGGTGGAGGTAGGTGCTGGAGATTCCCCATTACTGAGCACAGAACAGCCATACATGTGGTGTGCGGCTCTGCAGGTGGAGGTAGGTGCTGGAGATTCCCCATTACTGGGCACAGAACAGCCATATATGTGGTGTGCGGCTCTGCAGGTGGAGGTAGGTGCTGGAGATTCCCCATTACTGGGCACAGAACAGCCATATATGTGGAGTGCGGCTCTGCAGGTGGAGGTAGGTGCTGGAGATTCCACATTACTGGGCACAGAACAGCCATACATGTGGTGTGCGGCTCTGCAGGTGGAGGTAGGTGCTGGAGATTCCCCATTACTGGCACAGAACAGCCATATATGTGGAGTGCGGCTCTGCAGGTGGAGGTAGGTGCTGGAGATTCCACATTACTGGGCACAGAACAGCCATATATGTGGAGTGCGGCTCTGCAGGTGGAGGTAGGTGCTGGAGATTCCCCATTACTGGGCACAGAACAGCCATATATGTGGTGTGCGGCTCTGCAGGTGGAGGTAGGTGCTGGAGATTCCCCATTACTGGGCACAGAACAGCCATATATGTGGAGTGCGGCTCTGCAGGTGGAGGTAGGTGCTGGAGATTCCCCATTACTGGGCGCAGAACAGCCATATATGTGGTGTGCGGCTCTGCAGGTGGAGGTAGGTGCTGGAGATTCCCCATTACTGGGCACAGAACAGCCATATATGTGGTGTGCGGCTCTGCAGGTGGAGGTAGGTGCTGGAGATTCCCCATTACTGGGCACAGAACAGCCATATATGTGGTGTGCGGCTCTGCAGGTGGAGGTAGGTGCTGGAGATTCCCCATTACTGGGCACAGAACAGCCATATATGTGGTGTGCGGCTCTGCAGGTGGAGGTAGGTGCTGGAGATTCCACATTACTGGGCACAGAACAGCCATATATGTGGTGTGCGGCTCTGCAGGTGGAGGTAGGTGCTGGAGATTCCCCATTACTGGGCACAGAACAGCCATATATGTGGAGTGCGGCTCTGCAGGTGGAGGTAGGTGCTGGAGATTCCCCATTACTGGGCGCAGAACAGCCATATATGTGGTGTGCGGCTCTGCAGGTGGAGGTAGGTGCTGGAGATTCCCCATTACTGGGCACAGAACAGCCATATATGTGGAGTGCGGCTCTGCAGGTGGAGGTAGGTGCTGGAGATTCCCCATTACTGGGCACAGAACAGCCATATATGTGGTGTGCGGCTCTGCAGGTGGAGGTAGGTGCTGGAGATTCCCCATTACTGGGCACAGAACAGCCATATATGTGGTGTGCGGCTCTGCAGGTGGAGGTAGGTGCTGGAGATTCCACATTACTGGGCACAGAACAGCCATATATGTGTGTGCGGCTCTGCAGGTGGAGGTAGGTGCTGGAGATTCCCCATTACTGGGCACAGAACAGCCATATATGTGGAGTGCGGCTCTGCAGGTGGAGGTAGGTGCTGGAGATTCCCCATTACTGGGCGCAGAACAGCCATATATGTGGTGTGCGGCTCTGCAGGTGGAGGTAGGTGCTGGAGATTCCCCATTACTGGGCACAGAACAGCCATATATGTGGTGTGCGGCTCTGCAGGTGGAGGTAGGTGCTGGAGATTCCCCATTACTGGGCACAGAACAGCCATATATGTGGAGTGCGGCTCTGCAGGTGGAGGTAGGTGCTGGAGATTCCCCATTACTGGGCACAGAGCAGCCATATATGTGGTGTGCGGCTCTGCAGGTGGAGGTAGGTGCTGGAGATTCCCCATTACTGGGCACAGAACAGCCATATATGTGGAGTGCGGCTCTGCAGGTGGAGGTAGGTGCTGGAGATTCCCCATTACTGGGCGCAGAACAGCCATATATGTGGAGTGCGGCTCTGCAGGTGGAGGTAGGTGCTGGAGATTCCCCATTACTGGGCACAGAACAGCCATATATGTGGTGTGCGGCTCTGCAGGTGGAGGTAGGTGCTGGAGATTCCCCATTACTGGGCACAGAACAGCCATATATGTGGTGTGCGGCTCTGCAGGTGGAGGTAGGTGCTGGAGATTCCCCATTACTGGGCACAGAACAGCCATATATGTGGAGTGCGGCTCTGCAGGTGGAGGTAGGTGCTGGAGATTCCCCATTACTGGGCACAGAACAGCCATATATGTGGAGTGCGGCTCTGCAGGTGGAGGTAGGTGCTGGAGATTCCCCATTACTGGGCGGGGGGCAGTAACCCCTTCACTATCCCAATATTCCATGTCTGATCTTACTTCAATATTGGGACTAGTAAAACTTTCACGCCACTAATCTAATTAAGGATTCTCTCTCTGCTCTTAGTTTGTTTATTTAAATATCCATTCATTATGCCAGGTCTCTGCTCTTTTTCTGTATATATTTATGTTTCTTCAGATACTTTGTTATACCATGCCCGAGGAACAGGCATAAGAAGTCTCAGTAGTTTGCTCTATAACATCATTTTATTTTTGTCAGCCATTAAAGGGTATCACAACTACAAGATTATTTTTGTTTCCCACTGAGAACAATCTTTATAAGAATCATACCGTTTCTGTCTTTTTTCCCCCCTGATAGATACATACGACTCACACAGTGCTCCTTTCTTGGCCCCCCCACACACGGTATGACGTTCCCCAGTACCACCGTCCCCCACACACCGTATAATGTTCCCACAGTACTGCCACCCCCCACATACAGTATAATGTTCCCCAGTACCACCATCCCCCCACACACAGTATATTGTTCCCAAGTGACAACCATCCCCCCACACAGTATAATGTTCCCCCAGTACCGCCATCCCCCACACACAGTATAATGTTCCCACAGTAGCGCCATCCCCCACACACAGTATAATGTTCCCCCAGTACCGCCATCCCCCACACAGTATAATGTTCCCACAGTACCACCATCCCCCACACACAGTATAATGTTCCCACAGTACCGCCATCCCCCACACACAGTATAATGTTTCCCCAGTACCACCACCCCCCCACACACAGTATATTGTTCCCATAGTACAACCATCCCCCCACACAGTATAATGTTCCCCCAGTACCGCCATCCCCCTCACACAGTATAATGTTTCCCAGTACGCCATCCCCCCACACACAGTGTAATGTTCCCACAGTGCACCATACCCCACACACAGTATAATGTTCCCCAGTACACCATCCCCCACACACAGTATAATGTTCCCACAGTACTGCCATCCCCCACACACAGTATAATGTTCCCCCAGTACCGCCATCCCCCACACACAGTATAATGTTCCCACAGTACCACCATCCCCCACACACAGTATAATGTTCCCACAGTACCACCATCCCCCACACACAGTATAATGTTCCCACAGTACTGCCACCCCCCCCCACACACAGTATAATGTTCCCACAGTACTGGCATCCCCCCACACACACTATAATGTTCCACAGTACTGCCATCCCCCCACATACAGTATAATGTTCCCACAGTACTGCCATCCTTCCACACACACTATAATGTTCCCACAGTACTGGCATCCCCCACACACACTATAATGTTCCCACAGTACTGCCATCCCCCCACATACAGTATAATGTCCCACAGTACTGCCATCCTCCCACACACACTATAATGTTCCCACAGTACTGCCATCCCCCCACACACACTATAATGTTCCCACAGTACCGCCATCCCCACACACAGTATAATGTTCCCACAGTACTGGCATCCCCCCACACACAGTATAATGTTCCCACAGTACCGACAGCCCCCCCCCCACACACATAGTATAATGTTCCCACAGTACCAACACCCCCCCCCCACACATAGTATAATGTTTCCACAGTACTGGCATCCCCCCACACACACTATAATGTTCCCACAGTACTGCCATCCCCCCACACACAGTATAATGTTCCCACAGTACTGCCATCCCCCCACACACAGTATAATGTTCCTACAGTACTGCCATCCTCCCACACACACTATAATGTTCCCACAGTACTGGCATCCTCCCACACACACACACTATAATGTTCCCACAGTACTGCCTCCCCACACACAGTATAATGTTCCCACAGTACCGACAGCCCCCCCCACACATAGTATAATATTCCCACAGTACCGCACCCCCCACACATAGTATAATGTTCCCACAGTACCGCCATCCCCCCACACACAGTATAATGTTCCCACAGTACCACCATTCCCCACACACAGTACAATGTTCCCACAGTACCGCCATCCCCAACATACAGTATAATGTTCCCACAGTACCGCCATTCCCCACACACCAGTATAATGTTCCCACAGTACCGCCATTCCCCACACACAGTATAATGTTCCCACAGTACCGCCTTCCACCCACACAGTATAATGTTCCCACAGTACTGCCATCCCCCACACACAGTATAATGTTCCCACAGTACCAACATCCCCCCACACACAGTATAATGTTCCCACAGTACCACCATCCCCCACACACAGTATAATGTTCCCACAGTACTGCCACCCCCCCACACACAGTATAATGTTCCCACAGTACTGGCATCCCCCCACACACACTATAATGTTCCCACAGTACTGCCATCCCCCCACATACAGTATAATGTTCCCACAGTACTGCCATCCTTCCACACACACTATAATGTTCCCACAGTACTGGCATCCCCCCACACACATTATAATGTTCCCACAGTACTGCCATCCCCCCACACACAGTATAATGTTCCCACAGTACCGCCATCCCCACACACACAGTATAATGTTCCCACAGTACTGGCATCCCTCCACACACACTATAATGTTCCCACAGTACTGGCATCCCTCCACACACACTATAATGTTCCCACAGTACTGCCATCCCCCACACACAGTATAATGTTCCCCAGTACCGCCATCCCCCCACACACAGTATAATGTTCCCCCAGTACCACCATCCCCCACACACAGTATAATGTTCCCACAGTGCTGCCATCCTCCCACACACAGTATAATGTTCCCACAGTACTGGCATCCCCCCACACACACTATAATGTTCCCACAGTACTGCCATCCCCCCACATACAGTATAATGTCCCACAGTACTGCCATCCTCCCACACACACTATAATGTTCCCACAGTACTGGCATCCCCCCACACACACTATAATGTTCCCACAGTACTGCCATCCCCCCACACACAGTATAATGTTCCCACAGTACCGCCATCCCCACACACACAGTATAATGTTCCCACAGTACTGGCATCCCCCCACACACACACACTATAATGTTCCCACAGTACCACTATTCCCCACACACAGTACAATGTTCCCCCAGTACCGTCATCCCCCACATACAGTATAATGTTCCCACAGTACCGCCATTCCCCACACACAGTATAATGTTCCCACAGTACCAACACCCCCCCCCCCCCCCCACACATAGTATAATGTTCCCACAGTACTGGCATCCCCCCACACACACTATAATGTTCCCACAGTACTGCCATCCCCCCACACACAGTATAATGTTCCCACAGTACTGCCATCCCCCCACACACAGTATAATGTTCCTACAGTACTGCCATCCTCCCACACACACTATAATGTTCCCACAGTACTGGCATCCCCCCACACACACACTATAATGTTCCCACAGTACTGGCATCCCCCCACACACAGTGTAATGTTCCCACAATACCGCCATCCCCACACACACAGTATAATGTTCCCACAGTACTGGCATCCTCCCACACACACACACTATAATGTTCCCACAGTACTGCCATCCCCACACACAGTATAATGTTCCCACAGTACCGACAGCCCCCCCACACATAGTATAATATTCCCACAGTACCGACACCCCCCCCACACATAGTATAATGTTCCCACAGTACCGCCATCCCCCCACACACAGTATAATGTTCCCACAGTACCACCATTCCCCACACACAGTACAATGTTCCCACAGTACCGCCATCCCCCACATACAGTATAATGTTCCCACAGTACCGCCATTCCCCACACACAGTATAATGTTCCCACAGTACCGCCATTCCCCACACACAGTATAATGTTCCCACAGTACCGCCTTCCCCCCACACAGTATAATGTTCCCACAGTACCGCCATCCCCCACACACAGTATAATGTTCCCACAGTACCAACATCCCCCCACACACAGTATAATGTTCCCACAGTACTGCCATCCCCCCACACACAGTACAATGTTCCCACAGTACCGCCATCCCCCACACACAGTACAATGTTCCCCCAGTACCGTCATCCCCCACATACAGTATAATGTTCCCACAGTACCGCCATTCCCCACACACAGTATAATGTTCCCACAGTACCGCCTTCCCCCCCACACAGTATAATGTTCCCACAGTACTGCCATCCCCCCACACACAGTATAATGTTCCCACAGTACTGCCTTCCCCCCACACAGTATAATGTTCCCACAGTACTGCCATCCCCCCAGACTGTTGCATGAAACATGACAGACTGTTACAGAAACCAGAGGACCCTGCCCTTGCGGGCTTACAGTCTACAGGATAATGTGAAGGAGACAGTATTTAGGGGAGTTGCAGTAACTCCGGTGGTGGTGAGGGGGCATGGCTTCTTTGCAGGCTGTAAGCTTTCTTGAAGAGGTGGGTTTTAAAAGTTCTGAATGTGATAAATTGGACATGTTGGGTTACAAAATTCCTAGAAGGGGGGTAAACTAGGGAGAAGTTTTGCAGGTGATTGGGTTAGAGATGTATAAATGTAGAGGAGAGAAGGGGTTCTTGTGAGGACCAGATATTAAGTGTTGAAAGATATCGGAAGATTACCTCAGAGACATTTGCAGGAGACAGATTATGGACAGCTTTGTAGGTCAATGTTAGTAGATTGAACTGGATTCGTTGGGGGATTGGATGTCAATGAAGGGATTTCCAGAGGGGATAAGTGGTGGAATAGCAAGAGAGAGATGGATTAGTCAGGCAGCAGAGTTAAGTACAGACTGGGGAGGTGCAAGAATGTTACAAGGGAGGCTACAGAGGACGATATTGCAGTAGTAGAGGGACTACAGTGTAAGATGGTTTGTTGAGACATCATATTTTATTGTTAGCTGTTGGTTAAGGTGCAAAGGCTGAATAACACGAGCAGAATAATGTACTACTTTATATAAACTTTATAAAAAGCAGTGAATTATATGTTTCTTTTATTAACTGCTACAGGGATGAACACTCTACATGTAGCATCAAGTGAGCAGACATAACTCTGCTCACGATTAAGTGATAAACATTGATAGAAAAAAATAACAATTAGCAAAATTAAGTTTGGCCGGATGGATCGAATTTCCATAACAGTCATGGTCTTTGATGTGGGTTCTTTGGAAAATTAATTTCCCACCCCTATTACACAGGATTCTTTATGATGTTACGTTTTCTCATCTTCTCCCTATTAAGGTCCCTACGATATTGGATCCTTTCAGTAGAAATATTCTATATAAGAGAATTTACCTAACTAACCCATCAAGGATGGATATGGACAGAGACATAAAATCACAGAAGATATTACACCTCACCCTAGAGATCCTCTTCCGGCTTACTGGAGAGGTGAGAGATTCTGATGACGTCACATTACATCATTCTTATCTATGGGAATAACGGACAGAACTGGAGAGGTGAGGACTCTGGAAATGTCTGTAGTGAGATTTATTAATGTGTCTCTCCATAACCAGGATTACACAGTAGTGAAGAAGACCTCTAGTGAGCGCTGTCAGGACCCTGTGTCTGAGGGATGGGAAAGACCCCGGAGCCCAATCACAGGACCTCCACCTCACCCCCTGATACATGAGGACATCAATGACCAGAAGATCCTAGAACTCACCTACAAGATGATTGAGCTGCTGACTGGAGAGGTGACACTGCGGGGAATGCTGGGACATTATACAGTAACGCTATGAAGGGATCGGGGGATGACGGTATCATTGTATGTGTCAGGTTCCTATAAGGTGTCAGGATGTCGCTGTCTATTTCTCCATGGAGGAGTGGGAGTATTTAGAAGGACACAGAGATCTGTACAAGGACGTCATGATGGAGGTTCCTCAGCCCCTCACATCACCAGGTAATAGACAGAACTAAATACACACGGCCTATAATTATCTGTATGTAAAGAATGAATTCAGTCCCTGTATGTGTTTCCTCCAGTTCTATCCAGTAAGAGGACAACACCAGAGAGATGTCCCCGTCCTCTTCCACAGGACTGTAAACAAGAAGATGCTAGTGTTCCTCCGGATCATCAGGTAGATGGAGAGAAGGTGTCATGAGATCTCCTCTATGATGTGTAGATGGCTGTGAATGTCTTGTGCTCAGTCTTGTTTTATCCACCAGTATTGTGTTTAAGGCCGGCGTCACACTAGCGTGTTTGATGCGAGTAAGTCGCACGACTTTCTCGCATCAACACCCGGCACGGCCGCCCGCTCTCGGACCCGAGTGCGCGGCTGCATAGAAATTCATGCAGCCGCATACTCGGGTCCGAGAGCGAGCGGCCGTGCCGGGTATTGATGCGAGAAAGTCGTGCGACTTACTCGCATCAAACTCGCCAGTGTGACGCCGGCCTTATACTTGTGTAATGAGAACGGTGGAGATGGCAGGATTAGAGCTGATCATAGATGTGACCTCTCCATCTGTCCGTGATTTTTACATAATTTATTTCAGAGTGAAGATCTGACCCATATTAATACTACAGAGGCATATGTGAGGGGTGATGAGCAGTGTAAAGAGGAAAATGTTACATATGGTCACCCAGGTGAGAAGTAACCAGAGTAACTAATTGCAGAGAAGTCACAGATTCTTCTCAGTCACCAGCTGTGGCTGCTTTTTCGGTGGTGTCCGGCCATATCACAGTCATGTGATCACCATTTTGCCGCTAGATCACAACATTTTCCTCCACCCAGAGCTGTTCACATTTTTTTGGTGGCTTAAAGCCCTTCTTCTATAGAATCTTTCTACCCCCTGGAATTAGAAGAGGCTGTCCCCTATCTGCCTACATCTGTAAATTACAAAGCCAAATGACAGTGTACGTAGAATGTGTTGACAAGGTAGAAAATCATTTGAAGAAAAATATTATGTAGATCTCTTGGAGAAAGTGGAGGGTAATGATGCTGTTACCTTCCTTGAACCCTGATATCTTAGGGTATGTTTCTACATTCCGTAACGCTTTTGAACGCAGGTGATTCCGCATGTGTTCATTGAACCATGCAGAATCTCGGCGTCTTATACATTATACGGGTCATTCATCTTGCGGAGACGGAGCGTCTCCGCAAGATAAATAGACATGCTGCAGTCTAGAAAGACTCGCCGTATGTGCATATACGCAGGGCTGCCGGAGGCGTCCCTGCACGCATAGTGGAGATGGGATGTCATGAAATCCTATCCACTATGCTGTAACATCTGGCCGCTGCGGGTTTGACGCTGTGGCTATACGCAGCGCCAAACCCACAGCGTTTAATGACCATGGAAACATACCCTTACTGGATGAATCTACCTTCTCTCCCCTCTGTGCTGCTGAATCTGCTCATATGGTCCCTACAAAAACAGGGTCCAGTCTTTCTGGCCAAACTTCACTTTTTTATCGTAACAATAAATGTGCAGTGAGGACCAAGTTTGAATTTTATTTATAATAACCAAAGAGTTTTCCTTTATCTTGAGTTCTCAATTTCTTTTAAAACCAACCAAATTCAAAGCACATTGCAATAAATTACATAAAAAAGACACTACACCTGTGCCATGATATAGTTCTAAGCTGTATGTGGTTGATTTGCTGTATAATACTCTATTCATACCCTCTGGAGAAGTATTGGCTCCAGCTCTGGTTTCCTACTCTGATGCAAAGTCATAAACTACATGTTTTTTTATCCTAAAAAAAATTCAGATTACTGTACAATTGCTCCTATAATGGGGAACACCAATGCCTTCTCTACTATTGTAGTCTGGACTCAGCAGCTCCAATGGTTCATCATAAATGAGTAGCTGCTGCTCGGTAGTGCAAGATGGCGAGAACAGTCAGGTAGTCGGGTCAGAACTTGAAGAGCAGAGAAAATACAAAATCGGAAGACGCAAGAGTAGTCCGTAAACAGGTCGGGTTACAACCGGAAACAAATAAACAAGCCAGGAGCTGTGCACAGAGGACTGAATCAGAGGAGAACAAGGTTGTATCTGGCAGCTTCTGGCTTTGAGTTTTAATATGGTGTGGTGCTTTCCAATTACCTGAAGCAGGGAGCTGATTGTTCCGGCTGGACAACACACGCACCCATATTGCTAGACTGATACTGCTGGTCCCAGCCACCTGTTCTTAGTGGCTAAACAGAGCATGTGCCACCCAGATCTTATGTTTCCGACATCTCCTTCATCACTAGCACTGCCTGCAAAATAAATAAGGCAGTGCCTTCTGATAGAAGCAGATGTCTCGGGAGCTGTTCAAAGAGAAGATGTGATTCACGATTTGCAGAAGCCCTAGAGTGACAGCAGTGGAAAACCTCATAAAGTGACTCCATTTTGTACATTTTAACCCACAGTGAATTAATCTATAGTTGTAGTGACTATTTTGACTCCACAGACACAGAAATTAGCATGCAGAAAAAAAAATGCACAAATGTCATTTTATTGTCCTACACATAGTGCCCAGATTGTGATCTGGAAGACACACAAACTAAATTAAGTGGGTTCTTCACTACAGCAATGCCAAATACATGGATGCTAATTGTGGTTTGTGAACACTGCAAGGCTCAGAAGTGAGGGGGAGGTTTGACTTTGGGAGATTGGATTTTGCTGGATTGGTTTATGGAAGACATGTTGCTTTTCAAGAGCCTTTGAGACACTAATAAACTGGAAATCTCTTGTTTTTCCATTGACAGATGATGTACCATTGTGGAGGCTTGTTTTTTACGGGATGAGTAGAAGTTTTTATTGGTATCATTTTTGACTACATAACAATTTTTAGTTGCTTTTTATTGCAATATTTAGGAGGCCAAATTAACAAACAGTTGAACACATCATGTTTCTGGTTTGTGTCATGAGTTCTTCTAATAGATTATGATCTGTCATTCTGTTAGTGAATAATTCAGTTTTGCTACATACTTTACCTTTTCTATTCTTGCCATATGTGACTATGGCACATTTAACCCCTTCATGACCCAGCCTATTTTGACCTTAAAGACCTTGCCATTTTTTGCAATTCTGACCAGTGTCACTTTATGAGGTAATAACTCCGGAACGCTTCAACGGATCATAGCGATTCTGAGATTGTTTTTTCGTGACATATTGGGCTTCATGTTAGTGGTAAATTCAGGTCGATAATTTTTGCGTTTATTTGTGAAAAAAATGGAAATTTGGCGAAAATTTTGAAAATTTCGCAATTTTCAAATTTTGAATTTTTATTCTGTTAAACCAGAGAGGTATGTGACACAAAATAGTTAATAAATAACATTTCCCACATGTCTACTTTACATCAGCACAATTTTGGAAACAAAATTTTTTTTTGTTAGGAAGTGTGAGACAGTGAGAATATGTGGGTTAGATGGGGTGTATATTTCACCTGGGTGCTTTGCTGACTGGTATAAGGGAGGTGTATGGCTTTGTAGACCTGGTGGTAGAGAAAGGTCATTACACCTTCCACTCAGTGCATACTTGCAGCTCAAACCTGTAACCACTCAGCTGTTAATTAAGAAGCCAGAAATAGGTGTCTGGAAACACAGTCAAAGAGAGCTAGTTTAGCCTGGACACAGGGAGGTGTCCTGGCACAAGGAAGCAGTCTCTGTGAGAATCCATGCGGATAAGCTACTGAAGAGGAGGAGAGCTGTCTCAGTCTGGGTTAGATGTACCCCGGACACAGGAGTGTCTCTGTGAACCTCCATGCTGATGATTACTGAAGAGGAGGGGAGCTCTCTCAGTCTGGGTTAGGGGTACCCCGGACACAGGAGTGTCTCTGTGAACCTCCAGGATGATGACTACTGAATAGGAGTGGATCTCTCTCAAGTCTGGACATCGGGTGGACCTTCAGACATAAGGAGGAGTATCTGGGAAACTCCATACTGGTAACATATATCATATGTGTTGTTTTGGGCCTAGGCTGATAGAGCCGGGTTCCTGATAGAAAGGGAAAATCTATATAAGTGTAATTAGTGGCTAGACAAGCCTAGGTCTTTTGTTTATGCTTTGTTTCTTTTATCTGTGTGCTGTGGACTTTAATAAAACTGGCTGCGGCCAGTTTTTACCATAATTGCTGTCTGAATTAACTGTTTCCGTGCCATTCTGTCTACCCAGACAGCGATCCTAGAGCTAATACCCCTGGAAATGCTACAATTGGTGGAGAATGCTGGGGCAGCGCAGGGCCTGGTACAGTTAGTGCTGGAGTGTGCATGCAGCACAGTGGCAAGAGACAGCATTAAAGGTGAAGTCTATTGAAATAGCAACAGAGGAAAAAAAAAGTGTGTCAGCAGAAACGTCTATTGGAAGCAGTCCTAATAGACTGCAAAGAAAAAAAAAAAAAAAGGGTGTTTGCACAGCAAGCTGAATTTGTTGTAGAAATGACTGTGGTGTGTGCTGTGGCTCGTGGGGTCACGAAGGTGACAAGCGGCTGGCTGTGACTCGTGGGGTCACGAAGGTGACAAGCGGCAAGACAGCGCAGCGTGCAAGTCTTCTCGTGGGAGGAGCTACAGGGACTTGCAGCAAGAGGTTCCGCAGGAGCTGCAGTAACAGCCACAGCGGCTTATGAGCAACATCTGAAGGTGTTGGTGGTTGTGGCTGCAACGGGAGCGGCGGCAGTTTCAGCCGGAGCTGGTGTGGTGCAATCAGACAGTGTGAACCAAGTCACACAGACTCTTAAAGGGCCAGTAACAGCCCAAAAGAGATAAACTTGTACTGGGTGGTTTGTGCCTAAGAAAGCTGTGGGGGAGTCCACAGGGTGTATCCCGGAGTGGGGTGGTGTCCCTAGGGAGGGGGCGTGGCCTAAAAGGGCGGTAACACACCCGCAGGGATGGTACGCAAAAAGGGGGTGGAGTGTCCCAACAGAAAAGGGGAGGTGCTGACAAACTGTTGCCCAGCGCAAATGGGTTATCGGTGTCCAGTCTGCCTTATGAATTATCCACCAGGCACACTCCTAAGGGGGTGTGCGTTACAGATAAACACTGAAGACGCGGTGGGTCTGGTCGACTCGGGAAGCCCGGTGACGCTAGTGAGGGGTGTACCTGAGGGATGGCAGCTGACCGGTAGAAAGATCGGGGTCACTTGCATCCATGGGGACACTAGGGAATATCCAGTGGCCAGACTGATCTTTGATGTTGGCTTCGACACTGAGGTACAGGATGTCGCTGTAGACCCAAATTTGTCATGTCCAGTAGTTATAGGTCAGGACTTTAAACTACTCTCCGGTTTATGGGACAGAGGAGTTTCTAGGCAGCAAGAGGGAGGCCTTGCTACTGTTGGGGTGGCAGAAAGTGGGACAGTGACTCCTTCCCAAACTGACGGATCTAACCAACTCTGTGACATAGCAGACGGTGACACCAGAAGAAAGGGTGCGTCTGCCCAACTTACTGACATGTCACCTGAAGTGTGTGACAGACGAACTGATAATAATGTGATAGTTAACATGTCTGGAACGGACACCCAGTTAGAGGGTAACTGGGGGATTAACGATACAGGGGGATGTGACTTAGACTCTGCAGGTGACTGTGACTCTAATGGAGAGAGGGAGTCCAGTAATGAAGGGCCCCACAAGGAGAAGAAGTCCTCCCGTCGCCGGAAACGTAAAGGGCGCAAAGAGCGTGAGCCCCTTGCACCCAGTAAGGAGGTCAATGAGGAAGAACCTCTTGAGAAAAAATTAGAGTGTGTGGAGCTCTCTGAAGATACAAAGGACAGTGGTAATGATGGTGTGTCATCTGATGACAATAAAGCAACCAGTGCAAATGAGGAAGGCACGGTAGCCGAGAAGATTGAGAGTCCTGAGAAGAAAGCTGATGCGGACCTTACAGCCGGACAGAAGATGGCATCTGAAGATGTTTTACAGTTGGCCAATGCCCTGGCGAAGACTAAGGTGAAAGAAGAAGAGCTGAGCTTTGAAGGCAGGACTCTGACACTAAATACCGCACAAGGAGGTGCCAGTATCTATCTTGGCAAGGAGCCTTGAAGAAGCTAAAATTCAGGAGGGTCTTGAGCAAAGAACTGAACAAGACACTCATCTGGTCGTGGCAGATGTCTTGGAGGAACGGTCCGAGGTAAACCAGGAAGAGAAGGAGACTTCACTCTTCAAGTGTGTGGTACAAGTACCTGAAGACATGCGAGAAGCCTGTGCCAGTGAGGGTGTGCATGAGGCCTTTAAGAAGGCAGTAAAAGCCTATAGTGTGAATTGGGCACCAGAGACGAACCAGTTGGTGATCCTGGCAGAGGGAGAAGACACAGAGAAGCTGGTGGCTCTCCTGAAGGATATGCATCTGCAGTGTCTTCACGCAAAACAGATGATTATGTTAAGTAACATGAAAGCCGCTCACCGTCTGGAGCAGGCCAAGGAAGATCAAAATCGGCTGGGTTTGGCAGAAGAGGTAATTCCGGTACCCAGAAATTTGGTGGGGAGAATCGTCGGAAGACTTGGAAAAGTGATGCAGGAAATGGTGGATAGATCCGGTGTAAGGAGAGTGAGGATTCCAGCTGATGGCGAGATCAAGGTGGCTGGAGAAGATATGGTTCCGTTCATTAGTGTGGGCTCGGTGGAGAGCCTGAAGAACATCCGAACGCTCCTGGAGTATCGAATAACATACCTACGAGAAGTAGAGCAGCTGATTTCAGTAAGAAAGCAGATAAAGGAACAGCTGCATGAGTTAAAACGAAGATGGCGACTGCTTCCAGCCCAAGATATAGAGAGACAAGAGGCCTCTCTAGGGACTGGTAGTAGACGGGCTGAAACACTGAGGGGTAAAAATGACGATCCGGTTAGCTCAGGGCTGAGTGACCTATGTGTAAGACCCGGTGGCGGACGAAAAGACAGAGAGTCAGACTCAGAACTACCAGTAAGTTTGACTGGACGATGGACTCGTGACCGCAACGACGGTAGGAGTCAGTTCGGGAAAGAAAGGTCGGGTGAGGTGACACCGACACAAGGACAAGGCCAACGTTCTGACCGCTGGGGCGGGAGAGGCCTAACAAAGAGGTGATATTGCATAGTGCCCAAAATCAACTGAGACGGGGTGACTGGCAGAGACGACCGAGAAGGATCTCTGGTCGGGTAACAAGTGTTCAACCCCCAAGTTTGAACAGAGGGGGCACTGTGTATGGCCCTCGGGATATGCATGGAGGCATGTGATGGATGGACGGTATGTATCGCAGAGGTGGGTGGCCCTGTGATGGAAGCCTGGATTTGTTTTGGTTCAGCAGATCTACTGCTGAGACTTGTGCTATACGTTGGGAGGCTTCCAGGTGACTTGGAGAGCTGGGCGGGTCCAGTCACCTACAAACCCACCTAAGGGGTATGTGTCTAAATACCTAGGATAAAGCTGTATGCAGAGGGGACGGATGGGTAATGCAGCGCTGGCTGGCATTCATTTAATGGATCAGTATGTATGTTTTGACTGTCCATGTTCCTTCTCCTCAGTTGACTGGTCACATGACTGTGACATCACACAGTGTGTGTGTGTGTGTGTGTGTGTGTGTGTGTGTGTGTGTGTGTGTGTAAGGGTATAGAAACCCTGCTTAATGGAAGATAAAGATGAAAATGATGTGGGCCATGACTTGAGCTGTGTTCACTGTCTCTTGAGGTTTGTTGACCAGTCCTCCGGTCTGGATGACCAGCCCTCCGGTCTGGAGAAGAGGGGGGGGATATGTGAGACAGTGAGAATATGTGGGTTAGATGGGGTGTATATTTCACCTGGGTGCTTTGCTGACTGGTATAAGGGAGGTGTATGGCTTTGTAGACCTGGTGGTAGAGAAAGGTCATTACACCTTCCACTCAGTGCATACTTGCAGCTCAAACCTGTAACCACTCAGCTGTTAATTAAGAAGCCAGAAATAGGTGTCTGGAAACACAGTCAAAGAGAGCTAGTTTAGCCTGGACACAGGGAGGTGTCCTGGCACAAGAAACAGTCTCCAAGAGTGTTAGAGCTGTCTTTAGCCTGGACACAGGGAGGTGTCCTGGCACAAGGAAGCAGTCTCTGTGAGAATCCATGCGGATAAGCTACTGAAGAGGAGGAGAGCTGTCTCAGTCTGGGTTAGATG
This sequence comes from Oophaga sylvatica, assembly GCA_033576555.1. Lineage (NCBI taxonomy): Eukaryota > Metazoa > Chordata > Amphibia > Anura > Dendrobatidae > Oophaga > Oophaga sylvatica. Next base: position 32,245,941 of record JARQOD010000003.1, on the reverse strand, counting down.
TACCCCGGACACAGGAGTGTCTCTGTGAACCTCCATGCTGATGATTACTGAAGAGGAGGGGAGCTCTCTCAGTCTGGGTTAGGGGTACCCCGGACACAGGAGTGTCTCTGTGAACCTCCAGGATGATGACTACTGAATAGGAGTGGATCTCTCTCAAGTCTGGACATCGGGTGGACCTTCAGACATAAGGAGGAGTATCTGGGAAACTCCATACTGGTAACATATATCATATGTGTTGTTTTGGGCCTAGGCTGATAGAGCCGGGTTCCTGATAGAAAGGGAAAATCTATATAAGTGTAATTAGTGGCTAGACAAGCCTAGGTCTTTTGTTTATGCTTTGTTTCTTTTATCTGTGTGCTGTGGACTTTAATAAAACTGGCTGCGGCCAGTTTTTACCATAATTGCTGTCTGAATGAACTGTTTCCGTGCCATTCTGTCTACCCAGACAGCGATCCTAGAGCTAATACCCCTGGAAATGCTACAGAAGTTATAAGGGTTAAAAGTTGACCAGCGATTTCTCATTTTTACAGCAAAATTTACAAAACCATTTTTTTTAGGGACCACCTCACATTTGAAGTCACTTTGCGGGGTCTATATGGTAGAAAATACCCAAAAGTGACACCATTATAAAAACTGCACCCCTCAAGCTACTCAAAACTACATTCAAGAAGATTATTAACCCTTCAGGTGCTTCACAGGAACTAAAGCAACGTGGAAGGAAAAAATGGACATTTTAATTTTTCCAACAAAAATTTTATTTTAGCATCAATTTTTTCATTTTTGCATGGGCAACAGGATAAAATGGATCCTAAAATTTGTTGGGCAATTTCTCCTGAGTACACAGATACCTCATGTGTGGTCATAAACCACTGTTTGGGCGCACGGCAGGGCTCAGAAGGGAAGGAGCGCCATTTGACTTTTTGAATGGAAAATATGCTGGAATATTTAGCGGTTGCCATGTCGCATTTGGAGAGTTCCTGTGTGCCTAAACATTGGAGCTCCCCCACAAGTGACCCCATTTTGGAAACTAGACCCTTTATGGAACTTATCTAGATGCATAGTGAGCACTTTGAACCCCCAGGTGCTTCACAAATTGATCCGTAAAAAAAAGAAAGTACTTTTTTTTCACAAAAAAATTTCTTTTAGCCTCAGTTTTTTCATTTTCACATGGGCAACAGGATAAAATGGATCCTAAAATTTGTTGGGCAATTTCTCCTGAGTACACAGATACATCATATGTGGTCATAAACCACTGTTTGGGCGCACGGTAGGGCCCAGAAGGGAAGGAGCGCCATTTGACTTTTTGAATGGCAAACTAGCTCCAATCGTTAGCTGACACCATGATGCGTTTGGAGAGCCCCTGTGTGCCTAAACAGTGAAAAAAAACCACATGTGACCCCATTTTGGAAACTAGACCCCTTATGGAACCTATCTAGATTTGTTATGAGCACTCTGAACCCCCAAGTGCTTCACAGAAGTTTATAACGCAGAGCAGTGAAAATAAAAAAAAAATATTTTTTTCCTCAAAAATTATTTTTTAGCCCGCTATTTTTTATTTTCACAAGGGTAACAGGAGAAATTGGACTCCAAAAGTTGTTGTACAGTTTGTCCTGAGTACACTGGTACCCCATATGTAGGGGGGAACCACTGTTTGGGCACACGTTGGGGCTCGGAAGGGAAGTAGTGACGTTTTGAAATGCCGACTTTGATGGAATGGTCTGCGAGCGTCATGTTACGTTTGCAGAGCCCCTGATGTGCCTAAACAGTAGAAACTCCCGACAAGTGGCCCCATTTTGGAAACTAGACCCTGCAAGGAACTTATCTAGATGTGTGGTGAGCACTTTGAACCCCCAAGGGCTACACAGAAGTTTATAACGCCCGGGCATGAAAATAAAAAAATCATATTTTTTCCACAAACATGATCTTTTAGTCCCCAATTTTTTTATTTTTCCAAGGGTAACAGGAGAAATTAGACACTAAAAGTTGTTGTCCAATTTGTCCTGAGTACGCTAATATATTACTACATGTGGGAGAAAACTACTGTATGGGCACACGTCGGGGCTCGGAAGGGAAGTAGTGACGTTTTGAAATGCCGACTTGATGGAATGGTCTGCGGGCGTCATGTTACGTTTGCAGAGTCCCTGATGTGCCTAAACAGTAGAAACCCCCCAAGTGACCCCATTTTGGAAACTAGATCCCCCAAGGAACTCCTCTAGATGTGTGGTGAGCACTTTGACTCTCCAAGTTCATCACAGAAGTTTATAACGCAAAGCCGTGAAAATAAAAAATCTTTTTTTTTCCACAAAAATAATTTTTTTAGTCCCCAATTTTTTTTCCCAAGAGTAAAAGGAGAAATTAGACCCCCAGAGTTGTGCAATTTTTCCTGAGTATTCTGATACCCCATATGTGGGGGTAAACCACTGTTTGGGCACACGTCAGGCCTCGGAATAAAGGGAGCACTGACTTTTTGAACGCAAAATTTGCAGCAATCAATGGTGGCGCCATGTCGCGTATGGAGACCCCCTGATGTGCCTAAATAGTGGAAAACCCTCAATTCTAACTCCAACCCTAACCCCAACACACCCCTAAACACCACTAACCCTAATTCAAACCCTAACCATAACCCTAACCCCAACACACCCCTAATCCCAACTCTAACCCCAAAACACCCCTAAAACTTATCCTTACTTTAACCCTAACCACAAACGTAACCCTAATTCCAACCCTAACCCTAATTCCAACCCTAATTCTAACCCTAACCCAAATTCTAACCATAACCCTAATTCTAACCCTAATGCTAATGCTAACCCTAACCTTAGTTCTAACTCTAACCCTAAGGCTAGTTTCATATTGCGTTTTATCAGCCCGTTCAACACATAGCCTTGACGGGCTGGTAACGGTATAGCATAACGCGATTGCGTTATGCTATACCCGCTAGCGCAGATGAATCAGCAGATGATTCATCTGTGCTAGCGGTGACGGAGCCCAGACACTGCAGCCCGCGTCCGAGGCTCCGTCACTGAATGACGGCACTTCGCGAATGCATGCCGCTTTACGGCATGCGTCGCGATGCGCCCGACAATGGGGGTGAAGGGCAGCGTTAACGGACTGCGTTACACCGCGTTATACCGCGGCGTAACGCAGTCCGTCTAACGGACTGCCATAACGCAATATGAACCCAGCCTAACCCTAAGGCCCGTGCACACATTGCGGATTCACTTGCTGATTTTTCCGTGCGGATTTTGCTAAATCCGCAGGTAAAATTACCTGCGTTTTACCTGCAGATTTAGCGCGGATTAAGGGCCTGTGCACACGTTGCGGATTTAGTGCAGTTTTTCTGCGTTTTTTGTGCGGATTTGCTCTGTGGTTTTACACCTATAATGGAATAGGTGTAAAAACGCTGCGGAATCCGCACAAAGAATTGACATGCTGCGGATTTAAAACTGCACCAAATCTGCGCGGAAAAATCCGCAGCATGTGCACAGCGTTTTTTTTTACCATTTATTTGCATTGTACTGTACACGGTTTCCGGATCTGCTGCGGATCCGCAGCGCCAAATCCGCTGCAGATCCGCAGCAAATCCGCAACGTGTACACAGGAAAAAAAAAAATTCTTCATTTTATTATTTGTCCCTACTTATGGGGGTGATAAAGGGGGCGTTTATTTACTGTTTTTTTTATTTTGATCACTGTGAGAGAGTATCACAGTGATCAAAATAATTTTTTTTTACACTAGAGGGCGCACTGCGCATGCACCGGCCGGCGGTCGCACTACGCATGCGCCCGCCATTTTCCAAGATGACGGCGCCCATGAAGCGTCCCGGACGGACGCCGGGACGGATCCACGGGCGCCAGAAGACCGGGAGAGGTGAGATGACACTGGGGGGGGGATCGGAAGGCGGGGGGCAGCAGACCGGAGCGGAGGGGAGAGGACCAGAGCGCAGGGCAGCAGATAGTAACGGCGGTGACCTATCGCTGCCATGAAATAGGTGGCAGCGGCCGATCACCGCCGTTACTCGGTGTGGGGCGGGTCGTAACTCGGTGTCCAGCCATGGCAGATGCTATTGCAGCATCGGCCATGGCTGGATTGTAATATTTCACCAGATTTCAGTGGTGAAATATTACAGATTGCTCTGATTGGCTGTTTCACTTTTAACAGCCAATCAGAGCGATCGTAGCCACGTGGGGGTTAAGCCACCTCCACAGCGGTGATGCACAAAGGGTCTTGTACCTGCGAGTCGAGTGACCTTTCAGTGATCTCGGTCACCCGACCCGCAGGAACATGATTTATAGCATGACGCCTACGTTGGCATCATGGGTCGGGATGCCACTGGTTTTCATGACGCCAACGTAGGCGTCATGGGTCGGGAAGGGGTTAAAGTAGAAATGTTCAAAAATATAAATTTCAAGGATAATTTATTAAAAATAATAATTGGTTTTATTTCTTTGCAGATGACTCTACAATGACATCAGAGGGACAACTGACATCTTCGATTTTTAAATCAGACGACCTTGAGATCACACAGGATACACTTGAAGTGAATGCCATTACTACAGATATACCATCATCCCTTCACTGCAAATATCTATCATCTGATCCTATGACAGAGGTCCTATCTTCTGATTCATTACAGACTACTGAGAATAATAAAAGTCACAAAAGAGGCATTAAAAAGCTAACTGCTGCTAAAACAAATAAGACATTTTCACATTCAGAACATAGAAATAGTTTTCCCCTCGAAACGTCTTTTGTTGAACATAAAGAAATTCAAACAGAAGAGAAGAGATTTTCTTGTTCCAACTGTGGGAAATATTTTAGCCGGAAATCAGATCTTACTAGGCATGAGAGAATTCATACTGGGGAGAAGCCATATTCATGTTCTGAATGTGGGAAATGTTTTAAACTAAAATCTCATCTTGCCAATCACCAGGGAACTCACACAGGGGAGAAGCCATATTCATGTTCAGAATGTAGGAAACATTTTAACCGGAAATCGTATCTTGTTAAACACCAGAGAACTCACTCAGGGGAGAAGCCTTTTTCATGTTCAGAGTGTGGCAGAAGTTTCGCAGAGAAATCAAATCTTATCGCACATCAGAGAACTCACACAGGAGAGAAACTATATTTATGTTCAGATTGTGGGAAATATTTTAGCCGCAAATGGACTCTTGTAAAGCACCAGAAAATTCACACACTGCATAAGCCTCTTTCCTGTTTAGAATGTGGAAATATTTTATCCGGAAATCGCATCTTCTTATACACCAGAGAATTCATACAGGGGAGAAGCCTTTTTCCTGTTCAGAATGTGGGAGGAGTTTTTCACAGAAATCAAATCTTATCTCGCATCAGAGATATCACACAGGGGAGAAACAATATTTATGTTCAGAATGTGGGAAATATTTTAACCAGAAATCTCATCTTGCTAAGCACCAGAGACTTCACACTGGCGAGAAGCCTTTTTCGTGTTCAGAATGTGGGAAGTGTTTTATCCAGAAATGGCACCTTATTAGACATCAAAAATCTCACTCTATGATTATTGGATCTCAAGAACTTCAGGGCTTAGCGTAGGGTCTGGGTTAGGTTATCTTTTATTGTTAACATGGGGGAAAGATCTAAGTTACTTTAACAGAAGATGGAAGAGGATGGTCAGAAGACCAAAAAGACGACCACAGATCCCAAGGTGATGCAAAGTTAGAAAAATCTTTATTACAAAATAACACAATGTCTGCTAACATTCAAGTCCAAGTGAGGCTTTGTATTGAACAACTAGAATCCTATGTATTAGTCAGGTAGACCAGTGCGTGCTTCCATGGTGTGTAACTTTGACCGGCATTGCACCTTACTACTGTTACTGTTGTTGTTGTACACCTGTCCATTGTGTTATTTTGTAATAAAGATTTTTCTAACTTTGAATCACCTTGGGATCTGTGGTCGCCTTTTTGGTCTTCTGACCACCCTCCTTTATCAATATTTTTTGCGATAGATCCCACTATATCCTAATAAGGAACCTAGATGTACTGTCAAACTAATGATCATGTTGATGTTTTTTCCTGGTATGTTGCTTTGGTACTTAAGCTTTATTGATGTCTTTAACAGAAGATGGTAGAATGTATCTAGGTGACTGCTCTAATGATGTAGGGGGTAAATATTCTAGTGTCCCTTCACCTCAACATGTCTAAAACCAGAGTTTGATCAGTACACAACCACTCGTGGGAGTTCCATCCTTGTCCTCCTGTGATCACCTAAAGTACCCTTTTTCTCTTTGAAAATAAAGTGTCTATTGAGATTTTCTCACAAATTCATCGGCGTCGAAAACAACTCAAAAATTATTTGTATCTGCTGTGGCGCAGAATCCAGCTATTCCTACTTGTTTCCAGACTTAGGAGGGATTTATTGTTGTGGAGTAGTGATGAGCGAGCATACTCAATGCTTGGGTTTTCCCTAACAAACAGGCATTCCTCACATGTATTCAGGCTGTCCAACAGCCACAAGAACTAAATCTCCGAGCACGCCAGAATACTCGGAGGACACCCCAGCATGCTCGGGAAAACCTGAGCAACGAGTATACTCGCTCATCACTATTGTGGAGGCCTCAAGTGTTTATGATGTGCAATGCTTGTACATGAATGAAAGAGTTTTATATCGAGGACCACTGGGGAGATTTTGTCTATCAGCCAATTTCTAAATTGCAACACATCATTTGATGTTTATTTGTTAGAGTGCAGCTGTAAACTTCAATATGTATTCAATCCATGAGCAAGCACAGACATAACATTAGGAGTTCAGGCTGTACTGTAGCGCTGGTGTCCCTGCATACTTCTCCCCTTCCCCTGCAGGGATGCCAGCTTACTCACAGCCCCGTCCACACTTCCTCCTCCTCCTTCTGCTGCCTGGGGTCTGCACATGATGGGCAGATCACCGGGCACTGTGCTTAGGGCGCGCACTTCCTCCTTTTTAAAGAGGCCATGCATTCGCTGTCCTAAAATGTCTCCAGCAAATGACTGGGAAATACTTTGTATTTAAAGCACCTCCACCTGAATGGAGGTGCCTGAGAAATGTGTAAAGTTTGTTCTTTGCTCGGGTTCCCAGAACCAGTCAGTCTACCTCTCCAGCAGTTGTCTGGCCGTACTTGCCTTAAATATTGGTATACCAGCTAAACCAGTCCACATCTGCCAGTGCCAATCTGTATAACAGCTGAACCAGTCTGCACTTTCCAGTGCTTATCTGGATACCAGCCATACCCATCAGCATCTGTGATCCTGCCTCCATCAGCTGTACTCTCAGAGGGCCGTTCCAGCTACTTATCCCTTGGGGGTCAGTTGCCATGTGTCTGAAGTCTGTCCTGGAGTAGCAGTTGGTGTTCATCGGGAGCGAAACCTAACCCTACCATCAAAATGTTACCGAAACATAACAGTATATACTGTTGTGAATATGCTGGAGGCGGCTTCTGAGCTGGGACTCCCTCCGGTGGTCGCTGAGTGTAATGAACTGATTAATGAATGGCCTTCAGCTGGCGCTGAATGGTAGGATATAAGTGGCCTGAGTTCCCAGCAGCCTTGCCGGTTATACTGTTATGTTTCGGTAACTGAGGAGAAATAGCAAAAGCCGTAATACACCAGAGAGGCTGGAACCTATTGGATTGCAGTAACCTGAACTAACCACACAACTAGAGGTAGCCGTGGAGCGTACCTACGGTGATCCTAGACGCCTCGTCACAGCCTGAGAGATAACTACACCTAAAGGCAGAAAGATGAAAGCTATCTGCCCCGGAGCAGATCCCCAAAGAAAATAGGAAGCCCCCAAACATGTAATGGCGGTCAGACAAGAAGAAACACGGACACAGACAGAAAATAGAATGAGCAAATGCTGGGGCCCAATCTGTCTAGAAAGAAAAGTACAGGAAAGAATTCTGACTGCAATCCAACAAAATTAACAAAATAATTCCTTATGCCAAAAGGGGATGACCCAATGAATACTTCAATAACTCATGACTGAATACTAAACCATGTTATCTCCCGGAATTCGAAATCAAAATATAAAACGAAAACGGGAAAATAACCAATAAGAGTTTTGTTGAAAAAATTGTACAAATTTTATTACATAAATAAATACATAAAAATAACCATACAAAAAGCACCACAACCAAGATTACAAAGAACCAGGCAAAATGATAATGGGGGAATTATTGTACACAGCAAATTCCAAAATAGTTTGGACACATAGTAGCTTTGTAATAAAAAGCATATATCATAGAATTATACATATAACAACAGATAACTGACATGTAAAAACCTGTGTGAACACAGTGGTTCATAAAATTATTCTGTCATCTAATTCTATGCGCTAATAAGGTCACTATATAATTGTAAACCAGTCTGACATCTCCTATTGTAAGGGGATAATTAAACAAGCGCTGTGCTTGCGGTCTAAATAGTGAAGAGCACACATGTTATTCAGCAAACTAATCACGGTCAACCTGGGCTTAACAAATAGTAAATTTAAGGTTGTTCTATTCAGCTCCTATATACTGAACATAGACATAATTATAAGATGTCTATAGAAGCCCTAACATGAAACAGACCCTATTATAGAGAAAAGAATGAGCAGGTTTTGCTGTATTGAGCTCTAATGCGACTGGACACGGACACCACTATATGATGTCTGTAAGAACCCAGACGTGATGTGCAAGATTGTATCTAACCCCCCATATAAAGGAGGCTGATGTGCAAGATTGTATCTAACCCCCTATATAAAGGAGAGAAAGAAATAACCAAAATGGCTATGCTGGAGCACTCACCGAAGGAAAACCAATTCTGTGTTCCCCGTACCAAGGAGACCGGAGGCTGTGTTCCCCGCCAGGCGCCAGGCACGGGGAACACAGCCTCCGGTCTCCTTGCTACGGGGAACACAGAATTGGTCTTTCCTTCGGTGAGTGCTCCAGCATAGCCATTTTGGTTATTTCTTTCTCTCCTTTATATAGGGGGTTAGATACAATCTTGCACATCAGCCTCCTTTATATGGGGGGTTAGATACAATCTTGCACATCACGTCTGGGTTCTTACAGACATCATATAGTGGTGTCTGTGTCCAGTCGCATTAGAGCTCAATACAGCAAAACCTGCTCATTCTTTTCTCTATAATAGGGGTCTGTTTCATGTTAGGGCTTCTATAGACATCTTATAATTATGTCTATGTTCAGTATATAGGAGCTGAATAGAACAACCTTAAATTTACTATTTGTTAAGCCCAGGTTGACCGTGATTAGTTTGCTGAATAACATGTGTGCTCTTCACTATTTAGACCGCAAGCACAGCGCTTGTTTAATTATCCCCTTACAATAGGAGATGTCAGACTAGTTTACAATTATATAGTGACCTTATTAGCGCATAGAATTAGATGACAGAATAATTTTATGAACCACTGTGTTCACACAGGTTTTTACATGTCAGTTATCTGTTATATGTATAATTCTATGATATATGCTTTTTATTACAAAGCTACTATGTGTCCAAACTATTTTGGAATTTGCTGTGTACAATACTTCCCCCATTATCATTTTGCCTGGTTCTTTGTAATCTTGGTTGTGGTGCTTTTTGTATGGTTATTTTTATGTGTTTATTTATGTAATAAAATTTGTACAATTTTTTCAACAAAACTCTTATTGGTTATTTTCCCGTTTTCGTTTTATATTTTGATTTCGAATTCCGGGAGATAACATGGTTTAGTATGCAATCCAACAAAACCCTAACAAAAATACCAACACTTCTGATTGCCAAAAATCCTGAGACCACACGATCTCATCCACCTAAATCAGATCTCTGGTGTAACAAAACGCTATTAAGCAAATAAAAAGTAACAAAAGAGCAAAGCAAAAGTGCAGACACAAACGGAGCACAATTGCAGCGCCAGACCCCCAAAAGGGGACAGGCTGCAGTCCACTGCACGCAGCAAACCAGCAATGAAAATCCAACAGAGGAAAAAAAAAACAGCAAACACTTATCTGAAGGAGAGCAGGAAACTATCAGTGCTTCAAGCAAGACCAGAAGGAACAATTGATAACCGGCAAGGCTGCTGGGAACTCAGGCCACTTATATCCTACCATTCAGCGCCAGCTGAAGGCCATTCATTAATCAGTTCATTACCCTCAGCAAGCACCGGAAGGAGCCCATCTCAGAAGCCGCCTCCAGCATATTCACAGCAGTCACCCACATGTCTTTTAGCAAACTCAAAGCAAGGTAAACAGATTTGTGTGTAAGTAAAGGCATTGTTCTGCCCACTCTTCCATAAAGGCCACCTCTCAGGACTGTACAGCTTATTATAGTCATATGGACAGATACTCCAGCTCCTTCAGAGTTACCTTTGGTCTCTGTGCTGTTTTTCTGATTAATGCCCTCCTTGCCCAGGCTGAGAGTTTTGGTGGGCGACCCTCTCTTAACAGGTTTGTTGTGGAAACATGTTTCATTCATTTTATGATAATGGATTTGATGGTGCTCCGGGGGATCATCAGAGATTGAGATATTTTTTGATAGGGCAGAGTCAGACAGCCGTATAACTCGTGCGAGAATCGCATCGCACTGAACGGACTGGCTCGGCACCTCTCCTGACCTGAGCAAGACAGCGTGATTGATTACTATGCAGCTGTCAAGCTCAGGTCGGGAGAGCCGACAGCCAGTATGAGTTTTACAATGCGATTCTCGCACGAGAAATACGGCAGTCTGTCTCTGCCCATAACGCAACCACGACGTGGACTTCTCAACAACTTTGTTCTTGACTTGTTTGGAGATCTCCTTGGTCTTCATGGTGGTGTTTGGTTAGTGGTGCCTCTTGTTTAATGGCGCTGCAACCTCTGTAGCCTTTCTGAACCGTTATATATATACTGACAGACCATGTGACACTTAGATTGCACACAGATGGACTTCCTTTTACAAAGCATGTGACTTATGAAGGGAATTGCTTGCACCACAAATTTTTAGGGGATCAAAACAAAAGGGGTGAATACATATGCACATGCCAATTTTTAGTTATTTGATCCCTTAAATTTAATTTATGCCTATATTTTTCTCACTTCATCAACTTAAAGGGAATCTGTCACCAGTTTTTTGGGCTACCAGGTAAAAATATCATTCAATTTAGTGTCCCCTATGCATTACATAAGTACTTTTGATATCCCTTAACTCCCCACGCATGATCCATAAATACTGTTTTTATTCCTCCCGCGCTGTATGTGAATATGCTCGGTCTGGTTCAATGGCCGTGGCTTATTGTCCGTATCACCCCCCCGCTCCTCGGCTTGTACGTATTCATTTCTGTGACTATCACAGATCACTTAGAGGTTTGGCACGTGCACATTCAAACGTCCTCCCACATGTGCACAGTATGCTTTGCCCAACTGTGGGCAAAGCCAAAAAACAATGTTGCACATGCGCCGGCATACGCGATTGCTTTCTACGCACTGGAAGTATGCCGGAAGTGGTATATTTCGGTCTATACTGTTTGCATTTATTTGTGAAAATATTGTAATTTGTGAAAATTTTGCAATTTTCCAACTTATAATTTTTTATGCCCTTAAACCAGATCACTATATCACCCAAATAATTAATAAATACAATTTACCAAATGTCTACTTTACAATAGCTTTGTTTTTTAAGTTGGAAGGCTTAAACATTTATCAGAAATTTCCCATTTTTCCAACAAAATTTACAAAACCAAATTGTTTGGTGACCACATCACATTTGAAGTGACTTTAAGAGGGACCTATGGTAGAAAACATCCCAAATTTACACCATTGTAAAAACTATTCCCCTGAAAGTGCTCAAAACCACAAGAAGTTTATTAACCCTTTAGGTACTTCTCAGGAATTAAAGCAATGTGGAAGAAAAAAAATGAAAATTTTACTTTTCCCACAAAAAAATTTGCTTTAGCCCCAAATTTGTCATTTTCACAAGGGTAACGGGAGAAAATAGACAGTACAATTTGATGTGCACTTTCTCCTGAGTATGCTGATACCCAATATATGGTGAAAAACTACTGTTTGTGCATACGGGAGGACTCAAAAGGGAAGGAGTGCAATTTAACGGTTTGAGTGCAAAATTGTCTAGAATAGATAGCAGTCGCCATGGTGAGTTTGCAGAGCAAAAGAAGAAAGAGATGTTCCAGCTCCTTTAAATTGAAATTTTTATTCATCCATTGAAGATAAAATACAGAGTGGTATATGCTCCATGAAGGAAAGCCACATACAGCGACGCGTTTCTATCAGATGATCTTGATGAAGATCATCTGATCGAAACGCGTCGCTGTATGTGGCTTTCCTTCATGGAGCATATACCACTCTGTATTTTATCTTCAATGGATGAATAAAAATTTCAATTTTAAGGAGCTGGAACATCTCTTTCTTCTCTTGGACTTCCCTGGACGTTCGTCAGACGTCGTTCCGTGCACCTGCTGTGGTAGTTGGTGAGCTGGCTTGTTTCTCTTTTTTTTCTCTATGAGTTTGCAGAGCCTCTGATGTGCCTTAGCAGTGGAACACCCCAAAAGTGAACCAATTGTTGAAACTACAACCCTCAAGGAACTTATTTAGAGTTGTGATGTGCACCTTAAACCCACATTGGTTTCACAGAATTTTATAACGTTGAGCTGTGAAGATGAAAAAAATACATTTGCCCCCCAAAAATGTTGCTTCAGCCCCAAATTTTTAATTTTCACAAATGTAACAGATTAAAATGGATTTCTCCTGAGGACACCGATACCCCATACAGTGGGGAAAAGAAGTATTTGATACACTGCTGATCTTGCAATTTTTCCCTCCTACAAACAATGAGAGACAGAATCTTAAAACAATCCAGAAAATCACATGGTATGATTTTTACATCAATTTGCTCTTAATTGCTTGAAATAATTATTTTATAAAAAAGAAAAACAAAACTTAATATTTGGTACAGAGACCTGTTTGCAATAACAGAGGCCATACGTTTCCTCTAGTTCTTGATGAAGTTTGCACACACTGCAGGGATCTGGCCCACTCCTCCATATAGATCTTCTCCATATCTTTCAGGTTTCGAGGCTGTTGCTGTTCAACATTAAGTTTCAGCTTCCTCAAAAGATAAAAAATTGGGTTAAGGAATGGAGGCTGGCTAGGCCACTCCAGGACTTTGTAATGCTTCTTACAGATCCAAACCTTAGTTGCTCTGGCTGTGTGTTTTAGATCATTGTCATGTTGGAAGACCCAGCCACGACCCATTCTCAATACTCTTACTGAGGGAAGGAGGTTGTTGGACAAAATCTTGCGATACATGACCCCGACCATCCTACCTTCCATACAATGCAGTCGCCCTGTCCCCTTTGCAGAAAAGCACTCCCAAAGTATGATATTTACCTCAACATACTTTATGGTTGGGATGGTGTTCTTGGGGTTGTACTCATCCTTCCTCCAAAAATTACCCTTTCCCATGCCTCCTCTGGGTCGTCCAGATGGTCATTGAGGAAGTTCAAATGGGCCAGGACGTGCTGGCGTGAGCAGGGGAACCTTGCATGCCCTGCAGGATTTTAATCAATGACGGCGTAGTGTGTTACTAACAATGTTTCAGACTGTGGTCCCAGCTATCTTCAGGTCATTGACCAGGTTCTCCCGTGTAGTTCTGGGCTGATTCCTCACCTTTCTCAGAATCATCCTTGCATCAATCTTGATCTCAGGTGAGATCTTGCACGGATCCCCAGAAGGAGGAAGATTGACAGTCATCTTGTGTTTTTTCCATTTTCTTATAATTGATCCAAAAGTTGTTGCCTTCTCTAAAAGCTGCTTGCCTTTTGTCCTGTAACCCATCCCAGCCTTGTGCAGGTCTATAATTTTGTTCCTCGTGTCCTTCGACAGCTCTCTGGTCTTGGCCATGGTGGAGAGGTTTAAGTGTTTGGACATGTGTCTTTTATACAGGTAAAGAGTTCAAACAGGTGCAAATAATACAGGTAATGAGTACAGAGCAGGAGGGCTTCTTAAAGAAAAAACTAACAGGTCTGTGAGAGCCAGAATGCTTGCTAGGTGATGGTAGGTGATCAAATACTTATTTCATGCAATAAAATGCAATGTAATTATTTACATATCATACAATGTGATTTTCTGTTTTTTTTTTTTTTAGATTCTGTCTCTCACAGTTGAAGTGTACCTAAGATAAAAATTACAGACCTCTTCATTCTTTGTAGGTGGGAAAACTTGCAAAATTGGCAGTGCATAAATTACTTATTTTCCCCACTGTATGTGGTGGAAAACTACTGTTTGGGTACATGGCATGCCTTGGGGAAAAAAGGAGCGCCTATTGAATTTGCAATATTGGCTAGAATAGATTGCAGATGCCATGTCACATTTGAATAGCCCTGACATGCCTAAACAGAAACTCCCACAAGTGACCCCATTTTGGAAACCACAACTCTTGAGGAATTCATCTAGGGGTGTAATGAGCATTTTTAAGCCTCAGGCAATTCACAGAATTGCATAATATTAGGCTGCGTCAATAGAAAATTGCATTTTTCTCCGCTAAAATGTTGCTTTGGCCCCAAGTTCTTAATTTCAAAAGGGATAACAGGAGAAATTCTTACACAATTTCTCCTGAATGTGCCAATACCCCATATGTTGTCAAAAACTACTTTTGAGGCACAGGGCAACGTTCAGAAGGGAAGAAGTGCTATATTAGAGGTCACATGTTGCTGGAATGGTGTAAGGATGCCATGTCACATTGGCAGAGTCCCTGAGGTGCTAGAACAGTGGAATCCCCCCATAAGTGACCCCATTTTACAAAATGCAGCCCCTACTGAATTTATATCGAGGTGCAGTGAGCATATTTGCATCACATGTGCCTCACAGAAGTTTATATCATTGGGCGGTAAAGAGAGAATAATTACATTTTTACCACTAAAATGTTGTTTTAGCCCCAAATTTTTAATTTTTGTGAAAACTAATAAAAAATGGACCTTACAGATTGTTGTGCAAATTCTTCTGAGTGCACCAATACCCTACTCGTAATTGGAAACTACTTTTGAGGCACATTACAAAGCTCAGAGGAGTGCCATATTATAGTGCATACTTTATGGTTTGAGGGTGACCCCATTTTGGAAATTATACCTTTTAGAATATATTCAGTTTGACCATCCGCCATCTTGTTGTGGTTTCTGGCTGCTGATCTTTTTCCCCTGGTGCTAGGCTTGTCGTTGGTCAGGTGATTGTATCATCCTTTATTACCCTGCACCTGCCTCCCAGTCCTTGCTGGACATCAGTGTTAATCTGCTTGAGTTCTGGCTAGGATCCTTGATAGATTTGTGCTACACTTTGTGCAGTTCTGGGAACTCAAGTTCTGCTTGCTTAGTCTCTTTGTTTTTTCCTTTTGTTTCTGCAGCTTCCTCTATTTCCCTGCTAGGAGGTTACCAGTGTTTTGTTCCCAGTCCCTAGATCTTTCAGGGATCCCCTTCCCCCACCTTCAGGTCTTCGCTTGAGTCTAGACTAGGATCGTCGGTGGGTCTATTCTCAAGGAATAGGTCGCCAGCTCCATCGTAGGGATCGAGTCTAGTCATAGTGCAGGGTCAGATTCCCCCCGCTCTATTCCTGAGTTGCAAACCCATAACAATACCCCTTTGGGAATTAATCTAGAGGTGTATTGACAATTTGACTCCATGGGTGTTTTCCATGTTGCCGAGTGAAAATTGCAAATTTGCCATTGTAGTGCACATACATTATGCCCAGCTCATACTTCTGGAGACACGCACCCATAAATTAGGTGGGCTCTCGTCGCTACAGAAATGGAAAAAATATGGACATTTAGTGGGGTTTAGTCACACTATGTGGCTCAGTAAGGTATTTGGATTTGGTAGTGAAAAATTTGCTGAATTTCTTTTCACTTTTTCCGCCGACATTTCTGTTAACAGATGACAGACATGAGTAGGGACTTTTTGTTGATTGGATTGAAGCTTTTATTGGGAACATTTTACATAACATTTTGGATCACATTTATCCGGCGCTCTACACTGAGCACTTACATCGAGGTTGCCAGATTTAGAAGAAACCCCAGAAGGATCCATTCACTATAATGAGGCAGCAGTTACTCTGGACTCCGTCTAGCCTCTGTTTAGTGGTGTCCTTTTCAGAGGTGTACAAATTTGTGGTCGACTGTGCTTTTATGCATTTTATGCACACTTAATAAGACGGACGGCGAACATCACCGTATCATAAGCCAGAAGGCGTCCACATTGCCTCCATCTGAGATTTACGTGGATTCCCCAGTGTAAGCGCTCAGTGTAGAGCGCAGGATAAATGTGAGCCGAACCTTAGGCCAGTCTCACACGTCCAGATATTTCCAGTACGTGCAGAAACGGTCCCGGAGCTGTCCGTGTGTGCATGTAGGCCATACGTGTGTCATCTATGTGCTGTCCGTGTGTCCGTGTTTATCATCCGTGTGCTGTCCGTGTTAATATGTATCACACACAAAGGTTTTGAGCTCCATATGAGGGGTTAAGGCATTAATTAAAGGCTTGGAACATGCAAAGGTGTGATCAATTAGTGATTATGTGTTAAAACAGTTCCTAAAAAGTTTTTGCCAATAACATATCATCTTTGGGGTGTGTGTTAGGACTCCTTTGGTGTCACAAATATGTCTAGTGATAATGAGGCGTTGTGGTTGGCATGGCTTGTCACGTCGGTTTGGGGTTCGCCACCATATTCTTGATGAGGAACCACGGCTGCAAAAGAGGCTATGGGTTCACCCTCTACTCTTGCTACGTGAGGCATATGGTCATTTTTCTAAATTGTACAATGAACTTCGCAGATACCCAGTGAAGTTTGTTGCTTTTTGTCGTCTTTCCATTCCCGGCTTTGACAATACACTTCATGTTTTGCGGCCGTACCTTCTCAGACAAGACACCTGCATGCGACTAAGCATTTCTCCGGAGGAGCGTTTGCTAGTAACCGTGAGGTAATTTTTTTGTGCTAAGCATGATAATGTGACCAATAAATTGCAAACCATCGTTGTGGGTTAAGTGGTTAAATGTATAGTGAGTAATGTTCCATTTCCCTAGGTTATACAATGACCATAATAGTAACTGCAAAACATGTATTACTTTACCATTGCCATAGAAATAAAGGCACACATACAGTTTGTATATCTATTCTTACTAACAATCAAATAGTATGGGCCACAACTAAACTATTTACATGGCCACTTTGTGAGAAATCCATTATAACTGACACCTGTGTGTAGCATTAATGGGTGTGGGTTATATTGCACAAAACATACAGTATATTTTATGTATATGTGTGCTGTATTACCTTCACTATGTATAAATAGTTTGATTTATCAACATAATCCACAATTGATGGTGAATGTTACACATCCAAAAATTTATTTTTGTTAACAGATTCCTGGCTACTGGTCACTCATATTCTTCCCTCCATTTTGAGTTCCTCCTTGGCACGTCAACCATATCTGGGATTGTGCGCTTAACCTGTTATCTGATTTGGGATAAGCTAAAGAGACGCCTCATGCCTCAGCCAACCACACAAGACTGGTTGAGGATTGCCTAGGGTTTCATGGAAGACACTGAGTTCCCAAACTGCATTGGTGCCCTGGATGGAAAACACATTCGTGTCAAGAAGCCGCCAAACTCTGGTTCTCGTTTTTTTAATTATAAAAAAAAAATTTCGGTTGTGCTGCTGGCTGTAGCTGACAGCAACTACCATGGGCGTACCCACCGTGGAGCAGGGGGGGGCAGTTGCCACCAACTAGGAGCAGGGGCGCCCCGTGCCAAGATGAGGCCATCAGCATCAGCCGGCCCTTTAAAAGGTGCTTCTGGGCTGGCTGCGACGCACATACTAGACTGTATGGGCTCTTTCCAGGTGTGACGTCGTTCCCGGGGGCGTGTCATACCAATAGGGGGCGTGTTCTGCAAAGCCAGGAAGAGAAGCCGACATTATACATTGGTCTCAGTCAGCAGTCTGAAGCTGGCGTCTGTTTGCTGGAGGAGGGAAATCTGACGTCAGAGTCCTCAGTGACATAGGAGGATTTATTAATTAATGGGTTGATGTCTCCTTAGATTTTTGGACTGGGTCTGATACTTGGGGCTGTGTAGTGGGGATTGAGGGGGTGAATGCACGCTTGTGCAGTCTGATTGTGTCCCGAGGGGTTAATGCACACTTGTGGGGTCTGTGTGTGCTCCTAGGGGGTTAATGCACGATTGTGGGGTTTGTGTGTGCTCCTAGGGGGTTAATGCACGCTTGTGGGGTCTGTGTGTGCTCCTAGGGGGTTAATGCACTCTTGTGGGGTCTGTGTGTGGTCCTAGGGGGTTAATGCACGCTTATGGGGTCTGTGTGTGCGCCTAGGGGGTTAATTCATGCTAGTGGAGTCTGTGTTTTCTCCTAGAGGTTTAATGCACACTTGTGGGGTCTGTGTGTGCTCCTATGGGGTTTAATGCACGCTTGTGGGGTTTGGGTGTGCTCCTAGAGTGCTAATGCACAGCTGTGGGGTCTGCGTGTGCTCCTAGGGGGTTATGCATGGAGCCCATACAGTCTATACCTACAGTAATGTATACCTGACAGGAGCTCGTACAGTCTATATATACAATAATATATACCTGACAGGAGCCCGTACACTCTATATCTACAGTAATATATACCTGACAGGAGCCTGTACAGTCTATATCTACAGTAATATATATCTGACAGGAGCCCGTACAGTTTATACCTACAATAATATATACCTGACAGGAGCCCATACAGTCTGTATCTACAGTAATATATACCTGACAGGAGCCCATACAGTCTATATCTACAGTAATATATACCTGACAGGAGCCCGTACAGTCTATATCTACAGTAATATACACCTGACAGGAGCCCGTACAGTCTATACCTACAATAATATATACCTGACAGGAGCCCGTACAGTCTATATCTACAGTAATATATACCTGACAGGAGCCCGTACAGTCTGTATCTACAGTAATATATACCTGACAGGAGCCCATACAGTCTATATCTACTGTAATATATACCTGACAGGAGCCCATACAGTCTATATCTACAGTAATATATACCTGACAGGAGCCTGTACAGTCTATATCTACAGTAATATATACCTGACAGGAGCCTGTACAGTCTATATCTACAGTAATATATATCTGACAGGAGCCCGTACAGTTTATATCTACAGTAATATATACCTGACAGGAGCCCGTACAGTCTATATCTTCAGTAATATATATCTGACATACAGAGGCTGGGCTGGGGCTGATGTATATACAGGGGCTGGGCTGGGCCTGGTGACATATACAGGGGCTGAGCTGGGGCTGATGTATATACAGTGGCTGGCCTGGTGGTGATGTATATACAGGTGCTGGGCCGGTGATGTATATACAGGTCCGACCGTCCTGGTCTGGGCCTGGTGACGTATACAGGGGCTGGGCTGGGCTGATGTATATACAGGTCCTGGGCTGATGTCGGTGACGTATACAGGGGCTGGCCTAGTGGTGATGTATATACAGGTGCTGGGGCTGATGAATATGCAAGTGCTGGGTTGGTGATGTATATACAGGTCCGACCGTCCTACCGTCCTGGGCTGGGGCTAGTGACGTATACAGAGACTGGCCTGGTGGTGATGTATATACAGGGGCTGGCCTGGTGGTGATGTATATACAGGGGCTGGGCTGGGGCTGATGTATATACAGGTGCTGGTCTGGGGCACATTATTAAAAGAAGGAGACAATGATGGGGCATATTACTACAAGAAGGAGACAATGATGGGGAATATTACTACAAGAAGGGGACAATGATAGGGCATATTACTACAAGAAGGGGACAATGATGGGGCATATTACTACAAGAAGGAGACAATGATGGGGAATATTACTACAAGAAGGGGACAATGATGGGCCATATTTCAGGGTGGAATCTGCTTGCATTCCATGCTTAAATCTATCTATCTATCTATCCATCTATAAAGAAGAAAATTAGAGCAGCACAAAGAAAGAGTCCTGGTGCAGAGCCCCCCAGGCAAATACCAAACATCAATTATAGAAATCCAGACAAATTGGAGGCAGCACACCGTTTGTAGTGAAAAAAAGCTATTTAATAAGACCAAAAGGCGACGTTTTGGTCCAAACAACAGAACCTTTCTCAAGGCTTGAGAAAGGTTTGTGTTGTTTGGACCGAAATGTCGCCTTTTGACCTTATTAAATAGATTTTTTTTTCACTACAAACTATGTGCTTCCTCCAATTTGTCTGGTTTTCTATCTATCTATCTATCTATCTATCTATCTATCTATCTATCATTCATTTTTTTCCCCTAAAGATCAATCCAATTGCTGTGTTTAGAAAGGGCAGTGTGAATGGCTCAGTGTCAGTGTGTGATAAACACGCATGAGCTTGAAGTCCCCCTGCTGAACAGAAGAGAAGACTGCAAAGGTAAGCCTAAAATCAATGAATTGTTTACATAATAGGATTGATCATGGTGGTATTTCTCCTTGTATGTGATATTATTGGTCTTGGTATAAGGAATTATGTTGTGTATGGCGTTCATTTTCGTTTTGTTTTATTCACATTTTTTGTTCTAAAATTTTACAACCTGAACGACCATGGCTTTCCCCCCCCCCTAGTTTTGATCCTGGGTACGCCCATGGCAACTACTGTTTTGTTCTTGCTGACATTGAGACATATGGGAGTCCCTCTGATGCTTGCATCTTTAGAGCTTCCAGATTAGCTAGGCGACTTGCTGACACTAATTTAAATCTGCCACAACCATGTGTGCTTCCTGGTGCCTCAGGCCCACCTGTACCATTTATCATGGTTGCTGATGAGGGCTTTGCGCTCTCAAGGCATGTTCTTCGACCATTTCCACGTCGAGGTTTGGACAACCGGAGGAGAATTTTTAACACTCGACTGATGAAAGCCTGTCGATTGGTTGAGTGTGCTTTTGGAATTTTGACTTCAAGATGGCGTATGTTTGAAACACAACTACAAATGCATCCAGCAAATGTCCAATTATTTTGCATAATTTCTGCTGACAACAAGAACCATCCTTGGCTGATGTGGATGATGGGAGAGTGGTTAATGTGGCATTACCAGAGGAAACACAGCATGCTCCTCGATTACCTTACTCTGGGCTTTTAGTGAGAAATATTTTTGCTGATTATTTTTTGACACCAGAGGGTAGTGTGCCATGCCAAATGGAGGACAACTAATGTTACAGATTTCATATGTATTCTGCCCCTTTTTTTTGTGTTGCTTTATATACAATTGTTTTTGGTCTCTAAAGGCAAAATTGGTTAGGGACTCGCAAGGCAATGAGGACCCTTGACGTGGGTTGCGAGCTGACATTTGATGTGGGTAAGTCATACATGGCCCTCTGAAAGCCTCATTGCTACCCATAACAAATAGCTAATACCTCATTATCATGTGTTTCCTGTGTTGGTGATAAATTTACCATGTAGGAAAGTATGCATTTGGTGTGATAATTGTAGAGTAACACAAAATAGCTAAGACCCTCACTCACTGAGTGTGTTCTGGAAGGAGAGTGGGTCACCTTGCGATCATGTTGTTCACACATACAGACCTTGAAGTGTGCAATTTCCCTGCCATTTCACGGCGGTAAATAGTTCAAACCAGTTGAGGCTGTGAAGGGGCGCAGCTTCAGTGATCTGACTGCAAGTCAATGAAGCAGTGTGTGCCACCACCTTCTTCTCCTTTCCCATTATGTTTCGTCCGTCACAGATTAATATTTGCACCATCCTGGTTGTAAATATTGTATGGGCCAGATATGGGTTATTTCGTGTGACCTAACGGTAGACAGGTATGGTGTATTGCATATTTGTTTTGGAACTTTATTTCCCTCATATGTATTGTTTATTGTAAAAATTACATAGACTTTGCCAAACAAACAAGACATATTACCACTTAACCAATGTGTTTTATTTTTCTTACAACACATATATTCATCAGAGATGGTGTAGCAAAAGTAAAGGAAATTTTTTCACAACATAATGAAGCTAACCTACTTATTTAGGTTAGTCATAAATCCACAAAGTCACCATGACTGGAGAAAGATTAATTATTTAGGTTAGTCATAAATCCACAAAGTCACCATGACTGGAGAAAGATTAATCCGTTGTATCTTCAGCGCTTACATGTTCGTGGCTGGAGGACTGTGTGCCCATTTGTCCTGTAGGCATTGTGTGCTGGCGTGTGCTTGTTTGAGGAGCTTCATTTAGCAAAAGTGATGCTGTAACATATAGATGGGGGATAAGGTTGTGTTTGGTAAGACTCATCCAAAAATGTTTTGGAAACACTTTGTGTCTGAGGTAAATTAGGTTCTGACTCAACAATCTGGCTCAGATATAATTGGGAACTGCTATAGGTCTCATCTCTTGGCCTACGGTTAGGCGGATCAAATTGGGTCACCACAGGTGTCTGGTGCCTTGATGGCAGATTGTAGGTCTGTGGCATAGCAAAATTACCACTACTACTATCACCAACAAACATGCTGGAGGACATTGTTTCAGAATGTTGGCTGAAGGTGGTGGTTGGATCAGACATTTGCCAATATTGCTGGCTACTGGCACGACCATGAGGCATTGAGGCAGGGTCAGGCATTTGGCCATATTGCTGGCTACTGGCACGACCATGAGGTAGAGAGGCAGGGTCAGGCATTTGGCCATATTGCTGGCTACTAGCATGACCATGAGGCATTGAGGCAGGGTCAGGCATTTGGCCATATTGCTGGCTACTAGCACGACCATGAGGTAGAGAGGCAGGGTCAGGCATTTGGCCATATTGCTGGCTACTGGCACGACCATGAGGCATTGAGGCAGGGTCAGGCATTTTGGCCATATTGCTGGCTACTGGCACGACCATGAGGTAGAGAGGCAGGGTCAGGCATTTGGCCATATTGCTGGCTACTAGCACAACATTGAGGCAGGGTCAGGCATTTGGCCATATTGCTGGCTACTAGCACGACCATGAGGCATTAAGGCAAGGATAGGCATTAGGCCATATTGCTGGCTACTAGCACGACCATGAGGTAGAGAGGCAGGGTCAGGCATTTGGCCACATTGCTGGCTACTGGCACGACCATGAGGCATTGAGGCAGGGTCAGGCATTTGGCCATATTGCTGGCTACTGGCACGACCATGAGGTAGGGAGGCAGAGTCAGGCATTTGGCCATATTGCTGGCTACTGGCATAGGCATGAGGCAGGGTCAGGAATTTGGCCATATTGCTGGCTACGGGCATGAGGCAGTGAGGCAGGGACAGGCATTTGCAAATAATCATTGGTGTAGCAACGGGCAGGAGGAAACCAAACAGGAGCATACATTTGGGAATAAGGATGTCTGGAGGAAGGAGGTGGAGGCATGGCCGAGGATGCAGCCATTTGCTGTGATTGTTGTGTGTGTGGGCCAGGGTTGGGCCCTGAAGATTGTGTACCTACATTTTGTGCATGTTATGTTGGTAGCAGATGGCATCTGAATTGGATGCTGGGAAGCTCACCATTGTTCAATGGGCCCTAGCACCAGGTTTGGGTCCTGCTCTCCTTGGCTTGCTGCAATGAGGGTCAATATTGCAGCCCATACCCATTCCTGCTGTTCATCTGGAACTTTGGCTAGGCAAGTATAGAGGGAGTGACAAAACCGATCTGTAGAATTTTCAGGTGTCATGGAATTTAGTATGGATAAAACTCGAGCATCAATGAGCTCGGGCAGCATACATGGCTCTTCCTGTCGCCTGTTTCGTCTATCTCGGAGAGTGTGTGTAAGATACCGAGGTAGATTGACTGTTGATGCTGGCTGTGGTGCTGGGGCTGCTGCTTGGGATGTTGTTGGGACAGTTGTTTGGGTGCTTCCAGTCCCAGCATCAGTGGAGGTTTAAGCTGCATCAGACACCTGGTCATCAGGCTGTGTTGCTGTAGTTAGCTCTGTTGGGGCTTCGGTCTCAGATGCAGACGTACATGGCACAGATCTAGCTGTTGTTGGCGATTCATCAGAGTCTTCAAGGTTATCATCAGTCCTATGATAAATAAAATTGTGACATAAACTGTTACATTCAACATAAGTAAACCAAAATCTTACAAAAAGAGCAATTTTTTTTCCGACAAATGAAGCTAAGTCTACAACATGTGGTTTTTGGTAACTGCAAATATAAACATGAGTATTATTTAAAACAGGTTTCCCCCAACTCCAGTCCTGAAGGCCCGCCAACAGGTCATGTTTTCAGGATTGAATTAGCATTGGCCAGGTGATAATTGCATCACCTGTGCAATATAAAGGAAATCCGGAAAACATTACCTGATGGTGGGCCTTCAGGACTGGAGTTGGGGAAACCTGATTTCAAAGACAAATGGACTTAGGAAATATATGTATTGATCACAGATGTTATTTAATTTTGCCTAATTATTAATATATGGAAATATTGGTAAATACAGTATACATAAAGATGTTGGTCAAATCATACAGAGTGCAACTTACGGATTTAGCTCCAGGATTGGGCTAAGAAAGGCTAAAGTTCTGTAGAACACATATTGACACTTTTTGGAAGCACCTGACGTGGAGGGGAGGGGATTAAATTCCCGCCTAAACTGGTCCCTCGCTGTGCGCCATCGGCGTTTCACCAAATCAACTGTTGGGAAAGTGTAAAAACAACAAGTCACATTCCCGCAAACAGTAAAATATTAATTAAACAACACAATGTGTTCAGCTATGTTAAATTTAAAAACTACTTTTATTTTGATCAGCATGGGTGCTCCAAAAATATATTTAAACAGTTGGTTATGCCTTGCCATTGACACTAAGAAGTGTGTGAGCATTTTGCGCCATGGTGTAATTACAAAAATTAAGTATTGTCCACCATGAGCACTGTTCTAAAGTGTTTGAACAAACATAGCCTGCAGGACTTTGGCTGGGTCTAACCACACCAACATTACCACAATTACCAATGACCATTAGCCATATGTAAGGCCTTGTGTGACTAATTTTGTATGATGGCATTAATGAAGTCTAAACATTGGATTTTACACAGTCACACACAAACTGTTGTGTGGGCAGCAACAAAGGTGAAAAGCAAACACTCCAAGTGGCTAATAATTTTGCATTTTTGTGTATATACGATTAAGAATAGCAGGCAGCACATGATGAGCCTTACATGTATAAAAAGTTAATGTTCAAAAACTTTGTTTTTAACAATGTCTCAGAAACTTTAAGTGCAAAACTTTTGCCATATATTACACCACTCAAATAACACATATAAAAATATTCAAACATAGTTAAGCCTAAGACCAACTAATGTGAGACATCTGAAGAGATATGCTTGAATACAGTTCACAGTGTCAAATATGAGGTGCCACATTTTGGTATGCCAGGGAAGTGTGGCCAAAAAATGCAGTTTGTGCACATGGCAGACAAGTAGCCCTTGAGTTACCTAGCTATTATTTTGTGTGTGAAAAAGCTAAATACTTTTTAGATCTTTTTCTGAAATTTAAATACACACCAGAAGTAAAATGCTGCCACAGACACACACTGCATTTTTTTACCATTTCTAACAAGCATGGCTCATGAGTAATTATTATCCTAAACACAGGGAACATACTGTAAACTACTAAGAATATTGTAAAGTCTATATGAGAAGGTGCTTGTAAATCCAAAGCTTAATAAGACATCAGACTAATGCTTAGGATGGTAAGACTTGTACCATGACATATATAAAGCACAATGTGAAGTAGTTTCATATGTTAATATTAATTCCATGTCACATTAAAAAAAGGAACATCTATGGGGTCACTTACCAAACTTTGCCTGCTTTGCTGGTGAATATGTGCACCAACCAGGTCTGGGGTACAGCTGCTCAGCTACAGCGAACCAACCACGCTTAATGGCCAGCCTGTCATGGTATCCCTCAGATCGTGTGTCCCAAAGCTCTGGATGTTGCTCCACCAAACTTATTAGTCACTCT
The DNA here is from genome assembly GCA_033576555.1 of Oophaga sylvatica. NCBI lineage: Eukaryota > Metazoa > Chordata > Amphibia > Anura > Dendrobatidae > Oophaga > Oophaga sylvatica. The sequence continues at coordinate 32,219,979 of JARQOD010000003.1, read as the reverse complement.
GTGTCCACACGGGGGGCCATAAAATGGTCCAAAGTCACCAGAGTTGAAAGATGCCAGCAGGCGGCACGTGTGTGGGGGCGGCGCAGCAGCAATTCTACTCTGTGGGAGAAGCACGGAAGCACAGTGCAGCAGCCCCGCGCTCACATGATCCTCTGTGCTGTGTGCAGTGAGGCCAAGGCAGAGCGTTGTGCGCTGTGTCGGGTAAGAAGATGCAGCCTCGTCGCCTCCACAAGCGCTCCGTGCTGGGCACCATGCTAGGCACAGTTGAGCCTAGGGCTTCCGCTAAGTGTGGCATGAAGGAGGCGCTGCCAGCGCTGGGCATGGGGTCATCCGCAGGGCACGGACGTGGCGATGAGGAGGACGAGGAGATCGATGTTGTGCAGGACGAGCAGGCACACCAACCCTCATGCCCCCTGTGTGTGCGGTGCCAGGTAGGTGCCAGCCGAAGAATGCGCCAGAGTGGGCGTGCTCGGTAGCCATGTGCTGCAGCAGGCTGCTTGTTTCTCTGCTTGTAACAAAGGAAACTAGTTCTCACCGTGCAGAGAAATGTCTCCAGATTTACTGATCTGCACCTAATGAGGCTTTGTGCTGCCGCTGCCACTTCATCACTGCCAGGGAAGCAACACATGCCCTGGCGAGAGCACAGGCGCAGGTGAGCCCAGGTCTCCATGCAGCACTGGCACAGGCTCACACACCCCCTTCTCTGGAGAGGAACACGTGCCCTGGTGATGGCTTCATCTGTCAGTGCCCCCAGAACTGGTGCCAGGCTCACACTGCTGCCCTCCCCACCATGTGTGGGGCTTTGTGTGATAGCAGCCCCCTGGGAGTCACCTGTGCCAGGGGGCTGCCATGACAAAGGCTGTGGGCTGTACAGTACACCATCTGATGGTGTGTGTGTGACGGGCATCGGATGCACCAAATGTCCCATAAACAAAGCAATTAATGGCAGTGACGACAACGACTGTCAATCTAATGAAATCCACAGCGATCGATGCCCCTCACATCCACTCACCTGTCAAGTTGATAACATGCCGATATGAATACAAATAATGATAAAATGCCAAAAACCTAAATGACATTCTCCGTCTGGTGGGCGATATGTGATTGTGTGGGTCCCATAGACGTGATGCCAGTATTGTGTACAGGACTATTGTGTGTGCCCAGCGTCTGTCTCTCCCTGTATGTACAGTGTAGGGGATTTGTGGCAGTGTACTATATGGGCAATGTGTGGGGCTTTGTGTGACACTGGCACCAGTGGGGAGTCACCTCGGGGCACAGGGTTACTGTTACAAAGGCAAACAGTGCTGGGTATAGCGTTTGGCACCTCCGCCATCTCTCATGTCATAAATATCCCTCTCATAGTGTGAGCTGCCATCATAATAGAAGTGAGGAGTAGATGCATGAAGTGGGTGTGATGGGAACACGGAGCTCGTGCGACTGTTATGTCAGTGGAAGGACCACACTGGAGAGAAGCTGTGTAACAAAGGAAAGGCCCAGTATATACTCCATACAGGGCTCTGTGCTGAGCGCAGGGCTGAGGTCGCTGGACGTACACATCCTCAACTTCTCCTCTTCTACCTTTTCTTCCCATTTTTTATCTTCCTCTTCTTCATCTTCCTATTTTTCATCTTCTTAAACTTCTTCCTATTTTTCCTCTTCCTCTTCTTAATCTTCTTCCTATATTTCCTCTTTGTCTTCCTCTTCTTCTAATTCTTAATCTTCTTCCTATTTTTCCTCTTCCTCTTCCTATTTTTCCGATTCCTCTTTTTCTTAATCTTACTATTTTTCCTCTTCTTCCTCGTCTTCCTTTTCTTCTTAATCTTCTTCCTATTTTTCCTCTTCTTCCTCTTTTTCTTAATCTTCCTATTTTTCCTCTTCTTCCTCCTTTTCCTTTTCTTCTTAATCTTCTTCCTATTTTTCCTCTTCTTCTTTGTCTTGTTCTTCCTTCTTTCCCCCTTCTTCTCTCCTAGGTTCCATCTATTTCTGAAATAGACCACTAGATTACATCCTGCATGACGGTGAGCACCCTGATTGTCTCCCAGCTTTCCCAGACACTTAAAAGTAAAAATGACTGAAGGAATTTTGAATTTTCCAAAAAATACAACTATGTAAGAAATTACCATTTACCAATAAGGGCTACAGGGTTAAGGGCATGAGCGGCATTTGTTGATATAAGTGGAATTTACATTATGAATCGTCTTTGACAAAGGAGGGGCATACAACAAAGAAGCGGGGGTCTGACTGCTGCTGCAGATCCGATCTGGTGACAGACCTTAATCTCTGTGACCAGGTGTGATCTCTCCTAGTGCTCTAATTACACCGCCGCACACTCACAATTTTAGAAATAATAACAGCAGAGTTAGTAGCAGACTAAAAATTAGATCTTTGAGTGTAGTGTGGGCTCTTCGGATGCTTCCGGATTATCAACGACCAAAGGGGCGGCAAATTTTTCGACCGCCCCGGGCGCCACAAACAGTTGCTACGCCACTGGATGCCAGCACTCTGATAAGTTGCCAACTTCACCTCAGAGCCTAAAATGCTGTGTAGACTCCTGGGAAACTCGGCGCCAAACAATGTCTAGACACCTGCCTGGTATTGATACAATTGCTTAGAATCTTAACACTATAAGTTTGAAAATGCACACGGATTGCACACGGATTGCACACAGATGTGATCGGTGTGCGGTACGTGTTTACACGCACCCATTGACTTTAATGGGTCTGTGTGATCAGTGCGCTCCCACGAACACTGACATGTCTCTGTGTTTTCCACACGGGCACACGGTCCGTGAAAACACGCTGACATGTGCAGAGACACATTGATTTTAATGTGTCTATGTGTGTTAGTGTCTCCGGTACGTGAGGAAACTGTCACTACAGTCATGGCCAAAAGTTTTGAGAATGACACAAATATTATATTTTCACATGATCTGCTGCCCTCTGGTTTTTATGTGTGTTTGACAGATGTTTTTATCACAGACAGAAATATAATTGCAAACATATGAGTAACAAAAGCTTATATTGACAGTTAGAATGAGTTAATGCAGCAAGTCAATATTTGCAGTGTTGACCCTTCTTCTTCAGGACCTCTGCAATTCTCCCTGGCATGCTCTCAATCAACTTCTGGACCAAATCCTGTCTGATAGCAGTCCATTCTTGCACAATCAATGCTTTCATTTTGTCAGAATTTTTAGGTTTTTGTTTGTCCACCCGTCTCTTGATGATTGACCACAAGTTCTCAATGGGATTAAGATCTGGGGAGTTTCCAGGCCATGGACCCAAAATCTCTATGTTTTGTTCCCTGAGCCATTTAGTTATCACCTTTGCTTTATGGCAAGATGCTCCATCATGCTGGAAAAGGCATTGTTGATCGGCAAACTGCTCTTGGAGGGTTGGGAGAATTTGCTCTTGGAGGACATTCTGGTACCATTCTTTATTCATGGCTGTGGTTTTAGGCAAGACTGTGAGAGAGCTGATTCCCTTGGCTGAGAAGCAACCCCACACATGAATGGTTTCAGGATGCTTAACAGTTGGCATGAGACAAGACTGGTGGTAGCGCTCACCTTGTCTTCTCCGAATGAGGCGTTTTCCTGATGTCCCAAACAATCGAAAAGGGGATTCATCAGAGAAAATAACTTTACCCCAGTCCTCAGCAGTCCACTGCCGGTACCTTTTGCAGAATATCAGTCTGTCCATGATGTTTTTTCTGGAGAGAAGTGGCTTCTTTGCTGCCCTCCTTGAGACCAGGCCTTGCTCCAAGAGTCTCCGCCACTGTCACGGGTGTGTCGCTGCGAAGATCGTCGCGATTGCACACCCTGACTTCTCACAGCTGAGTTTCTGTTGCTGGGTGTTTTTCGGCAGTGAGAGAGTTAATTCTCCCTCTCTCTGTGCTGGACAAGACCAGCCTCGCTCAGCTGCAATTAATGTTGCGATAATTGGATTCCTTCAAATACCTGCCTGTCTGCTAGGGAAGTGTCGGTGAAAGCATTCATGCAGACCAGCAGAGCGAATCATATTGAGAAGTCTAAAGCTAAGAGTACCTGTTGTGGTTTTCTCCTCTCCTCGCTTTATTATTTATCTCCTTACCCGTTGGTGTTCCCTCTGTAGTGGTAGGTTTGTATGCAAGGTGTCTTTTATTTTACCCCTTGTACTGTCTCGTTCGTCTTATACTGTGTGTAGGTAGTTACCTTCCGTTCCCTGTGGTGGTAATCAGGGTCCTTCTCAGGACTAGATTACAGTGGTCAGGGATTCACAGGAGATAGGGTTACGCTGGCGGCCTGGACCTCTGTACCATCAACAGTACCTTCAGGTAGAGGGATTAGTCAGGACCCCAGCTTAGGGTCAGCATAGACCCCGGTCCTCCTGTATGCAGAGACAGCGTGACATTTTCACCGACCACTAAAGATTTTCTCCAGTCACCATGGATCCAGTAGTCAGTCTAGCTCGGCAGTTGCAGAGTTTGTCCATGGAGCTGGCGGACATTAAGTCCAAGGTTTTGTACCCCCCGGAGCAGGCCGGACCTGAACCTAAAATAGCTCTCCCTGACAGATTCACTGGGGGCCGGGACAAGTTTTTTGCTTTCCGGGAGGCATGTAAATTGTACTTTCGGCTGCGACCTCGGTCATCTGGGAGTGAAGAACAAAGGGTGGGGATTGTCATCTCGCTCCTACAAGGAGACCCCCAATCCTGGGCGTTCGCTCTCCCCCCGGGCGCCCCAGCTCTCCAGTCAGTGGATAGGTTTTTTACAGCTCTGGGTCTTGTATATGATGACCCGGATCGGGTCTCCCTTGCTGAATCTAAGTTACGTAGGATACAGCAGGGAGATCGTCCGGCGGAGGAATTCTGTTTGGAGTTCCGTAGGTGGGCCACGGACACCCAGTGGAATGACCCGGCTCTTAGGAGCCAGTTTTGTCAAGGGTTATCTGACAAATTAAAGGATGTGCTGGCACAGTATGACCCTCCCACGTCACTGGAAGCCGCTATGGCCCTTGCTATTCGTATTGACAGACGTCTTCGGGAGAGGTGCGGGGTGACTTCGCCCCCTGTGATGACTCCGCCTTCCTCAAGGGTCCCTTATACGGAGGTTCCACTGGTCAGTCCAGAGGAGCCTATGCAATTTGGAGGGACATCATTCCAGGGGAGGGGATCGGTGGGGCGCCACAAAACAAGAAGTTGTTTCTTCTGTGAGAAAAAGGGACATTTTATTGGGGGTTGTCCATCCCGTCCTTTGCAGAGTGAGAAGTCGCCGGAAAACTATTGATCCCAGATTGTGTGGTGGACGGCAATCTGGGAGTAAGTATTTCGTCCCTAAATTCGTCTCAGTTTCTCGTGCCGGCGGAGGTGGTGGTGGGTGCGAGAACTGAGAGGATATCTGTTCTTCTGGATAGTGGGGCCGGGGCTAATCTGGTGGATGCTCGCTTTGCCCGGGTTCAAGGTATGCGATTGAGTGTGTTGGCTAAACCCGTCCCCATATTCTCGATCGACGCCAGACCTCTCGGTCAGGGAAGTTTTTTGCAAGCAGTGCATAACATAGATCTTCAAGTGGGGGCGTTACATAAAGAACTGTTGTCTTGTTATGTGTTGGAGGGTCTTCCTACTCCTATAGTGCTGGGCCTTCCTTGGTTAACTAAGCATAACCCGGTTATTAATTGGCAATCCAGAGAGATAAGCCAATGGAGTGAATTCTGTAATAAAAACTGCATGAATACGGTAATTGATGCGGTCGCTCCTAAGGCCTTACCTCCATTTCTGGTGGACTTTGAGGATGTATTCTCAGAGAAAGGGTGTCAAGAACTACCTCCTCATCGCGAATATGACTGTGCTGTTAACTTGCTCCCTGGGGCCAAATTACTGAAATCTAGGTTGTATAACCTTTCTAGTCCTGAGAGACAGGCCATGAAGGATTATATTTCTGAGAGTCTGGCTAAGGGGCATATTAGACCTTCATCTTCCCCGGTGGCCGCGGGGTTCTTCTTTGTGAAGTAAAAAGATGGAGGCCTACGCCCTTGCCTGGATTTCCGTGAGCTTAATCGGATTACGGTCCGAGATCCGTATCCGCTCCCACTTATTCCCGATCTCTTCAATCAGATCGTGGGTGCCAAATGGTTCTCTAAGTTGGATCTCAGGGGGGCGTACAATCTGATTAGGATGAAGGAGGGGGATGAGTGGAAGACGGCATTTAACACTCCGGAAGGGCATTATGAGAACCTTGTCATGCCATTTGGTCTGAGTATTGCCCCGGCGGTGTTTCAACACTTTGTAAATGACATATTTCGCCACCTAATGGGACAGTTTGTGGTCATATATCTGGATGATATCTTAATTTACTCGCCGGATCTTGTGTCTCATCAGGAGCATGTTAGGCAGGTGTTACAGATCTTGCGGGATAATAAACTGTACGCCAAATGGGAGAAGTGTGTGTTTGCCGTACAGGAACTTCAGTTTTTAGGATTCCTGGTGTCAGCATCCGGTTTTCGTATGGACCCTGGGAAAGTGCGGGCAGTTCTTGAGTGGGATCTGCCAGAGGATCTTAAGGCATTACAACGTTTCTTGGGGTTTGCTAACTACTACCGGAAATTCATTCGTAATTTTTCGTCCATAGTTAAACCTCTCACAGACATGACTAAAAAAGGGACGGATTTTTCAAAGTGGTCTGACAAGGCTTGTCAAGCGTTTTCCTCTTTGAAAAAATGTTTTGCTTCAGCACCCATACTTATTCAACCTGATGCGTCACAGCCGTTCATTGTTGAGGTGGACGCTGCCGAGGTAGGGTGGGAGCAGTATTGTCACAAGGTTCGTCCCCTGGTAAATGGCATCCGTGCGCCTTCTTCTCTAAAAAATTGTCGTCCGCTGAGAGGAATTATGATGTCGGCAATAGGGAACTCTTGGCCATTAAGTTGGCTTTTGAGGAGTGGCGTCATTTTTTGGAGGGGGCAGTCCACCCGGTCACCGTCATTACCGATCACAAAAACCTGCTTGTAAGGTTCTTTGTCTCTGTTAACATGTTCCTTGAAACTCAGTTTTCCGTCGGCCATTTTGCTTTCTGTCTTTCTGCAGCTCTTGCCCTCAGTTAATATGGAGTTTCCAGTTTTCATGTTCCCGCCCTGATTCTTCCCTCTTGCTTCTTAAGCAGCCTCAGCTGAACAATCAGTGCTCCTGAATCAAGCCTCAGTCAGTCTGTGACCTGACTCCTGGAAGCCTTGGACTTGTACTCCAGCTATTCCCTACTGAGGAACCTTGGAACACTTTTGGACTCTGGAAACCTGCTGTTTGGTGAATCCATGTTTGCAGAGGAATTACGGTACAGAGAAGAGATCCTGAACCTGCTTTGGAGATTTATTGTAGTGCTTGAAGTTACTCTGGCCTGCTGTGTCTCCTGTCGCTGTTCCTGCAAACTGTGTGAACTTTTCAGCATGCTTGTATGAAGTAATACAAGTCATTTCATTTCAACCTATGTCTCCTGTGTTTTCCTCGCACCCAAGCACAAGACGCTATAGGGACTGTACACTATACATGACAAGATTCAGGAGCCAATGTTTAGTGTCTGCTGGGTCTGGGAAAGCCGTGTCTGCTGTGACTGTGGATATCAGATGTCCGTTTAATACCTTATGTGATGACAGTGGTTGTGACTTCTCACAACCATTCCAGGTGAGCGCATTCCCTTAAAATTTTACTCTGGAGTGTTACCACAGGTAAACACTATTGTTTTTTTTTTTGTTGTTTTTTCCTTTCCTCTTTCCTTCCAGCACCTCTGCCTTAAAAGATCTGGAAGATGGAGGCCCGCATAAAGGAACTTTGCGGAGTGACTGATACAATCCTTTCAGATGTACAGACTTTAAAAACCCGTTTTGCAAGCCTACAGGACCTCACTAATCATAATTTGCAAGTGTTTGGACAGACTACCCAGGAATTGCGAGCCAGGATTGAGGCTCTAGAGGAACGAGCCCAGGCTCCTGCCATAACCCCAAGTTCTGGGATCCCCAAATTACCTCCTTTTCGTTTTGGCGGTGAACGTGAGAAATTCAGGGGATTTATTAATCAATGCAATTTATTTTTCTCTGCACATGCTTCACAATTTCCCACTGAACGATCCAAAGTGCTTACTATAATCATGTTGCTTACCAATAAGGCTTTGATGTGGGCAAACCCTCTGATTGAGACTGAGGATGATTGTTTGAATCACCTTGATGCTTTTATTTCAGCCATGGGGCAGGTGTTTGATGACCCCAATCGAGGTGCAACAGCTGAAGCAGCCATGTTAACTTTGCGCCAAGGTAAGCGTTCAGTAGCCGAATATGCCCTGGATTTCAGGAGATGGGCTCTTGATACCACTTGGGACACTTCCGCTAAAAAATCTATTTTTCGGAAAGGGTTGTCTCCACTGATTAAGGATGAACTTGCTCGTGCCGACCCTCCCACTGCGTTAGGTGACTTTATTAACTATTGTATCCGTATTGATGCTCGTCTGACTGAACGCAGACAAGAGAGATGGTTCGAAAATAATCGCACTAACCTTTTACTACCTCCCTCCTTAGCTAAGGAACCTTTGAGTAGGATCACAAGGGAACCAGAACCTGAACCCATGCAGGTGGACTCTTTACAAAGACGGGTTAGTGATGCACGCAAAGAACATCGTATAAAGGAAATCTATGTTTCTACTGTGGTAAGTCAGGGCACTTCATTATAAACTGCCCCAGCCGTTCTCGTAAGACTACTGCAGCAGTCATTCACTGTGAGTGTTGCGAGAGGAGCTCTGTCATGTCCGAGCCTCAGGCTCCAGAGAGATCTGCTGCAAGAGATCTTGATTTCTCGGACTTAAACTCTGTTAGTTCTGGGGACGATGACGGTATAAACGCTGCAATTTTTCAAGTTTCCTCAGCGGTGTCCCAGCTGAGTTGTAAAAGAAACAATTCTCATTGCTTCCTTTCCATCAAACTCTAGGTTGACTCAGTCTGGGTGTCTAGCTCTGCTATGATCGACTCAGGAGCAAGTGGAAATTTTATGGATATCTCCTTTGCTCTGAAACAGGGGATACGTTCAGTGAAGAAGGCTACTCCAGTACAGATGGAGACTGTGGATGGCTCTCTACTGACTTCTGGACCAGTGGATCAAGAAACAGAGCCTTTGAGGGTCCTTATGGGTAAAGATCATCAAGAGAAAATGTCTTTTTTGCTTATCTCTTCTCCCCACTTTCCCATCATTCTAGGGCTACCATGGCTGCAGGCGCAGAATCCTACGATTAACTGGGAGACCAAGGAATTACACTTTCCGGAGAAACAGATGAGTCAAGGAGTTTCAGCTTGCTCTGTTCCTAAAGGAACCATGTCAGTCCCTGAACTACCAGCTGTATACCAGGACTATGACGATTTATGTGACAAGAAGAACGCTGATCAGCTTCCTCCTCACCGTCCATATGATTGTCCAATTGAATTATTACCCGGAGCCGAGATACCTTTTGGTAAGATCTACCCCCTAGCGGGGCCCGAGCTAAAAGCTTTGAAGGATTATATAGACGAAAATTTAGCCAAGGGCTTCATACGCCCCTCTTCATCTCCCGCAGGTGCACCCATCTTTTTTGTGAAGAAGAAAGATGGATCTCTGAGACCCTGCATAGACTATAGGGAACTCAATAAGGTTACTATTAGAAACCGTTATCCATTGCCTTTAATCCCTGAGTTGTTGGAGAGAGTGCGGCATGCCAAAATTTTCTCTAAACTGGATCTCCGTGGGGCCTATAACTTGGTCCGTATCAGACCTGGGGATGAATGGAAGACTGCTTTCAGGTCACGCTATGGACACTTTGAATATCTAGTTATGCCTTTTGGTCTGAGTACCGCCCCAGCCACTTTCCAACACTTCGTGAATGATATCTTCAGGGATCTCCTAGATACATTTGTGGTGATTTATCTGGATGATATTCTAATTTTTTCTAACTCCACAGAGGAACATCATGGACATGTGAGAATGGTCTTAGAACGCCTAAGACAAAACCATCTCTACATCAAACTTGAAAAATGTGAATTCCATAGGACCAAAATTCAATTTCTGGGGTATGTACTATCTACGCAAGGGATTAGTATGGATGGAAGCAAGACCCAAGCCATCAAGGATTGGCCAATTCCTAGAAATGTGAAGGAGGTGCAGCGTTTCATCGGGTTTGCCAACTTCTATAGACGTTTCATTAAGAATTTTTCTGAGGTAGTGTCACCTATCACCCAACTTACCCGGAAACAGTCTAGGTTCTCCTGGACCCCGCAAGCTCAGGAAGCATTTTCCTGTTTAAAGGATAAATTTACCACCGCACCTATCTTAGTACATCCCAACCCCGAGCTTGCCTTCATAATAGAGGTGGATGCTTCAGACTGTGCCGTTGGAGCTATACTCTCTCAGAGAACAGGTGAGAAGAATGTCTTGCATCCCTGTGCCTTCTTTTCCCAGCAGTTGTCTTCGGCTGAGAGGAACTACGATGTGGGCAATAGAGAATTGTTGGCCATTATTGCCGCCTTCAAGGAATGGAGACACCTTCTTCAGGGAGCTGCACAGCAAATAGTCGTCCTGACAGACCATCGTAACCTTGAATTTATCAGGTCGGCTAAGTGCCTGACTCCTCGCCAGGCTCGCTGGAATCTTTTCCTAAACCAATTTAATTTTGTAATTTCTTATAGACCAGGATCGCGCAATGGAAAGGCTGATGCACTCTCTAGGATTCATTCAGCAGAGACACGTCCACTTACTCCTCCTAAGACTATTCTTCCTGACTCTAGATTCCTGGAGTGATTCATAATCAAGACCTACTTAAGGACATCAAGGAAGCATACCATGCGGATTCTTTGTTGGCTCAACCCGCAAGGGACGTAAGTCTTGTCTTTAAGAATGGTGTGTGGATTCAGGGACAACGTCTGTATATACCTGAAACAGTCAGATTGAGAGTATTGCAACTCATCCACGATTCCAAGATAGCCGGGCATAGGGGAATTCTAAAGACACAAGAATTTCTTTCTCGTTTCTTTTGGTGGCCCACTTACAGGAAAGATGTCTTAAACTATGTCACTTCATGTGAAGTCTGTGCAAGATGCAAAACACCTCGCTCCTCACCAACTGGTCTGTTGCAACCTCTTCCCACCCCGTCCCGCCCGTGGGGATCCATTTCTATGTACTTCATTGTGGAGTTACCACCTCTCAAGGGAAGAACACCATTCTAGTGGTGGTTGACCGTCTAACAAAGGCAGCTCATTTTATCCCTTGTGTCGGCTTACCCACTGCAAAACAGACATCAGACTTGATGATTAAGAATGTGTTTCGCTTACATGGAGTACCGGATGAGGTCATTTCGGATCGAGGGGTGCAATTCACTTCAAGGTTTTGGCAAAATTTCTGTGCAGCATTGGACATTAAAGTAAACCTTTCTTCTGCTTTTCATCCCCAGACTAATGGACAGACAGAACGAACCAATCAGACCCTGGAGCAGTATCTCCGCTGTTTTATCTGCCACCTACAGGATGATTGGGTGGATCTACTTCCACTGGCTGAGTTCTCTTATAACAACTCTCAGAGCGCCTCCACTAAGCAGTCTCCTTTTTACTCCAATCTAGGTTATCATCCTAACATTCTTCCTCGATTTCCCATAGATACGCCCTTGCCGGCAGTGGCTGAAAGAATCACTTCTTTACAAAAGAATATGGATCTTCTAAAGGAAAATCTAGAATTGGCTCAGGAAAGGTACAAGAAAGCAGCAGATAAATTTCGTAAACCTGCACCAGCTTTCAAGGTAGGAGATTTGGTCTGGCTGTCAACCAGAAATCTTAAATTAAAGATTCCATCGTCTAAATTGGGACATAAGTACATTGGACCTTATAAGATCAATAAGATTATAAGTGCTGTTGCTTGTCGTCTTCAACTACCCAGAACTATGAGAATCCACCCTGTCTTTCATGTATCCCTACTAAAGGCTGCAACACCCAATACGTTTCCTGGACGTTCTTCTCCTTGCCCTGACCCAGTGCTGGTCGATGGTCAGGAAGAATTTATGGTGGAAAGGATTCTAGATTCCAGGTTGTACAGAAATCAGTTGCAATATTTGATTAAATGGCAGGGCTACCCAGTGGAGGACAACTCATGGGAACCAGTCAATAATGTAAATGCTCCTCGCCTGCTCCGCCAGTTTCATCAGAGGTACCCTGACAAGCCTGGTCTGAGGTCATCCGGAGGTTGTCCCTAAGGGGAGAGTAATGTAAGGTTCTTTGTCTCTGTTAACATGTTCCTTGAAACTCAGTTTTCCGTCGGCCATTTTGCTTTCTGTCTTTCTGCAGCTCTTGCCCTCAGTTAATATGGAGTTTCCAGTTTTCATGTTCCCGCCCTGATTCTTCCCTCTTGCTTCTTAAGCAGCCTCAGCTGAACAATCAGTGCTCCTGAATCAAGCCTCAGTCAGTCTGTGACCTGACTCCTGGAAGCCTTGGACTTGTACTCCAGCTATTCCCTACTGAGGAACCTTGGAACACTTTTGGACTCTGGAAACCTGCTGTTTGGTGAATCCATGTTTGCAGAGGAATTACGGTACAGAGAAGAGATCCTGAACCTGCTTTGGAGATTTATTGTAGTGCTTGAAGTTACTCTGGCCTGCTGTGTCTCCTGTCGCTGTTCCTGCAAACTGTGTGAACTTTTCAGCATGCTTGTATGAAGTAATACAAGTCATTTCATTTCAACCTATGTCTCCTGTGTTTTCCTCGCACCCAAGCACAAGACGCTATAGGAACTGTACACTATACATGACACTGCTATATTTAGAGTCCGCTAAACGTCTGAATCCCAGACAAGCTAGGTGGTCGTTGTTTTTTACCAGGTTTAATTTTGTCGTCACATATCGTCCTGGCTCAAAAAATGTTAAGGCGGATGCCTTATCTCGCTGTTTCCCAGGGGCTGGGAATACGGAGGACCCGGTTCCGGTCCTTCAGGAGGGGGTGGTGGTGTCGGCAGTATGCTCTGAGCTTGAGGAGGAGGTATTGGAGGCTCAGGGGGACGCCCCTGTAGGACCTCCAGGGAGACTGTTCCAAATCAGTTGCGACAAAAGGTGATCGAGGCACACCATAATTCAGCTTTGGCAGGACACCCAGGGAGTAAAGCAACTGAGGATCTCCTTTCGCGCCGGTTTTGGTGGCCTAATTTACATAGGGAGGTGGTAACTTTTGTCGCGTCCTGCGAGGTCTGTGCACGCTCTAAGACCCCACATACCCGTCCGTCAGGGACCCTCTTACCTTTGAAGATCCCGGAGCGTCCGTGGACGCATCTGTCTATGGACTTCATTACGGACCTCCCGCCATCTTCGGGTAAAACAGTCATACTCGTTGTAGTGGACAGGTTCAGCAAGATGGCACATTTTATCGCTCTTCCTGCTCTTCCTAATGCTAAAACTCTTGCGCAGGTGTTTATTGGGGAGATTGTAAGGCTTCACGGGGTACCCTCCGATGTGGTGTCGGATCGGGGGTCTCAGTTTGTGTCCAAATTCTGGAAAGCATTTTGTACACGGCGGGGGATGCAGTTGTCATTTTCATCGGCTTTTCACCCGCAGACCAATGGTCAGACAGAGCGTCTGAACCAGAGTTTGGAGACATATCTCCGGTGTTTTGTGTCAGAGAACCAGGAGGACTGGGCTTCTTTCTTGCCTCTGGCGGAATTTGCTCTAAATAATAGGCGGAGCGAGTCCACTGGTAAGTCCCCGTTTTTTGGGGCATATGGTTTTCACCCCCAGTTTTGTACTTTCAATGGGGGGGCTCTTCTGGGGTTCCTGAGGAGGAACGATTTTCGTCGTCACTTGCTTCAGTGTGGAGAGGAGTGCTGAATAATCTGAGTACTATGGGGAACCGATACAAACGTATGGCTGATAGGAGGAGAGTGTCTGGTCCGGACTTAAGTGTGAACGATCTGGTATGGTTGTCTACCAAAAATATAAAACTTAAGGTTCCCTCCTGGAAACTGGGTCCAGGTTCATCGGGCCATACAAGATCAGTGCTATAATTAATCCGGTTGTATTCCGTCTTGACCTCCCTCCTACATTTAAAATTCATAACGTGTTCCACAGATCGTTGCTTAAGAGGTATGTGGCGCCGGTGATACCTTCACCTTTACCTCCTCCTGTGGTGATCAATGGTAACTTGGAGTTCCAGGTGTCGAGAGTCATCGATTCACGTCTGAATCGCCGATCCCTTCAGTACCTTGTTCATTGGAGGGGGTATGGTCCTGAGGAGAGGACGTGGGTTCCTGCGTCGGATATTAACGCAGACCGATTAATTCGGGCCTTCCACACTACTCACCCAGATAAACCTGGCCCTGAGGGTCCGGAGGCCCCTCGTAGAAGGGGGGGTACTGTCACGGGTGTGTCGCTGCGAAGATCGTCGCGATTGCACACCCTGACTTCTCACAGCTGAGTTTCTGTTGCTGGGTGTTTTTCGGCAGTGAGAGAGTTAATTCTCCCTCTCTCTGTGCTGGACAAGACCAGCCTCGCTCAGCTGCAATTAATGTTGCGATAATTGGATTCCTTCAAATACCTGCCTGTCTGCTAGGGAAGTGTCGGTGAAAGCATTCATGCAGACCAGCAGAGCGGATCATATTGAGAAGTCTAAAGCTAAGAGTACCTGTTGTGGTTTTCTCCTCTCCTCGCTTTATTATTTATCTCCTTACCCGTTGGTGTTCCCTCTGTAGTGGTAGTTTTGTATGCAAGGTGTCTTTTATTTTACCCCTTGTACTGTCTCGTTCGTCTTATACTGTGTGTAGGTAGTTACCTTCCCGTTCCCTGTGGTGGTAATCAGGGTCCTTCTCAGGACTAGATTACAGTGGTCAGGGATTCACAGGAGATAGGGTTACGCTGGCGGCCTGGACCTCTGTACCATCAACAGTACCTCCAGGTAGAGGGATTAGTCAGGACCCCAGCTTAGGGTCAGCATAGACCCCGGTCCTCCTGTATGCAGAGACAGCGTGACATTCTCACAGTGTGTGCAGATGCACTCACACCTGCCTGCTGCCATTCCTGAGCAAGCTCTGCACTGCTGGTAGCCCGATCCCGCAGCTGAAACACTTTTAAGAGACGGTCCTGGCGCTTGCTGGTCTTTCTTGGGCGCCCTGGAGCCTTTTTGGCAACAATGGAACCTCTCTCCTTGAAGTTCTTGATGATGCGATAGATTGTTGACTGAGGTGCAATCTTTCTAGCTGCGATACTCTTCCCTGTTAGGCCATTTTTGTGCATTGCAATGATGACTGCACATGTTTCTTTAGAGATAACCATGGTTAACAGAAGAGAAACAATGATGCCAAGCACCAGCCTCCTTTTAAAGTGTCCAGTGGTGTCATTCTTACTTAATCATGACAGACTGATCTCCAGCCATGTCCTCATCAACACCCACACCTGTGTTAATGGAGCAATCACTGAAAAGAGGTTAGCTGGTCCTTTTAAGGCAGGGCTGCAATGATGTTGAAATGTGTTTTGGGGGATAAAGTTCATTTTCTAGCCAAATATTGACTTTGCAAGTAATTGCTGTTAAGCTGATCACTCTTTATAACATTCTGGAGTATATGCAAATTGCCATTAGAAAAAGTGAAGCAGTAGACTTTGTAAAAACTAATATTTGTGTCATTCTCAAAACTTTTGGCCATGACTGTACATGTACTGGAGCCACTGACGTGTAAAACCGGCCTTAGGGCTCATACTCACTGGCGCCGAAAACGGATGATAATCAGAGGAAAAAAAATCGGATTCAAATCTGACCAATGTTATTCAATAGGTGAATTCTCATTTGCGATTTTTTTCTCATCAGAAATTGGTGTGAGAAAAAAATCGCAGCATGCTGCGATTTGATGCGATTTTGGGATGATAATCGCCAAAGCAAGTCAATGGGTGCGATTAAAAAACGCACAGCACTCGCACAATTCAAGTGCTGTCCGATTTATATGCACCAGTCTCCTTTGAAAAGCCGGCAAATCATCCCCGGCTACTGTAAAATCACACTGACAGCTCACAAAACACTAGATACATACACATAGAATACATATATATATATATACATGTCATTGTGACACATACATATATATATATATATATATATATATATATTTATAGTTCATACACTTCTACATAGTATAATAGCCGCTAATTCAATTGCCGGCTTTTGTGAAATCACAGAAGCCGACATGAAATGATACATTGTTTCCACACAGTTAACCATGTCATTTCATGTATTTTGATATATGGTTTTAAGTTACAATTACATAAGTATATGTGTGCAAAATTTCAGACATGTAGGGGTTAATGAAAGGTGTAAATTCGTTAAAAAAAAATATGCGTGGGCTCCCGCTGTATTTTCTCCACCAGACAGACAAAGCAAGCGAGTGGGGGCAGATAATAATAGCCTAGGGAGGGTACATTTTTTTTGTGCCCCCCTGGCTAATAACATCTGCCCCCAGACATCCCAGAAAGGGCAAATCTCTAATTAGATTCGCCCTTTCTGGCACTTTGCCCGTCTATTCCCATTGCCCTATAGTGGTGGCGAATGGGTTAATAAGGGGTTAAAGCCACCTTGCAATTGAAAGGTGACTGTAAGCCAGGTTAATAATTGAGAGCTGTCAATTAGACAACTATCAATTATTAATCCTATTGTATGAAAGAAAAATCAAACACACACAGTTTAATAAAAAAGAAGTTTAATGAAATAATCACAAAGTTTTTGACCATATTTTATTTTCCTGCTAAAACCATTTCCTGTAATAAAAATAAAATAAAAAAGCAAAATTATTCTTACCAATCCGATGTACAGTCAGGTCCCACGGTGTAATCCATCAGAAAGGGTTAACAGGTTACAGCTTACAGGTTACAGCTAATGCTGTCTTCTGAGCTCTAACCCCCTGAATGAATAACTTACTCTCCCAACCAAAGGAGAGGAAGAGATGAATGAATGGAGCTTAATTGATTTATTGCCACTTTCACTTCAGTGACCTGACCTAAAGTGAAAGTGGGACACAATCAATTAAGCTTCATTCATTAATCACATCCTCTCCTGTCGGCAGGAGATAAGCTCATTCATTCAGGAGCTATCAGCTGAGCACGCAGCATTAGTTGCGCTGCTTAGCTGATTGCTAGTTAACCCTTTGTGAAGGATTACATCGTGGGACGTGACAGATCGCCAGATAGGTAAGAATAATGTTTTATTATTTTATATTTATTTTAGGAGATCAAGGGCTTCGCACGGATTAAGAGTAAAATAAAAGATGGTCAAAAAAATGTTTTATTTCATTAAAATTATTTATTCTTAAAGTGTATGTGTTTTTTTATTTACTTCAATAGGATTAATAATTGATAGTTGTCTAATTGACAGCTCTCAATTATTAACCTGGCTTAAAGTGACCTTTCAATTGCAAGGTGGCTTTAACCCCTTATTAACCCATTCGCCACCGCTACAGGGCAATGGGAATAGACGGGCAAAGTGCCAGAAATGGCAAATCTAATTAGAGATTTGCCCTTTCTGGGGTGTCTGGGGGCAGATGTTAGTAGCCAGGGAGGGCACAAAAAAAATGTACCCTCCCTAGGCTATTATTATCTGCCCCCACTCGCTTGCTTTGTCTGTCTGGTGGAGAAAATACAGCGGGAGCCCACGCATTTTTTTTCAACGAATTTACACCTTTAATTAACCCCTACATGTCTGAAATTTTGCACACATACACTTATATAATTGTAAGTTCAAACCATATATCAAAATACATGAAATGACATGGTTAACTGTGTGGAAACAATGTATCATTTCATGTCGGCTTCTGTGATTTCACAAAAGCCGGCAATTGAATTAGCGGCTATTACAGTATGTAGAAGTGTAAGAACTATAAATATATGTATGTATATATGTCACAATGACATATATATATATATATATATATATATGTATTCTATGTGTGTATATGTATTGTTTCTATTCTTTATTAAAGCTGTCAGTGTGATTTTACAGTATAGCTGGGGATGAATTAGCGGCTATTATACTATGTAGAAGTGTATGACCTATATATATTATATATATATACATATATATATATATATATATGTATATATATATATACATATATATATGTATATATATATATATATAATTATTTGCTTTTTGTGTACATTTTTTTTTACAATGTGATTTTTACATGACTTTTTACTTAGAGATAACTGCTCTATGTAAAACTTCATGTTAAAATCGCATTGCATACAGATGGAAAACTGATGGAAAACGCATGGTGCGATTTAAAATCGCATCAAAATCGCATGCCTTTTTACAACAAATGTATCGTTTTTTTCCTGCAGAAAACGGACCGATTTTTTTCTAGCCAGTGAGTATGAGCCCTTACTGCAATCTTTGGGAGGCAGAATGAAAAAATCAACCACAGCTGAAGAATTAGTTCTATTTATTTTTTACGACGTTCCTCGTGCGGTATAAGTGATTAAAGGACTTTATTCTTGGGGTCGGTGCGATCACAGCAATATCAGTACCAGATTTATATAATTTTTTATGTTTGACTGCTGTCACACACTAAAAGATGTTGTTTTTTTTTACAAAAACTAGTATTTGCATCTCCAAACTTTGAGAGCTATCATTTTTTCCATATTTCTGCTGACGGTCATATGAGGACTTATTTTATGGCGGGACGAGCAGGGCCGGCTCCAGGTTTTTATGGGCCCCGGCCGAAAGAGCCTCAGTGGGCCCCTTTAACACAGGCCACAATTCATGATGCACAGATACAGCAGAGAAATATAGGTACAGTACAATGCCAAACACTTCACTTCTTCCATTACATGAGTGATATCTATTGTAAATTGTACAATAGCTCAAAAAACACCAAATCCTCACAGCGCACAGTACAGACTGGACAGTACAGTCCTCCATACAATATTATGGGCACCACAGTCTCCCCCTCATCACCCATATAATACCCCATGCAGGATGTCACCCCCCATATAATGCTCCATACAGAATACTGGACCCAAAATAATGCTCCATACAGAATACTGGACCCAATATAATGCTCCATACAGGATACTGGTCCCCATATAATGCTCCATACAGGATACTGGTCCCCATATAATGCTCCATACAGGATACTGGTCCCCATATAATGCTCCATACAGGATACTGGTCCCCATATAATGCTCCATACAAAATATGGAGCTCTCCTCTGCGCTGCGTTCTGCACTGTTACAGCTCAGGAAAGGGCGCTGTGGAAAGACTCCCCATTATCATCATGATTGCCTCCCCATCATCATCATTGCCTCCCCATCATCATCATGGCCTCCCCATTATCATCAATGCCTGCCCATCATCATCATCTCCTCCCCATCATCATCAATGCCTGCCCATCATCATCATCTTCTCCCCATCATCAATGCCTGCCCATTATCATCATCTTCTCCCCATCATCATCAATGCCTGCCCATCATCATCTTCTCCCCATCATCAATGCCTGCCCATTATCATCAATGCCTGCCCATTATCATCATCTTCTCCCCATCATCATCATCAATGCCTCCCCATTATCAGCAATGCCTGCCCATCACACACAGACAGCACACAAGCACTCTCTCACATACATACACACACACACACACAAAGCACCGCACTACATACACACAGACACACACAGAGACACACACACACACGTCTTACCTGTCCGACGTCCGCGCGCTCTCTGTCACAGCCGGCCGCTGAATGATGACGTCATTCAGCGGTTCTGCTGTGAGAGGAAGCGCCGGCGCCCCATGGAGCCCGGAGCTGCGGCAGCGGAGGCACGGGAGAGGTAAGTATTGTGCCAGCTGATGCCGGGGCCCTGAGCAAGCAGGGGGGGGGGCAGTGGCGGCGCTGACACCGCTCTCCCCCGCTAACGGGCGCGGGGGTGCCAGACGGCGAGTGGGCCCCCCGCCTGCTCAGGGCCCCGGCACTTGCCCGGGTGTGCCGGGTGCTGACGCCGGCCCTGGGGACGAGTTGACTTTTTTTTATTGGTACAACAATGTAGTTGTACCAACAACACCTCAGCAGTGCCACAGGCTGATCGCCTCCATGCTACGCTGCATTGATGCAAAAGGAGCCCCGACCAAGTATTGAGTGCATTTACTGAACATACATTTCAGTAGGGCAACATTTCCGATTTTTAAAATCATTTTTCAAGCTGTTATTATAAAGTATTCTAATTTACTGAGATAATAACTTTTGAGTTTTCATTGGCTGTAAGCCATAATCATCAACATTAACAGAAATAAACACGTGAAATAGATCACTCTGTGTGTAATGACTCTATATAATATATGAGCTTCACTTTTTGTATTGAAGAAATGAAATAAACTTTTTCATGATATTCTAATTTTGTGAGAAGCACATAAATGTGGTGAGCGGTGATAATTCCCTCATATGTGGGGTCTATTTGTCTCCAAGCAGAGAAATCCCACGTTATATTCCACACATAACACTGTGTAGAAAAGGGGCGCGGGGGAATTGTGCCAGTAGTGAGGGGAATAATGGCGGGAATGTCACTGACTGAGGAGAAGCCTCCATGTAACTCTACTCTGCACTCCGGATATCATGTGACCCCTGACTCCTCCCCTCCATGTGACTGATCACATGACTGTGACATCATCACAGGTCCTGTAAGCACAGAACAGCCATTTATCTTTTGTGCTGCTCTGCTGGTGGAGGTATGTAGAAATTCCTATTTTGGTGTTTATCTGTTGTCACTTTCTAAGAATCATAGCAATTTGTTCTTTGTTCTCTGATAGATACATACGACAACTATTAAAAGATAACATGGGAACATGAGTTACTCTCATAGTATGGTGCCGCTTTCTTGGCAAAACACAGTATAATGTTCACCCAGAACTGCCATCCCACACACAGTATAATGTTCCCCCAGTACCGCCATCCTCCACACAGTATAATGTTCCCACAGTACCGCCATCCCCCCCACACACAGTATATTGTTCCCATAGTACAACCATCCCCCCACACAGTATAATGTTCCCCCAGTACCGCCATCCCCCTCACACAGTATAATGTTTCCCAGTACCGCCATCCCCCCACACACAGTATAATGTTCCCACAGTACCGCCACCCTTCCGCACAGTATTATGTTCCCCCAGTACCGCCATCCCCCTCACACAGTATAATGTTTCCCAGTACCGCCATCCCCCCACACACAGTATAATGTTCCCACAGTACCACCACCCTTCCGCACAGTATTATGTTCCCCCAGTACCGCCATCCCCACACACACAGTATAATGTTCCCCCAGTACCGCCATCCTCCACACAGTATAATGTTCCCACAGTACCGCCATCCCCCCCACACAGTATAATGTTCCCCCAGTACCGCCATCCCCACACACACAGTATAATGTTCCCCAGTACCGCCATCCCCACACACACAGTATAATGTTCCCCCAGTACCGCCATCCTCCACACAGTATAATGTTCCCACAGTACCACCATCCCCCCACACACAGTATAATGTTCCCACAGTACCGCCATCCCCCCACACAGTATAATGTTCCCACAGTACCGCCATCCCCCACACACAGTATAATGTTCCCCAGTACCGCCATCCCCCCACACACAGTATAATGTTCCCCCAGTACCGCCATCCCCACACACACAGTATAATGTTCCCCCAGTACCGCCATCCTCCCACACAGTATAATGTTCCCCCAGTACCGCCATCCCCACACACACAGTATAATGTTCCCCCAGTACCGCCATCCCCACACACACAGTATAATGTTCCCACAGTACTGCCATCCCCCACACACAGTATAATGTTCCCCCAGTACCGCCATCCCCACACACAGTATAATGTTCCCCCAGTACCGCCATCCCCACACACACAGTATAATGTTCCCCAGTACCGCCATCCTCCCACACAGTATAATGTTCCCCCAGTACCGCCATCCCCCCCACACAGTATAATGTTCCCACAGTACCACCATCCCCCCACACAGTATAATGTTCCCACAGTACCACCATCCCCCACACACAGTATAATGTTTCCACAGTACCGCCATCCCCCACACACAGTATAATGTTCCCCCAGTACCGCCATCCTCCCACACAGTATAATGTTCCCGCAGTACCGCCATCCCCCCCACACAGTATAATGTTCCCACAGTACCACCATCCCCCCACACAGTATAATGTTCCCACAGTACCAGCATCCCCCCACACAGTATAATGTTCCCACAGTACCACCATCCCCCACACACAGTATAATGTTCCCGCAGTACCGCCATCCCCCACATACAGTATAATGTTCCCACAGTACCACCATCCTCCCACACAGTATAATGTTCCCACAGTACCGCCATCCCCCACACACAGTATAATGTTCCCACAGTACCACCATCCCCCCACACACAGTATAATGTTCCCCCAGTACCGCCATCCCCACACACAGTATAATGTTCCCCCATTACCGCCATCCTCCCACACAGTATAATGATCCCGCAGTACCGCCATCCCCCACATACAGTATAATGTTCTGACAGTACAACAATCTCCCCACACAGTATATTGTTCCCACAGTACAACCATCCCCCCACACAGTATAATGTTCCCCCAGTACCACCATCCTCCACATACAGTATAATGTTCCGATAGTACCACCATCCCCCACACACAGTATAATGTTCCCCCAGTACCACCATCCCCCACACACAGTATAATTTCCCGCAGTACCACCATCCCCCCACACACAGTATAATGTTCCCACAGTACCACCACCCTTCCGCACAGTATTATGTTCCCCCAGTACAGCCATCCCCCCCACACAGTATAATGTTCCCCCAGTACCGCCATCCCCCACATACAGTATAATGTTCCGACAGTACAACCATCCCCCACACAGTATAATGTTCCCCTAGTACCACCATCTCCCCACATACAGTATAATGTTCCGACAGTACCACCATCCCCCACACACAGTATAATGTTCCCACAGTACCACCATCCCCCCGCACAGTATAATGTTCCCCCAGTACTGCCATCCCCCCACACAGTATAATGTTACCACAGTACCACCATCCCCCCACACAGTATAATGTTCCCACAGTATCATCATCCCCTGCACAGTATAATGTTCACCCAGAACTCGCCATCCCCTTACACACACAGTATAATGTTCCCCCAGTACCACCATAGCCCACACACAGTATAATGTTCCCACAGTACCGCCATCCCCACACACAGTATAATGTTCCCTCATTACCGCCATCCTCCCACACAGTATAATGTTCCCGCAGTACCGCCATCCCCCACATACAGTATAATGTTCTGACAGTACAACAATCTCCCCACACAGTATAATGTTCCCCCCAGTACCACCATCTCCCCATATACAGTATAATGTTCCCACAGTACCACCATCCCCCCGCACAGTATATTGTTCCCACAGTACAACCATTCCCCCCACACAGTATAATGTTCCCCCAGTACCACCATCCTCCACATACAGTATAATGTTCCGACAGTACCACCATCCCCCACACACAGTATAATGTTCCCCCAGTACCACCATCCCCCACACACAGTATAATTTCCCGCAGTACCACCATCCCCCCACACACAGTATAATGTTCCCACAGTACCACCACCCTTCCGCACAGTATTATGTTCCCCCAGTACAGCCATCCCCCCCACACAGTATAATGTTCCCCCAGTACCGCCATCCCCCACACAGTATAATGTTCCGACAGTACAACCATCCCCCACACAGTATAATGTTCCCCTAGTACCACCATCTCCCCACATACAGTATAATGTTCCGACAGTACCACCATCCCCCACACACAGTATAATGTTCCCACAGTACCACCATCCCCCCGCACAGTATAATGTTCCCCCAGTACTGCCATCCCCCCACACAGTATAATGTTCCCACAGTACCACCATCCCCCCACACAGTATAATGTTCCCACAGTATCATCATCCCCCTGCACAGTATAATGTTCACCCAGAACTCGCCATCCCCTTACACACACAGTATAATGTTCCCCCAGTACCACCATAGCCCACACACAGTATAATGTTCCCACAGTACCGCCATCCCCCCACACACAGTATAATGTCCCACAGTACCGCCATCCCCCCACACACAGTATAATGTTCCCACAGTACCGCCATCCCCCCACACACAGTATAATGTCCCACAGTACCGCCATCCCTCCACACACAGTATAATGTTCCCACAGTACCGCCATCTCCCCACACACAGTATAATGTTTCCACAGTACCGCCATCCCCTCACACACAGTATAATGTTCCCACAGTACTGCCATCCCCCCACACACAGTATAATGTTCCCATAGTACCGCCATCCTCCCACACACAGTATAATGTTCCCCCAGTACTGCCATCCCCACACACAGTATAATGTTCCCCCAGTGCCGCCATCCCCCACATAGAGTATAATGTTCCCACTGTACTGCCATCCCCCCCACAGTATAATGTTCCCACAGTACCACCATACCCAACACACAGCATAATGTTCCCATAGTACAGCTATCTCCCCACACACAGTATAATGTTCCCACAGTACCGCCATCCCCCCACACACAGTATAATGTTCCCACAGTACTGCCATCCCCCACACAGTATAATGTTCCCATAGTACCGCCACCCTCCCACACACAGTATAATGTTCCCCAGTACTGCCATCCCCACACACAGTATAATGTTCCCACAGTACCGCCATCACCCTCACAGTATAATGTTCCGACAGTACCACCATCCCCCCACACAGTATAATGTTCACCCAGAACTCGCCATCCTCCCACACACAGTATAATGTTCCCCCAGTGCCACCATACTCCACACAGTATAATGTTCCCCCAGTACCACCATCCCCCACACACAGTATAATGTTCCCACAGTACCGCCATCCTCCCATTCACAGTATAATGTTCCCCAAGTACCACCATCCCCCACACACAGTATAATGTTCCCGCAGTAACGCGATCCCCACACACAGTATAATGTTCTCGCAGTACCGCCATCCCCCACACAGTATAATGTTCTTGCAGTATCGCCATCCCCCACACACAGTATAATGTTCTCGCAGTACCGCCATCCCCCACACACAGTATAATGTTCCCACAGTACCGCCATCACCCACATACAGTATAATATTCCCACAGTACCGCCATCCCCCCACACAGTATAATGTTCCCACAGTACCGCGATCCCCACATACAGTATATCCTCCCACACACAGTATAATGTTCCCTCAGTACTGCCATCTTCCCACACATAGTATAATGTTCCCACAGTACCGCCATCCCCCACACACAGTATAATGTTCCCACAGTACTGCTATCCCCCACACAGAATAATGTTCCCACAGTACTGCCATTCCCCCACACACAGTATAATGTTCCCACAGTACCGCCATCCCCACATACAGTATAATGTTCCCCAGTACTGCCATCCCCACACACAGTATAATGTTCCCACAGTACCGCCATCACCCTCACAGTATAATGTTCCGACAGTGCCGCCATCCCCACATACAGTATAATGTTCCCACAGTACCTCCATTCCCCCTCACACAGTATAAATGTTCCCACAGTTCACTGTATTCACATTCAATGTATATGACATATATGCCTTCTTATTAGAATTTTCAGAGGTACATCTCAGATACTGAACTTTACAAAGAGTACACTCGATTAAACATTCTACAAAACTAGTAGTACAGTTGATGAAATCTAGATTCTTTAATATTTGTCATTTTGGTGAGCTTGAAAAGTGTGTCAGGTCTACATAACAACATGTTTTTCAGATAGTCTGACCACAAGCAAAAAAGCCTGACATAGATAGTTCTCTGTATGATTTTGTATACTGGAAAAGAAACTTGGACAAAGCGTGTTAGCAATGATAGGAGCTCTGCTGGGAACAAATCAGACATCATGCTGCAAGATCTTGTTCTGACCCGGATCATGGTACAACATGGGTAGCTATTTTTGTGTAAAATAGATATTATTGCATTGTATTCTAAACTTTAATTAGTTGTTAAGGTTCTACATTGTTTTCTTTTATTTTTATGTCTCTTTTCATCCGATAGTACTTGTCTGTTCATTATTATTTTTTTGTTTGCTGCTTTCTATAAACCAATTAGCATAGCCATGTTCTCTAAAGCTGGCCATACACATTAGATGGCTATGGGTAGCAAAGAACGTTCGGACAACAGCTATTTCATCAGACTCCTGTGAACATAGGAATGCTCATTCGGCCAAGTGCTTTTGTGTTCTCTATGTGAAACTGTTGATTGACACATTGGCCGGCGACTTATCTCTCAGAGAGCAGTCCACAATCGAAAATGCAAGATCAACATCTCTCTTGACCATCAGTCAGTTGCCACCCCCATGCACATTAGGCTGGCAGCTGAACCCGTCGATATTGGCAGGTTCGTCCGACATAAGTCTAATGTTTATAGCCAGCTTTAGTCTGCTATTAATTAATTTCATTGTCATTTGTGTTAGTAATTGAGTATTTTTTTGCTTACTAAGCAGAAGACTCACTCTTCTTATAACTGGTGAACCATGTGTTACTTTGTATTGTCTTTATTGTCTGTACATGTCCCCACTTACCGTATATTCTCGTGTATAAGTCAACCCGACTATAAGCCAAGGCATCTAATTTTGCTAGGAAAAAATGGGAAAACTTATTGACTGGAGTAAAGGCCGGGTATGCATTGTCCCCTCATCCCTATCCTGATATGCAAGGTTCCTCATCCCCATCCTTATATGCATGGCTCCTCATCTCCATCCTTGTCTGCATGGCTCCCCGTCCTTGTCTGCATGGCTCCCCATTCCCATGCTTGTCTGCGTGGCTCTCCGTCCTTGTCTGCATGGCTCCCGAACCCTGTCTGCATGGCTCCCCATCCCTATCTGCATGGCTCCCCATCCCTGTCTGCATGGCTCTCCATCCTTGTCTGCATGGCTCCCCATCCCCATTTTTGTATGCATGACTCCCCATTCCCGTCCTTGCATGCATTGCTCCCCGTCCTTGTATGCATGGCTCCCCGTCCTTGTATGCAAGGGTCCCCATCCTTATATGCATGGCTCCTCATCCTTGTATGCATGGCTCCCCATCCCTATCCTAGTATGCATGGCTTCCCATCCTTGTCCTTGTATGCATGGCTCCTTATCCCTATCCTTGTATGCTTGGCTCCCAATTCCTTGTATACATGGTTCCTCACCCATCTCTGTCTGCATGGCTCCCCATCCCTGTCTGCATGGCTCCCCATCCCTGTCTGCATGGCTCCCCATCCCTGTCTGCATGGCTCCCCATCCCTGTCTGCATTGCTCCCCATCCTTGTCTGCATGGCTCCCCATCCCTGTCCTTGTATGCATGGCTCCCTATCCCCATTTTTGTATGCATGGCTCCCCATTTCCATCCTTGCATGCATGGCTCCCCATCCTTGTATGCATGGCTCCCTGTCCTTGTATGCATGGCTCCTCGTCCTTGTATGCATGGGTCCCCATCCTTATATGCATGGCTCCTCGTCCTTGTATGCATGGCTCCCCATCCCTATCCTTGTATGCATGGCTTCCCATCCTTGTCCTTGTATGCATGGCTCCTTATCCCTATCCTTGTATGCTTGGCTCCCCATTCCTTGTATACATGGTTCCTCACCCTATAAAAAAAAAAATCCTACTTACCTTCCCCTATGGGAGTGGAGAGAGGTGAATATAAATTACCTTAATGAGCGGGCACCCGTCATAGCCTGGCCGCTGCTGGAAGCCGGGGGCTGTGGCTGTAACTGTTCACACTATAAGAGAAATGAATATTCACTGCCAGTGCAGTGAATATTCATTTCTCTTGAGCAGCGGGCACAGGCTTTAGCCTCAGCTGCTGACTCCTGCCTCTTTTGACCCGCTGCTCTGCTGCCCCCCTCCTCCCCCGCCATCTTCTGGGACAATGACTGAGGGGGGCGTTTTCAGCACAAAAAAATGTGCTATAAAACTCGGCTTATATACGGTGATTATAAATTGTTGGCGCTATATAAGTAAAATATTGTTTATTATGCTATTCCTTACGGGGTATGTTTAGGGCCATCATGCTGTGGCCTATGGGGCATTTTTAGGGCCATCATGCTGTGGCCTGTGGGGCATGTTTAGGGCCATCATGCTGTGGCCTATAGGTCATGTTTAGGACCATCATGCTGTTGCCTGTGGGGCATATTTAGGGACATCATGCTGTGGTCTAGGGGGCATGTTTAGGGATCTCATACTGTGCCTAATGGAATATGTTTAGGGACATCATGCTGTGCCCTATAGGATACATGTAGGCACATCATTACGTGCCCTATGGGGTATGTTTAGGGATATCATGCTGATCCCTATGGGCATGTGTGGGGGTATTATTCTTCATTGGGGGCTGTATGATGATATTATACTATGTAATTGGCCTGTGTGAGGAATGGATATCATAATGCGTGGGTGAGGGACTCTGTTGTGACATACTATGTGGGAACATCCAGTCTGAGGAGGTCTGTGTGGATATCATGCTGTGTAGGGGGCTTTATGAGGACATCATATTGTGTGAGGGGACATTATTAATACTATTTATTTTTATAGCACCATTGATTCCATGGTACTGTACATGAGAAGGGGTTACATACCAAAATACAGCCATGGCCAAAAGTGTTGGCACCCTTGACATTTTTGCTGAAAAAGAAGCATTTCTCCCACAAAATCACTGCAATTACATATGCAAATTGCCTCTTCAAAAAAAGAGGACTTGTACTCTATAGCGCCACCTATTGGAAGTAGCGATCCTACAAGTCACAATCAACCCTTTAACGAGTCTTGTAATATGACTTAGGATAAAAGCCAAATCAGTATCTCCATTTGCAGACACGGTGTTTCGGACTGTTGGTCCTCGTCAGTGCAGAGTAGGAGAGATCTGATTTGGCTAGCTGAGAGGCTCTGGACTAGGGTCTAAGGGCTAAGGTTTCTACTTGTGGAGAGTGACATACCAGCTCTGGCGTGTCGAGGTAAGGAGGCTTATTCGCCGTGCAATGCTCCTCTGGGAAATTTTATATGCAAATTGCCTCTTCAAAAAAAGAGGACTTGTACTCTATAGCGCCACCTATTGGAAGTAGCGATCCTACAAGTCACAATCAACCCTTTAACGAGTCTTGTAATATGACTTAGGATAAAAGCCAAATCAGTATCTTCATTTGCAGACACGGTGTTTCGGACTATTGGTCCTCGTCAGTGCAAAGTAGGAGAGATCTGATTTGGCTCTGGACTAGTGTCTAAGGGGTAAGGTTACTCCTTGTGGAGAGTGACATACCAGCTCTGGGGTGTCGAGGTAAGGAGGCTTATTCGCCGTGCAATGCTCCTCTGGGAAATTTTGTATGCAAATTACACATGCTTTTTTATACGTATATTTATTTCCTTCGTGTATATTCGAACAAAAAGAAAAAAAGGCAAATTGGACATAATTTCAGGCAAAACCCCCCAAAATGGGCCAGACAAAATTCTTGGCATTCTCAACTTTATATTTGGAATAAATAACCAATATCTTCCTATAACCACCAACAAGCTTCTTAAACCTCTCAACTTGAATTATGGACCAAACTTCTGCAAACTGCTCCATGTCTCTCATATTTGATGGTCCCTTCAACCAACAGCAATTTTAAGATCTTTCTACAGGTGTTCAATGGGATTTAGATCCGGACTCATTGCTGAGTACTGGAGATTACTTGTAGAAACATATAACTACATTAGCTCAGAGACATTTGGAGGAGACAGATTATGGACAACTTTGTAGGTCAATGATAGTAGTTTGAACTGGATTCATTGGAGAATTTCGAGTCATTTGCAAAAGGGAGAAGCGGAGGAATAGCAAGGAGAAAGGTGGATTAGTTGGACAGCAGAGTTAAGGACAGACTGGGGAGAAGCGAGAATGTTATCAGGGAGGCCACAAAGGACAATATTGCAGTAGTAGAGGGACTACAGTGTGAGACGGTTTGTGGGGACATCATATTGTGTCATTGATTAAGACACAAAGGCTGAATAACAGGAGCAAAATAATTTACTGCTTTATTTAAACGTTATAAAAAGAAGTAAATTATGTTTTTTATTAGCTGCTACAGGGAAGAACACTTTACATGTATTAACAGTAGCATCAAGTCAGCAGACATAATTCTGATCAAGATTAAGTGATAAAAACTGATAGAAAAAAAAGATAAAAATTAGCAGATTTAAGTTTGGCTGGTTGGATCGGACATCCACAGCATTCACGGTTTTTGATGTGAGCCTTTAGGAAAATGAATTGCCCACCCCTGTTACACAAGATTCTTTATGATGTTACATCAGCTCAACTTCTCTCCATTCAGGTCCCTATAATATCGGATTCTCTCAGTGCAGATCTTCTATTTAAGGGAACTTACCTGATTGACCAATCAATGATGGATCTGGACAGGGACAAGATAGTGGAGAGGATATTAGATCTCACCCTAGAGATCCTCTTCCTGCTTACCGGAAAGGTGAGAGATTCTGATGACCTCACATTACATCATTCTTATCTATGGGATGAACAGAAGGACAGAACTGGAGAGGTGAGGACTCTGGAAATGTCTATAGTGAGATTTATTAATGTGTCTCTCCATAACTAGGATTACACAGTAGTGAAGAAGACCTCTAGTGAGCGCTGTCAGGACCCTGTGTCTGAGGGATGGGAAAGACCAATCATGGGGCCTCCACCTCACACCTTGATACATGAGGACATCAATGACCAGAAGATCCTAGAACTCACCTACAAGATGATTGAGCTGCTGACTGGAGAGGTGACACTGCTAGGAATGTTGGGACATTATACAGTAATGCTATGAAGGGATCTGGGGAATGACGGAATCATTGTATGTGTCAGGTTCCTATGAGGTGTCAGGATGTTGCTGTCTATTTCTCCATGGAGGAGTGGGAGTATTTAGAAAGACACAAAGATCTGTACAAGGATGTCATGATGGAGGTTCCCCAGCCCCTCACATCACCAGGTAATAGGCAGGACTAAATACACACGGCCCATAATTATCTATATGTAAAGAATGAATTCAGTCCCTGTATGTGTTTCCTCCAGATCTATCCAGTAAGAGTACAACACCAGAGAGATGTCCCCGTACTCTTCTTCCACAAGACTGGAAACAAGAACATCCCAATGTTCCTCAGGATGATCAGGTAGATGGATAGAAGGTGTCATGAGATCTCCCCTATGATGTGTAGATGGCTGTGAAGGTCTTGTGCTCAGTCTTGTTTTATCCACCAGTATTATATGTTTTATACTTGTGTAATGAGAACGGTGGAGATGGCAGGATTAGAGCTGATCATAGATGTGACTTCTCCATCTGTCTGTGACTTTTACAATATTTGTTTCAGGGTGAAGATCTGACCCATATTAATACTAGAGAGACATGTGTGATGAGTGATGAGCAGTGTAAGGAGGAGATTCCTACATATAGTCATCCAGGTGAGTAGTAACCAGAGTAACCAACTGCAGAAAAGTCACAAATTCTTCTCAGTCACAAGCTGTGACTGCTTTATCGGTGGTGTAGTCCTGCCATAACACAATAATGTGATCATCATTTTGCTGCTAGACCACAACATTGTCCTCCACGCAAAACTGTTCCACATTTCTTTGGGCATTTAACGCCCTTCTTCTTCTATATAACTTTCATCCCGGAGGATCCACCTACCTAATGGGATTAGAAGAGGCTGTCCCCTATCTGCCCAGAGCTGTATACTACGAAGACAAATGGCAGAGTATGTAGAATATGCTGACAAGTTAGAAAATCAGTTGAAGAAAAATATTATGATGGGCCTCTAAGAGAAAGCAGAGGGTAATGATGCTGTTTCCTTGATAGAATACTGGCATCATATAGGATGATTGTACCTTCTATGCTGCTCAATGTGCTCATATAGTCTTTACAAGACCAGGTCCAGTCTTTCTGACAAACTTCGCTTTTATGATAGACAATATTAATTGTGCAGTGAGGCCAAGTGTGAATTTCTGTACAATAACAACAGAGTTTCCCTTTATTCTGACTTTTCAATTTCTTTTAACCCCTTTATTCCATCAGACGTACTATTCCGTCCATGTGACCCTGGACCTAATTCCCATGGACGGAATAGTACGTCATGGGCGATCAGCTGCGCTCCCGGGGGGAGCGCAGCTGATCACAGCCGGGTGTCAGTTGATTATCACAGCTGACACCCGTGACTGTGTGTCAGGAGCGGTCACGGACCGCTCCCGGCACATTAACCCTTGGCACACCGCGATCATGTTTGTGCCTCCCCGGGGCACAGGGGAGGATCGCGCAGGGTGGGGGCTCCCTGCGCGCTCCCCTGAGACCCTCAGAGCAGCGCGATGTGTCGCGCTGTTCCGAGGGTCCGTCCTCCCTCCAGGTCCCCGGATCCAAGATGGCGCCAGGGTCCTGCAGGGAGGCGGCTTCCTTAGTGCCTGCTGAGAGCAGGCGCTGAGGAAGCCTGCAGCGATGCCAGAGCGATCGCTGGTGTGACAGAGTGCTGTGCACACTGTCACACCAGCGATCTGCTAAAATACAGTGATGTCCCACCCTGGGACAAAGTAAAAAAGTTAAAAAAAATAAAAAGTGGTAAAAAAAAATCATAAAAAAAAATATATATTCCCCAATAAATTCATTCTTTCCTGTAAATAAAAAAAAACAAAACAATAAAAATACACATATTTGGTATCACCGCGTCCGTAACGACCCCCCCTATAAAACTGTCCCACTAGATAACCCCTTTAGTGAACCCCTTAAAAAAAAAAAAGAAAACGAAGCAAAAAATCAATGCTTTATCATCATACCGCTGAACAAAAAGTGGAATAACACGCGATCAAAAAGACCGAGATAAATAACCATGGTACCGCTGAAAATGTCATCTTGTCCCGCAAAAAACGAGCCGTCATACAGCATCATCAGTGAAAAAATAAAAAAGTTATAGCTCGCAGAATAAAGCAATGCAAAATTAATAATTTTTTATATAAAATTGTTTTCATTCTATAAAAGCGCCAAAACACAAAAAAAATGATATAAATGAGGTATCGCCGTAATCGTACTAACCCGAAGAATAAAAATGCTTTATCAATTTTACCACACGTGGAATGGTACAAACGCCTCCCCCAAAAGAAATTCATGAATTGCTGATTTTTGTTCATTCTAACCTCCCAAAAATCGAAATAAAAAGCGATCAAAAAATGTCACGTGCTCAAAAATGGTACCAATAAAAACGTCACCTCGTCCCGCAAAAAATAAGACCTCACATGACTCTGTGGGCCAAAATATGCAAAAATTATAGCTCTCAAAATGTGGTGATGCAAAAATCTATTTTTTGCAATAAAAAGCGTCTTTTAGCGTGACAGCTGCCAATCATAAAAACCCGCTATAAATAGTAAATTAAACCACCCTTTATCACCCCCTTAGTTAGGGAAAAATAATAAAATTAAAAAAATGTATTTATTTCCATTTTCCCGTTAGGGTTAGGGTTGCGGCTAAAGTTAGGGTTAGGGTTGGCGTTAACGTTAGGATTAGGGTTGGGATTACGGTTAGGGGTGTGTTAGGGTTAGGTTTGTGGTTAGGGTTGGGACTAGGGTTAGGGGTGTGTTGGGGTTAGGGTTGGAGTTAGAATTGGAGGGTTTCTGCTGTTTAGGCACATCAGGGCTCTCCAAATGTGACATGGCGTCTGATCTCAATTCCAGCCAATTCTGTGTTGAAAAAGTCACACTGTGCTCCTTCACTTCTGAGCTCTGCCATGCGCCCAAACAGTAGTTTACTCCCGCATATCGGGTATCAGCGTACTCTGGACCACAAGAGTTATTGTGCAATTTGTCCTATTTTTTCTGTTACCCTTGGGAAAATAAAAAACTGGGGGCGACAAAATCATTTTTGTAAAAAAAAAAAAATGATTTTTTTGTTTTTACGGCTGTATGTTATAAAACTTCTGTGAAGCACTTGGGGCTTCATTGCGCTCACCACACTTCTAGATAAGTTCCTTGTGGGGTCTATTTTCCAAAATGGGGTCACTTGTGGGGGGTTTCCACTGTTTAGGCGCATCAGGGGCTCTCCAAATGCGACATGACGCCCCCAGACCATTCCATCAAAGTCTGCAATCCAAAACATCACTACTTCCCTTCCGAGCCCAGACGTGCACCCATACAGTCGTTTTCTCCCACATATTGGGTATCAGCGTACTCAGGACAAATTGGACAACAAATTTTGGGGTCCAATTTCTCCTGTTACCCTTGTGAAAATAAAATATTGGGGGCGAAAAAAATCATTTTTGTAAAAAAAAAAAGAGATTTTTTTTATTTTACGGCTGTACGTTCTAAACTTCTGTGAAGCACTTTGGGATTCAATGTGCTCACCACACATCTAGATAAGTTCCTTGAGGGGTCTAGTTTCCAAAATGGTGTCATTTGTGGGGGGTTTCCACTGTTTAGGCAGATCAGGAGCTCTCCAAACACGACATGGCATCCAGCCAATTCTGCGTTGAAAAAGTCAAACGGCGCTCCTTCCCTTCCAAACTCTGCCATGCACCCAAACAGTGGTTTACTCCCACATATGGGGTATCAGTGCACTCAGGACAAATTGCACAATAACTTTTGGAGTCTTGTTACCCTTGGGAAAATAAAAATTGGGGTGAAAAGATCAATTTTGTGGAAAAAATATGACTTTTTAATTTTACGGCTCTACGTTATAAACTTGTGTGAAGCACTTGGGGGTTCAAATTGCTCACCAAAGATCTAGATAAGTTCCTTAGGGGTCTAGTTTCCCAAATGGGGTCACTTGTGGGGGGTTTCCACTGTTTAGGCACAGCAGGGGCTCTCCAAATGCAACATGGCGTCCAATCTCAATTCCAGCCAATTTTGGTTGGAAAAAGTCAAATGGTGCTCCTTCCATTCCGAGCTCTGCCATGCGCCCAAACAGTGGTTCCCCCCCACATATGGGGTATCAGCGTACTCAGGACAAATTGGACAACACATTTTGTGGTCCAATTTCTCCTGTTACCCTTGGGAAAATAAAAAATTAGTGACTAAGAGATAATTTTTGTGGGAAAAAAATAGGATTTTTTATTTTCATGCCCGGGCATTATAAACTTGTGTGAAGCACTTGGGGGTTCAAAGTGCTCACTAAAAAACTAGATAAGTTCCTTAGGGGGTCTAGCTTCCAAAATTGGATCACTTGTGGGGGGTTTCCACTGTTTAGGCTCATCTGGGGCACTACAAACGGAACATGACCCCCATCAGTGTTTGCATTCCAAAACGTTACTGCTTCCTTTCCAAGCCCTGCCGTGCGCCCAAACCGTTTCCCCCCCCCACATATGGGGTATCAGCATACTCAGGACAAATTGGACAACAACTTTTGGGGTCCAATTTCCTTGGGAAAAATAAAAAATTTGCGACTAAAAAATCATTTTTGTGGAAAATTGTTTTTTTTTTTTTTTCACACCCAGGCATTATAAACTTTTGTGAAACACTTTGGGGTTCAAAGTGCTCACAACAGATCTAGATAAGTTCCTTAGGGGGTCTAGTTTCCAAAATGGTGTCACTTGTGGGGGGTTTCCACTGTTTAGGCATATCAGGGGCTCTCCAAACACGACATGGCGTCCAATCTCAATTCCAGCCAATTTTAGTTTGAAAAAGTCAAACGGCGCTCCTTCCCTTACGAGCTCTGCCGTGTGCCCAAACAGTGGTTTTCCCCCACATATGGGGTATTGGCGTACTCAGGAGAAATTGCACAACAACTTTATCTGCCCATTTTCTCCTTTTACCCTTGTGAAAATAAAAAAAAGTTTGTAAAAGATCATTTTTGTGGCTAAAAAGTTAAATATTCATTTTTTCCTTCCATGTTTCTTCAGCTCCTGTGAAGCACCTGAAGGGTTAATAAACTTATTGAATGTGGTTTTGAATACCTTGAGGGGTGCAGTTTTTAGAATGGTGTCACTTTTGGGTATTTTCTGCCATATAGACCCTCAAAGTGACTTCAAATGTGAGGTGGTCCCTAAAAAAATGGCTTTGTAAATTTTGTTGTAAAAATTAGAAATCACTGGTCAACTTTTAACCCTTATAATTTCCTAACAAAAAAAAAATGTTGGTTCCAAAATTGTGCTGATGTAAAGTAGACATGTGGGAAATGTTATTTCTTAACTATTTTGTGTGACATATCTCTCTGTTTTAAGGGAAAAAAAATTCAAAGTTTGAAAATTGCAAAATTTTCAAAATTTTCGCCATATTTGCGTTTTTTTCAAAAATAAACGCCAGGTATATCGAAGAAATTTTACCACTAACATGAAGTACAATATGTCACGAGAAAACAATCTCAGAATCGCGAAGATCCGTTGAAGCGTTCCTGAGTTATAACCTCATAAAGAGACAGTGGTCAGAATTGTAAAAATTGGCCCGGTCATTAACGTGCAAACCACCCTTGGGGGTGAAGGGGTTAAAACCAAATTCAAAGAGGATTGCAATAAACTACACAAAAAAATTACACCTGTACCATGATATAGTTCTAAGCTGTGAGTAGTTGATGGTTGTAATATACATTCATTCATACCTATTGGAGTTGTATTGGCATGGCTCGAGCCTTGGTTTCATAGCCTGTTGCAAAATCACAAGCTTCATTATGTTTTCGATGCTAAACCATTCAGATTACTATAATGGGGAAAGCGAATACCTTCTCTACTATTCTAGTCAGGACTTATGACAGCTCCAATGGTCCATCATAAATGAGTAGAGAAAATACAAAAACAGAAGACACAAGAGTAGTCAGTAAATAGGCCGGGGTCACAGCAGGAAACAAACAAATCAGGAGCTGAGCATAGAGGACTGAAACAGAGGGAATAAGGTTGTACCTGGCCGTTTCAAGCAATATGCTTCAAGCTGTAGTAGAATGTGTTTCTTTCCAATTGACTGAAGCAGGGAGCTTATTTTTTCACCTGGACAGAACACACCCATACTGACAGACTGAATGGTACTACAGATCCTAGCCACCCTCTTCTTAGTGGCTAGACAGAGCCTGTCTAGCCCGGATCTTATGTTTCCAACATCTCCTCCATTATGAGCTCCGACTGCAATATAAAAAAGCCAGCGTCTGGTGATAGAAGTAGATGTCTCAGCAGCAGTTTAAAGAGGAGATGTGTGGAACGCCCGCCAGGGCAGTGGGATTCTCGGTACCGGGCCTGTGTCTTAAAGGGATGTGTCACGGCAGCAGTGACCCGGTCCGTGGCCCTCGGCGTCCAATAAAAGGGAAATATTTACAGGGGATGATAGAGTTTGTAGTAAGGTGTTTGTGACACCACCTGTGTTTTCTGCTGCTGCTGTGTAGTAGAGTCTTAGTTGGGGCATAGAACCTGCTGTCTCTTGCTCTCCAGATTCTGCTGCTGGGAGTTTAGTTACCCACTCAGCCTCGGACTCCGGTTTCTGGTGCTCAGACCTGGAGATGAGCCCTGCCATAGCTCCTGTCTTCCCCCAACTTGTCTCCACACGTCTTCCCTCTCTCAATCCTACAGCCAGACTAACTCCTCCCCCAGCCAGAATTTTCTAGAGGAGCGCTCCTGAAATCAGGTGTTTGAGCTCCCCCTTCTGGCTGGAGTAAGAAATGTGTTGTATACTGTGTTACCTGTTAAGGGATCCTTCTTTGCTTTCAGGCATGACATCACTCTCCCCTGGAGGGAGGCAAGGTCACTGTGGCAACCAAACTCCTGGGGTGCTACATGTGCAGCACCATTTACAGAAGCCCTAGCATGACAGCATGTCAGAAAATCATAGCAATAGAAAACCCCTTGTAGTGACTTCATTTTGTAAATTATAACCCACTTCCAGAAATTAGCATGCAGTGGATGTTGCAAAGAGAAAAGCACACATAGCCATTTTATTACCCAACACATAGTGCCGAGATTGTGCTACAGGAGGCACACAAACCGTAAATTGTTCACTGGGTTCTTCTCACTACAGCAATGCCAAATGCATAGATGCTAAATGTGGTTTGGGCACACAGCAAGGCTCACAAGCAAGAGGGAGATTTTACTTTGGGAGAGCAGATTTTGCTGGATTGGCTTATGGAAGACATGTTGTTTTTCAAAACCCTTTGAGACACTAAATATGTGGATACCTCTGTTTTTTTCATTGAGAGATGATGGACCCTAGCAGGGGCTTGTTTTTTACGGGATGAGTATAAATTTTTTTTTTTGGCTTTGTATTATAATATTTAGGAAGTAAAATTAATAAATAGTTGATCACCATGCTATACTGGTTCATGCTATGAGGTGTTTTATAAGACTGTGAACTGTCCTTTAGTGAGTAATTGAATTTTACTACATAACTTTTCAATAGACATTTAAGGTAGAAATTTTCAAAAATATAAATTTCAAGGATATATTATTAAAAAAATAATAATTGGTTTTATTCTTGGCAGATTATTGTACCAGTAGATCAGAGGGACTAGTGACTTATTCAATTTTTAAATCAGATGACCTTGAGATCACACAGGATACAATTGAAGTGAATGCCATTACTCCAGATATACCATTATCCCTTTACAGAAAAGATCTATTATCTGATCCTACGAAAGAGGTCCTATCTTCTGATTCATTACAGACTACTAATAAAAGTAAAAGTCACAAAAGAGGCATTAAAGAACAAACTGCTCTTAAAGCAAAGAAGACACCTTCACATTCAGAATATGGAAATATTTTTCCCATTGAAACTTCTTTTGTTAAACATCAAAAAATTCACACAGAGGAGAATGGATTTTCTTGTTCCAACTGTGGGAGATATTTTAGCCGGAAATCAGATCTTATTAGGCATGAGAGAATTCATACTGGAGAAAAGCCATATTCGTGTTCCGAATGTGGGAAATGTTTTATTCTGAAATTTCATCTTGTTAGTCACCAGAGAACTCACACAGGGGAGAAGCCTTTTTCCTGTTCAGAATGTGGGAGAAGTTTTTCACAGAAATCAAATCTTATCGCACATCAGACAACTCACACAGGGGAGAAACTATATTTGTGTTCGGAATGTGGGAAATATTTTAATCGAAAATCGACTCTTGTTAAGCACCAGAGAATTCACACAGGGAGAAATCTTTTCTTGTTCAGAATGTGGGAAATATTTTATCCGGAAAGCAAATCTTGT
Source organism: Oophaga sylvatica (assembly GCA_033576555.1). Lineage (NCBI taxonomy): Eukaryota > Metazoa > Chordata > Amphibia > Anura > Dendrobatidae > Oophaga > Oophaga sylvatica. The sequence continues at coordinate 32,180,772 of JARQOD010000003.1, read as the reverse complement.
TAAACACCTAAGAATTCACGCAAGGGAGGAGCCTCTTTCCTGTTCAGAATGTGGGAAATATTTTATCCGGAAATCGCATCTTGCTATACACCAGAGAAGTCATACAGGGGAGAAGCCTTTTGCCTGTTCAGAATGTGGGAGAAGTTTTACACAGAAATCAAATCTTATCTCACATCAGAGATATCATACAGGGGAGAAACAATATTTATGTTCGGAATGTGGGAAATATTTTAACCAGAAATCGCATCTTGTTAAGCACCAGAGAATTCACACAGGGGAGAAACCTTTTTCCTGTTCAGAATGTGGGAAATATTTCATCCGGAAATCGCATCTTGTTAAACACCAGAGAATTCACACAGGTGAGAAGCCTTTTTCATGTTCAGAATGTGGGAAAAAATTTAACCAGAAATCGATTCTTGTTAAGCACCAGAGACTTCACACAGGCGAAAAGCCTTTTTCATGTTCAGAATGTGGGAAATGTTTTATCCAGAAATGGCACCTTCTTAGACATCAAAAAGCTCATCATCCGATTATTGGATCTCAAGAACTTTAAATCCTGGCGCAGGTCTGGGGTTAATTTATCCTTTTTTATCATGGGAGAAAGATCTGAGTTCCATCCTTGTTCTTCCTGGGGTAATCACCTGCAGCACCCTTTATCTCTTTGAAAATAAAGTGTCTATTGAGAGTTATGTGCTCACAAATTCATTGGAACCCAAAACAATTCAAAAATATTGTTATCTACTGTGAGGCAAAATCCAGCCATTCATCCTAGTTTCCAGGCTTAGGAGGGGTTTATCGTTGTGGGGGCCTCAAGTATTTATGCTGTGTATTGCTTATACATGAGTGCAAGAGCTTTCAATCTAGGACTAGTAGTCTATGAGCCAATTTCAAAATTGCAACACATCTTTTCTTGCTTATTTGTTAAAGTGCAACTGTATTCTTCAATATGTTGGCTGCAACATTCAGTAATGAACAAACACAGAAAAAACATTAGGAGTGGAGTACTACTAAACCATAGCCTATCTAGACATTTTCTTATTGACCATCAGAAAAATCCAGACTGTTTACGCCTAATAATATTGGAACATAAAGTCATGGCCAAAAGTGTTGGTACCCATTAAATTGTTCCAGAAAATGAATTATTTCTCAGAGAAAATTATTTCAATTACACATGTTTTTTATACACGTTTATTTCTTTTGTGCGTATTGCAGCAACACAAAAAAGAAAAAGGCAAATTGGCCATATTTTCACTCAAAACCCTAAAAATAGTCCAGACAAAAATATTTGCACCTTTCCAAAATTGTGAGTTAACAACTTTTTTTCAAGCATGTGATGCTCATTCAAACTCACCTGTGGCAAGTAACGGGTGGGCAATATGAAAATCACACCTGAAACCAGATAAAAAGAGAAGTTGACTCAGTCTTTGCATTGTGTTTCTGGTGCCTCTGTGTGCCACACTAAGCATGGAGAACAGAAAAAGGAGAAGAGAACTATCTGAGGACTTGAGAGCCAAAATTGAACAATATTAACAATCTCAAGGTTACAAGAAGAAGTTTCCAACCCATGACAATGTAGCTAACTTTCCTGGACATAGACAGCAGAGAAAAATTGATGAAAGGTTGCAATGATGGATAAACAGCCCCAATCAAGTTGCAAAGAAGTTCAAGCTATCCTGCAGGCTCCGGGTGCATCAGTTTCAGCTTCACTATAGCAGGCGACTGGGGAGGACCCCACTGCTGACACAGACATATAAAAAAGCAAAAGTAAAAATATACTTGGCACTCAAGATGTGATCAGAAAAGAGTTTTTAATGGTCCAAAGAGTAGTAATAAACAAAAAACTTTTCGGTCTAATTGACCTTCTTCAGTTACCGACTGCTGTGGAATTTGTAGAGTTGTCACTATTTAATATATGTAACTCCCATTGAGAGGCTGTGCCAGAGATCCTTATAATGGGTAAATGCCAGTGTCATAGGTAAACCCAGTGCCTGTCGTGACGCGTTGTCCACAGCAGTCGGTAACTGAAGAAGGTCAATTAGACTAAAACATTTTTTGTTTATTACTACTCTTAGGAATGCATTAAAAACTTTTCTGATCACATCTTGAGTGCCAAGTATATTTTTACTTAATAACTGTTTGGGAACCTACTTGAGCACCAAACACAGCAGTGCATACCATCTTTGCTGCTGTTTGCCAAAATTTACGTGCGTAAATGTTTTGTGGACAGATGAGACCAAGACAGCATTTTAGTGAAACACATTCTACTGTTTTTCAGAAAACGTAAGGAGGCCTACAAAGAAAAGAACACAGCACCTACAGTCAAATATGGTGTAAGAACAAAGATGTTTTGAGGTTGTTTTGCTTACTGACTGTGTGCAAGGCATCATGAAGTCTGAAAATTACCAAAAGATTTTCAGTTGCAATGTAGTGCCCAGTGTCAGAAATCTGGGTTTGCATCTTAGGTCTTCATGGGTCTTCAAGCAGGACAATGACCCCAAACATACTTCAAGAAGCCCTCAGAAATGGATGGAAACAAAGCGCTGGAGCATTCTAAAGTGACCAGCATTGAGTCTGGATCTAAATCCCATTGAACACCTGTGGGGGAGATCTTAAAATTGCCTCTGGGAGAATCACGCTTCAAGTATGAGAGACCTGGAGCAGTTTGCAAAAGAGGAGTGCTCCAAAATTCCATTTGAGAAATGTAAGAAGCTTGTTGATGGTTATAGAAAGTGATTGATTGCAGTTATTTTAAAGAGTGTGCAACCAAATATTAAGTTGAGGGTGCCAAAAATTTTGACCGGATCATTTTTGTTTTTTTATGTGACAAGATATGCAATTTGCCTTTTTTTCTCTTTTTTGTGTTGTTCCAATACACACAAGGGAAATAAAAATGTATATAACACATGTGTAATTGCAATAATTTTCTAGGAGAAATTCTTCCTTTTCTGGAACACTTTCAAGCATGCCAACACTTTGGCCATGACTGTATATCTTTTTGATTTTTAAATTAGCTACACTCATGAATAATGAAAATATTGAATATGCTTGATGTAAAATTCTGTTAATGCATACTTCGATATCAAGACTGGGAGTAATCATTTAAGGCAGGGCCGTCACACTCAGCCTGGTCAATGGGCCATACATAGAAAAAAAATTGGATATGAAGGGCCGCGTTCTTTGCAGGAGATGGTGACGTTTTCAGCTATACCATTATTTCATCATTATCATTTTCTTGCAGTTTTTTATTCTTTTTAATAGTATTTATCATATGAGTTATGGAACAGGTCTTCTTTTTTTATGACATTTTTATAAAAATCAACATTTTTAGTGTCCAAATATTGTTCCATTGTTATTTCATTCTTTATTTTAATTTTTCTTTTTTTTTTTTTACCTCTAATCATCCCCTTACAGTAATATTGCTTTACAATTATCCCCATATAGTATTTCTGGCCCCCAGACTGTAATAATGTCTTCTATCCTGTAATAATATTCCCAAACCTGTAATAATTTCTGTCATACTCTAATAAAATCCCCAATTTTATAATCCTGTCTCCTTTACTGTAATAATGTCCCCAAGCCTGTAATAGTCCCCAATCCTGTAATGTCCCATGTTCTGTAATAATGTCCAAAAATCCTGTAATAATATCCCCAAGCTTGTAATAATGTCACCAATTCTGCAATAATATCCATCGTTCTGTAATAGTGTCCTTTGTCCTGTACTAATATCCCCTAGCTTGTATTTATGTACCTCAGCCTGTTATAAGGGTTATACATAATAAGAAACAAGTATAATAATCATGAAAAATACAAGTCACTGACTGGTACAGGAGGAGAGAAGACTTTGCCCGCTGGGGATGGGTGAAGATACAGTGGATGAGGGTAGTGATGGTCGTGCAGTGGTATAATGGAACTATAGTTACTGCAGGTTTGTAGTCTTGTCGGAAGAGGTAGGTCTTCAGGTTCCTTTTGAAGGTTTCCATGGTAGATGATAGTCTGATATACTGTATGTTGGGGTACAGAGTTCCAGAGTAGGGGGGATGCACGAGAGACATCTTGTATGCAATTGTGGGAAGAGGAGATAAGAGTGGAGTAGAGATGGAGAGCTTGTGAGGATCGGAGGCTGCTTGTAGGTAAGTGCCGGAAGACTATTTCACTGTATAGCTTTGTATGTCAAGGTTATGGTGTACAATAATAAATTATATTGTGGTACCGTGTTAGCCAGAAAAATCGATGTGAATACTTTTCCGTCCAATCTTGCCTGAAGAAGGAGCCTCTGAGCTCTGAAAGCTTGCGAACATATAATTTTCTGGTTAGCCAATAAAGGTATCACTTTAAGAATGCTTATGTCAAGGTTAGAATTTTGAAGTGGAGTCTCTGAGCAATGTGGAGCCAGTGAAGGGATAGGCAGAGAGGAGAGACCGGGGAATAGCGGGGGCACAGGTGGATTAGTCGGGCAGCAGAGTTTAGGATAGATTGTAGGGTTGCAAGAGTGTTAGAAAGGAGGCCACAGAGCAGGAGGTTGCAGCAGTCAAGGCGGGAGATTATGAGAGCACTAGTGTTTTTGCAGAGTCTTAGTTAAGGAATGTACGGATCCGGGAAGTATTATTGAGTTGCAGTCGGCATGAGGTGGAAATTTCTTCGATGTACAGTTTGAAGGAGAGAGTAGAATCCAGGAAGGGTTTCTCCGATTCAGCGAGCTTGCGGGACTGGGGAGAGTGAGCAACCATTGACTTTAGTGGATAGGTCTTTTGGAGGGATTGAGATTGAGGAAAGACGATGAATTCTGTTTTCTCCATGTTAAGTTTTAGAAATTGAGCAAAGAAGAAGGATGAAATAGCTGACAGATATTGTGGGATTCTGGTTAATAAGAAGGTGATATTTGGTCCAGAGAAGTAGATTTGTGTGTCATCTGCATAGAGATGATACTGAAAGCCATGGGATTGTATGAGCAGGCTTAAGGTGTAGATGGAGAAGAGCAGGGGTCCTAAAACTGAACCTTGGGGGACACCGACACATAGGGGATGAGATGAGGAGGTGGTGTGTGAGTGGGAGACATTGAATATTTGGTCTGTTAGGTATAGAAAGATCCAGGATAGGGTCAGGTTTGTGATGCCAAGAGATGAGACAATCTGTAGTAAGAGCGAATGGTCCAGGAGGAGGAGGACAGACTAGTATTGCTTGGATTTGTTGTTTAGTAGGCCAGACTGTAACCAGTCAAAGAAGGAGCAGGAGAAGAGGTGGCAGAACAGTTCATGACGGACATGCTGTTCCAGTAGTTTTGAGGCATAGGGTAGAAGTGGTATGTGGCAATAGCTAGACATAGACCCTCCTGGGTCAAGGGAGGGTGTAATAGGAATGGTGAAACCACTGTGCCGTGGTTCAAGGAGAGCCTGGAAGGTCGTGACTAGGTGAGCAACTGACTCTTCACTAGAGCCCCTGATGGTGGGTTTAGGCTTGGCTCCAAATGGACACCAGGTGCTACTCCAGGACAGACCTCGAACTCACAGGTAGCTATAGCTAGAATGGCCCGGTAGAAAAGTACAGCTGATGCATGCAAACACGGCAGGAACCACAGATGCAGACGGGTATGGCTAGGTATACAGATAATGCACTGCAGAAAAGAGGTGGATTCCAGTCCGTGCTGCCCATAATAATAGATTTCCAAGACGTAGTAGCAGTTAAGAAATGGTTTAATTTACGCGTTTCAGGGTGAATATCACCCCTTCTTCAGGAAAATACCACATACAAGCTATATGTGGTATTTTCCTGAAGAAGGGGTGGTATTCACCCTGAAACGCGTAGATTAAACCACTTTTTAACTGCTACTACGTCTTGGAAATCTATTATTTGGGCAGCGCGGACTGGAATCCACATCTTTTCTGCAGTGCATTGTATTGTCAGGTCGTTGACCGACCTGTGGATCTGCGGCAGCCTCTCCTACATGTGCTTTAACCACATAATACCAGGTGAGCAGCTTCCTACATAAAAAAGTGATAACTTACTATCTGATAAGACCCTATTGCACTCTGTGTCTCCTTTGCTTTTTCTATTAGGTATACAGATAAGCACTGGCAGGTGCAGGCTGGTATACAGATAAGCACTGGCAGGTGCAGGCTGGTATACAGATAAGCACTGGCAGATGCGAGCTCGTCAGGCTGGTATACACATAGGCACAGGCAGGTGCAGGCTGGTTCGGCCAGTATACAGATAAGCACTGACAGGTAGGGGCTGATATACAGATAGGTACTGGATATGAAGGCTGACTAGCGGGTACTGGGGACCTGACAACAAGCAAGCATGCATGGGACTAACTTTACACATTGTTCAGGCATCTCCATTAAGGAGGGAAAGCACGCATGCCCCAAGACCAGTGCCCGAGGATCTGCGCAACATGCGCAGACCCTGGGCAACAGACGAAGCAGGCGAAAGTGCAGGACGGGGACCACGGCGATGAGTGAGCCGGCATCCCTGCCGGGGAAGGGGAATAGCGTGGAAGGATGCCAGTGCTACAATTCTCCCCAAACCATTACACCCCTTTTTCTTCAAGTTCGCAAGAAATCTCTCCAGGAGCAGAGGGACATGAATGTTCTCCCTGAGCTCCCACGACCTCTCCTCAGGACCGAACCAATTCCAATCCACAAGAAAAAAGTTTTCGTCTTACCATCTTGGTGGCCAGAATATTCTCTACCTTGACAACGTCTTCAGAGCTGACCGAAGCAGGACTGTTTCCTTTATCTTGGAAGAAGGGACTGAAAACAACTGGCTTTAGGAGGGACACTTGAAATGAATCCATAAAGAGTCCAGGAATTAGAGCTTGTAGGCTACAGGATTTATCTGTTGGGAGAACCTCGAATGGGCCAATGAAGCTAGGACCCAGTTTATATGAAGGTAGCTTGAGATGGACATACTTAGATGACAGCCAAACTTGGAGAAAACATCCAGATGCTACTGCACAGGCTCCGCTGATGCCATCTTGGTGGAGACAATTCTTTCCTCTAGCAAAATGGCGCCGGCCGCATCTGCACAGTAGCATCTATCAGATCGCCAATAGATGGTACTGCGCAAGTGCGGCCAGTGCCATTTTACCACCGAAATTTTTTTTTTTCAGAATAAATGTATATGGCTAAATAAAGTAATTTAATGCATATTACAGATGTGATCATGCTGCAGAGCCTGCCTGCTGAATGTGATTTTTTTTTTTCAATACATATTATATACAGTATGTAAAATAGGGGGCAGGTTACTGAGGGATCAGTGACTTGTCATGAGCCATCAGTATGAATATCTAAGCAGAGCACCATCTAAAGCCATGCCCAGAGGCTGCCGCGGAGCAAGAGAATCTCATTAACTGAAAACTGCAAATAAAGATTAAACAACTACAAGACGGATTTCATCAACCAAGGTATCGTTTTAACCAGTATAAGGCTGGGTTCACATCGCGTTATGGCCCTGCGATTAACGCATCCGTTACATAGCGGCACTAACCCTATGTAACGGATGCGTTAACGCACTCATTGGCCGCCATTATAGTAACGCATCCTAACGCATGCCAAATTCGGCATGCGTTAGCGATGACGCGTTACTTTGTGACGCACCATCGAACGCGGTTTACCGTGTTTTATGATGCGTTAGGTCTAACGCTCAGCGAACGGACGCGTTCCCTGTGCATAGACCTGCATGGCTATCGCATGGTAATGAAATGCTACCATGCGTGAGCGCATACGTTAGCGCTAGGGGTTAAAAAGATGTAAAAAATGACATCAGCGTTAGTGCATTCGTTTAACGGATCCATTAAACGGATGCCCCTAACGCAATGTGAACCTAGCCTAACGGTGTCAACCTGACAGTGCCTGTCCCTTTAACGAAGTGCTGCAGAAAGATGATCAGGATCTGATTTACCAGCTCTATCTGGCTACTGTGGATGGTAAGCTAAAGAGAAATACAAAGTGACATTCATTAGTTTGCAGGTAGCCTTCCAGAAGCGAGCTGTAAATTGAACTCCTCTAAGACTACATGGAGAGATAAACCAGCCAGAATATATGTAGTATGAACTTCTCTGCAAGCACAGGAGCAGATTGGAGACCGGACAGTGGAGTGAAATGGGCCATTTTAGAGAAGCACACAACTATTCAAATGCCGGTACACCAGGCCGATACTAAAAGATCCGTAATTAAATCCATCCAAATATGCTGCCAGGGAGCAGATGGTACAGTCAAAGGAAGTAAAAAAATGAATAATGTGAATGAGGGTCTATCAACAGTACAACCACATGAAAAAAAGAACCTTTAAAAAATAACTTTTAATAAATACCACTAGAACCCTAAATTACACTGCTCAAAAAAATAAAGGGAACACTCAAATAACACATCCTAGATCTGAATGAATGAAATATTCTCATTGAATACTTTGTTCTGTACAAAGTTGAATGTGCTGACAACAAAATCACGCAAAAATCATCATTGGAAATCAAATTTATTAACCAACGGTGGCCTGGATTTGGAGTCACCCACAAAATTAAAGAGGAATCTAATGTCCTTAAAACAAGTCAAAATGATGCTCAGTAGTGTGTGTTGCCTCCACATGCCTGTATGACCTCCCTGTGCCTTTATGACCTTCCGACAATGCCTGGGCATGCTCCTGATGAGGCGGCGGATGGTCTGAGGGATCTCCCAACATCTGGACAGTCTGTGGTGCAATGTGACATTGGTGGATGGAGCGAGACATGATGTCCCAGATGTGCTCAATCGGATTCAGGTCTGGGGAACGGGCGGGCCAGTCCATAGCTTCAATGCCTTCATCTTGCAGGAACTGCTGACACATTCCAGCCACATGAGGTCTGGCATTGTCCTGCATTAGGAGGAACCCAGGGCCAACCGCACCAGCATATGATCTCACAAGGGGTCTGAGGATCTCATCTCGGTACCTAATGGCACTCAGGCTACCTCTGGCGAGCACATAAAGGGCTGTGCGGCCCTCCAAAGAAAAGCCACCCCACACCATTACTGACCCACTGCCAAAACGGTCATGCTGAAGGATGTTGCAGGCAGCATATCGCTCTCCACGGCGTCTCCAGACTCTGTCACAACTTGCTTTCATCTGTGAAGAGCACAGGGCGCCAGTGGCAAATTTGCCAATCCTGGTGTTCTGTGGCAAATGCCATGCTTCCTGCACGGTGTTGGGCTGTGAGCACAACCCCCATCTGTGGGCGTCGGGCACTCAGACCATCCTCATGGAGTTGGTTTCTAACCATTTGTGCAGACACATGCACATTTGTGGCCTGCTGGAGGTCATTTTGCAGGGCTCTGGCAGTGCTCCTTCTGTTCCTACTTGCACAAATGCGGAGGTAGCGGTCCTGCTGCTGGGTTGTTGCCCTCCTACGGCCCCCTCCACGTCTCCTGGTGTACTAACCTGTCTCCTGGTAGCTCCTCCAGCCTCTGGACACTACGCTGACAGACACAGCAAACCTTCAATGCCACAGCTTGCATTGATGTGCCATTCTGGATGAGCTGCACTACCTGAGCCACTTGTGTGGGTTGTAGAGTCCGTCTCATGCTACCACGAATGTGAAAGCACAACCAACATTCAAAATGACCAAAACATCAGCCAGAAAGCATTGGTACTGAGATGTGGTCTGTGGTCCCCACCTGCAGGACCACTCCTTTATTGAGGGTGTCTTGATAATTGCCAATAATTTCCATCTGTTGTCTATTCCATTTGCACAACAGCATGTGAAATTGATTGTCAATCAGTGTTGCTTCCTAAGTGGACAGTTTGATTTCACAGAAGTTTGATTTACTTGGAATTATATTCTGTTGTTTAAGTGTTCTCTTTATTTTTTTGAGCAGTGTATAATAAACCAGGGCTACAAAATCCTCCACCAACAAATACACATGGTAACCAATACAAAAGTTATTCAAAATTTAATTACATGTGTACCTCATGTGTAGCAATCCACTTTAATTGACACATCAAAATGTAGCAGAGAAACAGTTTCACAAGGAAAAAATGATGTACTAGTCCGATACAAAAACATAATAGCTTTATTATTTAAAGTAATTGACAAAGGTAAAATTTGGAACAGAGGAAATTCATAAAATTACACCATAGTTGTGCATATCTGCTATCTACTACTCTCTAGGCTCCAGTCACTAGGCATTAAGGACACTGTTCTCTCCTGGTTCTCCTATCTTTCTGACCGCTCCTTCAGTATTTTGTTCTCTGGCTCCACGTCATCTCCTCTTCCTCTCGCCGTCGGGGTACCTCAGGGCTCAGTCCTTGGCCCCCTTCTCTTCTCTCTCTACACGGCCCCAATTGGACAGACCATCAGCAGATTTGGCTTTCAGTACCATCTTTATGCTGATGACACACAGCTATACATATCATCCCTCGACCTTACCCCTGCTGTACTACAGAACGCCACTGACTGTCTGTCCGCAGTCTCTAACATCATGTCCGCTCTCTATCTGAAACTCAACCTCTCCAAAATTGAACTTCTTCTGCTCCCACGGTCTACTAACCTCCCTAAATTTGACATTTCCCTCTCCGTTGGCAGCACCATAATAACACCCCAGCAGCAGGCTCGCTGTCTGAGTGTTATGTTTGACACCAATCTCTCCTTCACCTCTCACATACAATCTCTTGCCCTCTCTTGCCGCCTACACCTAAAGAACATCTCCAGAATCCGCCCTTTTCTCACCATGGAAGCAACAAAAACCTTCACTGTAGCATTGATCCACTCCCGCCTGGACTACTGCAATGCTCTATTACTTGGCATCCCCGTTACTCGACTATCCCCTCTCCAGTCCATACTGAATGCAGCAGCCAGGGTCATACATCTGGCTAATCGGTACTCGGACTCGTCCGCTCTTTGCCAGTCCTTACATTGGCTGCCCATTCATTATAGGATCCAATTCAAAGTACTTGTTCTCACCCACAAAGCTCTCCACAGTGCAGCACCCCCCTACATCTCCTCTATCATTTCTATCCATCGGCCTAACCGACTGCTGCGCTCTGCAAATGACTTTCGACTAACCTCTGCACTAATCCGTACCTCCCACTCCCGACTCCAAGACTTCTCCCGTGCTGCGCTAATCCTCTGGAATGCTCTGCCCCAAGAAATTAGGACTATCCACAATTTGCATGGTTTTAGGCGCTCCCTCAAAACACATTTGTTCAGAGCGGCTTATCACATTCACTAATCAAAGTCATTCTATGTGTAAGTGTGTGTATGTAGCCCATTCACTATCTCCATCCATCCCTCCCTCACTCCCTCCCTCAAGATGCCTGGACCATCATTGTAAATACACCATTGTATATACACACCTGTACTTCGTATCTCCCCACCTCATTGTAGATTGTAAGCTCTCACGAGCAGGGGCGGCTTATTTTGCTTTAATTATTGTATTGTTAACGTTGTTACTTATAACTTGTGTTTTGAAACTGTTAAACTGTAAAGCGCTGCAGAATATGTTGGCGCTATATAAATAAAGATTATTATTATTATTATTATGTGTGAGGGGGCAACTGATTAGAGAGCTGAAGCTGCTGTGGTGTTATATAAAGCGGCAGCAGCAACTACATCATGTAAGGAGCCTATGTTTACCAGAGGAAAAAGTGACTAATAATAATGTCTTCCATTCTATAATAATGTCCCTCAACCTATAATAACGGTTCCTTATCCTGTAGTAATGTCCCATATTATAGTGTAGCTTTGTCCCCTTCTTGTAACAATGTCCCCCATTCTGCTGCTCTTTACAGATTAAAAAAATTCTTCTTACCTGACTTTGCTTGATTGGCGAACAGCATCATTTTCCTCCTGCACAGCTGAAGCCATTAGCACTGACATCATAAGTAGCCGACAGGGCCGCGTCAGCTCCCGGCCTACCCGGGCAAGTGCCCGTTAGCGGATGAGAGCGATACCAGCGCCGCCACTGGGCCCCCCCGGTTGCTCAGGGCCCCGGCAGCAGCTGGCGCAATACTTACCTCTCCCTGTGCCTCCGCAGCTCCAGGCTCCAGGGGGCGCCGGACAGGTGAGGTATGTGTGTGCGTGTGTGTGTGTATGTAGTGCAGTGCTTTGTGTGTGTATGTGAGAGAGTGCTGCGGTGCTGTCTGTGTGTGGTGCTGTATGTGTGATGGTCGTGGGGGGAGGCAGTGATGGTGGTGAGGAGCCACAGGCAATGATGATGATGGGGAGGCGATGATGATGGGGAGGCAATGATGATGGGGAGGCAATGATGATGATGATGATGTGGAGTCTTTCCACAGCGCCCTTTCCTGAGCCGGCCCGTAACAGCAGAATGCAGCACAGTGCAGAGGAGAGCTCCATATTTTGTATGGAGCATTATATGGGGACCTGTATCCTGTATGTAGCATCATTTCAGGTCCAATATTCTTTATGGAGCATTATATTTGGCCCATAATACTGTATGGAGGACTATGTGGTGCCCATAATATTGTATGGAGGACTGTACTGTCCAGTCTGTACTGTGCGCTGTGAGGATGTGGCGGTTTTTGAGCTATTGTACAATTTACAATAGATATCACTCATGTAATGGAAGAAGAGAAGTGTTTGGCATTGTACTATACCCATATTTCTCTGCAGTATCTGTGCATCATGAATCGTGGTCTGCGTTAAAGGGGCCCACTGAGACTCTTTCGCCCGGGGCCCATAAAAACCTGGAGCCGGCCCTGGTAGCCGAGACGGAGACACCAACGTCATCTGCCAGCCTCTGATTGGCCTGCGGCTGGTATTGCGTCTGAGGATATCCATTTGGTTGAAAATAATCACTGATGGTGATCATATCCCTGGATATGATTGTCTCAGGGGCTTGAGGGCAACACAACGGGCCACATGCAGCCCGCATTGTTGGGACCCTGCTTTAGAGGATACCTATTTGGTATCATGCTTTTTAAGAAAAATTTAGTGGGTGTAGCAATGCCAGGTATGGTAGGGTTAAATTCTAGCTCTGCCTTTGATTAGGTGCTGCTGGCTAGCTCTGCATACAAACAGGCTAGGGGTGTTCATCTAAGGCAGTCAGCTCAGAGAAGATGGTCAGACTGGATGTGTTTTTGAGCTGAAGAAAGAGAGAAGCCAGAATCCCTATCTGAGAAGAGACTGCACATTGTCTCTTCAGAGAGGAAGAGGACTTGAACTCTAGTTCCTCCTATTGGAAACAGCTATCATACAAGTCATTATCGACACTTTAACAGGCTTTGAAATATGCCATAAAAGCCATACTATGAACTTACCCTGCATGATGCAAAACGAGTACGATAAACTGAAGGAGGAGATTATGGTTTGTTCGGGCAGCACCCTGGCAGTCCGCGCAGAACGGATGCACTTGTGGCACTACCAAAAGGATGGCATCTGTGCAGAAGACATAAGAAGACAATTTCAATAGAAGTGCGGAATATCGCAATTACAGGGCGAAGGCTCGGGACAACCGCTAGACGTCACAAGGCCCTGTTACGCTGATGGGAGGCGACAGGCACACAAAGACTGGAGGCAAAGTTTCCTTCCAGGCACCGCATGACCCAGAGCCAGGAACACCGGATTAACAAATGGTTAAAAGGGGATTTCTGAAGAACAAGACCACAGATATGAGGCATCCAGATATGACTATTTTATGTATTCTAGTACCTGAAGGCCTATATTAATAGCTTAAGTACGTCCAAGGGGGGTGACAGATTCCATTTAAGCCTAGGGATCGGGTACCTGTGTTAGTGCCCACAGGGGAGCACAGGTTCCTTAATCAGTGGCAGGGGCACTATAAGGTGGTAGAAAAGGTGGAGAGGTAAACTATAAAGATTAAAGAACACTGACCGGGGAAAAGGAAGCCCTTTCCTATATACGATGAACAAAAATATAAACAGAACACTTTTATATTTGCTACCATTTTTCATGAGCTGAACTCAAATATCGTAAGACTTTTTCCATGTACACAAAAGGCCTTTATTTCTCAAATATTTTTCACAAAGTTGTCTAAATCAGCAGGATCAGGGCGCAGGTGTGCTTTAAGCTGGCAACAATCACAGCCCACTATAAAATGTACAATTTTATCACATCACAATGCCACAGATATGGTAAGTTTTGAGGGAGCGTGCAATTAACATGCTGACTGCAGGAATGTCCACCAGAGCTGATACCCGTGAATTGAATGTTCATTTCTCTACTATAAGCAGTCTCCAAAGATGTTTCATCGAGTTTAGCAGTACATCCAACCGGCCTCACAACTGAAAACCATGTGTAATCAAACAAGCTCAGGATCTCAACATCCAGCATCTTCACCTTCATGATCATCTGAGACCAGCCACCTGAACTGTTGCTGCAACAATCAGTTTGCACAAAGAATTTCTGCACAAACTCATCTCAGCAAAGCACATCTGCATGCTTGTTGTCCTCATCAGGGTCTCCACCTGACTGCAGTTCGTCGTCATAACCGACTTGAATGGGCAAATACTCACATTCGTGTCCAGCACGTTGGAGAGGTCATTGAAGAAGGCAGACTCCAAGACACGTGTCAGGGTGGGAGCATCCTTGTGTTAATCCTTGCTGGCTCCAATACAAGTATATCCTTAAACTTATCATTATATAGTTATTTATTTATATAGCACCATTGATTCCATGGTTCTGCACATGAGTAGGGGTTACATGCAAATTACAGATATCATTTACAGTAAACAAACTAACAATTTCAGACTGATACACAGGGAGATGACCCTGCCCTTGTAGGCTTACATTCTACAGGATGGTGGGGAAGGAGACAGCAGGTTGGTGGATTGCAGCAGTTCCGGTGTTGGTTGAGGCAATAGCTCCGGTAGTGGTGAGGAGGCAGCTGGGTCATTGCAGGATGTAAGCTTTCCTGAAGAGGTGGGTTTTCAGGTTCCGTCTGAAGGATCCGAATGTGGGGCAAATAATTCCAGAGGATGGGGGATATTCGGGAGAAGTCTTGGAGGCGGTTGGGTGAGGAGTGAATAAGTGTGGAGGAGAGAAGGAGGTCTTGGGAGGACCAGAGATTACGTGAGGTAAGATATCGGAAGATTAGTTCAGAGATATAGTTACCTACATGATTATTTTCTGTCACAACCTCATATACTGGGAGTTGTCTATCGTAGGTATCCATGCACTATAGCACTTTACTGGCCTCTTGCAGACACAATTGGACGCTGGTAAATATTTTTCTATGGGCTAACACCATTATATATATCATGTCATTGTACTTATAGTCCATAATATTATTTTCTATATGACATTATCAGTACTACAGGATAAGTTTGTATAACCCTTATGAATGTTTTCCTGATACCTAGCAACAATCTCTTTTCTATACCTATTTATTATTCATGATTTCAGATTGTATAATACTTGCCCTTCACTTGGATTACCACCATGCTTTTATTCTGGTTCTTACACGAAATACTTGATCAATAAAGTTTTGATTTCTTTTTCACCATTACTATTGATCTCTCTTTCGTTTTTCTCTTCATTTTGGTTTTCATGGGACATAACATGTAAATGTTAATTTTATAAATTATATGATATTGGTGGGGTATTGGTGTTATAACAAATATTCATCATTTATTGATAATAGTTTGTTAATAATATACAGCTTTTATATGGTAATTTGTAAGTAATCATTTTTACGTATATTGTGATGCCACCACTTGCCTCTATAAAGGTCAAGGATGACTTCCTGTTTGTATATATCTGATGAAGGTGACGGACCACCCTTGAAATACCGTATGTAGTCCATTAGAGTCTTTCCTCCAATCTATAATCGGCTTGTTTCTATTCTTCTCAAACGCTCTTTATATGAACAAGGTCACTGAGTCTCATTCTATTGAGTAGAGAAGCTCCAGAGACAAAGACCTCTTCTCATACTAACACTAATATCAATTCATGTGCAAGAAACAATAAACGTGGGGGCATAACAATGTAGTGTAGCTAAAAAGTTGTGCTTGAGCTGAGCTCCCACTATTCTGATCATCATTCTGCACATATACCTCGCTGAGAGCTACTGTGTTTTTACATTACATCTCCGATGGCAGAAACTGCATTGCTTCAGAAGAGGTGCTGTGGTAAGGGCTCCGATTTGGCAGGGTCCATGAAACCTCAGCATGAAAAAGGTATTTAAGAGGATGGCGACCATTTAATGAGCCACGCTATCAGCAGTCTGGGGAACTGAGCCAAAAATTCCTTCTCTGCTCTGCAGTTGGTACAGCAGCGTTCGGATGTTTACCAGAAGCTAGGAGGGAGCCATGGTGCGTGCCCTTAAAAACAGGCCCCGTGGCCTCTTTGACCACTGCATGACTGTATAAAGTGCTGGCCATCTTAGATATTTAACCTGAAGCCACAAGGAGAGCAGAAAGCAACAAGACCTAAGTGGTCATAGCAAGTACTCATTTACCCCTCAGTTATTAATATATCTAACAGGCAGTGGTGAGATAGACCATTCAGTTGGTGCTGAAGGATAACAGTACCAGCTGTAGAAATCCTTTAAGTTTACACCTCTGATCAAGTTATTCTGGACAGTATGAAACTCCTGACAGCACCGTCTATTTTGCAGTACAAGACACCACTATCGTAAAAGGTATCTATTCCTGTGACCATATTTAACTCTGAATCTCCATAATAATGAGCAGTGTGAAGGGTTCCAGTGTAGCTGGTAAGCTTAAAGAATTTGCTAGGTGGGATCTTTCTCCCCGTGTGTTAGGGGAAATAACCCCTCCACAGCCAAAGTACAGACCAAAACTCTGATGATGAGAAAGAAGGGGAATGGGAAGATTTAACTCTGAGACAGGTCTCTGAAAAACTTCTGCAGGCCGTACCTATCTGTAAAACGTCCCTGATGAAAAATTGAGGAGGTACGTTCTGAAATGGGTCTTCTTCATCATAATATTCAGGCCTTAAGGAGTCGAATTACAGAGGTTGAGTCAAGGGTGTCTTACCTGGAGGACAAAAAGTCATCTATGAACTAACAAAAGTGGCAGGTTCAATGAATGCGTGATGTCAGAAATCAGATTATCTGGAAAACTAGATGTGCCATAACAATATTCGTAATGTAAGCCTACCAGAATGCTTAGAGGGACAGCGTCCGGAACATTTTCTGGAAGAATGACTTAAAACCACTCAAGGGGTTATATATTATAAATCACTTTCCATGGTAATATATACAAATCAGAGAACACCATGTAGTCATGATATTCCCAAAGGAAAGTACAAGGAAACCAGAAAACAGATGATCAATAAAGTACAAACATTACCTCTAGTGGGTGATGGTGCCAGCCCCAACGCACGTTTTGGCTACTGCTTTCTTCTTCTGACCCCCAGAAGAAGGCAGTAGCCGAAACGTGCGTTGTGTACAGCCTCCATTTGATATATTGTGGGTTTTGGTGCCACTTTGTGGTTTCCCACTTTTAAACCTTGTCTGTCATTATTGTGTTTTGTTTTTTCTTAATCAATAAAATTTGTATTTTTTAATAATTTTTGGTTCATATGCAGAATTTTTCTTTCGGATTTCATTTATTTGTACTGAACCTGATACACACGTGGTCAAAATTGTTGGTACCCCTCGTTTAATGACAGAAAAACCCACAATAGTGAAAGAAATCTGACAAAAGTAATAATAAATCAAAAATCTATGAAAATGAACAAATGAAAGTCGGACATCGCTTTTCAACCATGCTTCCACGGAATGTAATAAAATAAAACTCATGAATTAGGCCTGGATAGAAATGATGGTACCCTTAACTTAATATTTTGTTGCACAACCTTTTGAGGCAATCACTTTAATCAAACGATTCCTGTAACTGTCAATGAGACTTCTGCTCCTCTCGACCAGGTATTTTGACCCACTCCTCAAGAGCAAACTGCTCCAGTTGTCTCGTGTTTGAAGGTTGCGGTTTCCAGATGGCATGTTTAAGCTCTTTCCAAAGATGCTCAATAGGATTTAGGTCAGGGCTCATAGAAGGCCACTTCAGAATAGTCCAAGGTTTTCCTCTTAGCCATTCTTGGATGTTTTTAGCTGTGTGTTTTGGGTCATTATCCTGTTGCAAGTGTCATGGAAATATATATGTCTTCCATATATATTCAAAGTATATTCACATATATGTATTCACAGTTCACAGTTAGATAGATCTCACTTGCTAAAAAACCTTGTGCTCACATATTTCTAGGCCAGATATAATCAGTCGTTTTAAAGAAATCTGGCCTTCATAAGACCTTCGTAAAGGAACAAATGCATGAAGTACAAAATGTCCTATTAGATATCTGTTGTTTACATTATAGTTATGCAAGGCAACTAGGTCACAAGAATATAAACAATAATTCTGCAACTTCAGCTCTTTTAATCATGATTATCATAATTATCATATTTACACTATAACAGCCAATAATCTAGCAGCTTTTAATTGTATGTTAATTGACTAACCAGCCCCTTTTTGTAAACGTATAAAACCTTGAATGAATAATAAATGTATGTCTTTGACGAACTGTTATACTGACACTTTCGTGTGGACAGTCCTCATTTCGTTCTGAGTGCTCAAAAAGACATTATATAGAGATTTGGATATGGCAAGCAGCAAACACAGGATATTTTTATCCTAATTAAATTTCCATATCAGTTGGCGCCTGCACGCGGGGCATTGGACGAAACGCACGAGGACTCGGCCGACCGGAGAGACGGGGGTGTTGGCCCTGGCCTTGGCACACGGGACGGAGACTGCAGCTCCATCAGTAAGGTAAGAAAACTTTGTCATCTTACCTGAATGTTCCCTGTGCCTAGTCCTAGCCTACACTTCCAGCCGGTCGGACGTGGTCATCACCGCATTCCCAGGTTGTGTAAAAAGTCCATACCCTTATCCAAAAGCCCTGGGATATAAGCCGAGTTGGTTGCTGCTGTGCTGTATATGTTTCATGTTTTATGTGAACCGGGAGAAAGTTGGAACGGTGACTGTGTTTTTGCTTGCTGATCTCTGGGGCTGTATAGCAAAAGACAATTGCTGCATAAGTTCCCGCAGTAAACTTTCACGCACCGGGAGGCCATCCCAGTCAAATCAGACGTGGAGGGCGGGAGCTTTGTTTTGGATAAGTCCACGCAGATATTCTTCACATATTGGAGGGAGGTTATCCCAAAAAATCCAGTTGTGGAAGCGAGGGCTTTGTTCGGTTAAGTTTCTGCAGTAAACTTTCACGCACTGGGAGGCCATCCCAGTCAAATCAGACGTGAAGGGCAGAAGCTTTGTTTGGATAAGTTCTCACAATAATTGTCCACGCACCGGGAGGCCATCCCAGTCAAATCAGATGTGGATAGTGAGAATTTTGATGAAGGCTATTGCAGATTACTGTGACCGCGCACCAGCCAGGGCGTACGATACAGAGCGATAGAACCTTGAGCTTCACCGCGCTCAGTGCAATTGGTGAGTTATCAGTTACCAGAGCAGCTTGTATGTGTCACAGATCATCAAAAGAGGGATTCGTATTCTCCCGGGTGTCTGTCTCATTGTCTGTATCAGGTACTGTCGCTTTAAATCACATCTCTGTGAGCTCTGTCAGTAACTCATTCAGAGCAGTGTGCTGGCTGCAGCAGCGAGAAAACCCCTTTGACCCCCCCCCCTCTGCTAATCACATTATCAGGCATTCTGTTTCTTGGCTTTGATTTTTATTTTTTTAAGCTAGTTTTTTTGGCTACAGGTTTTAACGTGAGAATTATCAGGCATTCAGACTGAACTATATTCATTTTTTGCTATTCTGAGGAATAATAATTTTTTTTTTTTTTTTTTGTTACGTGATTTCAGTGCCTATAGAGACAGCAAGCAGAGATATAAGGAAGGGAGGGGGGAAGCAGCCAGCTGACATTCCAGAGATTTTTAATTAGCTGTTTTAGTAACAAGGGTTGTTTTTCAGAGTTTTATGATTAATACGGTTTTTCTTTTCTCCCCTTTTTGGTGAATTTATTTTTTTTATGTTTACTTTTCTAGAGTTTTTTACTAAATCTAACTTTTTGTTTTTTTTTAAAAAAAAAAAATTTTTTCTTTTAAGTACATTTTTAAATGATTTTGGAGAGATTTTTTTTTTTTTTTCTCTAAGCAAGGTCACATAGATAAGGAGAATTACAGGCTGTGGGAGAGAGCAGACACAAACTACGCAGTGGTCTGAGCAGCCCCTCCCGTCGGGCATTCGGCGAGGAAATAATTTTTTTTTTTTTTTTTTTTATGTGAATAAGTTTGAAAAGGTGTTAAATCATCTGTGAGAAAAAGATCACTGACATGTCACAAGAGCAGAATTCAGAGTCACACACATCACATGTCCATCATGTGGAGACACGGGACAGGTGTAGGCTGCTCTCATTGAGTAAGGAGCCTTGTACAGGGAAAAATGCTCCCGCCTCTCTCCACAGGGAGAAGGCATTTTTGTTTCAACCATCCCCTCTCAAGAGTCACAGGGGGGACACCCTCTCCTTTTTCTTCTCTCAGTCCCTTTCTCTTTCTTCTTCAGACTTTTCTCCTCTTTCCTCGCTGCCATCCCTCTCATTCCTTCTTTTCCCTCCATCACATCTCTAACACATCCATTTTCTTCATCTTCCTCTTCTTCTATCTCTTCCTCTCCAACTCTCAAATCTTGTTCTTCATCTTCTTCTACTTCTCCCCCTCCATCTTTCTTCTCTCTCTCTCCTCTATCTTTCTCTCTTTTCCCCCTTTCACTCTTCTCTCCCTCCCCTCCTCTTTCTCTCGCTCCTCCCTCACACCTCCCTTCTCTTCCTCTTTTTTCTACTTCGTCATCAACTGGGTCAACGCCCAATCCAAGCAATGTGGTGTCCCTGTATTCAGTGTTTCCAGCACAGGGCACCTTGTCTATCCCAAGCACAGTACAAACATTGCCAGTCATTATATCAGGAGAAGAAAGTACAGATCTCCCTACACAAAACGCTACATGTAGCCCCCAGACACAACAGTCCACTGCTAGGGCTTCACAGGGGAGTGGTATAGCTACAGGGCTGCTAGCATGGAACCATGACACTGATCCACCGCAGCCTCAGCAAGGAAGTGGGAAATCCCCATGCAGCAAGACAACTTTAAAGCCCAAATCTCACCCAGTGTATGCACCAAGTACACCATGTCACTTCTTATCTGATGAAGATGAAGATGCAACGTCACACATGCTGCCCAATACTAGGGAAGAAAACACACATGCACCAATAGAGCAGGGACAGGTAGAGGCACCATCCTATGAGCCCTTCATCCCAAGCCAGGTGATCAGTATGCTGCCAGACCCAGGGATACACCCCATGCCATTTTGCCAAAAAATGCAGCAGATCCAGCGAACGTATGCAGCAGCCTGGACTGATCTCTGGACC
Organism: Oophaga sylvatica; assembly: GCA_033576555.1. Lineage (NCBI taxonomy): Eukaryota > Metazoa > Chordata > Amphibia > Anura > Dendrobatidae > Oophaga > Oophaga sylvatica. The sequence goes on along the minus strand of JARQOD010000003.1, from coordinate 32,159,419 downwards.
GTAATGGAAATAAAAGCAGGTGATGCATTCTGGCCAATTATGAGAGAACACTTCAAGCTTCCAACAGAGTTAGATGCGTATGCCTGGGAGACAGGACCAAAGCTAATTGAGCAACTCAGAGAATGGGCCAAAAGCAGACTGACAGGACAAACTCTCAGCCTACATGTCACGAGTCAAGACAAGACAGAGTCTGTGGAGAAGTTCCATGACAGAGTAATGCAAGTGTTTCAAGATTTGGGCCTCATTACCCATGATCAGACACACAGACGGATGTTGGCACAGGCTTTTGTGCATGGACTGAGAGAACCAATCAGGAAACCACTGGTAGCAGCCAGGCCTGAGTACACGTCAATAGCAATGGACACCCTTCTCACAGTCGCAAAAGGGATAGAATCCCAGCCAGGAGTGCGCAAAACAGCTCCCCTGATGGTGGTCTCAGAGCCAGATGGCCAACCACGTTTTAAAGACAGAAGAAATGTCAAGTGTTACAAATGTGGCAAGCTTGGCCATTACCGGAACCGCTGCAGAGAACCCCTACGACCCACCACTTTGTCTAGAGAAGCAAGCCAAGGAAGAAACACAGAAAGCAGTGAAGAACCCCGTCCATAGGACAAGAGCACGCCAAGTCCACAAGGAACCCCACCAGTGGGACCAATATCCTGAGAGTGGATGGCGTAGTCATATCTTTTCTTGTGGAACTCCGCAACCTCACCTACCTATCAGAATCTTCTGCTTCCTGCATGGGAATTGATGGTCAAGTCAGATATTTCCAGATTATGAAGCCCCTGAGCGTGTGGACTCAGCCAGAACACTCCATCATGTCCCAGTTTGTTGTGTAAAAAACCTGCACCCTCAACCTATTGGGAGTGGACCTACTGCAGAAGCTGAAAGCGACCAGAGTGTTCCAGGAAGATGGGACCATGACACTTTCTTCACCCCTGACCCAAGAAGAAACAGGAACCTCAAACAACCACACTGCAGACCTATCACAGGAGGTGCTGGACATAGTACCAGAAAAAACCACTCCATCACCCAGGGTCAAGATGTCTCTGACCAACTGAAAGTCTAAGTGAGCTCGCCTAAGAAGACGGCCTGAGAACTTTGACATTGGCCAGGATATTCAACTCAAGAAGGACTCTACTCGCTTCATGGAATGGCAACACCTCATCCAGCTCTAACGCCAGAGGTTCATCTTTTGCAAGCACCAGGAGGTGCCCCCTGCAATCAACCAGTTCACCCAGGCCCTAGACCGGAAAAAGGCCACTCAGCTCTTCAAACTTGTGCACAAATACTGACCTGAGACCAAGCTGGAGAAAAAGAAACTACTGATGGCCCGTGCTGAGAAAAAAAGCAGCCGTTTAAGGAGACGTCCCAACAAGAAGACCCCTGTGACCAGAACAGGTGCTAACACAGTAACTGTCTTGGTGGAGAACAAGAAAGCCAGCTGGTCGTCATCTCTCATGATGTGGATCCTAGTAGACGGCTTGTTTTCCCGCCAGCTCTGCACCAGCAGATGGGAGTCCCCTGCCACATACTGAAGGACAAGGCCAGACTGGGCTGCCTCGCCCATCGGAATCAATCCCAGCTTTCCACAGTGAAGAAAAAGACTGTAAACCCCACTGAGTTCAGAATGGTGCAAGGCCTGGAGGCCGCGAAAGAGGCTACGGTATTTGAAACCACAACAGTGCTGAACCATCACACTCTGCTCTCAAGAGTCCCAGTCACCGCAACGGTATTCACGGTGATCAACCTGGCCAGTACCTTCTTCAGTGTTTCCCCTCCACCTGGAGGCCTGCTTTCACGCACCAGTGCAGTGCATATGGACAGTGTTGTCTCAAGGTGCTCAAAACAAGCCCTTTAAGTTTCACCAAGACAATGTCCTCCATCCTCGTCAACTGGATTTCAGAATATGCAAGAGTCACTCTTCTACAACACGTGGATGACCTTCTATTTTGTGTGGTTGACATCAACACCTGCACAGTCTATTCCTTGTCTCTCCTACTCTACCTGGAAGAACAGCAACGCAAGGTCTGGAAGAACAAAGTCCAGTGATGCCAGAAGCAAGTTACATCCCTGGGACACTGTATTGCCCACCAGACGAAACACATGTCAAAAGACTGGGAGACCACTATGGAGAAGATGGCTCCCCAACAACTCCAAAAATGCTGCAGGCCTTCCCTGGTCTAGTGTCGTATTGCAGAACCTGGATCCCTGATGCCTCAGTCCTAATGCAGCCTCTGTGCACTTGCATCAACGCAACCCCGCTCCTTCTATCAGACGCAGCCTTCAACCCATTCAGGAGATTGGAAGAACTCCACAGTCTCAGCGCCAATACCAGGCCTACCTGACTATGAAAAGTCTTTCCGTCTACCTGATGGAAGAAAGAAGGTCATGCTACTGGAGTCCTGGCACGGATTCACAGGGGAAAACAGAGACTTTTAGGCTGCCTCTCAGCCCGCTTGGATCCAGTTGCAAGAAGAGCACCCTCCTGCCTGATGGCAGTATCCGCAGCACACACCCTCCTGGACAAGGTTGCTGACATCACTCTTGGACAGCCACTGGAAACTCTCACTCCGCATGACATCTTGGCAATCTTCAATCAAGCTCAACCAACAGTAATCTCTCCACCACCAGGCATCTTTGTGGCGCCTCTATTGCCTTTGTCTCATAATGTCACCGTCTCCAGACCTACAGTCCTCAGCCCGGCCACTCTACTCCCACTCCCAAGGGGGGATACTTGGATGGCTCCAGATTTGCAGATGATGAAGAAGTTTCAACACAGGAAGTGCAGTGACCAGCAATCAAGAAATCCTGTGGTCCAGAAGTCTGTCACCTAGCCTGTCAGCCCAGGAAGCAGAATTGATAGCGCTGACGAAGGCCTGCCAGATGGCAGAAGGCAAGACTGCAAACATCTACACGGACTACAGGTACTCGCATGGCATAGCACACGACTTTAGACCCATCTGGGCTACAAGGGACTTCATCACAGCAAACGGGACAACCGTGAAGCATCATGGAGCCTTCAGGGACCTACTGGGTATACTCCAACTTCCAAAATGGTGGCAATTTGAAAAATCAAAGTGCATGGAAAACTGAGAACAGAAGAGGCGTGAGGCAATAACATGGCGGACATGGCAGCCAAAGAAGCAGCCAAAGGAAGACAACATGGAGAAGTGGGAGAGGTCGTAGAGCCGGACGGCTACTACATGACGACTGAAGACAAGAAACCTGACAAAGAAACGTCCTGGAATCTGCTCAAGAAGTTACAAGACCAAGCTCCAAAAGGAAAAGAGCTGAATGCGAAAAAAGCAACACGTGAAGAAGGAAGGCTATCAATAATAGACTTCAAACTCTGCCTACCACAAAGTATGCACCCTATGGTGGTCCAATGGGTACATGGACCCACATCCACATATCAAAGACACAGATGAATGATCTGATTGGTGCTTACTGTTTCGCTTCAGGGATCTCCACCCTAACAGCCAAATTCACCAGCAGCTGTCTGACCTGCGGCAAATGCAAGCCTGGACGTATGGAAGAAAGACCCCCTCACCTCATCTGGAAAGACCACTCTACCAGCTTCAAAGGATCCAGATAGACCACATCCAGATATCGCCAAGTGAAGGATTCAAATACGCCATTGTGGTCAAAAGAAGAATTTTCAAGATGAACAGAAGCCTTCCAAGTCAGCAAAGACTACTGCAACGAAGCTACTTTCGGAAAATAGTGTGCAGATACGGGGTTCCAGAAATGATAGAAAGTGATCAGGGACTCGCATTCACAGCAAATCTGACACACAAGACCCGATTAGCAGTAGGGTCAGATTTAGGCCTACACACTCCTTACCACCCCCAGAGCAGCAGGAAGGTAGAAAAAACTGAATGAAACACTTAAGAATAGAATGCTGAAAAATTGCCCAAGAGACACGCAAACCATGGCATGACACACTCCTAATTGCACTGTTTAGCGTAAGGCACACTCCCAGAGACCCAGAAAAAGCTGTTTCGTGCCTGCATCTTCTGCTAACAGATAAGACATTTTCTTCTTTTAGTTTTTTGGTGCCTGCATTTTGTCCTGCACTTCTGTGGGGGTCTGCCGGGTCCCCTTCGGGGGGCTTATGCTCCTCTCAGTTTAGTTCAGCCACTGTTTGTTCATTTGCCTTTTCCAGTTTTTTCAGTGGTTGCTGTTTAGTTTTTGTTACACCAGAGAACTAATTTAGGTGGTAGAGGTCGTGTGATCTCAGGTGTTTTTGTAATTAGTAGAGTTGGTATTTTTCAGGTTTTTTTTTGGGGTTGCAGTAAGTGCCTTTCCTATCCTTTTCTATCTAGACAGATTGGGCCCCAGCGTTTGCTCATTCTATTTTCTGTCTGTGTCTGTATTTCCTCTTGTCTAACCGCCATTACATGTTTGGGGGCTTCCTATGTTCTTTGGGGATCTGCTCCGGGGCAGATAGCTTTCCTTTTTCTATCTTTAGGTGTAGTTAGCTTCTCAGGCTGTGACGAGGCGTCTAGGACCAACGTAGGAACGCTCCACGGCTGCCTTTAGTTGTGGTGGTTAGTCAGGGTACTGCAATCCCATAGATTCCAACCTCTCTGGTGTATTACTTTTTTTGCCTGCTCTCCTCAGCTACCAAATCATAACACTTATGTAATTGAATTGGTCAAAAACTAATGTCCATTCTCGAGTTTTTCTCCTCACTGCCAGATTTGATGATTCTGTCCAAGAGCCCCAGATGACATCAACCTCTGTGTAACTAGAGGGAAAGCCTGTTTGAATCCACGTATCGCATTGCAAGGAAGCTCCCATACCAGGAGAGACACCTAAGCCATGAAGGATGTCGTGGATGCTCTGACTGACCAGACAGATGACCAGATGACCTACCTGATGAGTCCAAGGCCAGAGACCAAGTTAAAGCAGGATTTGAGTCACTATTGCCACTAGTAACTATAAACAAAAATGTTGATTGGATAAATTACATCTATTATAACCAGCAGAGATTTGTTAACTTCACCATAGATGCTGTAAAAGGTTTGGCAGCACAGTTAGGCCCCACTTCCATTATGGCATTCCAGAATAGAATGGCTTTGGATATGATTCTAGCTGAGAAAGGAGGTGTTTACAAAATGATCAAAGACACCTGTTGCACCTACATCCCAGACAACACTGGCCCAAATGGTAAAGTCAGAATGGCAATACAGAAACTTAATGAGTTATCAGAGGAACTGAAACAGAACTCAGGTGTCACTGACCCATGGGATCGATACTTTGGGTGGATGAGTGGGTGGCAGAAAATGTTGGCACAGGTTGGGACAGCCATTATGGGGTTCTCATTTTTGCATTAATTACTGGTTGCTGTGTAATTCCTTGTATCCGCAGGATAATGGAAAAAAAAACTGTTCAGGAGACAACCAATTTGATGCCACTCACCATCTTGGACCTCGCACCAGCCCGGATAGAACTGCCTGGCTTGACCAGATCTCCGAACTACCTCCAGAATGAGAATACACATCCTTGATGAATCATCCTATCAAATAAGGAGACTATGATTGCAAACACATAAACCCCCGACAGGGACAGTCCTCCTGACCGCCCATTTGCGAAAAGTCTATATTCGGTGGGGGAGACATGCGCTAGGGGTGTCTCAACTCGCAGGCAGAACAAAAGAGATGCAGCGCTTTGGGCCAGGAGCAGGTTTTTAGGGCAAGTGGTATCTAAGGGGGGACTGTCATGGAAATATATATGTCTTCCATATATATTCAAAGTATATTCACATATATGTATTCACAGTTCACAGTTAGATAGATCTCACTTGCTAAAAAACCTTGTGCTCACATATTTCTAGGCCAGATATAATCAGTCGTTTTAAAGAAATTTGGCCTTCATAAGACCTTCGTAAAGGAACAAATGCATGAAGTACAAAATGTCCTATTAGATATCTGTTGTTTACATTATAGTTATGCAAGGCAACTAGGTCACAAGAATATAAACAATAATTCTGCAACTTCAGCTCTTTTAATCATGATTATCATAATTATCATATTTACACTAGAACAGCCAATAATCTAGCAGCTTTTAATTGTATGTTAATTGACTAACCAGCCCCTTTTTGTAAACGTATAAAACCTTGAATGAATAATAAATGTATGTCTTTGACGAACTGTTATACTGACACTTTCGTGTGGACAGTCCTCATTTCGTTCTGAGCGCTCAAAAAGACATTATATAGAGATTTGGACATGGCAAGCAGCAAACACAGGATATTTTTATCCTAATTAAATTTCCATATCACAAGACCCATGATCTGCGACTGAGACCAAGCTTTCTGACACTGGGCAGCACATTTCTCTCTAGAATCTCTTGGTAGTCTTGAGATTTCATTGTACCCTGCACAGATTCTAGACACCCTGTGCCAGATGCAGTAAAGCAGCCCCAGAACATAACAGAGCCTCCTCCATGTTTCACAATAGGGACAGTGTTCTTTTCTTGATATGCTTCATAAAGCTGATGTGCATTGCCAAAAACTTCCATGTTTATCTCATCTGTCCATAGGACATTCTCCCAGAAGTGTTGTGGCTTAACATGTAGTTTGGCAAATTCCAGTCTGGCTTTTTTATGATTTTTTCAACAATGGTGTTCTCCTTGTTCATCTCCCATGAAGTCCACTTTGGCTCATACAACCACGGATGGTGCGATCTGACACTGATGTTCCTTGAACTTGAAGTTCACCTTTAATCTGTTTAGAAGTTTTTTATTAGATTTTTGATATATTATTACTTTTGTCAGATTCAAGTTATTTCTGTCACCATTGTGGGTTTTTCTGTCATTAAACGAGCAGTACCAACAATTTTGACCACATGTGTATATATGTCCAGTTTTTGTTTTGGCATTCTATCTTCTAATAAAAGTGTAACTTGGTTCGTTTTGATATGACGCCATAATTGTTGACTAAAACTGTTCTGTTCCTAATGTTTACAGTTGTAGCCGTCTGGTCACTGGTGATAATTCCCTCATGTGTGGGGTCTATTTGTCTCCAGAGAAATCACACGTTACATTCCACAAATAAAACTTGTAGAAAAGGGGAGCAGGGTAATGAGAGGAAAAGTATAATAGTAACACGTCACCACTTCTGTATTTTTCACCCACTCCTGGTTTTGGCTTACAAATAATGAGGTAAACTACTGAATGTGTGAACGTGGCCTGAGGAGAAGTTTCCATCTCCAAGTATCGGTGTACAGAAGTCCCACAGCTCACAAGGCACACACTGAGGCCCTGATCATGTGACCCCTGGCTCCTCCCCTCCCGTGACCTCATCACAGGTCCTGTGTGCACAGAGCAGCCATATATGTGGAGTGCAGCTCTGCAGGTGGAGGTAGGTGCTGGAGATTCCCCATTACTGGGTACAGAACAGCCATATATGTGGAGTGCGGCTCTGCAGGTGGAGGTAGGTGCTGGAGATTCCCCATTACTGGGCACAGAACAGCCATATATGTGGAGTGCGGCTCTGCAGGTGGAGGTAGGTGCTGGAGATTCCCCATTACTGGGCACAGAACAGCCATATATGTGGTGTGCGGCTCTGCAGGTGGAGGTAGGTGCTGGAGATTCCCCATTACTGGGCACAGAACAGCCATATATGTGGAGTGCAGCTCTGCAGGTGGAGGTAGGTGCTGGAGATTCCCCATTACTGGGCACAGAACAGCCATATATGTGGTGTGCGGCTCTGCAGGTGGAGGTAGGTGCTGGAGATTCCCCATTACTGGGCACAGAGCAGCCATATATGTGGTGTGCGGCTCTGCAGGTGGAGGTAGGTGCTGGAGATTCCCCATTACTGGGCACAGAACAGCCATATATGTGGTGTGCGGCTCTGCAGGTGGAGGTAGGTGCTGGAGATTCCCCATTACTGGGCACAGAACAGCCATATATGTGGTGTGCGGCTCTGCAGGTGGAGGTAGGTGCTGGAGATTCCCCATTACTGGGCACAGAACAGCCATATATGTGGAGTGCGGCTCTGCAGGTGGAGGTAGGTGCTGGAGATTCCCCATTACTGGGCACAGAACAGCCATATATGTGGTGTGCGGCTCTGCAGGTGGAGGTAGGTGCTGGAGATTCCCCATTACTGGGCACAGAACAGCCATATATGTGGAGTGCAGCTCTGCAGGTGGAGGTAGGTGCTGGAGATTCCCCATTACTGGGCACAGAACAGCCATATATGTGGTGTGCGGCTCTGCAGGTGGAGGTAGGTGCTGGAGATTCCCCATTACTGGGCACAGAGCAGCCATATATGTGGTGTGCGGCTCTGCAGGTGGAGGTAGGTGCTGGAGATTCCCCATTACTGGGCACAGAACAGCCATATATGTGGTGTGCGGCTCTGCAGGTGGAGGTAGGTGCTGGAGATTCCCCATTACTGGGCACAGAACAGCCATATATGTGGTGTGCGGCTCTGCAGGTGGAGGTAGGTGCTGGAGATTCCCCATTACTGGGCACAGAACAGCCATATATGTGGAGTGCGGCTCTGCAGGTGGAGGTAGGTGCTGGAGATTCCCCATTACTGGGCACAGAACAGCCATATATGTGGTGTGCGGCTCTGCAGGTGGAGGTAGGTGCTGGAGATTCCCCATTACTGGGCACAGAACAGCCATATATGTGGAGTGCAGCTCTGCAGGTGGAGGTAGGTGCTGGAGATTCCCCATTACTGGGCACAGAACAGCCATATATGTGGTGTGCGGCTCTGCAGGTGGAGGTAGGTGCTGGAGATTCCCCATTACTGGGCACAGAGCAGCCATATATGTGGTGTGCGGCTCTGCAGGTGGAGGTAGGTGCTGGAGATTCCCCATTACTGGGCACAGAACAGCCATATATGTGGTGTGCGGCTCTGCAGGTGGAGGTAGGTGCTGGAGATTCCCCATTACTGGGCACAGAACAGCCATATATGTGGTGTGCGGCTCTGCAGGTGGAGGTAGGTGCTGGAGATTCCCCATTACTGGGCACAGAACAGCCATATATGTGGAGTGCAGCTCTGCAGGTGGAGGTAGGTGCTGGAGATTCCACATTACTGGGCACAGAGCAGCCATATATGTGGTGTGCGGCTCTGCGGGTGGAGGTAGGTGCTGGAGATTCCCCATTACTGGGCACAGAGCAGCCATATATGTGGAGTGCGGCTCTGCAGGTAGAGGTAGGTGCTGGAGATTCCCCATTACTGGGCACAGAACAGCCATATATGTGGAGTGCGGCTCTGCAGGTGGAGGTAGGTGCTGGAGATTCCCCATTACTGGGCGCAGAACAGCCATATATGTGGAGTGCGGCTCTGCAGGTGGAGGTAGGTGCTGGAGATTCCCCATTACTGGGGGGGGGGCAGTAACCCCTTCAGTGCTGAGACTATTTTGGTGCTTTTATATTGCCACATTGTAAGAATCATAACGTTTTTTCTTTTTTTCCTCTGTTTGATACATACGACCTAACTATGAGGCCACATCACGGGAACATGTATACTCTCATAGTATGGTGCCACTTTCATGACCCTACACAGTTTAATGCACCTACAATGCTGCCATGCACCCCTACACACAGTATAATGTTCCCCCAGTACTGCCATCCCCAACACACAGTATAATGTTTCCACAGTACCGCCATCCCCCACACACAGTATAATGTTCCCACAGTACCACCATCCCCCACACACAGTATAATGTTCCCACAGTACCACCATCCCCCACACACAGTATAATGTTCCCACAGTACCGGCATCCACCACACACAGTATAATGTTCCCACAGTACCACCATCCCCCACACAGTATAATGTTCCTACAGTACCGCCATCCCCCACATACAGTATAATGTTCCTACAGTACCGCCATCCCCCACACACAGTATAATGTTCCTACAGTACCGGCATCCCCCCCACACACAGTATAATGTTCCTACAGTACCGGCATCCCCCCACACACAGTATAATGTTCCGCCAGTACCGTCATCCCCCACACACAGTATAATGTTCCCACAGTACCACCATCCCCCACACACAGTATAATGTTCCCACAGTACTGCCATCCCCAACACACAGTATAATGTTCCCACAGTACCACCATCCCCCACACACAGTATAATGTTCCCACAGTACCGCCATCCCCCTCACACACTGTATAATGTTTCCACAGTACCGCCATCCCCTCACACAGTATAATGTTCTCACAGTACCGCCATCCTTCACACACAGTATAATGTTCCCACAGTACTGCCACCCCCCACACACAGTATAATGTTCTCACAGTACCGCCATCCCTCACACACAGTATAATGTTCCCACAGTACTGCCATCCCCCACACACAGTATAATGTTCCTACAGTACCGCCATCCCCCACACACAGTATAATGTTCCTACAGTACCGGCATCCCCAACACACAGTATAATGTTTCCACAGTACCGCCATCCCCCACACACAGTATAATGTTCCCACAGTACCACCATCCCCTCACACAGTATAATGTTCCCACAGTACCGCCATCCCCCACACACAGTATAATGTTCCCACAGTACCGCCATCCCCCACACACAGTATAATGTTCCCACAGTACCGCCATCCCCCTCACACACAGTATAATGTTCCCACAGTACTGCCATCCCCAACACACAGTATAATGTTCCCACAGTACCGCCATCCCCAACACACAGTATAATGTTCCCACAGTACCGCCATCCCCCTCACACACAGTATAATGTTCCCCCAGTACCGTCATCCCCCCACACACAGTATAATGTTCCCACAGTACCGTCATCCCCCACACACAGTATAATGTTCCCCCAGTACCGTCATCCCCCCCACACACAGTATAATGTTCCGCCAGTACCGTCATCCCCCACACACAGTATAATGTTCCCACAGTACCACCATCCCCCACACACGTATAATGTTCCCACAGTACCGCCATCCCCCTCACACACAGTATAATGTTCCCACAGTACTGCCATCCCCAACACACAGTATAATGTTCCCATAGTACCACACATCCCCCACACACAGTATAATGTTCCCACAGTACCGCCATCCCCCTCACACACTGTATAATGTTTCCACAGTACCGCCATCCCCCTCACACAGTATAATGTTCTCACAGTACCGCCATCCCTCACACACAGTATAATGTTCCCACAGTACTGCCATCCCCCACACACAGTATAATGTTCCCACAGTACCGCCATCCACCACACACAGTATAATGTTCCCACAGTACCACCATCCCCCACACAGTATAATGTTCCTACAGTACCGCCATCCCCCACACACAGTATAATGTTCCTACAGTACCGCCATCCCCCACACACAGTATAATGTTCCTACAGTACCGGCATCCCCAACACACAGTATAATGTTTCCACAGTACCGCCATCCCCCACACACAGTATAATGTTCCCACAGTACCACCATCCCCTCACACAGTATAATGTTCCCACAGTACCGCCATCCCCCACACACAGTATAATGTTCCCACAGTACCGCCATCCCCCTCACACACAGTATAATGTTCCCACAGTACCGCCATCCCCCTCACACACAGTATAATGTTCCCACAGTACCGCCATCCCCCACACACAGTATAATGTTCCCACAGTACCGCCATCCCCCCACACACAGTATAATGTTCCCACAGTACTGCCATACCCCCACACAGTATAATGTTCCCCAGTACCGCCATCCCTCCCACACACAGTATAATGTTCCCCCAGTACCGCCATCCCCCACGCACAGTATAATGTTCCCCCAGTACCGCCATACCCCCCACACAGTACAATGTTCCCACAGTACCGCCATCCCTCCCCCACACAGTATAATGTTCCTCCAGTACCACCTTCCCCCCACACACAGTATAATGTTTCTCCAGTACCACCATCCCCACACACAGTATAATGTTCCCACAGTACCGCCACCCCCCACACAGTGTAATGTTCCCACAGTACCGCTATCTCCTCACACAGTATAATGTTCCCCCAGTACCGCTATCCCCTCACACAGTATAATGTTCCCCCAGTACCGCCATCCCCCACACAGTATAATGTTCTCACAATACTGCCATCCCCCCACACAGTATAATGTTTCCACAGTACCACCATCCTCCACACACAGTGTAATGTTCCCACAGTAGAGCCATCCCCTAACACACAGTATAATGTTCCCCCAGTACCCTCATCCCCCAACACACAGTATAATCTACCCCCAGTAGCGCCTTTCCCACCACACAGTGTAATGTTCCCCCAGTACTGCCATCCCCCCACACAGCATAATGTTCCCCCCGTACCGCCATCCCCCCACACACAGTATAATGTTCCCACAGTACCACCATCTCCCCCACACAGTATAATGTTCTCACAGTACCACCATCCCCCCACACAGTAAAATGTTTCCACAGTACCACCATCCTCCACACACAGTACAATGTTGCCCCAGTACTGCCATCCCCCCACACAGTATAATGTTCTCACAATACTGCCATCCCCCCCACACAGTATAATGTTTCCACAGTACCACCATCCTCCACACACAGTGTAATGTTCCCACAGTAGAGCCATCCCCTAACACACAGTATAATGTTCCCCCAGTACCACCATTCCCCCACACACAGTATAATGTTTCCACAGTACCACCATCCTCCACACACAGTGTAATGTTCCCACAGTAGAGCCATCCCCCAACACACAGTATAATATTCCCCCCAGTAATGCCATCCCCCACACACAGTATAATGTTCCCACAGTACCGCCATCCCCCACACACAGTATAATGTTCCCCCAGTACCACTATCTCTCCACACACAGTATAATATTCCCATAGTACCACCATCCACCCACACAGTATAGAGCCAGAGAAAAGTAGAGATAGGTGGGAAGGTGCACTTAATGTTTGACCTGTGCTCGGTTCGAACAGATAGTCTGGGCTGGAGAGAATTTACCACCCACCCCATAGAAACTCCTCGTTTTTGTGGAAAAAAATGTATTCTCAAATGTGAAATAATTATGTAACATAAAAGTCACTGCTTAAAATGATTTGATATTGTCTGTATAAGTACTCAATGTGTTTAGCTGGAGTTTCAGACATTCAGTTAATACATGTGAGGAATGGATGGATGCAATCCTATAACATCTCAGTTTAGCCATTTATCAACTTCTAATCAATGCATATTAGTATAAACCTTTATTATTTTTATGTCCTTAATATATCCTGGTAAATCCTGAAATAGTGGTTGATGCAGGCTCCAAGTCTCTCATTCATGAAGCCTATGCTTGCCACCTAAGTGGTACTTACATGAATACATTACTAGCACTACCATCAGTACATTAATACATCACCAGAACCAAGTTTTCAGCAATTGAGAAGGATTTAGAGAGTTTCTGCTCCCAAAAGAAAGCAGTTTGAATACACATTAGCAAACTGTTTTTGCTGCAGAAACTCGCCAAATGATCCTCATAATCTCAAACCCCTAAGTTTTGAGGATTTTTGAAATTTTAACATAGCCATGAAGCACAGCATAGATAGCTACATGTACAAGATCAGAACCAAAGTCAGTACATGAATTCAGCGCCAGAACCACAGGCAGTAAAAGTACACAGCAACAAAGCTTAGTACAGCGATCAATTGTAATGTCAAGTCAGCCCCATATATAATTGTATTGCTTGAGCCTACAATTCCCAGGATATACTTAATCCCTTCACGACCTTAGATGTATCATGTCACATGTAAGGAATATCTCCTGCAGTATTGCTAACGCCGATTCCAGTGTCGGTAAATGAGACGAGAATTAGTGTTATGGAAGATGAGTCTATGAGAAACGTATTCAGCTGCCGACTTTGAGGAAGAAACTGCTTGTTGTGTGTGGTGTAAAATCTAAAGATTTTATTAGTTGATGGAAAGAAGAAAACAGAATGCTGCGAAATACTAAAAATAGTAATACATAAAGTATCCCCCACTACTGGTGTACCACCAATGCTTGAGTCCACCTCTAGACTCTATTTCCTGGTTAGTTCTGACAAAAATGTGATAACCAGTGTTTTTGAACATGGATGAGCGGTCTTAGTTGGCAATTCTACTTACAGTGGTGGCCAAAAGTATTGGCACCCCTGCAGTTCTGTCAGATAATACTCAGTGTCTTCCTGAAAATGATTGCAATCACAAATTATTTGCTATTTTTATCTTCAATTAATTTGCAAGGAAAAAACACAAAATAGAATGAAGCAAAAATCAAATCCTTGATCATTTCACACAAAACTCCAAAAATGGGCCAGACAAAAGTATTGGCACCCTCAGCCTAATACTTGGTTGCACAACCTTTAGCCAAAATAACTGCGAACAACCGCTTCCGGTAACCATCAATGAGTTTCTTACAATGCTCTGCTGGAATTGTAGACCACTCTTCTTTGGCAAACTGCTCCAGGTCCCTGATATTTGAAGGGTGCCTTCTCCAAACTGCCATTTTGAGATCTCTCCACAGGTGTTCTATGGGATTCAGGTCTGGACTCACTGCTGGCCACCTTAGAAGTCTCCAGTGCTTTCTCTCAAACCATTTTATAGTGCTTTTGGAAGTGTGTTTTGGGTCATTGTCCGCTGGAAGACCCATGACCTCTGAGGGAGACCCAGCTTTCTCACACTGGGCCCTACATTATGCTGCAAAATTTGTTGGTAGTCTTCAGACTTCATAATGCCATGCACACGGTCAAGCAGTCCAGTGCCAGAGGCAGCAAAGCAACCCCAAAACATCAGGGAACCTCCGCCATGTTTGACAGTAGGGACCATGTTCTTTTCTTTGAATGCCTCTTTTTTTTTTTTTCCTGTACACTCTATGTTGATGGTTTTTCCCAAAAAGCTCGACTTTTGTCTCATCTGACCAGAGAACATTCTTCCAAAACATTTTAGGCTTTCTCAGGTAAGTTTTGGCAAACTCCAGCCTGGCTTTTTTATGTCTCGGAGTAAGAAGTGGGGTCTTCCTGGGTAACCTACCATACAGTCCCTTTTCATTCAGACGCTGACGGATAGTACGGGTTGACACTGTTGTACCCTCGGACTGCAGGGCAGCTTGAACTTGTTTGGATGTTAGTCAAGGTTTTTTATCCACCATCCGCACAATCTTGCGTTGAAATCTCTTGTCAATTTTCCTTTTCCTTCCACATCTAGGGAGGTTAGCCACAGCGCCATGGGCTTTAAACTTCTTGATGACACTGCACACTGAAGACACAGGAACATTCAGGTCTTTGGAGATGGACTTGTAGCCTTGAGATTGCTCATGCTTCCTTACAATTTGGTTTCTCAAGTCCTCAGACAGTTCTTTGGTCTTCTTTCCTTTCTCCATGCTCAATGTGGTACACACAAGGACACAGGACAGAGGTTGAGTCAACTTTAATCCATGTTAACTGGTTGCAAGTGTGATTTAGTTATTGCCAACACCTGTTAGGTGCCACAGGTAAGTTACAGGTGCTGGTGATTACACGAATTAGAGAAGCATCACATGATTTTTCAAACAGTGCCAATACAGAATTTGTGTTTGCAATCATTTTCAGGAAGAAACTGAGTATTATCTGACAAAACTGCAAGGGTGCCAATACTTTTGGCCACCACTGTATGTTCCAGTATATATGAGCCAAAGAAGAATGCACACGTGTTTGCTCTTTTTATATTATTACATGGGATTCTTTATGATTTTACATCGACTTATCATTATCAGGTCCTTACAATATTGGATCTTCTCAGTGGTGATCGTCTATATAACAACATTTTCCTGATTTACTAATCAAGGATGTATAGGGACAGGGAGAAGATGGCGGACAGGATATTACACCTCACCCTAGAGATCCTCTTCCGGCTTACTGGAGAGGTGAGAGATTCTGATGACGTCACATTACATCATTCTTATCTATGGGAATAACAGATGGACAGAACTGGAGTGGTGAGGACTCTGGAAATGTCTGTAGTGAGATTTATTAATGTCTCTCCATAACCAGGATTACACAGTAGTGAAGAAGACCTCTAGTGAGCGCTGTCAGGCCCCTGTGTCTGAGGGATGGGGAAGACCCCTGAGCCCAATCACGGGGTCTCCACCTCACTTCCTGACACATGAGGACATCAATGACCAGAAGATCCTAGAACTCACCTACAAGATGATTGAGCTGCTGACTGGAGAGGTGACACTGCTGGGAATGCTGGGACATTATACAGTAACGCTATGAAGGGATCGGGGGGATGACGGTATCATTGTATGTGTCAGGTTCCTATAAGGTGTCAGGATGTCGCCGTCTACTTCACCATGGAGGAGTGGGAGTATTTAGAAGAACACAAAGATCTGTACAAGGACGTCATGATGGAGGATCCCCATCCCGTCACATCACCAGGTTATAGACAGGACTAAATACACTCTGCCTATAATTATCTGCATGTAAAGAATGAATTCAGTCCCTGTATGTGTTTCCTCCAGTTCTATCCAGTAAGAGGACAACACTGGAGAGATGTCCCCGTCCTCTTCTTCCTCAGGACTGTAACCAAGAAGATCCCAATGCTCCTCAGGATCATCAGGTAGATGGAGAGAAAGTGTCATGAGATCTCCCCTATGATGTGTAGACGGCTGTGAAGGTCTTGTGCTCAGTCTTGTTTTATCCACCAGTATTATATATTTTATACTTGTGTAATGAGAACGGTGGAGATGGCAGGATTAGAGCTGATCATAGATGTGACTTCTCCATCTGTCTGTGACTTTTACAATATTTGTTTCAGGGTGAAGATCTGACCCATATTAATACTACAGAGATATGTGTGATGGGTGATGAGTGGTGTAAAGAGGAGATTCCTACATATGACTACCCAGGTGAGTAGTAACCACTAAATACAGAGAGGTCACACATTCTTTTCATTCACTGGCTTTGGCTGCATTTTTTGAGTTGTAGTACAGCCACATTGTAATCAAGTGGTCAACATTCTGCCATTATACCACTACATGCTCCTCTACCCAACAATGGACCCGTTAGTTTGAGCAATTATTATTATTAATATTTAGAGCGCATTGATTCCATGATGTTGTACATAAGAATGGGTTTCATACAAAATACAATGTAAATTACCGTGAACAAAATAATAATGACAGTCCGGTACAGAAAGGAGAGGGACAGAAAAGGCCTCCCCTTATTAGTAAAGTAAATAAAATTTAATTTTTAATCTTTCCAAGTGTGAATTTCTGTACAATAACAGCAGAGTTTCCCTTTATTCTGAGTTTTCGGTTTATGTTATAAAAGAACCGTCCAACTTCAAATAGGTTCACGATAAACTACACGACAAACATTACACCTATATATCATCTTTCTTTAAGCTGCGCGTGGTTGATGGCTCTAATGTTAATATGTTAATTCAGTCCCTGTATGTGTTTCCTCCAGTTCTATCCAGTAAGAGGACAACACCAGAGAGATGTCCCCATCCTCTTCTTCCACAGGACTGTAAACAAGAAGATCCCAATGTTCCTCAGGATCATCAGGTAGATGGAGAGAAGGTGTCATGAGATCTCCCCTATGATGTGTAGACGGCTGTGAAGGTCTTGTGCTCAGTCTTGTTTTATCCACCAGTATTATATGTTTTATACTTGTGTAATGAGAACGGTGGAGATGGCAGGATTAGAGCTGATCGTAGATGTGACTTCTCCATCTGTCTGTGACTGTTACAATATTTGTTTCAGGGTGAAGAGCTGACCCATATTAATACTACAGAGATATGTGTGATGGGTGATGAGTGGTGTAAAGAGGAGATTCCTACATATGACTACCCAGGTGAGTAGTAACCATTAAATGCAGAGTTTCCAGATTCTTCGCAGTCACTGGCTGTGGCTGCTTTACCAGTAGTGTTGTCCGGCCATATCACAGTCGTGGTCTCGCCATCTTGCCACTAGATCACTACATGCTGCTCCACCCGAAACTGTTCCAGTTACATTGGAGGTTTTTCGTCAGTTCTCCAATCTACAAATCCAATTGACAGAATGTACTGACAACTTAGAAAATCATGGGAAAAAAATATTATCCATGTAATGTGCCTCTAAGACAAAGCAGAGGATGATTATACTGTTACCTTCCTAGAATCCGGGTTTCATATAGGATGAATCTATCCTCTCTCCTTTCTGTGCTGCTTAATGAGCTCATAGGGTTGCTAAAAGACCAGTTTGAATCTTTGTGGCCAAATTTTGGTGTTATGACCAAGACATCATCCCATCTGCAGTGAGGGCTAGGTGTAATTTTTTTGTACAATAACAACAAAGTATCCCTTTATCCTGACTTTTTTCACTCTCTTTTAATTAATAACTGACTAACTTTAAAGAGTATTGCTCTAAATTAAACTAAAAAAGCAGACCTATCCCATGATATATCTCTAAGCTGTGTGGTTGAGGGCTCTAATGACTCTACGTCATGAATTTCATGGGTTTTTTTTGATCCCAAGGAATTCAAATTACTAAAT
Source organism: Oophaga sylvatica (assembly GCA_033576555.1). Lineage (NCBI taxonomy): Eukaryota > Metazoa > Chordata > Amphibia > Anura > Dendrobatidae > Oophaga > Oophaga sylvatica. The sequence continues at coordinate 32,140,952 of JARQOD010000003.1, read as the reverse complement.
TACTGCACAATCTCGGGAGAACTCCAATAACATATTGCACATTATTTTACCGGTAAGGGTAGGCTGATATATTTTATGTCTTCTGTATATATAAAAATCTGAAATTTGCCAAACATTTTAAAATATAAAAAATTTCAAATGATTAATTTGTATGCCCTTAATGACCGCCCATACACATTAAAACGGTGTTTTGGCTTCCGGGCATAGCTGACACCCTGGAGAAAATTATCAGGGCCTAAAGGCTGGATTTTCCAGTCCCCGATCGTGGAAAAAAACTGTCCCCTCTGTTAGAATCATGTCTCTCTGTGATATACATGACAGAGGAGAGAGAAATCATGCCGCCCCCAAAACACACTGATACCTACGCCATCCTCCGACCCTCCTGATCCGTCCCCCGGTTCATATTTCTGGAAAACAACGGTGGGCTCATGCACTGTGCAGCGCCGAGCTCTGCCGGCCAGTTCCCAGCAAATTTTTTCCTATTACAAAAACTTGATTTCAGCTCACCCAGTTGCTCCATGCTCATCCACCTGGGGCTCATATACCGACCTCGCCCTAGCCTCCCATCAAGGACAATAAAAAATATTGGAGTCCGGCTCAACAGGACTGGATTTTTCTTTTCTTTTTTCAAAAGAAAATATAGTGCATACAAAAGAAAAATGTTCATGGTCAACATTACCCAGTTGACGCGTTTCGACTGCACTAAGCAGTCTTACTCATGACTAGTGGTCAAATAACATGCAGTCATTTATATCTTCTTTTCCCAAGTATAGCACAGATGTTCTTAATTCACTTAATTAGGTGTTACATATAGCAAGCGATGTAACAAATACTAGAATAACATTACAAAACTGCAAATTATTGGTGTCCATGAATTTTTCCACAGTGCAAGTGAAAAAATTGTTATATATAAATAAAATCACACACCAAAATTATGAAAAACACATGCAATAGTGAAATGTAGAAATAAGAAAATTTAAATTATAAATCAAAATAAAACCCCAAAATGTGTATAATAATGACATGATATAATTATACCATGTTATGAAGATGAATGTGAATTCTTCCAAGTAAAATATCATTATAAAAAAAAAAATTATGTCAAAAAATTCTTTACATTTTTATATAATTTTGGTGTTTCAATTATTACTCCAATTTCCCTTTTCTTCTTCGAATCCTTATTTCAACACCTTGCAGGTGAAAACACAATACAAGCATTTATAAATGAATATGAATGCCTCCCATAAAATGGAAAACATACTTAAAAGGCAACATAATCAAGGAACTTTTAATACACTAAGCCACAAAAAAAAAAAAACGCTGAAATACTTTATGCAATGAATATCAAATATGTGTATTATTAAAACATACAAAGTTGACACTATGTTTTTCAATATTAATGTTAAATTACACAAATGTAATATAGCATACATATAATACTGCTCTTTAATCTCAGCTGAACATTTATCCACATTGCTCTCAAAAAGCTTCATGATTGCATGCTCGACTTCAGACGTGGCTTGCAGGAAGTTCTAAGTATAACATCTCATTTACCGTGGTATTCCGGCGGCTTTTTAAACAGGATTGTTTCTACGCAGAGAGAAAAAAAAACACAAAAAAACACTTTTTTGTCTCATATGACACCTGTCACGGGTGTGTCGCGGCGAAGATCGTCACGATTGCACACCCTGACTTCGCACAGCTGAGTTTCTGGTGCTGGGTGTTTTTCGGCACTGAGGGAGTTAATTCTTTCTCTCTCGGTGCTGGACTGACCAGCCTCGCCGAGCTGCGATAGATGTTTTGTTAATTAGCTTCCTTCTTATACCTGCTGGTCTGCTGGGGAAGTTGTCGGTGAAAGCATTCATTCAAACCAGCAGAGTGGATCGTTTCTGAGAAGACTTAAGCTAAGAGTGCCTGTTGTGGTTTATCCTCTCCTCGCTTATTGTTTATCTCCTTAACCTTTTGTGTTCCTCTGTAGTGGAAGTTTTGTATGCATGGCAGTGTTTTCTTTACCCCTTGTCTGTCTTGTTTATCTTAGACTGTGTGTAAGCTGTGACCTGCCCATTCCCTGTGGTGGTAATCAGGGTCCTTCTCAGGACTAGATTACAATGGTCAGGGATCTACAGGAGACAGGGTTACGCTGGCGGCCTGGACCTCTGTACCATTAACAGTACCTCCAGGTAGAGGGACTAGTCAGGACCCCAGTTCAGGGTCAGCATAGACCCCGGTCCACCTCTATCCTGAGACAGCGTGACACGTACACAGTATAGACCCACAATACATAGGATATGATGTCAGGTAAGACATTGCTGGCAGATACTATGTATACATGTTGATATTTTCTATTATAGGAAATATAGAATGATGTCACATTATATATATGTTACTATCATAGAATATATCTGTTATACGTCGTGACATTTTCACCGACCACACTAAAAGATTCTCCCCAGCTACCATGGATCCAGTAGCCCAGTTAGCTCAGCAGTTGCAGAGTTTGTCCATGGAGCTGACGGATGTTAAGTCCAAGATTTTGTACCCCCGGGAGCAAACCAGATCTGAACCTAAAGTAGCTCTCCCGGACAGGTTCACTGGTGGGCGGGATAAATTTTTCACCTTCCGGAGGCATGTAAATTATATTTTCGGCTACGGCCTCGGTCTTCTGGGAGTGAAGATCAGAGGGTGGGAATTGTCATCTCGCTCTTACAAGGGGACCCTCAATCCTGGGCGTTCTCTCTTCCTCCGGACTCCCCGGCTCTCCAGTCAGTAGATCGATTTTTTACAGCCCTGGGTCTGGTATATGATGACCCGGATCGGGTCTCCCTTGCTGAAATGAAGTTACGTAAGATACAGCAGGGAGATCGTCCGGCGGAGGAATTTTCTTCTGAGTTCCGTAGATGGGCCACAGATACTCAGTGGAATGACCCAGCTCTTAGGAGCCAGTTTTGTCAAGGATTATCTGACAAATTAAAAGATGTGTTGGCTCAGTATGATTCTCCCCCGTCACTGGAGGCCGCTATGGCCCTTGCTATTCGCATTGATAGACGGCTTCGGGAGAGGTGCGAGGTAACTCCGCCCCCTGTGATGACTCCACCTTCTACTATAGTCCCTTATATTGAGGTTCCCCTGGTTTGTTCTGAGGAGCCTATGCAGTTAGGAGGGACATCGTTTCGAGGGAGGGGATCGGCGGTGCGCCGCAAGACAGGAAAGTGTTACTTCTGCGGGAGAAAGGGACATTTTGTTGGGGGGTGTCCATCCCGTACTTTGCTGAGCAAGGAGTCGCCGGAAAACTGTTGATCCCAGGTTGTGTGGTGGACGACAATCTGGGAGTATGTATTTCGTCCCCAAGTCCGTCTCAGTTTCTCGTACCAGCGGAGGTGGTGGTAGGTACGAGAACTGAAAGGATTTCTGTTCTTCTGGATAGTGGGGCCGCGGCTAATCTGGTGGACGCTCGGTTTGCCCAGGTGCAAGGTATGCAACTGAGTGTATTGGCCAAACCTATCCCTATATTCTCTATTGACGCCAGGCCTCTCGGTCAAGGTAGCTTTGTGCAAGCCGTGCATAACATAGACCTTCGAGTGGGGGCAATACATAAAGAACTATTGTCTTGTTATGTGTTGGAGGGCCTTCCCACTCCTATTGTGTTGGGACTTCCTTGGTTAACTAAACATAACCCAGTTATTAATTGGCAATCCAGAGAGATAAGCCAGTGGGGTGAATTTTGCAATAGTAACTGCATGAACACGGTCATCGGTGCGGTCGTGCCTAGAACCTTACCTCCTTTTCTGGAGGACTTTGAGGATGTGTTTTCAGAGGAAGGGTGTCAAGAATTACCTCCTCATCGCGTGTATGACTGTGCTATAAAATTGCTTCCTGATGCTAAGTTACCAAAATCTAGGTTATATAACCTTTCTGGTCCTGAGAGGCAAGCTATGAAGGATTATATTTCGGAAAGTCTGGCCAAGGGGCATATTAGACCTTCATCTTCCCCAGTGGCCACGGGGTTCTTCTTTGTGAAGAAAAAAGATGGAGGCCTACGCCCTTGCCTGGATTTCTGTGAGCTTAATCGGATTACGGTCCGAGATCCGTATCCGCTCCCACTTATTCCTGATCTCTTCAATCAGATTGTGGGCGCCAAATGGTTCTCTAAGTTGGATCTCAGGGGGGCGTATAATCTGATTAGGATAAAGGAGGGGGATGAGTGGAAGACGGCGTTTAACACTCCGAGGGACATTATGAGAACCTTGTCATGCCTTTCGGTCTGACTACTGCCCCGGCGGTGTTTCAACATTTTGTTAATGACATCTTTCGCCACCTAGTGGGACAGTTTGTCATTTATCTAGATGACATCTTAATTTACTCGCCGGATCTTGTGTCTCATCAGGAGCATGTGAGACAGGTGTTGCAGATCTTGCGAGACAATAAACTGTACGCCAAATGGGAGAAGTGTGTATTCGCCGTACAAGAACTTCAGTTTTTAGGATTCCTGGTGTCAGCTTCCGGTTTCCGTATGGACCCTGGGAAAGTGAAGGCTGTGCTTGAATGGGATCGGCCAGAGGATCTTAAAGCACTGCAGCGTTTCCTGGGGTTTGCTAACTACTACCGGAAATTTATTCGTAATTTCTCATCCGTTGTCAAACCTCTCACTGACATGACAAAAAAAGGGACGGATTTTTCTAGGTGGTCTGACAAAGCTTGTCAAGCATTTTCCTCCTTGAAAAAATGTTTTGCTTCAGCACCCATACTCATCCAACCTGATGCATCACAACCGTTCATTGTGGAGGTAGACGCATCTGACGTAGGAGTGGGTGCGGTATTATCTCAAGGTCCGTCCCCTGGTAAATGGCATCCGTGCGCTTTATTCTCTAAAAAATTGTTGTCCGCCGAGAGGAATTATGATGTCGGCAATAGGGAACTCTTGGCCATTAAGTTGGCTTTTGAAGAGTGGCGTCACTTTTTGGAGGGGGCAGTCCCACCCGGTCACCGTCATTACTGATCACAAGAACCTGCTGTATTTAAAGTCTGCAAAACGTCTGAATTCCAGACAAGCTAGATGGTCGTTGTTTTTTACCAGGTTTAATTTTGTCGTCACATATCGTCCTGGGTCAAAAAATATAAAGGCTGATGCCTTATCTCGTAGTTTCCCGGGGGCCGGGAAGACGGATGACCCGGTTCCTATTCTTCAGGAGGGAGTTGTGGTGTCGGCTGTATGCTCTGAGCTTGAGGAGGAGGTATTGGAGGCTCAGGGGGACGCCCCTGTAAGACCTCCAGGGAAACTGTTTGTTCCAGATCAGTTAAGACAAAAGGTTATCGAGGCACATCATAATTCTGCTTTGGCAGGACACTGTTGTGAATGGGTTTGAGATGAGTTCTGAGCAGAGACTCCCTCTGGTGGTTACAAGCGGTACGGGTCTGTTCAGTGAAGATTGTGAGGAATGGGAATCAGGTGTTACTGACTGGTCTTATATAAGGGAGTCACCTTCCCATCAGGGTTGCCGGTGATCAATTGTTCTGGTCTGAATCCTTTATTCCAGTTTCCCTTGTAGCCTGCTTTGTCGTGTCTGCATCTCCTGCTAACAGATAAGACATTTTCTTCTTTTGTGTTTGTGCTATCTTTTTGCATTTTGTCCTGCACTTCTGTGGGGGCCTTCAGGGTCCCCTCCGGGGGCTTCTGCCCTCTCAGTTTTGTTCAGCCACTGATGTTTGTACTTTTGCTTTTTCCAGTTTTTTCAGTGGCTGCTGTTTTGATTTTGTTACACCAGAGAACTAATTTAGGTGGAAGAGGTCGTGTGGTCTCAGGTATTTTTTTTAAATTAGTAGAGTTGACGCTTTTCAGGGTTTTCTGGGATTGCAGTAAGTACCCTTCCTATCCTTTTCTATTTAGTTAGTTTGGGCCCCAGCGTTTGCTCATACTATTTTCTTTCTGTGTCAGTATTTCATCTTGTCTAACCGCCATTACATGTTTGGGGGCTTTCTATTATCTTTGGGGTTCTGCTCCGGGGCAGATAGCTTTCCTATATCTATCTTCAGGTGTAGTTAGTTTCTCAGGCTGTGACGAGGGGACTAGGACCAACGTAGGAACGCTCCACGGCTGCCTCTAGTTGTGGTGGTTAGTCAGGGTACTGCAATCTCATAGATTCCAACTGCTCTGGTGTATTGCCTTTTTACCTGCACTCCTCAGCTACCGAAACATAACAGTATCACCGGCCCAAAAATTGAAAATTGTATGGTACTCACAGAAGGGAAAAAATATTGTGAAAGAAAAAAGGTTGTCAGAGATATTTTTCTATTTGTTGCATTTTTTTTTTTTTCCCTCTTTATCTCTGGGTGCTGGGGAGGATCTTTTCTCTCAATGGAGTTTGCACGGTTGTCTGGCCGTGTGGATCAGCTTGCCACTGAGGTTCAGAGTATTGCTGCATATCTTGCTAGGTTGCCTGTTGTGGAACCTAGGATCCCCATGCCAGATTTGTTTTTGGGGGATCGAGCTAAGTTTCAGAATTTCAAAAATAATTGTAAATTGTTTTTTGCCTTAAAATCTAAGTCCTCAGGGAACGCAGCGCAGCAGGTTCAAATTATCATCTCTCTCCTGCGCGGCGATCCTCAGGATTGGGCTTTTTCCCTGACACCTGGGGATCCTGTTTTGAGTGATGTTGATGCATTTTTTCAGGCTTTGGGGTTATTGTACGATGAGCCTAATGTCACTGATCAAGCTGAAAAAGCCTTGTTGGCATTAAATCAGGGGCCTTATGACGCTGAGTTATACTGTCAGAGATTCCGTAGGTGGGCAGTCCTGACCAAATGGAATGACGACGCTTTGGCAGCCCTTTTCCGGAAGGGTCTGTCAGATAATGTAAAGGATGTTATGGTGGGATTCCCTGTCCCCTCTGGTCTCAATGATTCTATGTCATTAGCGATTCAAATTGACAGACGTTTGCGTGAGCGGAGAAGTATGCGTGGAGTGGTGTTGCCTTGTGAGCCAGCTTCTGAGCCCATGCAGTGTGATGGAGTGGTGTCTGGGGCACAGCGGCATGAGTTTCGAAAGCGCAATGGGTTATGTTTCTACTGTGGTGATGCCTCTCATGCTATTTCAGTCTGCCCTAAGCGGGGAAGACGTTTTGCACGCTCAGTTGTCTTGGGTAGTGTTCAGACTAAGTTTTTGTTAACTGTCACTCTGATATGCTCTCTGTCCTCATTTTCTGCTCAGGCTTTCGTTGATTCTGGAGCAGCTATTAACCTGATGGATTATGATTTTGCTAAACGTTGTGGGTTTCCCTTGATACCCCTACAGAAGTCTATTCCCCTACTGGGGATCGATTCTACCCCTTTGGCTGAGAATAAACCCCAGTTTTCTACTCAGGTGATAATGAGGGTTGAACCTGATCACCAGGAGTGCTGCAAATTTTTGGTTCTGTATAATCTGCATGACATTATCGTGCTGGGTTTCCCTTGGTTACAGTCTCATAATCCTGTTTTGGATTGGAAATCTGTGTCTGTAACCAGTTGGGGCTGCCAATGTGTTAATACCAACACTCTTGTTTTTTCTGCCTCCCCCCAGGCTCAGGATGTTCCTGACTTTTTGATTGATTTTTCTGATGTGTTTAGCGAAAGTAAATCTGCATCCTTGCCTCCCCATAGGAGCTATGACTGCGCTATTGAATTAGTGCCGGGTAGTAAATTCCCTAAAGGTCGCCTTTTTAACTTGTCTGTACCTGAACATGACGCTATGCGGTCTTATATCAAGGAATCATTGAAGAAGGGTCATATCAGACCATCCTCTTCACCCTTAGGTGCCGGTTTTTTCTTTGTGGCCAAAAAAGATGGTTCATTAAGGCCGTGTATTGATTATCGTCTCTTGAACAATATTACTGTGAAATATCAATACCCGTTACCCTTGATTTCTGACCTGTTTTACAGGGTGAAAAACGCTACTTGGTTTACCAAGCTTGACCTCAGGGGGGCGTATAACCTTATTCGCATTAAGCACGGGGATGAATGGAAGACGGCATTCAATACCCCTGAAGGGCATTTTGAGTACCTAGTGATGCCCTTTGGGCTCACTAATGCTCCTTCCGTCTTCCAGTCCTTCATGAATGACATTTTCAGGGATTTTGTGGACAAATTTCTGATTGTTTATTTGGATGATATCTTGATTTTTTTCTAATGACTGGGACTCTCATGTGAAACATGTTCGAACTGTGTTCCAGATTTTGAGAGAGAATGCTCTGTATGTGAAGGGATCAAAGTGTCTTTTTGGCGTACAGAGGATCTCATTTCTGGGATTCATTTTGTCCCCATCTGTTATCGAAATGGACCCGGTCAAGGTTCAGGCCATCTGTGATTGGGTCCAACCTACTTCATTAAAGGCTCTTCAGAGATTTTTGGGTTTTGCCAATTTTTATCGTAAATTTATTGGTAATTTCTCGGTTATTGTTAAACCATTAACTGATTTGACCAGAAAGGTTCTGATGTGGTGAACTGGCCTCCGGAGGCAGTCTCTGCGTTTCAGGAACTTAAGCAGAGATTCACTTCTGCTCCTGTTCTATGGCAGCCTGATGTTTCTCTGCCATTTCAGGTGGAGGTTGATGCCTCTGAAATTGGGGCAGGTGCCGTTTTGTCCCAAAAAGATCCAGAGACCTCTAACAGTAACCCTTGTGCCTTTTTCTCTCGAAAATTTTCTCCTACTGAACGTAATTATGACGTGGGTAATCGGGAGTTATTGGCCATGAAGTGGGCTTTTGAAGAGTGGAGACATTGGCTGGAGGGAGCCAAACATCAGGTGGTGGTCCTTACGGACCATAAGAATCTGGTCTATCTGGAATCTGCCAAGCGACTCAATCCTAGACAGGCCAGGTGGGCCTTGTTTTTCACACGTTTTAATTTTGTGGTTTCCTTTCTTCCTGGCACTAAGAATGTTAAGGCGGATGCCCTCTCGAGGAGTTTCCTTGCGGACTCTCCTGAGTTATCTGATCCTTCTGTTATTTTGAAAGAGGGTGTAGTTCTTTCCGCCATCTCGCCCAATTTGAGACTTGCTCTGGAGGGGTGTCAGGAGGATAGGCCCGAGTGCTGCCCTGTTGGAAAATTGTTTGTCCCGGACCAGTGGAAAAAGAGTGTGATGTCTGAAATTCATTGTTCCGCATTGGCTGGGCATCCCGGAATTTTTGGTACCAGAGACTTGGTTAGTCGGTCCTTTTGGTGGCCTACCTTGTCTCGTGATGTCAGGGAATTTGTGCAGTCCTGCGGGACTTGCTCTCGCTCCAAGCCTTGCTCTCGCTCTAGTGGTTTGTTGATGCCATTGCCTGTGCCCAAGAGACCATGGACCCATATCTCTATGGATTTCATTTCCGACCTTCCTGTTTCTCAGAGAATGACCACCATCTGGGTAATTTGTGATAGGTTTTCCAAAATGATACATCTTGTGCCATTACCTAAGTTGCCTTCCTCCTCTGAATTGGTGCCGTTGTTCCTTCAGCACGTGGTTCGTTTACACGGCATTCCTGAGAACATTGTGTCTGACAGAGGAGTCCAGTTTGTTTCCAGATTTTGGAGGACTTTTTGTTCTAAACTGGGTGTTCAATTGTCTTTCTCCTCGGCATTTCATCCTCAGACCAATGGTCAAACTGAGAGAACAAACCAGACATTGGAGACTTATCTTAGATGCTTTGTGTCTGCTGATCAGGATGACTGGGTCTCTTTTTTACTTTTGGCTGAGTTTGCTCTTAATAATAGGGCTAGCTCTGCCACTTTGATGTCTCCGTTTTTCTGTAATTCTGGGTTTCACCCTCGATTTTCTTCGGGACAGACGGAGGCTTCTGTCTGTCCAGGTGTTGACTCTGTTGTGGAGCGTATGCAACAGATTTGGGACCAGGTAGTGGAGAGGTTGTCCCTCTCTCAGGAGAAGGCCCAGCGGTTTGCTAACCGGCATAGGACTGATGGTCCTCGGTTTAAAGTGGGGGACTTGGTCTGGTTGTCCTCAAAGAATATTCCTATGAGAGTAGCATCTCCTAAATTTAAGCCTAGGTTCATTGGACCTTATAAGATCATTGAGATTCTTAATCCTGTTTCTTTTCGTTTGCTTCTTCCAGGGACATTTAAGATCCATAACGTGTTCCACAAGTCCTTGTTGAAGAGGTTTGTTGAGCCAGTGGTTCCTGCTGCTGTGCCTCCTGACCCTGTTTTGGTTGAGGGCAATCTGGAGTATGTGGTTGAGAAAATATTAGATTCTCGTTTTTCTAGACGGAAACTCCAGTATTTGGTTAAGTGGAGAGGTTATGGTCAGGAAGACAATTCTTGGGTGTTTGCTTCGGACATCCATGCTAGGAGACTCATCCGTGCGTATCATAGAACTCATCCTGACCGACCTGGTTGCTCAAATGAGGGTTCGGTGACCCCTCCTCAAGGGGGGGGTACTGTTGTGAATGTGTTTGAGATGAGTTCTGAGCAGAGACTCCCTCTGGTGGTTACAAGCGGTACGGGTCTGTTCAGTGAAGATTGTGAGGAATGGGAATCAGGTGTTACTGACTGGTCTTATATAAGGGAGTCACCTTCCCATCAGGGTTGCCGGTGATCAATTGTTCTGGTCTGAATCCTTTATTCCAGTTTCCCTTGTAGCCTGCTTTGTCGTGTCTGCATCTCCTGCTAACAGATAAGACATTTTCTTCTTTTGTGTTTGTGCTATCTTTTTGCATTTTGTCCTGCACTTCTGTGGGGGCCTTCAGGGTCCCCTCCGGGGGCTTCTGCCCTCTCAGTTTTGTTCAGCCACTGATGTTTGTACTTTTGCTTTTTCCAGTTTTTTCAGTGGCTGCTGTTTTGATTTTGTTACACCAGAGAACTAATTTAGGTGGAAGAGGTCGTGTGATCTCAGGTATTTTTTTGAAATTAGTAGAGTTGACGCTTTTCAGGGTTTTCTGGGATTGCAGTAAGTACCCTTCCTATCCTTTTCTATTTAGTTAGTTTGGGCCCCAGCGTTTGCTCATACTATTTTCTTTCTGTGTCAGTATTTCATCTTGTCTAACCGCCATTACATGTTTGGGGGCTTTCTATTATCTTTGGGGTTCTGCTCCGGGGCAGATAGCTTTCCTATATCTATCTTCAGGTGTAGTTAGTTTCTCAGGCTGTGACGAGGCGTCTAGGACCAACGTAGGAACGCTCCACGGCTGCCTCTAGTTGTGGTGGTTAGTCAGGGTACTGCAATCTCATAGATTCCAACTGCTCTGGTGTATTGCCTTTTTACCTGCACTCCTCAGCTACCGAAACATAACAGGACACCCAGGGAGTAAAGCAACTGTAGATCTCCTTTCTCGCCGGTTTTGGTGGCCTAACTTAAATAAAGAGGTGGTAACTTTTGTCGCGTCCTGTGGGGTATGTGCGCGCTCTAAGACCCCACATACCCGTCCGTCTGGGGCCCTTTTACCGTTGAAAATCCCGGAGCGTCCATGGACCCATCTGTCTATGGACTTCATTACGGACCTCCCTCCGTCTTCAGGTAAAACTGTCATACTAGTTGTAGTTGACAGGTTCAGCAAAATGGCACATTTTATTGCTCTTCCTGCTCTTCCTAATGCTAAAACTCTGGCGCAGGTGTTCATTGGGGAGATTGTGAGACTTCACGGGTTGCCTTCCGATGTGGTGTCGGATCGGGGGTCTCAGTTTGTGTCCAAATTCTGGAAGGCATTTTGTTCTCGTCGGGGGATGCAGTTGTCATTTTCTTCGGCTTTTCATCCGCAGACCAATGGTCAGACAGAGCGTCTGAATCAGAGCTTAGAGACATATCTTCGGTGTTTTGTCTCAGAGAACCAAGAGGACTGGTCTTCTTTCTTGCCTCTGGCAGAGTTCGCTCTTAACAATAGGCGGAGCGAGTCCACTGGTAAGTCCCCGTTTTTTGGGGCATATGGTTTTCACCCCCAGTTTTGTACTTTCAATGGGGGGGGCTCTTCTGGGGTTCCTGAGGAGGAACGATTTTCGTCATCACTTGCTTCAGTGTGGAGAGGAGTGCTTAATAATCTGAGCACTATGGGGAACCGATACAAACGTATGGCTGATAGGAGGAGAGTGTCTGGTCCGGACCTAAGTGTGAACGATCTGGTATGGTTGTCTACCAAGAATATAAAACTTAAGGTTCCCTCCTGGAAACTCGGTCCCAGATTCATCGGGCCATACAGGATCAGTTCAATAATTAATCCGGTGGCTTTCCGTCTTGACCTCCCTCCTACGTTTAAAATCCACAATGTGTTCCACAATTCGTTGCTTAAGAGGTACGTGGCACCAGTTATACCGTCACCTCTACCTCCTCCTCCTATGGTGGTCAATGGTAATTTGGAGTTTCAGGTATCGAAGATCATTGACTCACGTCTGAATCGCCGGTCCCTTCAGTACCTTGTTCATTGGAGGGGGTATGGTCCTGAGGAGAGGATGTGGGTTTCTGCGTCGGATATTAACGCAGACTGATTGGTTCGGGCCTTCCACACTACTCACCCAGATAGACCAGGCCCTGAGGGTCCAGAGGCCCCTCGTAGAAGGGGGGGTACTGTCACGGGTGTGTCACGGCGAAGATCGTCGCGATTGCACACCCTGACTTCGCACAGCTGAGTTTCTGGTGCTGGGTGTTTTTCGGCACTGAGGGAGTTAATTCTTTCTCTCTCGGTGCTGGACTGACCAGCCTCGCCCAGCTGCGATTGATGTTTTGTTAATTAGCTTCCTTCTTATACCTGCTGGTCTGCTGGGGAAGTTGTCGGTGAAAGCATTCATTCAGACCAGCAGAGTGGATCGTTTCTGAGAAGACTTAAGCTAAGAGTGCCTGTTGTGGTTTATCCCCTCCTCGCTTATTGTTTATCTCCTTAACCTTTTGTGTTCCTCTGTAGTGGAAGTTTTGTATGCATGGCAGTGTTTTCTTTACCCCTTGTCTGTCTTGTTTATCTTAGACTGTGTGTAAGCTGTGACCTGCCCATTCCCTGTGGTGGTAATCAGGGTCCTTCTCAGGACTAGATTACAGTGGTCAGGGATCTACAGGAGACAGGGTTACTCTGGCGGCCTGGACCTCTGTACCATTAACGGTACCTCCAGGTAGAGGGACTAGTCAGGACCCCAGTTCAGGGTCAGCATAGACCCCAGTCCACCTCTATCCTGAGACAGCGTGACACGTACACAGTATAGACCCACAATACATAGGATATTATGTCAGGTAAGACATTGCTGGCAGATACTATGTATACATGTTGATATTTTCTATTATAGGAAATATAGAATGATGTCACATTAGATATATGTTACTATCATAGAATATATCTGTTATACGTCGTGACAACACCATGGTGAGTTAGTTACAAGGTATAACAAACTAGCAAACAGCTGCACATCTTTACAGGTAGAACACTAGCAATTATTTAATCCATACTCATAGAAAAATATATATAATATATTTTTTCTCTTTCATACATTTTTAATCAACTTTCGGAGAAGTTAGGGTTCAAAGGTGTTAAATTACTGTAAGTGTCAGGCCGGGATCACACATGCGAGAAACATGGACGAGTCTCGCATGTGAATTCCTGGCACTGCCGCCGGCACTCAGGAGCGGAGTGTACAGCTGCATGTATTTCTATGCAGCCGCTCACTCCGCTCCCGAATGCCGGCGGCAGTGCCAGGAATTCACATGCGAGACTCGTCCGTGTTTCTCACATGTGTGATCCCGGCCTTACAGATGAATCTGATACACAATTACATCATAAATAATTACCGTATAAACTCGAGTATAAGCCGAGATTTTCAGCCCATTTTTTAGGGCTGAAAGTGCCCCTCTCGGCTTATACTCGAGTCATATACCAGGGGGTCGGCGGAGCGCAGCTGTCCTATATACTCACCCTCTGCAGCCCCTCTTCTCCCACATTCTCCAGCGCCTGTGTTCAGCGGTCACGTGGTACCGCTCATTAAAGTCATGAATATGCACATATTCATGACTTTAATGAGCGGTACCACGTGACCGCTGAAGTTAGGCATAGCTGCCGGAGACCGTGGGAGAAGAGCAGGGGCTGCAGAGACGCTCCAGGAGGGGGTGAGTATAAGCGATATTCACCTGTCCCCGGTCCACCGCTGCGCTCTGCTCTCTCCTCGCGTCCTCTAGCTGTGAATGTTCAGGTCAGAGGGCGCGATGACGTGGTTAGTGCGCGCCGTGTCCTCTGCCTGAGCATTCACTGCCGGAGGACCCGGAAGACAGCGGCATGCAGCGGTGGACTGGGGACAGGTGAACATTGCAGGTGCCGGGGCCTGAGCCAGCGGTGACACCGGCACCTGTCCCCAATAGCGCGCCGGTGTTCCCGCCTGCTCAGGACACCAGCACCTGGCCCCCAGCGACGAGAGATGAGTATGTCATTTTTTTTTTTTTTCATTTGCAGCTGCAGCATATGGGACCTATACTATCATATGGGGGCATAATCTATGGAGCATCTTGTGGGGCATCATATATGGGGCAGAATATGGGGCACAATCTATGGAGCATCTTGTGGGGCATAATACAGGGGCAGCATATGGGGCATAATCTATGGAGCATCATATGGGGGGCACAATACATGGGGCAGCTTATGGGGCACAATCTATGGAGCATCTTGTGGGGCATAATACATGGGCAGCATATGGGGCATAATCTATGGAGCATCATATGGGGGCATAATACATGGGGCAGCATATGGGGCACAATCTATGGGGCATAATATATGGGGCAGCATATGGGGCATAATACATGGGGCAGCATATGGGGCATAATCTATGGCGCAGCATATGGGGCATAATATATGGGGCAGCATATGGGGCATAATCTATGGAGCAGCATATGGGGCTCCTGATTCAATATGGCTATTCAAAAACATTTAACCTACTTTAATTTTACTTTTATTGGTATCTATTTTTATTTTTGATATTTACCAGTAGCTGCCTCATTATCCACCCTAGCCATATACTCGAGTCAATAAGTTTTCCCAGTTTTTTGTGGCAAAATTAGGGGGTCGGCTTATATTCGGGTCGGCTTATACTCGAGTATGTACGGTAAATAACATACTATTGTCTTAAACAATGTGCATCATGTATTAATAAAACATTCACACAATATGTGCTACACAGGAAAAAAATATATATATAAAAAGTGTATAATTATATGCAAAATTAGATCTATTATTCCCTACATAATCTATTAATATTTTTAATAATGTAACATAATATCCTTTCGTAAATTTAATCCCTTAGGTGTACGTGTGTTCAAACGGAATATCCACCAAGCTTCTCTGTGCCGCAGTGTTTTTTCAAAATCCCCTCCTCTGATCTGATTTTTGATTTTTTCAATTATATAGAACTTAAGCATGCGAGTGTTACCCTTATGAATTTTTACAAAGTGTTTTGCAGCTTGTGACATATGTGCAGATATATTGTTTTTCTTACTGTCATTGAGATGTTCCATGAACCTTACATATGCATGTCTCTTTGTACTCCCAATATATTTTAATTTGCACTGTGTACATTCGATGGTATAAACTACACATTTAGATTTACAGTTTACAAAAGAACTAATTTTAAAATGTTCCTTATTATCTGCGTCAATTTTTCCTATTGTTTCCTTTTGATCACTGTGAAAGACCCTATCACAGTGATCAAAAGAAAAAAATAGTAACTCAAATACCCCCCTTGTCACCCCCTTAGTTAGATAAAAATTATAAAATACATTTTTTTTCCATTCTTTGGGGTTGGGTTAGGGTTGGGATTAGGGTTGTGTTAGGGTTGGGGTTAGGGTTGTGTTAGTGCTGGAGTTAGAATTGGGTTTTTTTCAAAAGTAAAAAAACAATCATGACAATATGATGGCAAGTGTTAAATGTAAGTGCATTGGGTGCACGAGTATGCACAAAGTATTGTGGATCCCCACGTTTTTTTTTTGAGTGTCGCAAAACATGCGGGGCAGGGACTCAAGCATGCCACTTCGGTGCATACCCGAGTGAACTAGAGTAGAGAATGCTTGCGCTCAACACTATTGACGAGATATTCAATTTGATAATCTAATGTAATCAAATTGTGCGTCATACCAGTGGATTAAAAATGCTCACTATACCTCTGGATAAAATAAAAAATGGAGTCACTTGCTGGAGGTTTCCACTGTTTAGGCACATCAGGGGCTCTCCAAACACAACATTGCATTCTCTAATGATTCCAGCAAATTTTACATTCAAAAAGTCAAATGGTTCTCCTTCCCTTCTAGCCATGCCATACGCCCAAACAGTTGTCTTCCCCAACATATGGGGCATCGGCATACTCAGGAGAAATTGCACAACAACTTTTTTGTGGTCTACTTTCTCCTGTTACCCTTGTGAAAATAAAAATGTTTGGGTCTATAGTATGATTTTTGTGAAAAAAAATGTGTTAATTTTTTCCTTCCACATTGCTTCAGTTCTTGAGAGGAAACTGATGGGTTAATAAATTTCTTGAATGTGGTTTTGAACACCTTAAGGAATGCAGTTTTTAGACTAGGGTCACTTTTGGGTATTTTCTGTCATATAGGCCTCCTAATTCACGTCAAAGGTGGTCCCTAAAAAAATGGTTTTATAAATTTTGTAAAAATGAGAAATCGCTGGTCAACTTTTATCCCTTCTTACTTCCGAACAAGAAAAAATTATTTTTAAAAAATTGTGCTGATGTAAAGTAGACACACCCGACCACATTCGAGGAGAAGTTTATTAACACTTTAGGTGGTTCACAGGAAGTTTTGAAATGTGGAAAAAAAAATAACATTTAACTTTTTTCACAAAAAATTACTTCAGACCCCAATTTTATTATTTTTGACATGGGTAACAGGGATACTCCATATGTGGGGGAAAAACCGCTGTTTGGGTGCACAGCAGAGCTCGGAAGGGAAGGAGTGCCATTTGACTTTTTGAATGCAAAATTTTCTGGAACAATTGGCTTGTATCGAAACCATATGGTTTTTTAATTGTTTTTATTGATTGGTTGTTTGCCTTTTGTTGATATGTTTCAATAAATTTATATATACCTTTTTGCTATACTGATTTTGGTGATCCTTCCTTATACACGCTACTTTTTTTTTCTTTTTGGTAACATACATGTTTCTAGCGTGTGGTCAGTGATCCCATATCTAATTATTAGTAGTGCCCTCAGGTCCCCCCCTTTTTTCCCGCTTGAATTGAAACCAGACGTCACGTCCCGTTTGAAGAGCCCCTTATGTGCCTAGACAGTGGAAACTCTCCAAAAGTGAAAAGTACTGTTTGGGCGCTCGGCAGGTTTCGGTAGGGAAGGAGTGCCATTTGACTTTTTGAACACAAAATTTGCTGGAATCATTATTTTAGCCCAAAATTTTGCATTTTCATAAGTGTAGCAGAAGAAATTGCACCATACAATTTGTAGTGCAATTTCACCTGAGTACGACGATATCCTATATGTGGGGGAATACTACTTTTGAGGTACAGTGCAAAGCTCAGAAGGGAATAGGTGCCATATTGGAGTTCAGACTTTGCTGGAATGGTTTGAGGATGCCATGTCACATTGGCAGAGCCCTGAGGTGCCAGAACAACAGAAACCCCCTATATGTGAACTCATTTTCCAAACTACACTCCCCAATGAATTAATCTATGGGTGCAGTGATCATATTGACACATGTGCCTCACAGAATTTTATACCACTGAGTGCTGAAGAAAGAATAAATTACATTTTTACCACTAAAATGTTGTTTTAGCCCCAAGTTTTAAATTTTTCTATGGGCTAATAGGAAAATATTTTACAGCAAACTAAAGTCCATTTTATCCTAAGTGCGCCAATACCCTACATGTAATCGGGAAATATTTTTCAGGCAAAGTGCAAAGCTCAGAAGGCAAGGAGTGCCATATTTTACTGTTATGGTTTGCATAGACAGTGGCCAACTGGGAGAGCCCATGAGTTGCCAGAACAGCAGAAACCCCCATAAGTGTCCCATTTTACAAACTACACCTCTTAATAAATTCATCTAGGATTGCAGTGATCATATTAGCACCACGGGTTCGTCACAGAATTTTATACCATTGGGCAGTGAAAAAAACTACATTTTTACCACCAAAATTTAGTTTTAGCCCCAGATTTTACATTTTCACACAATAAGTAGGTAAAATAGCACGATAATTTGTTCCACAGTTTCTACTGAATGTGGCAATACCCCATATGTGACTGTACAGTACTACTTAGCCATATGGAGAGACTCGGAAGAAACGGAGCGCTATTTGCACCTGGAGTGCAGATTTTTCTAGAACAGTTTGCAGACTCCATATACTGAGCCCCTAATTGCTAGAAGAGCAGAATCCCCCCTCAAGTGACCAAATTTTGGAAACTATACCCCTTTGTGAATTTATCTACAGGTGTAGTGACGATTTTAATTGCATGGCTGTCTTCCACAAACAAGCAGCAATGAATGTTGCAGAGTGAAAATTGCTAATTTCCGTTGTAGTGACCAGTACACTGTAGTGACCAGTACGTTGCAGTCACCAGGACGTTATCCCCAGCTCATGCTTCTGGAGAAATGCATGCGTAAGTTAGGCATGCTCTCATCACTTCAGAAATGACAAACATATGGACGCTCGCTATATGTGGTTTAGGCACACTGTGGGGCTCAGAAGGCAGGGGGCATTTGGATTTGGGAGCACAGAATTTGCTAAAAAATTTTTTGAAAGTTTAGGAGCCATTTCGCTCTTCCAGAGCCTTTGTAAACGCTTACCGTATATACTCGCGTATAAGCCGAAATTTTCAGCCCATTTTTTAGGGCTGAAAGTCCCCCTCTCGGCTTATACGCGAGTCATATACCGGAGGGTCACCGGGGGAGGGGTAGCAGGGGTGTCGGATCATACTCACCCCTCCGCCGGCGCGTCTCTGCAGCCCCCCTGCTTCTCCCACGATCTCCGGCTCCTTCCTGCAGCGGTCACGTCGTACCGCTCATTAAAGTCATGAATATGCACATATTCATGACTTTAATGAGCGGTACCACGTGACCGCTGTAGGAAGGAAGAGCTGCGAAGACCGCCGGGAGAAGAGGAGAGGCTGCAGAGAGTGACTCGCCGGCGGGGGGGTGAGTATAGCGATATTCACCTGTCCCTCGGTCCACCGCTGCACGCTGCTTCGACCTACTCGTCCGACTCCTCTGGCTGTGAATGTTCAGGCAGAGGGCGCGATGACGTCGTTAGTGCGCGCCGCGCCCTCTGCCTGATCATTCACTGCCGAGGACCCGGAAGACGGAGCAACATGCAGCAGTGGACCGGTCCGGTGACAGGTAAATATCTCAGGTGCCGGGGTCCTGAGCGAGCGGTGACACCGGCACCTGTCCCCCAGCGACGAGAGGTAAGTATGTCATTTTTTTTTTGTTTTTCTTTTGCAGCGGCAGCATAAGGGACCTATACTATGCAGCATAATCTATGGAGCATATGGGGCATAATCTGTGGAGCATATGGGGGCATAATCTGTGGAGCATATGGGGCATAATCTGTGGAGCATATGGGGCATAATCTGTGGAACATATGGGGAAATAATCTATGGAGCATATGGGGCATAATCTGTGGAGCATATGGGGGCATAATCTGTGGAGCATATGGGGCATAATCTGTGGAACATATGGGGCATAATCTGTGGAGCATATGGGGGCATAATCTGTGGAGCATATGGGGCATAATCTGTGGAGCATATGGGGGCATAATCTGTGGAGCATATGGGGCATAATCTGTGGAACATATGGGGAAATAATCTATGGAGCATATGGGGCATAATCTGTGGAGCATATGGGGGCATAATCTGTGGAGCATATGGGGCATAATCTGTGGAACATATGGGGCATAATCTGTGGAGCATATGGGGGCATAATCTGTGGAGCATATGGGGCATAATCTAAGGAGCATATGGGGCATAATCTGTGGAGCATATGGGGCATAATATGTGGAACATATGGGGCATAATCTGTGGAACATATGGGGGCATAATCTGTGCAGCATATGGGGCATAATCTGTGCAGCATATGGGGCATAATCTGTGCAACATATGGGGGTATAATCTGTGCAGCATATGGGGGTATAATCTGTGCAGCATATGGGGGCATAATCTGTGCAGCATATGAGGGCATAATCTGTGCAGCATATGAGGGCATAATCTGTGCAGCATATGGACATAATCTGTGCAGCATATGGGCATTATCTGTGCAGCATATGGGGGCATAATCTATGCAGCATATGGGCATAATCTGTGCAGCATATGGGGCATAATCTGCAGCATATGGGGGCATAATCTGTGCAGCATATGGGGCATAATCTGTGCAGCATATGGGCATAATCTGTGCAGCATATGGGCATAATCTGTGCAGCATATGGGGCATAATCTGTGCAGCATATGGGCATAATCTGCAGCATATGGGGGCATAATCTGTGGAGCATCATGAGGGCATAATCATTTTCCACGCTAGGCTTATACACGAGTCAATACGTTTTCCCAGTTTTTTGTGGCAAAATTAGGGGGGTCGGCTTATACACAGGTCGGCTTATACATGAGTATATACGGTACTTTGGGGTTTCCATCTAAATCTCTGTGTTTTGATTCAGATGAAACTTCTGAGGGATCCATTCACAATAATGAGGCAGCAGAGTTACTCTGGACTCCGTCTGGCCTCTATTCAGTTGTGTTCTTCTTTTCAGAAGTGGACAAAACTATGGCCGACGTCACTTTTTTAAAAGACGGACACCACCGGCTCACAGGTCAGATGGTATCCACAGTGCCTCCATCTGCCTCATTATAGGGAATCCTCCTCCAGGCATTCCATCTGAATCACGTATTTCAGAGATTTACACAGGAAACCCCGGTGTAAGTGCTCAGCGTAGAGTGCAGGATAAATGTGCGCTGAGGCAGAATGAAAAAATCAACAGCAGGTGAAGAATTGGTTTTATTTATTTTTTACGCCGTTCCTTGTGCGGTGTATATATATATAAGTGATTAGGCAACTTTATTCTTCAGGTTAATGCGATTACAGCGATACCAGAATTAAATCAGTTTTTTTTTGTTTGGCACACTAAAAGACGCTTTTTATTCCAAAAAATAGTTTTTGCCTCACCATATTTTGAGTGCTATAATTTTTCCATATTTCGGCCTACAGAGTCATGTAAGGGCTTGTTTTTTGCAGGACAAGTAGATGTTTTTATTAGTACCATTTTCAGACGCATGACTTTTTTTATTGCTTTTTATTCAGATTTTTGGGAGGCAGAATGAATAAAAACCAGCAATTCAGGAATTTTTTTTTTTGGGGTGGTAAATTTGTGTGGTAAAATTGATAAGGTAGCTTATATTCTTCGGGTCAGTATGATTACAGTGTTACCACATTTATATTTTTTAATGTGTTGGCACTTTTACACATTAAAAACTATTTTATAGAAAAAATACTTATTTTTGCATCGCTTCATTCAAAAAGCTATACATTTTTTTTACTTTTCCACTGATGGAGCTGTATGGTGGCTTGTTTTTTGCTGGACAAGACAACGTATTCAATGTACCATGTTTATTTTTCTCCATCTTTTTTATCGCGTTTTATTCCACTTTTTGTTTTGCGGTATGATGATAAAACATTGTTTTTTGCCTTGTTCTCTATTTATATATTTTTTATGGTGTTCACTAAAAGGGTTAACTAGTGGGACAGGTTCATAGGTCGGGTTGTTACGGACTCGACAATACCAAATATGTGTACTTTTATTGTTTGTATTTTTTCGTACAAATATTTATTCATGGTGTAACATTTCCAGGGGATTTAACTCTAGGATCGCTGTCTGGGTAGACAGAATGGCATGAAAACAGTTCATTCAGACAGCAGTTCTGGTGTAAAACTGGCCGCAACCAGCTTTATTAAAGTCCACAGCAAACAGATAAAAATAAATCATAAACAGAAAACCTGGGCTTGTCTAGCCACTAATTACACATAGATTGATTGCCCTGTCTATCCGGGTCCAGACTCTGCCAGTCTGTACCCCAAAACAACACATATGATATATGTTACCAGTATGGAGTTTCCCAGATACTCCTCCTTGTGTCTGAAGGCCCCTTCAGCGTCCAGACTTGAGAGAGATCCACTCCTATTCAGCCGCTATTCGCACGGATTCTCACTGAGACTACTCCTGTGTCCGGGGTACCTCCTGCACCCCGACTGAGATAGCTCACGCTCCTGGAGACGCTTCTTGTGCCGGGACACCTTCCTGTGTCCAGGCTAAGCTAGCTCCCACTCTTGGAGACTGCTTCTTGTGCCGGGACACCTTCCTGTGTCCAGACTAAAGCCAGCTCTCAGACTGTGTTTGCAGACACCTACTTCTGGTCTCCTAATTAACACCTGAGTGATTTCAGGCCTGAGCTGCAACTGTGTGTTGAATGTGAGGTGTAGTGACCTTTCTCTACCACTAGGTTTACAAAGCCACACATTTCCCTTATACCTAGGTGAAATGTACACCCCATTCAACACATATTCCTTCACTGTCTCACATATCCCCTCCCTCTTCTCCAGACCGGAGGGCTGGTCATCCAGACCGGAGGACTGGTCAACAATCCAACAGAGACAGTGAACTCTGGACCAGTCATGGCCCTCATCAGCTTCATCCTCACCACTGTCATTGCCAACATCAGCTTTCTCTTTATCTGAAGCATCCGCACTACCCTGTACCCTCCCAGGCCTATACTCTCTGCGGGCCTCGGGTATCCTGCACGATTTCATCTTGACCTTAGGGCCGGGCTCATTTTCGATATAGTGCCTGGCCAGAGAAGTACGACCCGACACATCAGAACAGTTCTGCTGACTCTTCTTCATAAACTCACGTACCTCCTGTCCCTGGTGCACTGACCATGTGTCACCAACTACCACAGGAGGTAAAGGGGGTTTTTCACTTTTCTCCAGTTCCCCTGAACTTTCTTTAGCACATCTACTTTCTCATTCTCATTCTCACTTTCAGGGGTATACAATTCATTCCCATTCACATCCTGATCTGGAACCTTAGCCAACATGTCATCCACAACATCAACTGCACCATCTGGTCCCTCAAGTATGTGACTATGTGACAACCCCAGCACTATACTTCTATATAGTTCAGGTACTAGGAGCTGGCCCACGACTTCTCCCTGGACCTCAGTGTCCCCATACAACAGGCTATTGTTCATGGCAGCATGAGGAAACCTCTCCTCAGAGTCAGGCTCCTGGGAAACCTCATTTAGAACAATCATATTTTCCTGTGCCGTTTCAAGAGTGGGGTCTCGCCACTGCTCACTCTCAAAATTGTCACAGGACACAGGCACGTCAGGGACACTCGGTTCCCGAGAACCACCATCCTCGTCTCCCAACATCACCTGCAAAGGAATTTCATCACTATCACAGTCATCATCATTATCATTATCAGCATCAGCACCATTTTCATGGTCATCATCATTATCAGGATCATCATCATCATTATCATTATCATCATCATTATCACATAATTTTAACGTCCCACTAGCATTGTGTTCCGCCCCTTGGGACTGCGCACCCTCAATAGGAGCTTCATCACACTGTCCATCAGAAACATTTCTCCCCCAGAGATCCTTAGACCGGGGAAAGTCATTACCCAATATGACGGGTTGCACCAGGTTCTTCACTACCCCCCCTTCATATGAAACCTCCCTGAGTTTGGGGACCAAGTCCACGGCAGTCTCTGGGTAGACTTTGGTGTCTCCATGGATGCACACCACACTCAGGTGTTTATCAGGGATGAAGTCCCTATCAATCAGGCTGTCACATATGGAAGTCACTGGACTCTCTGAGTCCAAGAGGGTCTGTGCTGGGCAGTCATTTACAACCACCGGGGACACCTGTGGTCCAGTCTCTTCGGCTGAGGTGGACACACACACCAGGTTCTGCGCAGGGAGAGAGGGATCTGCCAACATCACAATACATAGGCTCCCCCTCCATTGGACAGCTGGCTGCAACTTCACGACATCTCCAACACTGTCCATCACAATCACCCTCCCATATGTCCCCTCGGGCCTGAACCCGCTTATCAGCATACCCCATGTCCCCAACAGCTGGAACGCTCTTACCGGGAGAGTTCGGCGTCCGGGAACTCTGAAGTAACGACCTCTCAGACGGCTGTACCTCAGGAGGACATGCTTGGGTGTAGTGGTCCACTATCACCTCTTCAACTCCATGACCAAGTTTGCTGATGGCAGACTCGCACTCCTTCTTTCCTGTAGGCAACGCAGGTGCCTTTACAACATTACTCGGGGACAAGGCGCTGAGAGGTTTTTCTAGTGCTGCAATCTCCTCAAGAAACAACCGATTAGCCTCCTGCTGCTGCTGCCAGCTCTGCATGCTCTGCCGGACCTGCTGTATGCTCTGCAGGTCCTGGACCAGGTGCTTAATGAGCTCCTCCATACTGCCGGATTTATTTGTCTTGACAACGGCAGTCTTATGTTGCACACCAACTGGCGCCATTTGTTCAAACCGCGACTCCATGCTGTCATCCATGCTGTCAGACTTCTCGTAGAGTAGAGTGCAGGATAAATGTGCGCTGAGGCAGAATGAAAAAATCAACAGCAGGTGAAGAATTGGTTTTATTTATTTTTTACGCCGTTCCTTGTGCGGTGTATATATATATATATATATATATATAAGTGATTAGGCAACTTTATTCTTCAGGTTAATGCGATTACAGCGATACCAGAATTAAATCAGTTTTTTTTTTGTTTGGCACACTAAAAGACGCTTTTTATTCCAAAAAATAGTTTTTGCCTCACCATATTTTGAGTGCTATAATTTTTCCATATTTCGGCCTACAGAGTCATGTAAGGGCTTGTTTTTTGCAGGACAAGTAGATGTTTTTATTAGTACCATTTTCAGACGCATGACTTTTTTTATTGCTTTTTATTCAGATTTTTGGGAGGCAGAATGAATAAAAACCAGCAATTCAGGAATTTTTTTTTTTGGGGTGGTAAATTTGTGTGGTAAAATTGATAAGGTAGCTTTATTCTTTGGGTCAGTATGATTACAGTGTTACCACATTTATTTTTTTAATGTGTTGGCACTTTTACACATTAAAAACTATTTTATAGAAAAAATACTTATTTTTGCATCGCTTCATTCAAAAAGCTATACATTTTTTTTACTTTTCCACTGATGGAGCTGTATGGTGGCTTGTTTTTTGCTGGACAAGACAACGTATTCAATGTACCATGTTTATTTTTCTCCATCTTTTTTATCGCGTTTTATTCCACTTTTTGTTTTGCGGTATGATGATAAAACATTGTTTTTTGCCTTGTTCTCTATTTATATATTTTTTTATGGTGTTCACTAAAAGGGTTAACTAGTGGGACAGGTTCATAGGTCGGGTTGTTACGGACTCGACAATACCAAATATGTGTACTTTTATTGTTTGTATTTTTTCGTACAAATATTTATTCATGGTGTAACATTTCCAGGCGATTTAACTCTAGGATCGCTGTCTGGGTAGACAGAATGGCATGAAAACAGTTCATTCAGACAGCAGTTCTGGTGTAAAACTGGCCGCAACCAGCTTTATTAAAGTCCACAGCAAACAGATAAAAATAAATCATAAACAGAAAACCTGGGCTTGTCTAGCCACTAATTACACATAGATTGATTGCCCTGTCTATCCGGGTCCAGACTCTACCAGTCTGTACCCCAAAACAACACATATGATATATGTTACCAGTATGGAGTTTCCCAGATACTCCTCCTTGTGTCTGAAGACCCCTTCAGCGTCCAGACTTGAGAGAGATCCACTCCTATTCAGCCGCTATTCGCACGGATTCTCACTGAGACTACTCCTGTGTCCGGGGTACCTCCTGCACCCCGACTGAGATAGCTCACGCTCCTGGAGACGCTTCTTGTGCCGGGACACCTTCCTGTGTCCAGGCTAAGCTAGCTCCCACTCTTGGAGACTGCTTCTTGTGCCGGGACACCTTCCTGTGTCCAGACTAAAGCCAGCTCTCAGACTGTGTTTGCAGACACCTACTTCTGGTCTCCTAATTAACACCTGAGTGATTTCAGGCCTGAGCTGCAACTGTGTGTTGAATGTGAGGTGTAGTGACCTTTCTCTACCACTAGGTTTACAAAGCCACACATTTCCCGTATACCTAGGTGAAATGTACACCCCATTCAACACATATTCCTTCACTGTCTCACAATGGGTACAATATCTTTTGATTTTTTTTAAAAAAAATTTTTATTTTTCTTAAAATATTTGTAAAATCATTAATAAAAATGTTTTAACTTGTTTTTTACTTTTTTACTTTGTCCCATTATGGGACTATCATTTTTTACAGGCTGATCTCTTGTATAGCATTGGGATGCAGCAGCATCCCTTTGCTATGCAAAGTGTCAGTGCTGCACTGACAGATAAAGTTGACATATAAAGTTGCTGATCATGCTCTAAAATATTGATGTAGTCCCATTTTTTTCATTTTCACACAAAGTAATAGAAAATAAATGTAGCCCATTGTTTTGAAAGAGGTCAGAAGGGCAGAAGTGCCATTTGGCTTTTGGATTGTAGATGTTGCAGGGATTGTTCTCGGGCACCATATTACCTTTTGCAAAAGTCCTAATGTGAAAAAATGGCAGAGAACCAGAACAGTTGAAAAACCCATAAAGTGACATAATGTTGAAATGATACCCTTCGATGAATTCCTCCATAATTGTTGTGACTCCATGGGCACTTTTTCAGACATTAGCACGTAGTGGATGTTTTATTGCCTAACACATGGTGCCCAGGTTGTGCTTCAGGAGACACCCAAACCGTAAATTAAGTGGGTTCTTCTCACTACAGCAATGCCAAGTACATGGATGCGAAATGTGGTTTGGGCACACTGCAAGATACAGAAGCGAGAGAGGAGATTTGGCTTTGGGAGAGTGGATTTTGCTGAATTAGTATATGGAAGCCATGTTGCTTTTCAAGAGCTTTTGAGTCACTAATAATGTGGAAACCTTTGTTTTTCCCATGTAAAGTTGATGGACCTGAGTGAGAGTTTATTTTTTGGGGGATGAGTGGAAGTTTTTATTGGTATAATTTTCTTCTACAGAACATTGTTTGGTGGCTTCTTATTCCAATACTTTGCAGGCAGAATTAACAAAGAGGGTTCCTGGTCTGAAAGTTACTATTAGATTGTGAACTGTTGTGTCTTGGCCCCCAAAAATATTTTGTAACATAACATGAAATTTTTATAAATTTTTTGTATACAAATAAAAAATATATGATTTTAAGGATATTTTATTTAAAATTAGTAATTGGTTTTATTATTGACAGATTGCTGTTCCAGGAGATCAGAGGAAGAACTGACATCTTCAATTTTTAAATCGGATGACCTTGAGATCACACAAGATACAATTGAAGTGAATGCCATTTCTCCAGATATATCATCATCATCCCTTCACAGAAAACATCTGTCGTCTGATAATTTGAAACAGGTCCTAACTTCTGATCCGTCAAAGTCTATTACGGAAAATCAAATTGACAAATGGAGAGTAAAAAATCAAAATACTCTTACAACAAATAAGCTGTTTTCATGTTCAGAATATGAAAAAAGTTCTCTCAAATTGTTTTTTGTTGCACAACAAACAATTAGCACAGAGGATACTAGATTTTCTTGTTCCAAGTATGGAAAATATGTTAATCAGAAATCAAATCTTGCTAAGCATGAGATATTTCACACAGAAGAGAAGCCATATTCATGTTTAGATTGTGAGACTTGTTTTGGATATCAATCACATCTTATTAGACATCAGAGAAATCACACAGGGGAGAAGCCATATTCATGTCCAGAATGTGGGAAATGTTTTACAAATAAATCACATCTTGTAAGACATCAGAGAACTCACACTGGAGAGAAACCATATTCATGTTTAGAATGTGGGAAAAGTTTTGCAAATAAAACATATCTTTTTACACACCAGCGAAGTCACACGGGGGAAAGACCATACTCATGTTCAGAATGTGGGAAATCTTTTGCACAAAAATCACATATTCTTAGACATCAGAGATGTCACACAGGGAAGAAACCACACTCATGTTCACAATGTGGGAAAAGTTTTGCAAATAAATCACATCTTGTTAAACACCAGAAATTTCACACAGGGTAAGGCCTTTTTCATGTTCAGACTGTGAGAGATGTTTTACAGAAAAATCAACTCTTATTAGACATCAAAGAACTCACACAGGGGAGAAACCATATTCATGTTCAGAATGTGGGAAATATTTTAACCAAAAATCATCTCTTGTAGTTCACAAGAGAACTCACACTGGAGAGAAGCCTTTTTCATGCTCTGAATGCGGAAAATGTTGTGCCGATAAATCAAATCTTTTGAAGCACAAGAAAATTCATACTGGGCAAAAGCCCTTTTCATGTTCAGAATGTGGAAAATGTTTGGTAGACAGACAAAGTCTCTTGAAACACCAGAGAATTCACACAGGGGAGAAGCCATTTTTGTGTGTTGAATGTGGAAAATGTTGGGCAGATAAATCAAGTCTGGTTTCACATCAGAAAATTCACACAGGGGAGAAGCCATTTTCATGTTTAGAATGTGGGATTTGTTTTCTGCGTAAATCACATCTTGTTAGACATCAGAGAATTCACACAGGGGAGAAGCCGTATTCATGTTCAGAATGTGGCAAATGTTTTACTCGAATATCGCACCTTTTTAGACATCAAAAATTCCACTTGGGAAAAAGCCTTTATCATACCTAGAAGGTGAGAAATATTTACTGGAAAATCATATTTTTGACCATCGAAAAAAAATTCACACAGAAATAATTACAGATTGTACAAGAAGACATATGAGACAGTCGTATAAGTAAACAAGAACGAGAAAATTATTTAGAACTTATACTAGAATTGAAAATATATGCAGTTACTAATATCTGTGATTCAAAAAGCAAATAAAAAGCAACGTTCAATGTGCATTAAATATCTCATATTCTCATTTATTTAAGCATATACTACATCAACAAAAGTATTGCAATACTTTTTAAACCTCTCAAAAAAATATCCAATACTTCCTCCTCCCTCTTCAGCGATAAACTATTCATTATTTTCAATCCACAATCTCCCTATCTGAACAGTCTTTAACTTATAAACCTTACACTTCTAAACATGTTCATCTTACAACTTATTTTTTACATGTACGATCCATTACTTCTTTGTAGAAACATCAGGTGTGATCCATTTTTTTTAACCCCTTAATATAAAATCGCCTACGGGGATGCAGTGCCTTACCACAGTTCATCGTACTTGTACCTGATTTATTTGAATTGTAACCGCATTAAATCGCACAGTGATAGTTTAATTGAAGCTGATGTTCCGGACATCTGAGCAATGCAGATAACTTGCCCTGTACCAATTAGCTTTGGACCTGGCCGGCTATCTCAGAGCAATCAAAGTGAAGGTTTAGGCCAGCACCTGGTCCTGTTCGCCAGACTCCCCGCTACTGGTTTGCTCCCCACTACCTGTCCTCCGTCCCTAGGTCCACGGGCTTCCGTCGTGCTGCTGCTTCCTGGCGCTGTCGGCAGGTGTCCGGGCATGTCTCTGAGAGACCAATGACTGAGTTGCTGATACTATTTCTAGCACCTATGCCCTAGAGGAGGTGCCTGAGCAACGCGTATTTCCTGTTGCAGTCTCAGGTTCCCCGTGCTATTGTGTCAGCGCCCCGCCAGTACCCGGTCAGTATTCTGTCTGTACCCTGCTAATCCTGTCTCCTCAGAGAGTCTGCCGTGCCTCTCTGCATCACCTGGAACAACGCCAGAGCATCCAGTACCAGTTAATATCCGCTCATTACCTGTTCCTGCCGTCCGCCATCTGCCGAGCTCAACACTACCTACAATACCTGTCAGTCTGCCTGCTCCGTTGGGCTAACTTCCACGTGTCCGGGGTCTAACTGGAGGTAGCACCTGATCTCAGCAATGTCACAGAGAAGACTGAAGCCTGCTGTCAGAAAGTGTGTGCAAAACCCTGACAGACTGATACAAAGATTTTCCAGCGACAATGGCATCAAAATGGTTAACAGACGAAGGTACTGCAGTGTATCAGATTAGCAATCCAAGTAACAAAATATTAAAGTAAGGAAAAAAATTGAGGGTTAAAAGCTTCATCACTGCAAATACAGGTTTTACGTAAAAACAAAAAAAAAAGTTTACATATGATATCACCGAGCATGGGACAACTAAACTTCAACTTATCGGAAAAATTATTATCCCCCACTCAGTTCTGGCATCTCTCAACTGAAAAATAGTGGGTTTCAATTTATATATGGACCACAATGACCAGACCGACAGCATTCAAAAGCTATTTGTTAGTTACGTATACATAGTTACATACATTGAAAAAAGACCTAGGTCCATCAAGTTCAACCTTTCTCCACCAACTATACATTTTGTCCCTAAATTATCTATAATACACAATGTTATGAACTCCAAATGCCCTCTCTGAGCCCCACAGTGTGCCTAAACTGCAGTTAGCATGAGCATGTATAGCAATGGTGGAGTGAGAAGAACCCACCTAACAAATTACTGGGAAAGTGTCTCCAGAAGAACAAGCTGTAATGGGCACTACAAGGGCATACTTGCAAGTTTCACTCTGCAACATCTACTCTAGTTTTTTTTCTGGAAAACCCAGTAAGACCAAAGTAATTGCTGACTTGTAGGCATTTTTGTGAATGTGTGTAATTTGCAAAATTAGGTCACTTATTGGGGGTTTCTGCTTTATAGTATTTCAGGGGCTCTGCAAATGCAACATGGCATCAACAATCTATCACAGCCCACTTGCCCCCCAAAACTGAAATTGTGCGCTTTTCGAGCCCTACCATGTGCCCAATCATTGGCTTTTGACAGCATATGGGGTATCATCACATTTTGGAGAAATTGTGCAATAAATTTTGGGGTCTATTTGCTAAAGGGTTAACACATTTTATGACAGCAGTCTAGAATGAGTTGAGGGGTGCAGTTTTTTCTTTAAATGGTACCACCTCTGGGGCTTTTCCAATATCTAGGTCCCTCAATGTCACTTCAAAACTGAATAGGTCCGTAAAAAGCAGGGTTTGTAAATTTCTTAAAAAATGAAATAATCTGGCTAAATTCTTCTAACATCCTAAAAAAAATAAAAAGACGTTTGATAAAATGATGCTGATATCAAGAAGAACTATGGTAAATGCTACTTATTCACTATTTTGTGTGGTATGAATGTCTGTCTTAAGGATATAAGCAATCAAAGTTTGAAAATTGCAATTTATTTTTTTATTTTCATCAAATTTCAGATATATTCATTAAAAAAGCAAAACTTATCAACCTAAATTTAGCAGTAATATAAAGTGCAATGTGTTAGAAAAAAAACAGTCTTAGAATCACAGGGATATGTAAAATCTCCGAAGTTATTACCACATAAAGTGACACTGGTCAGAAATGAAAAATGAGGGTTGTTCATTAAGCTCAAAAATGGGTTGGTCCTTTTTAAAGAGTTACCGTATATCCTTTTTTGTGTTAAGTATAGTTTGTTTTTGCCATCATTGGGAACTGATTCCCTTTTCTGTTCCCTAATTTACATATTATTTGGTCTAAGGGGACCTTTATTTTAAATACAAACTCCGTTGTCTCAATAACCTGACCCCTAAACATTTACACTTTAAAGTAAAGAAAAATATGTTCTGAAAAGTACCATTCCCTAGTAAAAACTAATATTTCTTATATTCACTACTTTTCATGCTCCACCAAATCATATTCAACAGTTTAATGTGTTTTCAGAAATGGGTTTTATTTCAAGTCTTTCTGTTTCCAAAATTTTAACTCCATTATAAATGGCAAAGCATGGATTTTATAAGTTTCTAAGCTCCTAGTTGCTAAACCATGGCATAGACAAGGAAATTCAAAGTTGCCAATCCTCCCTCTTTTTGTAGACTTTTGGAGATAAAGCAACTTCATCCTCAGCTCTTTCCAAACAAGGTACTTGAACAAATTTTCTATGATTTTATATATTTTTTTGCATCCAAATTGGGCTATTTTACAGCAAATGCAAAACTGTAGGAAGAAGAATCATTTTATTTCAGATCTTTTTTTTATTAAAGGAAAATTACAATAAAATGACCCTCTCCCACTTTGACCAGTCAAGAATGCCTAGGCATGTAGATCAGACAAGGTCCTCATATACTGGCAGTTTCTATTATTCTCAAACGCTCTTTATTATGAACAATATCAGTGAGTCCCATTATACCGAGTAGAGAAACTCCGGGGACAAAGACCCCGTCTCGTACTAACACTCTGGAGGCCCAGAGTTTACAGCGAGGGGCCCTGATTCTCTCATTTGTGGCTCTAGCGCTTCTTTTAGAATAAATCCCTTTCTCATACAGTCCTGTAGAAATTACTTTATTAATCACGTTTTGTGAGAGGATTTATCTGAATCCATATAAATGTTATCAACTTATGTGCAAGAAACAATAAACGTCCTACCGCGGTTTTACCGTGTGTGTCCTGTGTCATTCTCTACATTCTCTAATAAATAACCTCGGTGTCTCCAACCAAACCTGCTGATTATGATTATACAATTATAATAATCTTACTCAAAAAAGTATTTAGAATCCTGCAGCATGTGTGTAAGATCAGCAAGTTCCTCTAAGCCATTCGGACCTTTGGCCTCTGTACATATGCCAAACTTGTGGAGAAAAAGAGGGGTTATATATCTTCTATGGATAATAAATAGCTGTAACATTCTGCAACATTCCCCTAAGGATATACCTGTAGATCTGACTTTTCAAGAATGATTGTCCATTGGTCTTCAGTAACAAGCCCAATGTTCCTTTTCCCTTCACCCATGACAGCACACCTGAGAGGGATCCGCCCAGCAAGAACAGGAAACCTACTGAAATAAAATGGCAGTACCTCTCCGCCGCATCAGTTCGTTTCCTGTCCTTGAGGGAACCCTCGTGCAGAAACTGGGGTGAAGAGTTTATTTTTATGACTTACCCACTGCTGTCCTGGTACTGGAAGAGCAGGCGGTATGTCTGTGAGACGGCATTCAGGAGATGGAAGCGCTGTCCATGGATCCAGATGGAGCCTTAGTGCACCAGTGGGCATGGGCAGTACAGACGATTAGGCGGTGCATGTCTGGGTCCTTCATCTTCCTGCTTGACTCCGTTGTGAGTTGCGCTTCCAGGGCACGCTCCGCTGATGTCAAGGTCAAAGCACGCTGGGAATGGGAGTGCCCGAGTGACTTCAGAGGGGGAGCGCCGGAAGCAAAGAGGCGGTGCCCTGTGCGATAATACCGGCCGGTACATGTGGGGAGTCAGCGGATCATGGCTGTGGCAGTGTGGAGGAGGGAGGGGCATTTTCGGGAACGGAGGAGGTGGGACCGAGAACTGTGTATCCCCTTCAGAAAGGGGGGATGACAACGGAATATCGCTTATGTCAAGCTAAATCCATCATGGAGGTATTTGAGAAGACAGCAGCAGCAGCGGCATCCACCACTACCATTGCCAGGTCACCAGTTAAAGGAGCGGCAGCCGTCCCAGTCAAAGGAGTGGAAGGTCACAGGACTTCTCGGTATCCAGGAGTAATGTTGTGTGTACTACCCTGAACAGCCTTAAAGTACTCTTAAAGTGACAGCTAGCGGTGAGAGATCTTCATGAATGTCATTATTTTCTTGCTTAAATCACTAGGAGCCTAGAATAGCTAGAGAAGAAAAACACAGAGTGTGCCCTATGTAAGATCGCCAGTTTACAGAACAGGAAGGTGAGGAATTTCTGTTTGCTAGACCCAAAGGAAAACCCGTTTGCGGTAGATGCTCTTCAGATTCCCTGGAACTTCAGGCTTGCCTATGCCTTCCCTCCTATAGCGATGATTCCAACAGTCATGAGGAAGATCAGGCGTGGGTGATTCTGATTGCTCCATTCTGGCTGAAAATACCATGGTTTTCCCTCTTAAGGTTAACGTCGGTGTCAGATCTGTGAACTCGCCGGAGATCCTGGATCTTCTCACACAGGTGCCAGTATGCTACTCTCAAGTAAAGGGCTTGCATCTAGCAGTGTGGAATTTGAGAGGGCAATACTGAGTCAGAAAGGCTTCTCACCAGGGTTAGTCACCACCCTGTTGAAAAGTAAAAAACCAATAACATCAAGAATTTATGGCACGACATGGAAGAAAGTTCTGAAATTTTCAGGGCAGCCTCTAGGGGATAAGGTTCCAGTAGGATCCATTCTAGAGTTCCTGCAGTCAGGACTGGAGGTGGGTTTAGCAACTAATACCCTCAAGGTACAGGTCTCGGCCTTAGGCGCATTATATAACTAATCTGGCGGCAAATAGATGGGAGTCAGATTCATAAAATCCTGTGGTAGATCCAGACCGGTTAAAATCCCAAAAATTCCACAGTGGGATCTAAATCTGATACTAGAGGCACTAACTAAAGACCCGTTCGAGACCCTACAAGATTTGTCTGCCAAACTCCTTATGCTTAAGACCATTATATAAGTGGCTCTAACATTGGCCCGCAGGGTGAGCTATAAACAGGCCCTGTCCGTATGCCATCCCTGTACGCAGACATATGAATATAGAGTTATACTAAGACCTAACCCGGCTTACCTTCCCAATGTGGCTCTTAAGTTCCATAGGAGCCATGAAATTATTTTGCCCTCCTTTTGTGATAACCCTAGGAATCCAGGAGTGGAAAAATTCCATAGGTTAGATGTGAGGATGTCGCTGTTAGAATATATATGTCATGCAGCTGCAATGCAGGTTAGTGTGTTCTCCACCTGTAGGCAACAGAGGGGAGAATGGATTACACACGCCCAGGGCAGGCCTGCACTGCAGCAGCCAAAACCACCACCAGGTGGCAGCAAAATTGTCCAAAGCCGGGTCAGCAACAAATCAGTCATGCGAAGTACCAGAAGTCTCAGCAAGCCTGTGGTCAGAAACAAGCCAATAGGTCAAAACCAGACGGGAGCGCAGTACCAGAGGGGAAAAATAGAAGAGTAACCGGAGCAAGCTTAATAGTACCAAAATGGAGGACAGAAACTCAGGTCAGGGAACACACCAGGTCATACACACAACAGAGGGCAAGCACACAGAGAAGCACAATTACCAATTAAGCAACCTAGGTCAGCTGCTCAAGCCGAGGGACCAGAACTATCACCAACGCCAGACCCAGGTCATTTGACAACTAAATAGCCGCCTACATACCAGAGAGAGGCAGATACAATTAACCCCTGTCTGACCAGGACAGGATAAAGACAAAACCCTGTCCTGGATCATGACAATATATCCATGAAAAGTCAGTGGAGGAAAGACCAGTCCCTGTTTGTTGCCCTTCAGGGTAGCAGAAAGGGGTATGGGGAATACAAGGGTACCATTGCCAGATGCAACAGGGAGACCATTAGTTTGTTTTACACTGCAAGTGGTGCTCCAGTTCCTGAAGGCATCAAGGCTCACTCCACTAGAGCTATGGCAACCTCCTGGGGAGAAAGAGTAGAGGTATCAATTAATCAGATTTATAAGTCCGCTACCTGGTCTTCACTATCTACCTTCTTTAAGCACAACAGACTGAATTTGTCCTCCTTTGCTGAATTAACCTTTCCTAGAAGGGTGCTGCAAGCGGTGGTCCCTCCTAAGGTGTTTAAAGTCTCTCAGGCCTGGTCTAATGAACCCATGATGATTGAGAGGGCGGAAATACATTTATTTCCTTATATTTCTACATGAGATGATTGCTTCAGCCATTTCTACTTAAAGGAAACCTGTCAGGTCCCCTGTGTCATCATAGCCACCAGCAGTTGTGTCTGCATATATGTCTACCCTGCCTAACAGTCACTAGATTATATACAGATCTTTAGAAAAATTATTTCTAAAGTCCGGTTATGGTATGCAAATGAGGACTTTGACTAGTCAAGGGGGCGTTAGTGTCCCCAGACTAGTCTTCCCACTTAGCATGTTATCATGCCCTGTGGGCAAGATAACATAACTTGCAAGCGCGGCTTCTTCCCTTCGTCATTGATCCTCTGAAGCTGGGTGTACGTGTCTTGGCTTCAGAGAGGCGCACTGGACATGACCTGAACTGCAGAGACTTGGGTCAGGGGGACCTGACAGGTTCCATTTAAGATTAAAGGCATCGGTGCTTCATATTGTTGGGTACATCTTTCCGTCTGATTGTAAAAAGGGACAATGCATTCTTTTATTTGAGAAGAATCAGAGAATCTGCATGGTCTGTTTTGGGGGATTTTGGGCCCTAACTGTAAGAGAAGAGAGGACATCTTAATCGTATGTCACCTACAAATAATCTTGCTTGTTTCAAATGTTACTTTTTGTCCCTTGTATACTACTTGAATTATTGCTACTTTGTGTTTTAGGTGTCTTACATTGAGTCTCGGTCCACTCTTTGCATAGTCATTTCATCTATCTTGCATTACATTTCTAATTTCTATTGATTTTAGCATGACTTGTACTAACAAAGCATTTTATCTTAATTAGCTATTTTCAGTAAGCTAGGAGTCATTGTTAACTATATGATGATTTTTGAATTTATGTGTTTCTTTCTAGTTGGTCAAGAAAGCACAGACATTTGTTCTTATAAGCCTGCTAAAGACCGAGGATAATTGAATAATGATGTTTCCTGATATGTTGATTACACATTGTCCAGGCCAGCAAGCTTGATGACTTGCAAAACAGAGGAGGAAAACTATGCAAATATATGAAATAATTAAACAATGCGAGTTGATCTGATCACCATTCTTCCCCTTTACCTCTGGATGCTGGCTTGAAGGACAGTTGTTAACTATAAAAATAGGATATATGTGCCTCTGTAACAGATACTTTCATATACAGATATACATCCAGACCTCCAAAGAACCAGAGACTCTCTACAGGACAGCAGTCAAGACATCATGGCTCCATCACGAGGGACACAGATTTGCCATTCTACAGGATGTCAGCTTAGAGGAAAGAATACAGATCTGCTCCATTGATCATCACTGAACCATGGATATGCTTGGGGTAGTGAGGATTTGGACCCACCAGCCACCTGATCCTCATGGATACTTTTGTGAAAGCCAGGAATGGGGCCCACCGGTCACCTGGTTTCATGGAGATATTCGGAGAAGCCAGGTTGTGACCCTCCGTTCAACTGGCCTTGTACCTCAATGGACTGTCATCTTCCTAAGCTTGTTGTTACCTCCTCTCTGTGCGTGCTACACAGAGGCGTAGCTAGGGGTTCAGCTCAGGGGGGGCAAAACATCTGAGTGGGCCCCTAACATGCGGACATATCATTGGTGCA
This sequence comes from Oophaga sylvatica, assembly GCA_033576555.1. Taxonomy (NCBI): domain Eukaryota; kingdom Metazoa; phylum Chordata; class Amphibia; order Anura; family Dendrobatidae; genus Oophaga; species Oophaga sylvatica. The sequence continues at coordinate 32,103,662 of JARQOD010000003.1, read as the reverse complement.
ACCTGCGTGGGCGCACATGGGCACAAAAAGTAAGGGGGCCCATTTCTACCTCCAAAAAAGGTGCAAATTTGCATTTTTAGGGGCTCTTGGGCTGCAAAGGGATCATATATTGTTCTTGCACAGGGGCCCTTTCTGTCTGTGGCTGCCTGGGTCCCCTAACCAGGTAATCATGATTATAACTATGGTGGTATAGGGGAGCCTCAGGAGATGACCGCACTGTTATTGAAAATAAAAGTCTATACAAAGACCAGCATTGATATTACCGCCTTATGGTGACATATAGTGGTAGATACCAGTCCTGCAGGACGTATAGAGATTACAGTACAGTTACAGATGGTGAGTTACAGAGGACATCCTTTCTGGAGGAGTCATTCACTTTTCCATCTGGCCCTGACCGACATGTCAACTTCTCCAGCCAGGACTCATCTGCAGAGATTACAACAAAGACACATCTGTCTTCTCACATTTCCAGCACCGTTCACATGTAGAATCATGAAATACTAGAATGATAGAGTTGGAAGGGACCTCCAGGGTCATCGTGTTCAACCCCCTGCTCAATGTAGGATTCACTAAATCATCTCAAACAGATGTCTGTCCAGCCTGTGTGTGAAAACTTCCATTGAAGGAGAACTCACCACCTCTCATGGCAGCCTGTTCCACTCATTGATCACCCTCACTGTCAAAAAGTGTTTTCTAATATCTAATGTGTATCTTCTCCCCTTCAGTTTCATCCCATTGCGTCTCCTGTTTTCATGTGCAAATGTATTCCCAACCTGCACAAACTCCTCATCCTGCCAATACCCCAATACTGAGCCACTGCTGCCATGTCCCTATTACTGCACTTGCTGTGTGGTACAAAAACAGAGCTCCTCTTACTGCCTCACATAGTAATACCACCACTGCCCCGTACATCGTAATGTCTCATGTGTGATCTCTAAATGGTAAAATTGCCCCCTAGAAAATATTAATTTCCTGTTCATGTGCCCTATACATTTTGTCCCTAGAAAGTAATAATACTCCATGTGCAACTTTGATGGTCACAATACTGAAAGCCCCTATAACAATAATGTTTAAGTGCCCACCTAACATTTAATAATGTCCCATGTATAACGCCTCTATATACAGTATGTTGGGCCCACAGATCCCCTCTACACCATATAATGATCCCACAACTCCCCTATACACAATATGATGATCCCACAGCTCCCCTATACACAGTATGATGATCCTACGGCTCCCCTATACACCATATGATTGGCCATCAGCTCCCCCTATACACCATATGATGATCCCACAGCTCCCCCATACACCATATGATGATCCCACAGCTCCCCTATTCACATTATGGTAGGCACACAGCTCCCATATACACTGTATGGTAGGCCCACAGTTCCCGTACATACAGTATGATGTCCCCCAGAGTTCCCCTATACTTATAATGATGTCCCCACTGCTCCTCCAATACACAGTATAATAGTTAATAGTGTTCTGACACCATGTGATGTGTGCACTGAGAGCTCCTCTGCAGGGAGGAAATTAACTTTATTCCTCCCGGCAGCCTTGCTCTTCCAGTCATAGGGGTTGCGCTGGCAGGTTTCAGTCTACGCTCTGTGTATAGAGAGTGGCGGCTGTAACCTCACCCCCGCACTGACTGACAGCCGCCTCAGCACCGTGTGACACCCGGTAGTTACCCTACAGGTGCCCCTATAAATAATAATGCTTCTTAAGTGTCCACTTAATATTTAACTGAGTCACCCTATGTACAGTAGTAATGGCCCCAGCATCACTGATGTGAGCAGGGGGTCGTGTGATGACTCTTTCGGCTTCTTCCAATTATCTTCTATTGAGTGAAGTCAAACTTATGTATCCGAAACGTGCAAATAGCAAACGTGGTTGCATGACCGCCTGATCGCACCAGTGGTCATGGGGTCTCATGATGGCAGGCGCACCCCATCATGATTTTGCGTTCTGTAGTCTCTAAGTGACTGCAGACATTTATCCCACGCCTTTAATAACTTTATAATAATAAATTGCTTATTATTAAATTATTAAATAGAATAGAATACAGCTCGTGGTTATTGTATGGTTATACTTATTAGGGGGCAGACAGACGGACGTATTTCTCGTGCGAGGATCACATCGCAATCCTCAGACTGAATGTCGGCTCTCCACACCTGAGTGTGACAGCTGTATAGTAATCCATCACGCTCATGTCAGGAGCTGTAGCGGCCAGTCCGAGGATTGCAGTGCGATCCTCACATGAGTTATACGGCCGTCTGTCTGTGCCCTTGTTATAATAATACTGAAATATTAATTTATTATTAAAGTATTAACGAGCTCACAAGTAAAAAAAAGCCCCCCTACGCTACTGGTGCTACAGGTGGGGTAGTCGCCCCGGAAGCTGAGGTCACAACTGCTCTTATCCCGGCGAGTCAGAGGAAGGGTGGGTGAGACTCTGTAAATTTGCACCATCTTGGTTATTTTGCTGGGACTGTTCTACATGTTATTTGCCTGTTGGTGGTTCAATATAGTATTGCCACACTGTTTTACCCTCACCCTGTGTTGTCTGAGTAGTATTACGCCCACGGTAAAAAGAGAGCGGGCATTCGGTGGGATGATCCCTGGTCCATGCAGTTTCGGCTAGTGGACCAGAGCACCCGCTGACCCCTGTGTCTCCACAAATTGTTTACCTATGGATGTGTGGCCCAGCTATGTCAGGCACACATAAATCCAGGAGAGTGCACAGGAAGGTAACCGCAACGCTTGATATCCATTCACGTCACTCACACTTCAGACACGCCCACTAGGGGTACAAGAGGTAGTGACACGTAGCAATCAGGGAGTGTTCCGTTTGACTTCAGTCAGTTAGCTTCTGTCTAAGGACAGAGCAGCCATTCAGTTTCCTGTCTGAGGACAGTGGAGTCCAGGACAGTACAGTCTGGACCTGGAGGATACTGAGAGCTGTTCAGCGAGCTCTGGAGAAAGCTGACTTTTCCATGAAAGCTACAAGTGCTTATGTTAAGAGCGGGAAGCAGGGCGAAGGGCACAGTGGAGAAGACAGAGAGAAGTGCTTCAGGTATTGGATTACCTGCACTAATTTACCGGACACCGGGGTCCGAAGCATTACTAGAGCTTCATGCCTAGTGATAAGATAACCGGAGGCATCTGGACTACAGGTCGCAGAGAGCAGCCCTAAGCGCCAATACGTAACCGGAGTCAGGGAGAACGGAGACTTTGAGTCAAGTGCACGACAAAAGTAAGGACTTAGTTCTCACCACTTAGAAGGCTTCACCACAATGTTGGCCGGGCATTACAGCTATTGAGAAAGCTGGAGATCGCACAGTTAACTTCGCTTCAGGCAAGTTGGACTCACACACGAATTTAGAGTTAAAGGAGGCCTCTAACCTGCTCAGCGGTTATCCGAATGTGCATTCTCCACCCCGACTAGCTCCCCGGGACCTGCCTGAAACACCTACAGTAAAGGTATGGAAAGAAGCTGCATTGTGTGAGACTGTTTCATTTATTGCACCCTGTATCATCACCATAGACTTCCAGGGACCAGTCTCACCTGTGGGAGACTTATCATCCAGCTGCCCCATAACATCCCCTGGGAAGACCCTTACAGCAGCGCTGGTACAATTGACCAGAAACCACAGGTGGCGTCACGAACTACCTATCCTTATAATCCCCTGTAAATATCCCCCTTTGCATGACCGCCAGGGCCACGGACCGAGCCACCGCTACCAGTGACATTTCCCATAGATTTCCATGGGCTCGGCTCCGAGTACCCCATAGCCCTGGTATCCACACATCAATGTGGTGCGAGTCACATGCAGTTTCGGCTAGTGGACCAGAGCACCCGCTGACCCCTGTGTCTCCACAAATTGTTTACCTATGGATTAAAACCAAAAGAGGTCACTTGTCATTCCTTTCTTCACTACCAGCCCACGCTCCCTCACTCACCCCGTGGGTTCTGATTCGCTTCCCTTTTTTTGTGGTGTCAAGTTGTTCTGCTGTGGGGGCAGATAGTAAGTATATATATATATATATATATATATATATATATATATATATATATATATATATAGTGGTCTGACACTTTTTCTTATTTTTTTATTATTATTCTCTGTCTTCTCATTTAACAATTGCAGGTCTTTTTTATTATTATGAAATACTTCACATGACATAACAAAATAAAACACAACAGAACAAACCACAAAAACAAAACTCCAATCAGAACAAAACACAAAGACATAAACGAGAAATGGAAACAATATTTAGGAAAATTCTTGACTTACAAAATGTGAAAAAAAAGAAAACTGTAATGAAATTAAAGAAACAAGAAATAAAACTAAAAAAGAAAACAAAATAACCAGAAGTACACAAGTACCTCCTAAAATAATAAATAAATATAAAATCATGTAAAACCCACAGCCAGCTTCATTCATACTACTGTATACAACCCCAACTACATCCACACCGTCCTATATACAATGTTATATACAATATATACAATATAAACACAACACTAAACCTAATACTATACATGACACCAAAACAACAACTACCCACTGGTCCCACTGCCTTACCTTACATCCTCCCCCTTATACCACCACATTCACACTACAACATGCCAAAATAGAACACAATAGACAGAAATTATTATTTTTTTCTTTTTTTATTGTTTTTTATTCCTTTTGAAATTTTAATTTATTTTTTTATTTCTACTATATATAAACACACACCTACACTAACTATCCCACCACCCCTGATCCAGCTCTGGCCACAAAGTTCAGGAATTCTCCGAGCTAGGATCAGGCCCCAAAGTTTTTCCCCAGGCGGGGCCTGGGCCAGGCCAAATCAGTCTCTTATCACCGCTGTTGAACCCCCAATCCCCCCACCCAACCTAACTAAGACCCCCTATTATACACAATATATACAATACATACAATACAATATATATACAATAGTATATCCCACTCGCTTTCAAACTCCTGGAACAGCACGTCCACGCTGAACTTTCCTCCCATCTCTCATCTAACTTGCTCTTTAACAATCTACAATCTGATTTCTGCCCCCATCATTCCACTGAAACAGCCCTGACCAAAATTACTAACAACCTACTCACAGCCAAAGCTAACGGACAATACTCTATACTCCTCCTTCTTGACCTGTCCTCTGCTTTCGACACAGTTGACCACTGCCTTCTACTACAGATTCTCTCCTCCTTTGGCATCAAGGACCTTGCCCTATCCTGGATCTCCTCATACCTTTCCAACCGCACATTCAGCGTCTCCCACTCCCACACTACCTCCTCGTCCCACCCTCTCTCTGTTGGAGTCCCCCAATGCTCTGTTCTAGGACCCCTACTCTTCTCAATCTATACACTTGGCCTGGGGCAACTCATAAAGTCCCATGGATTCCAGTACCACCTTTATGCTGATGACACTCAGATCTACCTCTCTGGCCCAGACATCACCTCTCTGCTGTCCAGAATCCCTGAGTGTCTATCAGCCATATCCTCCTTCTTCTCCTCTCGCTTCCTCAAACTCAATGTGGACAAATCTGAACTCATCATCTTTCCCCCATCTCACAGATCTTCCTTACCTGACCTATCTATAACAATTGACAACATCACACTTTCCCCCGTACCGGAGGTCCGCTGCCTCGGAGTAACCCTTGACTCTGCCCTGTCCTTCAAACCACACATCCAAGTTCTTTCTACCTCCTGTCGCCTCCAGCTCAAAAATATTTCCAGAATCCGTCCCTTCCTCAACCCTCAATCTACTAAAATGCTTGTGCATGCCCTCATCCTCTCCCGCCTCGACTACTGCAACATCCTTTTCTCTGGCCTTCCTGCTAACACCCTCGCACCTCTCCAGTCCATCCTTAACTCTGCTGCCCGACTAATTCATCTCTCTCCTCGCTACTCCTCCGCATCTCCCCTCTGCAAATCTCTTCACTGGCTCCCATTCCCTCAGCGAATCCAATTCAAATTACTAATACTGACCTACAAGGCCATCTATAACCTGTCTCCCCCATATGTCTCTGAACTAATCTCCCGATACCTTCCCTGACGTAATCTCCGGTCCTCCCAAGACCTCCTTCTCTCCTCCACACTTATTCGCTCTTCAGCCAACCGCCTCCAAGACTTCTCCCAAATATCCCCCATCCTCTGGAATTCTTTGCCCCAACACGTCCGACTATCAACCACTCTCGGATCCTTCAGACGTAACCTGAAAACCCATCTCTTCAGGAAAGCCTACAGCCTGCAATGACCCCGCTGCCTCCTCACCACTACCGAAGATATCGCCTCAACCAACACCGGAACTGCTGCAATCCCCCAACCTGCTGTCTCCGTCCCCCATCCTGTAGAATGTAAGCCCGAAAGGGCAGGGTCCTCTCCCCTCTGTACCAGTCTGTGATTGCTAGTTTGTTTACTGTAAGTGATATCTGTAATTTGTATGTAACCCCTTCTCATGTACAGCACCATGGAATCAATGTTGCTATATAAATAAATAATAATAATAATACAATATATACATAAACCAACATTACAGAACACAACTCACCACCCAAGGCTCAAGGTCGATGACTGCAAACCTCCTATTCAGGAGACAGAGATTCAAAACAAAAATCTAGGGTGCAAAGTCATCAGCCCACCACCAGGATATAGGAGCGCTACTGGACTAAGGCACCCCGAAGGAGAAACCCCTCCAGAGATGGGCCGCCCTCCGGGCACCCAGTCTTTCACACTCCAGAGAACGTACCTTCACCAGAGTACCTAGGATGCTGCTATAAACTTCATCTACACGGAGGATTTTACTCTGCGTCGAAACTAAAACTCGTGCATTCCATGTGAAGTACCTGACCACTGCGCTGACTATGAATAAAGTGGTTCGGTCCCTTCTCCCGAGGTCTCCGAACGCTCCATAGGCCCACTCGGCATAGGACAGAGTAGCCAGCCGCAGCCAACCAATGGAAGTTCCCACCCTGTTGTACACTTCTGTATTAAAAGGACAATGAAGCAGGAAGTGCTCCATGCTTTCCAGCATGGTAGCACAAGCCTCTCGAGGGCAATTCCTGTCCTCGGAGCTCCTGTACTTCAGATTGTCCCTCACATACAACTTACCTTGGAAGCAGCGCCAAGTCAAGTCCCAGTACTTCTTGGGATCCTGTTAGAATTTAAGAAACTCAACCCAACCTCTAGATCCCGACTTGGGCAGTCCTTGAGGACCAATAGTCTCTGAAAATGCGAAAGCAAGACCCGCATATCGACGAGTTTCCTCGGGAGGGACCTCACCTCCCACATTCCCAGACCCTACCGGCGCATCATTTTCAGAACCGGGGTAACATAAGCTGGGAGATGTCCGTGCGGCGTGCGAAGATCCTTCAATCTTCCCCCTGCCTCCCATTCCTGGAAGAAAGGCTGAAACCATCCCTTGCAGGAGAATACCCATGGAGGAGCCCTCTCTTTCCAGAGGTTTGCCACGTTGACCTTCAAAAAGGTGTTCACTAGGAACACCACGGGGTTCACCATATTCAACCCCCCTAGTCTCCTCGTGCGGTAAGTGACCTCCCGCTTGACTAGGTTCAGTCTATTCCCCCATAACATCTGGAAGAACAAACTGTAGACCCGAGTCTAGAGAGGCTCTGGCAAGACACAGACGCTGCCCAGGTAGATTAGCAATGGGAGCAGGAAAGTGTTGCACAGGCCAACCCTTTTCCTCAGGGTCAAAGACGAACCCTTCCATTGGTCCACTCTTTAGGCGACACCTTTGATTCTGCCTTCCCAGTTTTTCGTGGGGTAATCACCCTGGCCAAATTCGATGCCTAGGACTTTGGCATGTTCTTGGGGTTCCGGGAGGGTGTCCGGAAGATCAAACCCGGGATCCCCGCCTCCCAGCCAGAGACTCTCACACTTGTCCTGGTTGACCTTGGACCCGGAAGCCTCCGAGTAGCTCTCCACTTCTGACATCACCACCATTGCCTCCTCTTGTGAAGAAACAAAGACGGTGACATCGTCCGCGTAGGCCACTACCCTCAGGATAACTTCCAGTGCCACCCCGCCCATCCTCACCCCCGCCAACGGTCCACAATCGACCCTTCTGAGGAAGGGATCGATCGCAAATGCGTAAAGCAAAGGGCTAAGAGGGCAGCCCTGGCGGACACCAGATCCTACTCCGAAAGGTTGTCCAATCCACCCGTTTACCAGTGGGAAAGTCTCAGCCCCTTCGTACAAGGTCTTAAGCCAGTCCACAAACCCCCCAGGCAGACCATACCTCAAAAGAGTGGACCAGAGGTACTCGTGGTCGACCCGATCAAAGGCTTTTGCCTGATCCAGGGTCAGCAAGAACCCCTTCCAAAGGCCCGCCCTGCCTTGCTCCACGGCCTCTCAGACACCTAGAACAGCACTGATAGTGCTACGGCCAGGAACGCAACAGTGCTGAGCCTCTGAAAGGAGCCGCGGTGCAAACTTCACCAGCCTGTTGAAAAGTATCTTAGCCAAAACCTTCCTGTCCACATTGAGAAGTGCTATGGGACTCCAATTCTCAATGCGTGACGGATCCTTACCCTTTGACAAAATGATCAAAGCTGAACTCCTTAATGATCTCGACAGAGTGCCCGAGGAGAGACACTCATTAAACACCTGAGTCAAGAGGGGGACCAAGGAGTCCCTAAAGGTCTTAAAGAACTCAGATGTTAAGCCATCTGGACCTGGCGATTTTTTGGGCCTGAGCCCATCGATCGCCAGTCTCACTTCCTCTTCTTTGATCGCTTCTGCCAAAACGTTCAGCGAGAGGTCAGCCCCTGGCTCAGGAACAGCTTCAGCCAGGAAAGCCGACATCCTGTCACCATCCAGTTCCCTCCTTCCCAAGAGGTGCGAGTAGTATGAACTGACGACCTCCAAGATCCCTGACCTGGACCTTCTCAGGGATCCCGTACTGTCTATCAGCCCAGTCACTATCTTACTATTCACTGACATCTTGCAGTTTCTGTAAGGGTCGGGCGAATGGTACTTCCCGTAGTCCCTCTCAAAAACCAAAGATGTGTGCCTATTGTACTGACACCTCTTCAGCAAGGACTTCACACCGGAGATCTCCTCGTGGCTACCTCCAGTCGAGACAAGATGCTCGAGTTTCCTCCTCAGGCTCTGATACAGGCGATCCCTGTTCAGGCTTCTGAGGTTCGAGAGCTGCCAGAAGAATCTCGACACCCGATTTTTGAACATCTCCCACCACTCTAACTTAGTGTTACTTAGGCCTAGCAGCGGTACCTGGCTCTGAAGAAATTCCTCAAAGGACCGTCTTACAGCTTCTTCCTCAAGGAGTGACAAATTCAGCTTCCAATAACCTCTTCCCATCCTAGGAGTCTCTGTAACGTTCAGAGAAAACATAATCAAACAGTGATCGGAGAACTCCACATCCACAACCGACATCGGCGAGGAGACGGCCTCCTCCTTTAAATAAAACCTGTCTATCCTAGACCTGCACTGACTACCTCTAAAAAAGGTGAAACCCGTGTGGCCTGTGCTGTGCCGGATGTGGACATCCACCAGGCGTGCCTCACTTAGGCCTCTTTCACACATCCGGTGTGCGCCTGACGGCGCCCCCGGCATTTAGCCGCAGCGCCGCATCAGAAAACCTGATGCGCCGCTTGCGGGTTTTTTTGCATTGACTTGCATTAGCGCCGGATGGCCGTATGCGATTTTGTCCAGATGCGTCGGAAATGTACATTCCGGCGGCCGGACAAAACGCAGCATGTAACGTTTTTTTTTTTTGCCGGATTCCCCTGATGTCTCCGGGCATCAGAAACCATCCGGCAAAAAAATGCATGCGGCGCATCAGGTTTTCTGATGCGGCGCTGCGGCTAAATGCCGGGGGCGCCGTCAGGCGCACACCGGATGTGTGAAAGAGGCCTTACTATCCTGTTTAACGTGATGCAATCGTAAGCCAGCCGGTCTCCGGAACCTCCTCTATTACAGGGTCTCGTGACGTTGTTGAAATCCCCTCCAAAGACCATCTGCCGACTCGAAAATAAGAAAGGTTTGATCTTCATGAAGAGACATTTGCGGTCCCATTTGGATTGGGGACCGTAGATGTTAATGAGCCGAAGCTCCTGTCCCCTCATGGAGACATCTAGGATCAAGCATCTCCCCATTTATAATTTGATTAATCATCTGCATTCAACCGCTGCGGTCTTAAAAAGGACCGCCACCCCCGCTATACGGCTCGGCCGCAAGAGACCAGTAGGAGGGCCCATGCCTCCACTCCCGCCTTGCTTTATGCACGCTTGATAGGTCAGTCAACCTGGTCTCCTGCAAAAACAAAATGTCGGCATCAAGTTGGCCGAAAAAATGAAAGGCCGTGTACCTTGCCGCTTCTGACTTTATGCTGGCAACATTAATGGTTGCCAGCGTCAACGGGGTGGGTGCCGCCATCATGATTGATTGAATTAGATAGCCTTTTTCTTCCCACACCCAACAGGTTCACCTTCTTTCTCTGACAATGATGAGCTTTTAGTGCGCTTAAGACAGACAGACTCATCCATTCTCTCCTTACACTCACTCTGGCCCTTGTCTGGTGGTCCTGAGGTAGTCCCCCCCTAAGAGGGCCTTTTATTTGCTCCCTGAGAAGAAGACCCAGAAACCTCCTGAGCCACAACAGCCTTGTCCACAAACTCCAGCCCCGGGTCCCCGTCCTCCCCCTCTGGAGGGGAGTCCTGGAGGGCCCAGAACCGGTTGGAGAGATCCACCAGAGGGTGGGCGGCTGGACCTTCCAATGGCACCTGGACCAGGACTAGAGAGTCAGAGGGGCCGCACTCCAGGGAGGCCCGAGACCCGGACCCCCTCTTATCCTTAGTTGTTTTTCTATTACCCTTTTTCCTTTGTTGTGACCACTTCCCCTCTTCCTCATCCAGACTGTCACCGGATGAAGGTTCCTGGGAAGACATGGCATCCGCCTGCTCCTCCCTTTCAAGTCTCTTGACTTCCTCGCTCAGTTTGCTGTCTTTAGGATCCTTAGCTGCAAGTGAAGTACCCGGGTCAGAGTTTAGGGTCATTACTCCCTGCCCCCTGTTCCCATGGCGCTGCTCCTGCCGCCTGATGTTGGATGGCGGCAGCTTGCTCCTCAGCGGTTCCCTGCCTCCTCCGCCTCTACTGGTCCCTTCACCGGCAAGATTAGTCCCGGCTTTCGCCTGTCCCGCACTCGCTGCTTCAAGACCGCATTGGCGAAGGAATACGGACAGCGACTGAAAGGGTGACCAAGGTCATCACACAAGTTACACCTAATCCTGCCACAGGTAGCAGCGAGATGGACGAGGTCCCCACACAGTGCGCATTTCTGGGTGGTACACTGCGCACTAAAGTGTGTGGGACTGCCGCACCTGTGACAGACCTTAGGCTGGTAGAAAATCAAGATCCTGTCCCTCCCCAAAAATGTTGAGGAAGGGATATGGGTAACAGTGTTTCCTGAAAACTTCAATTTCACCAGGCCCCTGACCAGAAACCATGGTCGTCGCGGGTCTTCTCTGGAATGCCGACGATGTTGCCGTATCGACCAATCCAGGTGGAGATGTCCATACAAGAAAGTGAGTCGTTGCTGGTCAAAACGGTCACCTTCCTGACTGAGTTCTGGCGGGATATCGCGACAGGACATAAACCCTGCCATTCGGGGTGACCCCGAGTCAGCTCATGGCGAGACCAGAAAAGCTCAAGGCCCTCCAGTCTCACGAAGCTGACATCGAAGTAGGAGGTCCCATAGGAGTGGATCAAGGCAAAGATGTCTTATGCTGCGAAGCCCATCCCCAGCAGGAGCTTAGCCACCTTCGACCGATTGGGACAGGCATCCTTGCTTACCCAGTGGAGATGGGCCACGTTGCTACGGTTACTCCTCTGCCCCGGTGTCGGCAGAGACCAGTCTCTGCCCCTCTATCTCGGAAGGCAGAAAGACCGTGTCTCTCTATCCAGAAAGACAGATCAACCTCCCTCCCCTCTACAGTGATGGAGCTCTCCCCTTTCCTCAGGGCGTCCAGGAAGAGCTGTTGCAAGTCACCGTCCCCAGGGCCACCAGACAAGGGCACACTACTACCCCCAGCAGTGACAGCTTCTGAATAGCTTGGGGCTGAAGCCCCCGCCACTGCTGGGGGGGCAGCGGGACCACTACCTACTTCCCCTCCACCAACACTAGTGCTGCTCTCCTCATTCACTCCACCACAACTCCCCTCATTCACTTTACCAATACTTCCATCATTCACTCCACCAATACTCCCATCATTCATTCCACCACCACTCCCATCATTCACTCCACCACAACTCCCATCATTCACTTCACCACAACTCCCATCATTCACTCCACCACAACTCCCATCATTCACTCCACCACAACTCCCATCATTTGCTGCACAGCTCCTTTCACTCCCCTTACCATTACCACTAACCTCTCCACCATTTGTTCTCTGCACCTTCCACAGTCACATCCATTCTTTCCTCCCTTGTGTCTGGACTTTCTGCACTCACACCTGCTGGACCGGGGGAGGGGTTCAGTACCACACCCGCTTATATTGGTTCAGTGCTGCTAACTTTTGGAGCACCGAGCCCCTTTTTTCCCTGGGCAGAGTGTTTTTCAGCAGCCTGCTCTGTAGCCACCATCTTTGGGGGTTTATTGTCTTTTTTTGCTGCCGGGCACACTGCCCCCTGTCCTTTGCTGATTTTCTGCGGAACATTTCTTTCACGTGGATCCCCTTTTCCAGCCGCGCGCCTCTTCTCCTCTGTTGGGGCGCACTGCGCCCCTGTCACAACAGTGCGCCCCACTTTTACTGCAACATGCTCCTTGGCCCTGCCCCCCACAGCTATGGCGTCGGCCGGCCCAGCTGCAGTGAGCGGGGATGGAGTCTGTCCACACTGTCCCCCTTTCGCAACGGTGTGGACATCCCCCCCACCCTCCTCGGCCCCGGTGATAACCGGCTTAGCCACAGAGGGCAGGGAGGGAAACTCTACGGGGTCCCCTATGTCTGGCGCCGTGAGTACCTCCACAGCCTCACCCCCTGCACTGTTCCCCGCACAGACGGCAGCATCACTGGACATCCTCCTCCTCTCCCCACCTTGTCTATGCCCCGGACCCACTGCAGAGCCTGTGCCTTTAGGTTTGGTGGGGTTTACACAGGAGGTGGTAGGTGTAATATCAGACATATTGGTAACTCACCACCTCCTGTACAGTCTCCTTGGTCTTCTTCCTTTTTTTCCTTGTTTCCTCCGCTGGCTCATCCTCACCAAAGGAGAACCTGGTCAGGTCCACAGGAGACTCCAGCGTTCTGATCTCCCTTAGCAAACCGCACTCCTCCTCTTCCTCCGCTGACACTCCGGCCTGTGTTGCAGGAGTCCCTTGCCGAGTCGGGAGGCCGCTTTCCTGTTGTTGGCTTCGCCCCCGACTCATTCCAGCACTAGAGACTCCAGCCACGACTTCGTCCTCCTCCTCCTCCTCGCTTAGGACGCCGGCTGGCGGCTCTCCTGAGGTATTTAACCCCTTCATTTCTGAGAACGGCCGCTGGTTGTTAAACCTCTCCAGGAAGGGACCTGCACTTTTCTCGATCCCCTCCCGGAGGAGCACTAACTGGACCACCTCATCTCTGAGGGCTTTAAACCTCTGGGAGGTTGCGGGTCTCTCCTTGTTGGAGGCACGGGTGTTTAGGATCCGTGCCTCCCGCAGCTCTTCCTTCAGCCGGGTTAGTGCTTTGCCGGCGTCCTCGTACTCATGTAACATGGCGACCACGCGGAAGAAGGATTTCGTGGACGCACCGGAGGTCATCTCCCCCAGGATCTTCCTGGGCTCGTCTTCCTGGGGCCTGGGGTGCCTGTCTCCCTCTCTGGGCGGACGATGAGCCGTCTCAGGGTTGGAGTAGGTGGGATTGGTCTTCCTCACCCGTTCAGATCTCCTCACTCCCTCCTGGGCCGGTTGCTGCTGCTGCTCCCTGTTCCCTGCTGGCACAGATCGGGAAACAGAAGCCTGGGAAGCCATGCCGGCCTTCCAGGGAAGCCTGCCTCTCCCTGGGAGAAGAGAGGCAGACTCTGGGCCTCCTCCTGGAAGACCTGGAGCTCAGGAAACAGGTGATGCTCCCAGCAGGGGTAACTGATTGTGGGCACCTGTGCTACAGTCTCCTCCTCATTTAATAATTGTACCTCCCCTCTAAAGAGTGCGGATGCTTAGTTTCTTCTGTTTGTTATTATTCCATTAATGCCTGTGGACTGCGCACTCCCGCCTCATGGTTTTCTGCATCTCCCATGACACTTCACATGATCTTTTGAGAAGTCTACCAGCCAGTCATTTGCTTAATATCAAATATGTTACTTCAGCTTGCCTTCCATTCTTCCTATTTTCTGTCTACCAACTAGTGTTTTTTTCCTCTCTAGCATTTCTATTCTTCCTTACTCATTTCCTCTCTTACTGCCCATCTCCCCTCTTTTCCTCACCCTTTTTTTCTTCTCTCCTCTTCCTTCCTGTCAGTACCCTAGATCTGCATTATATCTTTTACCACCCAGAAAGACTTAAAGTTGGGTTCTACCGATATGAGGGAATGGTATACACAGCCCTTGAAAAAGATCTAATTTGATGCATCGTTTGAAAAAGAGTCATATACAAATCACCATTGTCCAGGAGACACACCTTTGGCTGGTTCCCGCCAATATGTTACAGCTATTCTCCAGACAGTAAGTCCCTAGCATTTTGATATCTCGAACATTGCCATGGGAATTGGGGGGAGACTTTAACATGGCATTAGATCATCCTGTGATACATCAACTAGCTCTTCACCTCTAACCCTAGCTGCATTGAGTAGACAAAATAGAACACTTCATGACCACCAACTAATTGACTCTTGGAGTCTGTAACATCCGATTGATAAAGACTTTCCCTTCTATTCTCCAGCACATAACTTGTACCCTAGGTTTGACTACTTTTTATTAAACATCAGGATCTACCAGCATATTGCATATGGGATATTGATTCCATAACTTTCTCAGATCATGCTACTCTTTTCTTCAAGTTTGCAAAACATTTGTCTCCCTTCTTAACAATTCGGGAAAGGCTTTCCTGCTAGGTGAAAAAGACTCTACTATGAACATGGTAATAAATGTAGTCGATCCCTAGTGAGGTTGTTGAGAATTCAAACGGCATGAACTTACATTCTTGAGATTACCATCCCTCCCCCACATGCCTGTGGTTACCTATGGATATTGCCTTTTGAAACTATTATGCCTCACTTCATGATATTGATAGTACCAACCCTCTCTTTATTGAAATGGATTTCTGCTCTCCTATTGAAAAAATACATCACGTCTTTAGGTTTTCCTGCACTCTGCCCCGGGAACATCAAAGACCTTGAAAAACCTATCTCGGAACAAGAAGTTTTTTCGCTATAAATCGGCTCTAAAACAGGTTCAGTTGACCTTCCTTTACTTTATGGTACACAATTAGGAGAAATCCTGATTTGGCATTTAATGGCCTTGCTTGATTCCCTGTTCAAAGACTCGCCAACAACACCACGTACCTGTAGGGCCCACAATCTGTTACTGTAATCTATAAATTTGGAAAAGACCCCTCTTTATGTTCTAACTACTGTCCTTTTTTGCTTTTAAATATGGACAATAAAGGGGTGGTCCGAAACTAACCTTGATTTTAATCTTAAAGGGAATCTGTCACCCCAAAAATGCCATATCAAGTAAAGATATGGCTGAATAGTGCGTCCCATAACTAAGCTAACGGTGGGTATCATATATCATGATACCCCCGTTTTCATAGCAAAATACCTTTGTAAAGTTGGTGATTGAACGTGTCAATCACTGCGGTCAGGTCAGGAGGGCGGCGGTTTTCATGTCCTCCCCCGCCCCGCTCCTCGTCATCTGTTGCGTATCGCCGTCTGTGAATACCACAGACGGTGTTAGGTTCCCGCAATTGCGCAATTCAAAATTCTGCCCGGCGCATGCGCAGTATGCTTTGCCCAGCAGTGGGCAAAGCATAAAATGACTACAGCGCATGCGCTAGTCTTTCCTTGCCCCAGAAATTACTGCTTGCCTTGGATGACTTCCGGGGCAAGGAAAGACTAGCGCATGCGCTGTAGTCATTTTATGCTTTGCCCACTGCTGGGCAAAGCATACTGCGCATGCGCCGGGCAGAATTTTGAATTGCGCAATTGCGGGAACCTAACACCGTCTGTGGTATTCAAAGACGGCGATACGCAACAGATGCCGAGGAGCGGGGGCGGGGGAGGACATGAAAACCGCCGCCCTCCTGACCTGACCGCAGTGATTGACACGTTTAATCACCAACTTTACAAAGGTATTTTGCTATGAAAACGGGGGTATCATGATATATGATACCCACCGTTAGCTTACTTATGGGACGCTCTATTCAGCCATATCTTTACTTGATATGGCATTTTTGGGGTGACAGATTCCCTTTAAATGTCTATCTAATGCAATAAAGTATATTAGAAAAGTGAAAGTTTTTTGTATAAAGCTGCATGATCCGTCATCAGCCGGGATCTGTGTAAGTGAAGTTACTATGTGCTATTGGGTGCATGGAGGATGTGGGGACAGATAAATAGGAGGGAACAAATTATGACTAAAATTTCGAAGACGGGAAACTGGGGAGAGTTACGTTAGTGAGCTGATGGACCTGTCTAAAGAGATTAAAAACATGGGAGGCTAGATATGTCAGATTCTTTGGGGTAGTGCATTCCAGAACACTGGTGCAGCATGAAAAAAGTCTTGGAGATAGGAGTAGTATCAGGAAACAGCGCTGTCCGATTGAGCGGAGCATAGTAAGGAGGAGCTGGTGATCCACAGTGTCAAATGCGGCAGAGATATCTAGGAGAAACAGCAGGGAATAGTGGCCATTGGATTTTGCTGTTAATAGGTCATTAGGGACTTTAGTGAGGGCAGTTTCAGTAGAGTGTAAAGAGCAAAAAACAGATTGTAAAGGGTCAAGAAGAGAATGATCTGAGAGGTAGCAGATTAGAAGAGAATGGACCAAGAGTTCAGGAGTTTAGAGATGAGAGATAGGTCTGTAGTTAACAGGTTAGGGAATTTTTTCAAAGTAAATGATGGTGTGTTTGAATGAAGAGGGAAATATACAGGAAGAAAGAGGAAGGTTAAATATACTGCTCAAAAAAAATAAAGGGAACACTCAAATGACACATCCTAGATCTGAATGAATGAAATATTCTCATTGAATACTTTATTCTGTACAAAGTTGAATGTGCTGACAACAAAATCACACAAAAATCATCAATGGAAATCAAATTTATTAACCAATAGAGGCCTGGATTTGGAGTCACACACAAAATTAAAGTGGAATGTAATGTCCTTAAAACAAGTCAAAATGATGTTCAGTAGTGTATGTGGCCTACATGTACCTGTATGACCTCTCTGTGACTGTATGACCTCCCTACAAAACCTGGGCACACTCCTGATGAGGCGGTCTCCTGAGGGATCTCCTCCCAGACCTGGACTAAAGCATCCACCAACTCCTGGACAGTCTGTGGTGCAACGTGACGTTGGTGGATGGAGTGAGACATGATGTCCCAGATCTGCTCAATAGGATTCAGGTCTGGGGAATGGGCGGGCCAGTCCATAGCTTCAATGCCTTCATCTTGAGGTCTGGCATTGTCCTGCATTAGGAGGAACCCAGGGCCAACCGCACCAGCATATGGTCTCACAAGGGGTCTTAGTATCTCATCTCGGTTCCTAATGGCAGTCAGGCTACCTATGACGAGCACATGGAGGGCTGTGCGGCCCTCCAAAGAAATACCACCCCACACCATTACTGACCCACTGCCAAACTGGTCATGCTGAAGGATGTTGCAGGCAGCAGATCGCTCTCCATGGCATCTCCAGACTCTGTCACGTCTGTCACATGTGCTCAGTGTGAACCTGCTTTCATCTGTGAAGAGCACAGGGCGCCAGTGGCGAATTTGCCAATCCTGGTGTTCTGTGGCAAATGCCAAGCGTCCTGCACAGTGTTGGGCTGTGAGTCCAACCCCCATCTGTGGATTTCGGGCACTCAGACCATCCTCTGGAGTTGGTTTCTAACCGTTTGTGCAGACACATGCGGAGGTAGTGGTCATGCTGCTGGTTGTTGCCCTCCTAAGGCCCCCTCCACATCTCCTGGTAGAGCCTCCAGCCTCTGGACACTACACTGACAGACACAGCAAACCTTCTTGCCACAGCTCGCATTGATGTGCCATCCTGGATGAGCTGCACTGCCTGAGTCACTTGTGTGGGTTATAGAGTCCATCTCATGCTACCACGAGTGTGAAAGCACAACCAACATTCAAAAGTGACCAAAACATCAGCCAGAAAGCAATGGTACTGAGATGTGGTCTGTAGTCTCCACCTGCAGAACCACTCCTTTATTGAGTGTTTCTTGATAATTGCCAATAATTTCCATCTGTTGTCAATTCCATTTGCACAACAGCATGTGAAATTGATTGTCAATCAGTGTTGCTTCCTAAGTGAACAGTTTGATTTCACAGAAGTTTGATTTACTTGGAGTTATATTCTGTTGGTTAAGTGTTCCCATTATTTTTTTGAGCAGTGTATTTAAGTTAGGTAGGTAGTGACAGCTGGGAAGATGGACTGGAGATGTGAGAATTGCTTGTGCAGGTTATACGTAGGGCACTTAGAAGATGGTTTTAATATAAGAGATAGCATAGACCGTCCTGATTTGGGTACACCTTGTCAAAGTGGGATAGGTTTTATGCTTTTTATAAAATTAAAAACAGTGTTTACTAAGTACCTTATGTTATTTCTAGGCACTATTACTTACAGATGGGTATTTTCTCTGTTTAATGGTCAGTGTGAATGTGCTCCTACACGTTGCATGTATACCAACTCATACTCCAGCTCATTTTTCTTGTATTGCTTGTTGACCTAAAGAACATAAGGGTCTCCATTAACCCCTTTCTGACATTTGACGTACTATCCCGTCCATGTGACCTGGGCCTTAACGCCCATGGACGGGATAGTACGTCATATGCGATCGGCTGCGCTCACAGTGGGAGCAAGGCCGATCGCGGCCGGGTGTCAGCTGATTCTCACAGCTGACACCCGGCACTAAGTGCCAGGCGCAGTCACAGACCACTACCGGCACTTTAACCCCTGAAACACTGCGATCAAACAAGATCGTAGCGTTCTGGAGCCGGCACAGGGGCTGACAGCCCCTCTGCCTTTGGATCGGAGACCCCACGGCACGCTTCGGGGTACCGATCGCTGCCATGGAGACCCGATGTCGTCATGACAACATCCGGGTCTCCAGAGCAGTGAAACTTCCTGATATGCGCAGTGCATGTCAGGAAGTCTCACAGGTCAGTGTGCACAGAAGCTACAGCGCTGACAGCTTGTATAGCATGCAGATGCAGCTTCATCTGCATGCTATAGAAGCGATCAGCCTGCACAAAATCAGTGTCCCATAGTGGGACAAAGTGTAAAAGTAAGAATTAAATAAAAAAAAATTTTTAAATAATTGTAAATATATTTCAAAAAATAAGAAAAAAATAAGAAAAAAAATCCATATTTATTCTGTCACTAAAAAAAATTTGAATAAAAAAAAAATCTAAACAGTAAAAGTACACATATTTGGTATCGCCGCATCCGTAACGACCCGACCTATAAAACTGTCCCACTAGTTAACCCGTTTTAATGAACACCATAAAAAAACAAGGCAAAAAACAATGCTTTATCATCATACTGCCAAACAAAAAGTGGAATAACGCGATCAAAAAGACGGATATAAATAAACATGGTACCGCTGAAAACGTCATCTTGTCCCGCAAAAAACAAGCCGCCATACAGCATCATCAGCGAAGAAATAAAAAAGTTATAGCTGTCAAAATAAAGCGATGCAAAAAATATATTTTTTTTCTATAAAATAGTTTTTATTATATAAAAGCGCCAAAACATAAAAAATTATATAAATGAGGTATCGCTGTAATTGTACTGACTCGAAGAATAATACCGCCTTATCAATTTTACCACACGCTGAATGGTGTAAACGCCCCCCCCAAAAGAAATTCATGAACTGCTGGTTTTTGCTCATTCTGTCTCCCAAAAATTGGAATAGAAAATGATCAAAAAGTGTCATGTGCTCGAAAATGGGACCAATAAAAGACCTCACATGACTCTGTGGGCCAAAATATGGAAAAATTATAGCACTCAAAATGTGGTCATGCAAAAACTATTTTTTGCAATAAAAAGCGTCTTTTAGTGTGTGACAGCTGCCAAACATAAAAAAAAAACGCTATAAAAACCCGCTATAAATAGTAAATCAAACCCTCCTTTTTATCACCCCCTTAGTTGGGGAAAAATAATAAAATAAAAAATAGTATTTATTTACATTTTCCCGTTAGGGTTGGGGCTAGGGTTAGGGGCTAGGGTTAGGGTAGGGGCTAAAATTAAGGTTAGGGTTGGGGCTAAAGTTAGGGTTAGGGTTGGGGCTAGAGTTGGGGTTAGGGTTTGGATTACGGTTACGGTTGGGATTAGGGGTGTGTTAGGGTTAGGTTTGTGGTTAGGGTTATGGTTGGGATTAGGGTTAGGGGTGTGTGGGGGTTAGGGTTGGAGTTAGAATTGGGGGTTTCCACTGTTTTGGCACATCAGGGGCTCTCCAAACGTGACATGGCGTCTGATTTCAATTCCAGGCAATTCTGCATTGAAAAAGTCAAACGGTGCTACTTACCTTCCAAGCTCTGCCATGAGCCCAAACATATGGGGTATCAGAGTACTCATGACAAATTGCTCAACAACTTTTGGGGTCCAATTTCTCCTTTTACCGTTGGGAAAACAAAAAATTGGTGGCGAAAAGTTCAATTTTGTGGAAAAAATATGATTTTTTATTTTTACGGCTCTACGTTATAAACTTCTGTGAAGCACTTGGAGGTTCAAAGTGCTCACCACACATCTAGCTAAATTCCTGAGTGGATCTACTTTCAAAAATGGTGTCACTTGTGGAGGGTTTCCACTGTTTAAATGTTATTTATTAACTATTTTGTGTGACACATCTCTCTGATTTAAGGGCATAAAAATTAAAAGCTTGAAAATTGCAAAATTTTCAAAATGTTCGCCATTTTTTTCACAAATAAACGCAAGTTATATCGAAGAAATTTTACCACTAACGTGAAGTACAATATGTCAAGAAAAAAACAGAATCGCGAAGATCCGTTGAAGCGTTCCAGAGTTATAACCTCATAAAGAGACACTGGTCAGAATTGTAAAAATTGGCCTCGTCATTAAAAGGAATCTGTCACCCCATTTTTCAACCATCAGCTGTAGCCACCGCCATCAGGGGCTTATCTACAGCATTCTGTAATGCTGTAGATAAGCCCCCGATGTCACCTGAAAGAGTAGAAAAACGAGTTATATTATACTCACCCAGGGGCAGTCCGCCTTCCGATCTGGTCTGAGGGGCGTTGCAGTCCGGCGCCTCCCATCTTCTAGTGAAGCCCTCCTCGTCACGGCTCGGGCGCACTGATCTGCCCTGGTGAGGGCAGAGCAGAGTACTGCAGTGCGCAGGCGCCAGACCTCTCTGACCTTTCCCGGCGCCTGCGCACTGCAGTACTCTGCTCTGCCCTCACCAGAGTAGCCGCAACGGGAAGCTAAGAAGAGGAGGGCTTCGCTAGAAGATGGGAGGTGCCGGACCAGACCGCGATGCCCATCAGACCGAACCAGACGGCAGACCGCCCCTGAGTGAGTATAATGTAACTAGTTTTTCTTCTCTTTCAGGTGAAATCAAGGGCTTATCTACAGCATTACAGAATGCTGTAGATAAGCCCCTGATGGCAGTGGCTACAGCTGATGGTCGAAAAATGGGGTGACAGACTCCCTTTAACATGCAAACCACCCTCAGGGGTAAAGGGGTTAATACTAAGTGGTGGTTTCTGCATGTGATCGATGTACAGTCATGGCCAAAAGTTTTGAGAATGACACAAATATTATATTTTCACATGATCTGCTGCCCTCTGGTTTTTATGTGTGTTTGACAGATGTTTTTATCACAGACAGAAATATAATAATTGCAAACATATGAGTAACAAAAGCTTATATTGACAGTTAGAATGAGTTAATGCAGCAAGTCAATATTTGCATTGTTGACCCTTCTTCTTCAGGACCTCTGCAATTCTCCCTGGCATGCTCTCAATCAACTTCTGGACCAAATCCTGACTGATAGCAGTCCATTCTTGCACAATCAATGCTTTCATTTTGTCAGAATTTTTAGGTTTTTGTTTGTCCACCCGTCTCTTGATGATTGACCACAAGTTCTCAATGAGATTAAGATCTGGGGAGTTTCCAGGCCATGGACCCAAAATCTCTATGTTTTGTTCCCTGAGCCATTTAGTTATCACCTTTGCTTTATGGCATGGTGCTCCATCATGCTGGAAAAGGCATTGTTGATCGCCAAACTGCTCTTGGAGGGTTGGGAGAAGTTGCTCTTGGAGGACATTCTGGTACCATTCTTTATTCATGGCTGTGTTTTTAGGCAAGACTGTGAGAGAGCCGATTCCCTTGGCTGAGACGAAACCCCACACATGAATGGTTTCAGGATGCTTAACAGTTGGCATGAGACAAGACTGGTGGTAGCGCTCACCTTGTCTTCTCTGAATGAGGCGTTTTCCTGATGTCCCAAACAATCGAAAAGGGGATTCATCAGAGAAAATAACTTTACCCCAGTCCTCAGCAGTCCACTGGCTGTACCTTTTGCAGAATATCAGTCTGTCCATGATGTTTTTTCTGGAGAGAAGTGGCTTCTTTGCTGCCCTCCTTGAGACCAGGCCTTGCTCCAAGAGTCTCCGCCTCACAGTGCATGCAGATGCACTCACACCTGCCTACTGCCATTCCTGAGCAAGCTCTGCACTGCTAGTAGCCCGATCCCGCAGCTGAAACACTTTTAAGAGACGGTCCTGGCGCTTGCTGGTCTTTCTTGGGTGCCCTGAAGCCTTTTTGGCAACAATGGAACCTCTCTCCTTGAAGTTCTTGATGATGCGATAGATTGTTGACTGAGGTGCAATCTTTCTAGCTGCGATACTCTTCCCTGTTAGGCCATTTTTGTGCATTGCAATGATGACTGCACGTGTTTCTTTAGAGATAACCATGGTTAACAGAAGAGAAGCAATGATGCAAAGCACCAGCCTCCTTTTAAAGTGTCCAGTGGTGTCATTCTTACTTAATCATGACAGATTGATCTCCAGCCATGTCCTCATCAACACCCACACCTGTGTTAATGGAGCAATCACTGAAAAGAGGTTAGCTGGTCCTTTTAAGGCAGGGCTGCAATGATGTTCAAATGTGTTTTGGGGGATAAAGTTCATTTTCTAGCCAAATATTGACTTTGCAAGTAATTGCTGTTAAGCTGATCACTCTTTATAACATTCTGGAGTATATGCAAATTGCCATTAGAAAAAGCGAAGCAGTAGACTTTGTAAAAATTAATATTTGTGTCATTCTCAAAACTTTTGGCCATGACTGTATGGCCTGCGGGCAGTGAGTGCATTGTGTGCATGATATTGGTACTTACAGAACTTTCGGGAAGTGGTGGCAGCATTGAGCGTCTTGGGTGTGTAGACTGATGGAAGATATGTTCTATGTGTAGCCTGAGGGACGGGAGAGTGTGAGATTAAGCTGTAGAATGGCCGGGACCCCTAATAGTAAACCCCACATCATGGGGTCTGATTGGTGAGGGCCTGACTGTGACAAATTAGTACTCCTTAAGCCTCTTTCACACATCAGGTTTTTGAAATGTAAAACTGGATACAACGGATCCGGTTTTCGGCCGGATTAGTCGAACGGATCCGGCCGAAAACCGGATCCTTCTCATCCGGTGTATCCGGTTTTTAATCCGATTTTCGACGGATTGCGCCGGATCAGGTTTTTAAAAACGCCCTTTTTGGGGTTACTGAAAACCTATATAGACACTGTTCCTACAGCCCATCTTGTTGTATAGGAGCAAGTGGCGGTTGGAGAGAAGAGCAAGTGGCTGCTGAAGATGGACGTTGTGATAGGAAACATTCTGAAGAATTTGGTGGATTTCACAGTGGAGGCGAATTGTCTGAAAGCGATTGTTCTGGAGAAGGAGAGAAATATACAGCAGAGAATGACGCGTGGGGTGTTTTCTACACTCTACATAGAGCTACGAGGAAACCCTCAGAAATTTTTTGCATATCTTCGCATGAAAATGGAGAACTTTGATTTGTTGGTGGAGCGTGTTGGAGACCTCATAAGAAGATCGGACACCTATTGCCGCTTCTCCATTTCACCGGCGGAACGTCTGATGGTGACTCTTCGGTACGCCATATTTATTGTATCTGCTTGCTTCAGAGCACACTTGTCCTGGAATGTTGTTGCTGGTAGTTTGTATACGGCCATCTGACTCAGCTTTAACAATTGGAGATACTATAAAAATTAATATTTTTTTATAGTATCTCTAATTGTTATAGCTGATGTCTTGTATGTAATGCTGTGATTTGAAACTCATTTTTTTTGTTTATTCACAGATTCCTGGCAACTGGAGAATCTCTTTCCTCACTCTATTTTCAATACAGACTTGGGATTTCCACCATCTCTGGAATTGTGAAGCACACATGCCGTGCATTGTGGGACTCTCTAGTTTCAGAATTTCTACCAGAGCACACAACAGAGAGTTGGATTGCAATTGCAGAAAAGTTTCTTCAAATATGTCAGTTTCCTAATTGCCTGGGCGCTGTGGGCGGGAAACATATCCGGATTGTCAAGCCAGCAGGATCTGGATCCGAATATTTTAATCACAAGAAATATTTCTCCATTGTCCTCATGGCCATCGCTGACGCAGAATACAAATTTATTGCCGTAGATATTGGGGCCTATGGCCGCTCCAATGACTCTCAAGTTTTCAAACTGTCAGCAATGGGCCGTCAGCTGTATGGAAACACCTTCCAGTTCCCACCCCCTAGACCACTGCCTCAAACTTCTGGCCCACCGATGCCTTTTGTTTGTGTAGGGGATGAAGCCTTCCAGCTGTCAGAACACCTGCTAAAACCGTACTCCAGCAGAGGATTGACACACACAAAAATAATTTTTAATTACCGCCTCAAAAGAGCCAGAAGAATGGTGGAGTGCGCTTTTGGGATTCTGACAGCCAAATGGCGTGTTCTATTGACCGCTATCAACCTAAAAACTGAAACTGTGGACGAGGTAATCAAAGCTTGTGTGGTTCTACACAATTTTGTCATAAGCAAGGAACAGATTTCCATTGAGGAACACACTGAAGAAACCACCTTGCATGATTACCAGAACGTTACCAATAGAAGTTCTGTGACTTTTTCCCGAATGAGGGACAAATTTGCCCAATACTTTATGTTCCCTGAAGGAAGAGTAGACTGGCAGGACGACAGAGTTTAATAAACTGCTCTGTGACCTTTGTACCTTGAGTACCTACAGTATACCTTTGCCAACCAAAGTTGTCTAACTTGTTGTGTATTATGTACAGTATTTTACCTTTTGGCCAAAGTTGTGTCACTGGTTGTGTATTAGCAAAGTATTTCACCTTTTAACCAAAGTTCTGTACATTGTTAGGTAATCCCCAACAAGGTACAGAACTTTGTTTAAAAGGTGAAATAATACACAACCAGGGACACAACTTTGGACAAAAGGTAAAATTATTTTACCTTTTACCCAAAGTTATGTGCTTGCTTTTGTATTACCAATAAATGTTACCTTTATTTAACCTTAGAAATAAATGACAGACAACAATTTTAATCAACCAAATTAACATTTATTTTATGAAAATGTTTAATAACATACTTTTTTCAATGTGAAATAAATCTTTATTACCTTTTCATTTCAATGTGAAATAAATCTTTATTTAATTTTATTTTCAATTTGAATTTTTTGTTTTTTGCATATTTGAAAAAAGAAAATTGACCAAACAAACATATTTACAAATTTGTGTAGTGTGGGGTGGAGATACTACTCGAGGGCTGCAGGACCCTTCGACAGTGGGAGTGTGGAGAGCGGACTGGGATGGTGTTGGGGAAGGATCAGGTAAAAGAGGTGAAGGGGTTGAAAAAGAAATGGAACGGGTGGAGAGGTGGGAGGCAGAACAGGTGGGTGGTGAAGAGGAGGATTGGGCAGGGAGTAGAGGAGCAGATGTGGTTGGGAACTGGTACGGGGAAGGATGTTGGTATGGGGCAGGTTTATGGAAGTGGGGAGGTTGCTGGAAGGCGGGAGGTTGCTGGAAGTGGGGAGGTTGTTGGTACTGGGGAGGTTGCTGGTATTGAATGGGAGGGGGAGAGGGACGGTGGCTGGAAGGGGGGCAGGTGTGGGAGGAACGACTGGGGTGGGTGAAGGTTGGGAGGTAACCTGCGCTAGAGCATTACATGCTTCTGCTGGCTAGGAGATAGCGTATCCATGCGCTCGGCTACAGACCGGAAATAACTGTGGTTTGGTGAACTTCTTGCTTCTGAATTCATCGTTTGCAGAAGTGTCTTAAGCTCCAGAATGCTGGAGCTGAGCTGATTAAAGCCGGAAGCCATTTGCTCTGACAAGACTTTAAGTCAGTTCTGAAATGATGCATTAAGATGCAAGAATTCGGGCGCATAGTTCTTTTCCTGACCCCTCTGCCGCAGCCGCCCAGTAGCCACAGGTGTACTAGAGGTGGCAGCGGCAGAAGGGTGGGGTAAAGGGAAAGCTATCTCCTGACCAGTAGCCTCATGCAATGCACTCGGCCACGATGCTGCAGCGCTGGTGGAGGGGACAGAGGGCTCACGTGTCTGGGAAGGTGCGGATCGGCCGGGGCTGTCGAAGTGTCCCTCGGTGCCGGTCTCCTGAGGGATCGCTCCAGAAGGGTCCAACTCTGCGGGTGCCCGAGTGCTGGTCACCTTTCTGTGGAATAAAGAGAAAAAAATACAATTAATATACTAAATAAACATAAAAGGAAGGTACCGCGCTCCAGATATCCTATAAAACAAGGACCCAGTAATACTAGTGGTGGAATGGCAATAGACTGTTGTGATGTACATAAAAAGCTGAAAGCCTGCAATAGGGAGAAAACAAACACTCGTGTATGAACCAGGCCCCGTAGCCCAGCTTAGTGACTGTCACACGCTGTCAGCAAAGTGTCGGCTTTTTTACTGCTGAGCACCCAGGACGCTTCCGGCCGGAGCGTTGCTGGCTCTGCTTAGCACGCTGCAGCATCATCTCTATCTCAGCCATCGGAGCACGCTTCATTAACCTAGCTGCTTGTCCTGCACTCATCAATCTTCACCTATTCCCACAGGAATTTACTATTCAGTCAGAAGCAGGGTAAGCGTCCACATTCTGTTTTTCCCTTGCAATTCGCCATACACGAGTGTTTGTTTTCTCCCTATTGCAGGCTTTCAGCTTTTTATGTACATCACGACAGTCTATTGCCATTCCACCACTAGTATTACTGGGTCCTTGTTTTATAGGATATCTGGAGCGCGGTACCTTCCTTTTATGTTTATTTTCTATTTAGTTTGACAGTGCAAGCACAGTCTCTGTCTAGGTACCAGCTGCCCACATTACCTACTGGTAGCGCCAGTGTATTTTTCCCTTTTTTACAATTAATATACTGTATTTCAATGGCCCTGGCTGAAAAAAAATAGACATGTTAGCATTTTTTTTTACATGGGGTGTGTAATATTTACCTTCTGGTGACCATTGTTACTCGGAGGAACGACAGGGCTTCAGCGTACTTGTATTTGCTCCTGCGTCCTCCAGAGCCACTCGGGGCCCGCATCTAATTGTTGAACTCCTTCTTGAAGCGATCCCTCACAGACCGCCACCGCTTCACAATTCTCTTCCCTGAAATGAGAAAGCAAAAACTGGTTAGTATACAACATCAGTGTTTCCCAAACTCCAGTCCTCACAGCCCCCACGGGTTATGTTTTCAGGATTTCCATAGTGTTGCACAAAAGGAAATCATGAAAACATGACCCGTGGGGGCCACGAGGACTGGAGTTTGGGAAACACTGCTTTACGTCCAGCAACCTGAACTGTATATACTTAGATCAATCTTGGCCCGAGCATCGAGGTCCTTCCAGCGGTCCACGAGTTGTGAAAAGATTTCCTCCCAGAGCCGACAGGTCACTATGACATCAGCATGGCGGCGGTCCCCCATGTTCCACAGCGGCTCCCTTTCTCGGACCACATCGATGAGGAGGTCCACGTTCAGAACCCCCTCCTCACCGTCCATGTCGGGAGCACGCTGTGAAGCCTGCTAAAGAAAAAGAGAAAAAATATACATTAGTCTCCAAACTACCAAGGAAAAAAAAAAAATTGAAAATAAAAAATAAAACAAAAGAGATTTTGCAAAAAAATTCTAAAAAAAAACAAACTTACATGATGGTGACCGCCGCGTCGCTCACGCTGACGACCCTGGGAGGCACTGCGAAGACCTCTTTGCCGAGCACCAGTTCCGGAAGACTATAAAAAAAAATATTATGTGCTTGGATGTAGGCATATGTGTTTGGGTGCAGTGTGATGTCTGTACTAAATTGTTTTCTATGTGTTGTGTGTAGTGTGATGTTGTGTTTGAGCGATGCATGCAGGAAACTTACGAATTGCGAGCCCACTCAGGGTATCTCTCCACCCCTTCGTTCTTCTTCTGGGAGCTCCTCTTCAGCTTCAATTTCCTGGTATAAATAAAAAGTAATGCAATTAATATATAAATAACAGAGATGCGATTGTGGAAAAAAAAATACTTACCTGTAAACTCTGACGATGCGTGGGAGGGCTCCCAGAAGAAGAAGACGTGTCCTGCTGTGCTGTTGGAGTTGAGGGCCGTATTCTGCTGTGGAATAAAGAGAAAGAAAGGCCATGCAATATCAATTGATATTGCATGGCCCTGGCTGGAAGGGGTAGTGTGTGATATTTACCGTCTGCTGTCTCTTGCTGTGGTCTCCTGCTCACTCCCAGACGTGTCCTGCTGTGCTGCTGGCGTTGAGGGCCGTCTTCTGCTGTGGAATAAAGAGAAAGAAAGGTCATGCAATATCAATTGATATTGCATGGCCCAGGCTGGAAGGGGTAGTGTGTGATATTTACCGTCTGCTGTCTCTTGCCGTGGTCTCCTGCTCACTCCCAGACATGTCCTGCTGTGCTGCTGGAGTTGAGGGCCATCTTCTGCTGTGGAATAAAGAGAAAAAAAGGCCATGCAATATCAATTGACATTGCATGTGTGTAGCCCTGGTGGTAGGCACACGCAGTACCCTGGAGAGTGTATGGCGAGACAGCAGTTTAATGCTAAATATCCATTCACTCAACACACACTAGACACACCCCTAGGGTAGTGGAGTATACTCTAGAGGGAGTGGTCAAGGTAGTAGGTGTTAGAGTGATTAGTCTAGTTCCTGTCTTTGGACAGTGAGGACGTGTGGAGTAGAGTCTAGACTTCTGTGTGAGAAGACGTTTGGAGGGAGGAAGGAGTCTAGCCTGCTTTATCACCAGTTCATATCGTGGAGTCTGGTATAGGTGTTTGGAATACACCTTAGTCTAGTCAGAGCTGTATCACCTTCTCAACACACACTGAGGAAAGAAGAAGTATTAGCACGGAAAGTCTTCAGCATCCCTGTCTAAAGGACGGTATCAGGTTCAGAGACGTGCTCCTGCCTGTGATAACTGAGCATCTGTGGCTAACTTCATTGGAAGGAAAAGGAAAGAAGTGACTGCTCGACCCTTGGCTAGTTTTGAGTGCTTATGTTACCAGCGTGGACAAGGCGAAAGGCAAGTGGATTTATAGGATTAGTGCTACAGGATTGCAGAAGTCCAGCACATTGCTACCGGTCACTGGGGACCGAAGGGTCACTGTTGTTTCAGGCACGGTGATAGGAAAACCAGGAATCTACCGGACCCTAGGTCGCGGCAGACAAGCCCCTTATAGTCAGTACGTAACTGGGGTCAGGGGGAGTGAAGACTTTGAAGTTCTGCAGGACAAAATAAGAATTCAGCTCCTTCACAGGAAGGCCTCTAACACTAAGCTGACTGGGCAGGTACAGCTAAAGATTAGCTGGAGATTTGAGGGAACTACGCTTCAGGCTGGTTGTACTCGTTTTATTGGAGTTAAAGGAGGCCCCTAACTTGTCCAGCTGCCGTCTCAAGATACACTCTCCTTGGATCAGCCTCCCTGGGACCTGCCTTATCATCTTGCAAGTAAAGGTATGGAAAGACGGTGACCGTGTGAGACTGTGTTCTTTATCTGCACTCGACTTCACAACTCACATAGACTTTGAGGGACCAGTCCCACCTGTAGGGGACCCGACATCTAGCTGCATCACCATCCCCTCAGAGATCTACAGCAGCGCTGGTACATTTTACCAGAATACTACAGGTGGCGTCACGAACTGTATATAAACCTATCCCCTGTAAATATATCCCCAACATACGCCAGACCGCCCGGGCCACAGACCGAGCCACAGCTACCTGTGACAAAACCCCCATAGACTTCTACGGGCTCGGCTCTGAGTACCCCATTGCCCTGGTAATCCACAATTGTGGTGGCGGGTCGACACAAAAACTTGGCGTCACGAACAGGATACGAAACTCGCGAAATTGCGAGCCCTGTGTGCCTAAGGACTTGTTTTTGTGAAAAGGACTGTTTGCACTTTTGGCGCCAAAATCGCCATTTTTGTCGCCATATTCGCGCCCTCAGGCGCTGGAGAAGAAGGTGGGCGTACCTTCGTGGGCGTCTACCCCCCTGTGGCGCGAAGAAAATGCC
Organism: Oophaga sylvatica; assembly: GCA_033576555.1. Taxonomy (NCBI): domain Eukaryota; kingdom Metazoa; phylum Chordata; class Amphibia; order Anura; family Dendrobatidae; genus Oophaga; species Oophaga sylvatica. The sequence continues at coordinate 32,072,913 of JARQOD010000003.1, read as the reverse complement.
TGCCCTCTCAAAGTGCTATTACAACATGCGGTCCTGCCCTACAGCAAAGGAGGTCCGCCTCCTCTTCACCTTCCCTGCGAGGAGGAGGAGACGCAAACCCCACCTCCACGGAAGAGACCGGATGTCTCCGCAGAAAGGGAAGAGAATCTTCTGGAACATGATGGAGGCAGGACGTGTGCAGCCGAGCGGGGCAGCGGAGGAAGGCAGGCCCCGTGCCCCCGCCAAGCTGCCATCGGCATCGGAGTCTTATGCGATCCTGCACCTGCAACAGGCGTTGCTAGAGATTCAGGAGGAGAACGCACGCCTAAAGAAGATGGTCCAACCTGGACTGGAGGAGATTGAGAGACGCCGATGTAAACTGCTGCAGTGGCAACTAACGAACACGGCGTCCTCTCCCCTCAACGAACCCCCACGATTCCAAATACCGAAGAGTCTGCTGCCCAAGGCGAAGGAGCAACCGGAGGCTGCCCCCGAAAGTACCGTTCCCGATCCCACTGGTGAAGTGGTGGAGGCGGAGGAGGTTGAGGAGGTACAGCCAATCCCGGAACGTCCGCCCGGCCAAGAGGCCGCAGCAGATTATCGGTCCCCGGCAGGGACACCGGAGGGGTCCTGTCCGTCACTACCAGATGTGGACTGGGACGAAATGGCGCGCCTGGATGACGTCGCCTACATCGCCCAGTGGGAACAGGAATGGCAGAGTCGTGAGGAGAGGAAGAGGCGTCAGCAGGAGGAAGAGCGGGAAACCCAGAGGAACCGTCAGCGACAATTTGCCGAGCTGATCGCGGACAAAGAGACCGTCCGGCGAGATAAAGGTACTCTGAGGGAACCGCGGCGGCAGGGGTGTGTGACTGAGTTCCAGCTCCGGAAGGGCTGGGGCTTTATCCGTGAACCGGGCCTCTACCCAGCGGTCTTTGTCAGCAGGCGTGACGTAGAATCCCACCTGCCGCAAGGTCATCCCGGGAGGGACTTAGCAAACGGAGATATAGTCACCTATACGCGGCATTGGGGAATGAAGGGGTGGTATGCCCTGAATGTCACCATAGTCCGTGACCCCGTCCCAGACGCAGGTACCGTCACCATTACCGCAGCGTCCTCGTCTCCAGCTCAAGCAGAATCCGGCCGTGCCCCAGCATCGCCCCCTGCAAAGTCATCGCCACTAGCGACCCAGAGTTCATCACGACTTAAAGTCACCTCTTCATCGCAACATGCGACACAGTCTCGATCGCAATCCCTAACGCGGTCCATATCGTTAACAGTAATTGAGACGCAATCGGTGTCATGTGGAGAGACTGTACCAGTTGCGCCCCTAGAGGTTCGCACCAGAACTGTGGCGACCCAGACCCTGATCGCAGCACATGATTTGCTGGTCCTGGGATCAAGGGCCCATTGCGTTGTTCCAGCCCCCGGGGTGGAAAATGTATTGGAAAAGTGTGATGAAAATGAATAAATAAGTAAAGAGTTGGTGAGATCCATATCGGGTCTACCATCAGTAATATAGTAAAAAGTTTGAAATGTTGTAAAGTTTTGCACAATTTATATAGTAAATATATATACTGTAGAATGCCCGGCTGGGTAATTGGTAATTGGTAAATGATAAATGGTAAATAGTAACCAGAAAAGTGTTGCACTTTAGTATAACGTGATATGATATCTATTTTTTTGGTTTTATATTGGACTTGGAGGTTAAGGACTATGCTAACCCAGAACTTTCTTGTAAATAGTTGCGCTTCGGTGCTTTCTCTTGGTTTTACAAAAACCATCCATAACTACCTCTGAAAAACAAAACCCGTATGGTGTGGCACTGAGTGAGGTCTGCAATCGGACGTCCTGCAGCCCACCCAGGACCTACGTTGAAGGTTTGGTGCGGGTCCTTCACAAGTATATTGTATATTTATTTACTGAATGCTATTTGATACTATTTGTATTTTTCTATAAAAGTTTGTAACGTTCAAGATATTCTCACCTCCCGGATGGGAAGATGTTATTGTTCAATGTTTATTGCATAAACAAAATGTCTTTTGTATTTTACAGCCCGGGAGTGCTGTCGTTTACCATGGGGGAATGTGTAGCCCTGGTGGTAGGCACACGCAGTACCCTGGAGAGTGTATGGCGAGACAGCAGTTTAATGCTAAATATCCATTCACTCAACACACACTAGACACACCCCTAGGGTAGTGGAGTATACTCTAGAGGGAGTGGTCAAGGTAGTAGGTGTTAGAGTGATTAGTCTAGTTCCTGTCTTTGGACAGTGAGGACGTGTGGAGTAGAGTCTAGACTTCTGTGTGAGAAGACGTTTGGAGGGAGGAAGGAGTCTAGCCTGCTTTATCACCAGTTCATATCGTGGAGTCTGGTATAGGTGTTTGGAATACACCTTAGTCTAGTCAGAGCTGTATCACCTTCTCAACACACACTGAGGAAAGAAGAAGTATTAGCACGGAAAGTCTTCAGCATCCCTGTCTAAAGGACGGTATCAGGTTCAGAGACGTGCTCCTGCCTGTGATAACTGAGCATCTGTGGCTAACTTCATTGGAAGGAAAAGGAAAGAAGTGACTGCTCGACCCTTGGCTAGTTTTGAGTGCTTATGTTACCAGCGTGGACAAGGCGAAAGGCAAGTGGATTTATAGGATTAGTGCTACAGGATTGCAGAAGTCCAGCACATTGCTACCGGTCACTGGGGACCGAAGGGTCACTGTTGTTTCAGGCACGGTGATAGGAAAACCAGGAATCTACCGGACCCTAGGTCGCGGCAGACAAGCCCCTTATAGTCAGTACGTAACTGGGGTCAGGGGGAGTGAAGACTTTGAAGTTCTGCAGGACAAAATAAGAATTCAGCTCCTTCACAGGAAGGCCTCTAACACTAAGCTGACTGGGCAGGTACAGCTAAAGATTAGCTGGAGATTTGAGGGAACTACGCTTCAGGCTGGTTGTACTCGTTTTATTGGAGTTAAAGGAGGCCCCTAACTTGTCCAGCTGCCGTCTCAAGATACACTCTCCTTGGATCAGCCTCCCTGGGACCTGCCTTATCATCTTGCAAGTAAAGGTATGGAAAGACGCTGACCGTGTGAGACTGTGTTCTTTATCTGCACTCGACTTCACAACTCACATAGACTTTGAGGGACCAGTCCCACCTGTAGGGGACCCGACATCTAGCTGCATCACCATCCCCTCAGAGATCTACAGCAGCGCTGGTACATTTTACCAGAATACTACAGGTGGCGTCACGAACTGTATATAAACCTATCCCCTGTAAATATATCCCCAACATACGCCAGACCGCCCGGGCCACAGACCGAGCCACAGCTACCTGTGACAAAACCCCCATAGACTTCTACGGGCTCGGCTCTGAGTACCCCATTGCCCTGGTAATCCACAATTGTGGTGGCGGGTCGACACACATGGCCCTGGCTGGAAGGGGTAGTGTGTGATATTTACTGTCTGCTGCCGTGGTCTCCTGCTCACTGTCAGGCTCTTTTTGGGCTGGTGGTGGTGGTACTGGTGCTGCTGGTGCTGTCGGCGGGCTTGTTCTGTGGAATAAAGAGAAAAAAAGGCCATGCAATATCAATTGATATTGCATGGCCCTGGCTGGAAGGGTTAGTGTGTGATATTTACCGTCTGGCCTCTGCTCCCATACTCTCTATCAGCAGCCGCTTCTGTTGGAGTCCTGGGGGTGTAGGTGTAGGTGCTGCTCCTGGTGACTCAGCTGCTGCTGTTGGGCGGCTTGTGCTGTGGAATAAAGAGAAAAAAGGGCCATGAATATATTGATATTGCATGGCCGTGGCTGAAAGTGCTTGTCTGTGATATTTACCGTCTGGAATCTGGTCCCGGCTGCATCATGGCCAAAAATTATTGGGGTCGTGCTGGTGGTGGTCTGGTCTCCTGTCCTCCTCTCCTGCGGCTGGCTCCTCGGCGGCTGGCTCCTGTTCTCTTGGCTGGCTGCATGGTTATGGCTGAGGGTGGTCCCACTGGCATTGTTTATATAGGTTGGCTGTGGGCTGGGCTACAAAACAAAAAACAGACAAAAAAACCTGATCCGGCCGCCAGATCCGGCAAAAAACGGATCCGGCGCATAGCGACGCTTATAGACTTTCATTGTAACAAAAAGCCGGAAGCGCCGGATCCGGCGCTTCCTGCCTTTTTGCCGGAGACAAAAAACGTTACAGTAGACGTTTTTTCCAGACGCCGGATTGAGACCAGACGCCAGATCCGGCAAAAACCGGACGCGCCGCATGATCCGGCACTAATGTTAGTCAATGGGAAAAAAACGGATCCGGTTTTAGATTTTGCCGGATCCGGTTTTCAGAAAAAATGACGGAACTCGCCTGATTGCAAAAACCTGATGTGTGAAACAGGCCTTACACGTACGGCTCCGCTCTTTAACCCCCATGCAAACGGCTCCTCTCTATATACACATGGTTCTGCTCTCCAACACCCTGCATACGCAGCTCCCTCCATACATGTCGTACACACACAGTTCTGCTCTGAACACCTCGTACACACACGGCTCCTCTCCGTACTCCTCGTACACATCTGGCTCCGCTCCGTACACCTCGTACACACGCGGCTCCGCTTCGTACACACGCGGTTCCGCTCCATACACCTCGTACACACGGCTCCGCTTCGTACACCTCGTGCACACGCGGCTCTGCTCCGTACACCTCGTACACACGAGGCTCTGCTCCATACACCTCATACACACGCGGCTCTGCTCCGTACACCTCGTGCACACGCGGCTCTGCTCCGTACACCTCGTACACACGCGGCTCTGCTCCATACACCTCATACACACGCGACTCTGCTCCGTACACCTCGTACACACACGGCTATGCTCCGTACACCTCGTACATACGGCTCCGCTCCGTACACCTCATACACACACAGCTCCGCTCTGTACACCTCGCACACATACAGCTCCGCTCTGCACACCTTGTACACACTGCTCCGCTCCGTACACACACGGCTCCGCTCCACACACCTCGTACACACGGCTCTGCTCCGTACACCTCGTACACACTGCTCTGCCCCGTACACACACGGCTCCGCTCCACACACCTCGTACACACACGGCTCTGCTCCATACACCTCGTACACACACGGCTCTGTTCCGTACAACTCGTACACACACGGCTCTGCTCCATACACCTCGTACACACACGGCTCTGCTCCATACACCACGTACACACATGGCTCCGCTCCATACACCTTGTACACACACGGATCCGCTCCATACACCTTCTACACACACGGATCCGCTCCATACACCTCGTACACGCACTGCTCCGCTCCGTACACCTCGTACACATGCGGCTCCGCTCCGTACACCTCATACACACACGGCTCCGCTCCGCACACCTCGTACACACACGGCTCCGCTCCGTACACCTCGTACACACACGGCTCTGCTACATCCACACTGTAAACCCCTCTTGACCCCACACATAAATTTCCCCTCATCCAGCACCATGACAACCAGCACAGCAGAGTCCTGCATACAGGAAGAGGAGGAGGCCGCCAAATAGCTGAGGAGACTCCGGGAGGAGTTGAAGGGAGCACGCGTGATCGCAAAGAACAAGCTGCCTGCCTCAAGGAGAGCAGAGGTCTCCGCCACGGTGGAGAGGCTGAAGGGGTCCATTAAAGCTCTGGAACAACGGAGGCAGAGATCCTGGCGGGAAGCGGCCCCTTTGAGGAGAAACTAAGGAACGACGACCGGTTCAGGGCCCAGACCGGTGGGTCTCCTGGGGGGTCAGGAGGCCCCAGCCTGGTGGAGGAGAAGGAGGAAGATGGCGGCTGTGAGGCATCTGCGCCAGTCCCACTTGAAGACCTGGTGAGCGTAAACGCCCAGGTATCATGCAGCGGGATAGCACCCGAGCAAGTGGCCCTCCCACCGGACTCCAGTAATTCGGAGGAAAGTGGGAGCGAGGGGGAGGATAGAGGGAGTGGTAGCAGCAGTGAGGGGGGCTGCCTCATCCTGCAACAAGTGCGGCAGATCGAGTCCCCAGCACGGTTTGGCGAGCTGTTGTTTGGGGATGAGATTTGCGAGGATGAGGCAACCGGGAAGGGGAAGAAAAGGAAAAAAAAGCCAAGGTCACCATCATAGACAAATTCGTCTATGCTCCCCTTCCTGGGGCCCCCCTGTCCCGTTGTGTGGAACCCGCTACCCACCCCAGCTCAGGCCCTGTGGTGGGTCCGCAGCAAGGGAGCGGGGAGAGGAGAGTCTGCCTGGGTCTGGGTGCCATGCCTAGTGGTTGCAGCTCGGACTCGGGCAGCGATATGGAGAGTGTCGGTGCCGGTATTATTGATGGTGGTGGTGCTCGGGCCCAGTCCTCTGGGGCAGGAGGGGCTGGCCCGACATCTTTAGTCTATACAGCCGGGGCTGCATCTCCGGCGGCGAGAGCTGGGGTCTTTGGGCCTCCCACACGCAGATCTGCTAAGACTGGATCACTTTTTTCAGCACTCTTCTCCACACTGACGCAAGTGACGACGAAAATCGTTCCTCCTCAGGAACCCCAGAAGAGCCCCCCCTATTGAAAGTACAAAACTGGGGGTGAAAACCATATGCCCCAAAAAACGGGGACTTACCAGTGGACTCGCTCCGCCTATTGTTAAGAGCGAACTCCGCCAGAGGCAAGAAAGAAGCCCAGTCCTCCTGGTTCTCTGACACAAAACACCGGAGATATGTCTCCAAGCTCTGGTTCAGACGCTCTGTCTGACCATTGGTCTGCGGATGAAAAGCCGATGAAAATGACAACTGCATCCCCCGCCGTGTACAAAATGCCTTCCAGAATTTGGACACAAACTGAGACCCCCGATCCGACACCACATCGGAGGGTACCCCGTGAAGTCTCACAATCTCCCCAATGAACACCTGCGCAAGAGTTTTAGCATTAGGAAGAGCAGGAAGAGTGATAAAATGTGCCATCTTGCTGAACCTGTCCACTACAACGAGTATGACTGTTTTACCCGAAGATGGCGGGAGGTCCGTAATAAAGTCCATAGACAGATGAGTCCACGGACGCTCCGGGATCTTCAAAGGTAAGAGGGCCCCAGACGGACGGGTATGTGGGGTCTTAGAGCGCGCACAAACCCCACAGGACGCGACAAAAGTTACCACCTCCCTATGCAAGTTAGGCCACCAAAACCGGCGCGAGAAGAGATCCACAGTTGCTTTACTCCCTGGGTGTCCTGCCAAAGCTGAGTTATGGTGTGCCTCGATCACCTTTTGTCGCAACTGATCAGGAACAAACAGTCTCCCTGGAGGTCCAACAGGGGTGTCCCCCTGAGCCTCCAATACCTCCTCCTCAACCTCAAAGCATACTGCCGACACCACCACCCCCTCCTGAAGGATAGGAACCGGGTCATCCGTCTTCCCAGCCCCAGGGAAACTGCGAGATAAGGCATCCGCCTTTACATTTTTTGACCCAGGACGATATGTGACAACAAAATTAAACCTGGTAAAAAACAACGACCACCTAGCTTGTCTGGGATTCAGACGTTTTGCAGACTCTAAGTATAGCAGGTTCTTGTGATCGGTAATGACGGTGACGGGGTGTACTGACCCCTCCAAAAAATGACGCCACTCCTCGAAAGCTAACTTAATGGCCAAGAGTTCCCTATTGCCGACATCGTAATTTCTCTCAGCGGATGACAATTTTTTAGAGAAGAAGGCGCACGGACGCCACTTACCAGGGGACGGACCTTGAGATAATACCGCTCCCACCCCTACCTCAGAAGCGTCTACCTCCACAATGAACGGCTGTGACGCATCTGGTTGAATGAGTATGGGTGCCGAAGCAAAACATTTTTTCAAGGAGGAAAACGCTTGACAAGCCTTGTCAGACCACCTTGAAAAATCCGTCCCTTTTTTAGTCATGTCTGTGAGAGGTTTAACTATGGACGAGAAATTACGAATAAATTTCCGGTAGTAGTTAGCAAACCCCAGGAAACGTTGTAATGCCTTAAGATCCTCTGGCAGATCCCACTCAAGAACTGCCCGTACTTTCCCAGGGTCCATACGAAAACCGGATGCTGACACCAGGAATCCTAAAAACTGAAGTTCCTGTACGGCGAACACACACTTTTCCCAATTTGCGTACAGTTTATTATCCCACAAGATCTGCAACACCTGTCTAACATGCTCCTGATGAGACACAAGATCCGGTGAGTAAATTAAGATGTCATCCAGATATATGACAACAAACTGTCCCACCAGGCGGCGAAAGATGTCATTAACAAAATGTTGAAACACCGCCGGGGCATTAGTCAGACCGAATGGCATGACAAGGTTCTCATAATGCCCCTCCGGAGTGTTAAACGCCGTCTTCCACTCATCCCCCTCCTTCATCCTAATCAGATTATACGCCCCCCTGAGATCCAACTTAGAGAACCATTTGGCGCCCACGATCTGATTGAAGAGGTCAGGAATAAGTGGGAGCGGATACGGATCTCGGACCGTAATCCGATTAAGCTCACGGAAATCCAGGCAAGGGCGTAGGCCTCCATCTTTCTTCTTCACAAAGAAGAATCCCGCGGCCACCGGGGAAGATGAAGGTCTAATATGCCCCTTAGCCAGACTCTCCGAAATATAATCCTTCATGGCCTGCCTCTCAGGACCAGAAAGGTTATACAACCTAGATTTCGGTAACTTGGCCTCAGGGAGCAATTTTACAGAACAGTCATACGCGCGATGAGGAGGTAGTTCTTGACACCCTTTCTCCGAAAATACATCCTCAAAGTCCACCAGAAATGGAGGTAAGGCCCTAGGCGCGACCGCACCGATGACCGTATTCATGCAGTTTTTATTACAGAATTCACTCCACTGGCTTATCTCTCTGGATTGCCAATTAATAACTGGGTTATGCTTAGTTAATCAAGGAAGGCCCAACACTATAGGAGTGGGAAGACCCTCCAACACATAACACGACAACAATTCTTTATGTATCGCCCCCACTCGAAGATCTATGTTATGCACGGCTTGCAAAAAACTACCTTGACCGAGAGGCCTGGCGTCGATCGAGAATATGGGGATGGGTTTAGCCAATACACTCAGTCGCATACTTTGAACCTGGGCAAACCGAGCGTCCACCAGATTAGCTCCGGCTCCACTATCCAGAAGAACAGATATCCTCTCAGTTCTCGTACCCACCACCACCTCCGCCGGTACGAGAAATTGAGACGGACCTGGGGATGAAATACTTACTCCCAGATTGTCGCCCACCACACAACCTGGAATCAATAGTTTTCAGGCAACTTCTCACTCTGCAAAGGACGGGATGGACACCCCCCAATAAAATGTCCCTTTCTCCCGCAGAATAAACACCTTCCTGTCTTGCGGCGCACTGCCGATCCCCTCCCTCGGAATGATGTCCCTCCTAACTGCATAGGCTCTTCTGGACTGACCAGGGGAACCTCCATATAAGGGGACCTAGTAGAAGGTGGAGTCATCACAGGGGGCGGAGTTACCCCGCACCTCTCCCGAAGCCGTCTGTCAATACGAATAGCAAGGGCCATAGGAACTCCAAACAGAATTCCTCCGCCGGACGATCTCCCTGCTGTATCTTACGTAACTTAGATTCAGCAAGGGAGACCCGATCCGGGTCATCATATACAAGACCCAGAGCTGCGAAAAACCTATCCACTGACTGGAGGGCCGGGGAGCCCGTGGGGAAGCGAGAACGCCCATGATTGGGGGTCCCCTTGTAGGAGGGAGATGACAATTCCCACCCTTTGATCTTCACTCCCCGATGACCGAGGTCGCAGCCGAAAGTACAATTTACATGCCTCCCGGAAAGCAAAAAACTTGTCCCGCCCTCCAGTGAACCTGTCTGGGAGAGCTACTTTAGGTTCAGGTCCGACTTGCTCCAGGGGGTACAAAACATTGGACTTAACGTCCGCCAGCTCCATGGACAAACTCTGCAACTGCCGAGCTAGACTGACTACTGGATCCATGGTGGCTGGAGAGAATCTTTAGTATGGTCGGTGAAAATGTCACGCTGTCACTGTATACAGGAGGTCCGGGGTCTATGCTGACCCTAAGCTGGGGTCCTGACTAATCCCTCTACCTGGAGGTACTGTTGATGGTACAGAGGTCCAGGCCGCCAGTGTAACCCTATCTCCTGTGAATCCCTGACCCTCAGTAATCTAGTCCTGAGAAGGACCCTGATCACCACCACAGGGGACGGGAAGGTAAATGCCTACACACAGTATAAGACAAACGAGACAGTACAAGGGGTAAAACAAAAGACCACCTTGCATACAAAACTCACTCTACAACTACAGAGGGAACACCAACGGGTAAGGAGATAAACAATAAAGCGAGGAGGGGAAAAAACCACACCAGGTACTCTTCACTTCAGACTTCACAATACCACGATCCGCTCTGCTGGTCTGCATGAATGCTTTCACCGACACTTCCCTAGCAGACTGGCAGGTATTTGAAGGAAACCCATTACTGCAGCATTAACTGCAGCTGGGTGAGGCTGGGCCTCGTCTAGCACAGAGAGAGGGAGAATTAACTCCCTCACTGCCGAAAAACACCAAGCACTAGAAACTCAGCTGTGAGAAGTCAGGTTGTGTAATCACGACGATCTTCGTGGCGACACACCCGTGACAATCCCTTCCTCGGCGTTCCTAGGGAGGGACAGGATCCTGGTCTTCTACCAGGGGCAGCCGAAGGTCTGCCACAAGTGCAAGCTGCAAGGTGCAGAAATGTGCCTTGTGTGGTGGGGTAGGTCATCTCGCCGCATTTTGCAAGGACATTCGGTGCCACCTGTGTGGTGACCTAGGTCACCCGTATAGCCGCTGCCCTCGCTCCTTTACCAATGCCGCTTCAGGCCCGGTGGGGGGGGACCGTAAGGGGGCAACCCCTGGCGGTGCAACCTCTGCTGTGGCAGGTGGTGGTGGCGGAGGGGCCAGTGAGGAAGGACAAGGCCAATAGAGGTCCCTCTTACCAGAGGAGACAGGAAAAGCGCCACGGGGTGAGGGGCGGGGAGAGCCACAGGCAACTGGGTGATGCCTGCCCCCCCTCTAGGCCGGTGGCCGGTGTCTCTGAGGCCCCGGGGGATGAAGAGGTATGCGAGGAGATCAGGAGGATGGAGAGGGAGGAAAACCTGACTGACTCCGACAACTCCTCCCAATATGAAAGTGTGGATGAGGAGGTCACGGATCAGCCTACAGTAGAGAGGGGTGATAAAAAGCATGCCGGAAGGAGGAAGAAGAAAATGGTCAAGCCTTCCAAACCTCCTCCCCCGACTGTCAGTATGCCAACGGAAGGGCTCACCGGCTCCCCTCTGATCGCCCTCTCCAACCGGTACCAAGCCCTCGACGACCCTGCTGAGACGGAGGTCGGGGCGAAGGGGCCGGGGGCGGCATCTGGGTGGCCTTCAGGGGATGGCGGACTCCGTCCCCAGGGGACGCCATTTCCTCTGGGGGGGTGACAGACCTGGAGCCCGGAGGCAAGGAGACCATGGGGATGGATACCTCATCTTCCCTAAAACGGAAGGGATCAGACCCCTCTTCGGAGGGGAAAGAAGGGGAAGACGGGGTGGGGAAGAAGAAGGCCATCTAACCCAATCACCCATGATGGCGGAACTCACCCCGTTGACTCTGGCGTCCATTAATGTCGCCAGTATTGAGTCAGATGCGGCCAGATTTGCGGCCTTTGATTTTTTCACCCGATTTGAGGCTGAAATTTTGTTTTTGCAAGAGACCAGACTAACAGACATGGGGGCCATCCATAAAGCCAGGAGGTAGTGGAGGTGTGGGCCCTCATACTGGTCTCTTGCGGCCGAGCCGTATAGCGGGGTGGCGGTCCATTTTAAGACCGCGGAGGTGGAATTGCCGACGGGTTATTGAGATAGAAATGGGGAGGTGCCTGGTCTTAGACGTTTTCATGAGGGGACAGGAGCTTCGGCTCATAAACATCTATGCTCCACAATCCAGGTGGGACCGTAAATGTCTCTTCATGAAGATCAAGCCCTTTCTTTTTACAAGCCGGCAGGTGGTCTTCGGTGGGGATTTTAACACCATTACGAGATCCCGTGATGGGGGGGTCCCGGAGGCCACCTGGCTTATGATAGTACAGCATTAAATAGTATAGCTAGCGAAACTTGCCTGGTGGATGTCCACATCCGGCACACCCCAGGTCACAGGGGTTTCACCTTTCATAGAGGTAGCTGTAGGTCTAGGATAGATAGGTTTTTTTGAAGTAGGATGCCATCTTTTCTGCAGTGTCCGCCGTTGAGGTGGAATTCTCCGATCACTGTTTAATTTTCTTTTCTCTGAATGTTACAGAGACACCCCGGATGGGAAGAGGGCTGTGGAAGCTGAATTCATCCCTCTTGGAAGAAGCGGAAGTGAGAAAGTCCTTTGAGGAATTTCTTCAGCGCCAGGTACCGCTTTTGGATCTCTGTAGCAGTAAGTCTGAGTGGCGGGAGATCTTCAAAGAGAGAGTGGCGGGGTTCTTCCATCAGCTCTCGAGCCTCAGGAGTCTGAACAGGCACTGCTTGTATCAGGCCTTGAGGAGGAAACTCGAGCAGCTCGTCTCGACTGGGGGTGACCGTGAGGAGATCTTCAGGGTGAAGTCTTTGCTCAAGAGGTGTCAGTATGATAGGCACACATCTTTGGTTTTTGAGAGGGATTTGGGGAGGTACCGCTCGCCCGACCCTTACAGAAACTGTAAGTGAATTGTAAAATGGTGACAGGACTGATCGACAGTACGGGTTCCCTGAACGGATCCAAATCAGGGATCCTGGAGGTGGTCAGATCCTTTTACTCATGCCTCTTGGGAAAGAGGGATCTGGATCGAGACGGGATGTCGGCTTTCCTGGCTGAGACCATTCCTGAGCCAGGAGATGACCCCTCTCTTGATGTTTTGGTAGAGGCAATCAGGGAAGAGGAAGTGGCCTGTTATGTTTCGGTAGCTGAGGAGGACAGGAACAAAAGAAGGGCAGCCGAACACCTGAGATGTTGGTAACTGATGGGTTGCAGATTCCTAAACTAACGACACAACTAGAGGTAGCCGTGGAGCGTTCCTACGTTGATCCTAGACGCCTCGTCACAGCCTGAGAGATAACAACACCTAAAGGCAGAAAGATGAAAGCTATCTGCCCCGGAGCAGATCCCCAAAGAAAATAGGAAGCCCCCAAACATATAATGGCGGTTAGACAAGATGAAAACACAAACATAGGCAGAAAATAGACTAAATAGGATAGGACAGGAGAGATTACTTTCTGCAACCCAGAAAACCCTACAAAAAATCCAACAATTCTGATTACAAAAATACTGAGATCACACGATCTCGCCACCCACTAAATCAGTTCTCAGTGTGAACAAAAACCAAGCCGCAGCCGCTGAAAAAACAGGAAAAAGCAAATGAGCAAATAACAGTGGCTGCAGAAAAACTGTGAGGAGCTCAGGCCCCAGGAGGGGACCTGGCTGACCTCCACAAAAGTGCAGAAAACAATGCAAAAAGCAAGCACAAAAAGAAGAGCAAAAAATATCTTATCTGAAAGCAGGAGATGCAGGCAGGACTCCAGCAAACTTCCAAATGAACCAGGAACCACAATTGAGACAAGAACAATTGATCATCGGCATACATCATGGGAGGGAACCTCCCTTATATCAGACCAGTCCGTGATTCCAGATTGCCACTCCTCACTGAAAGGTTCAGTACTGTCTGGAACCACCAGAGGGAGCCTCTGCTCAGAAACCATCTCTAGCACATTCATAACACTGGCCATTGATGGGCTTCGGCCCAAAAAATCGCCAGGTCCAGATGGCTTAACATCCTAGTTTTACAAGACCTTTAGGGACTGCTTGGTCCCCCTCTTGACTGAGGTGTTTAATGAGTGCCTTTCCTCGGGCGCTCTTCCCAGCTCAATGAGGAGGTCAGCCCTGATTATCCTATCAACTGGTAAAGACTCGTCCCGTATTGAGAATTGGCGTCCCATAGCGCTTCTCAGTGTGGACCGGAAGGTTCTGGCAAAGGTGCTGTTTAATCGGCTGGTGAAGTTTGCACCCCGGCTCCTTTCGGGGCTCAGCACTGCTCTGTTCCAGGCCGCAGTACTTTTAGTGCTGTGCTCGGTGTCTGAGAGGCAGTGGAGCAGGGCAGGGCGGGCACTGGAAGGGGTACTTGCTGTTCTTAGATCAAGCGAAGGCCTTTGACCGGGTGAATCACGAGTACCTCTGGTCTGTCCTTTTGAGGTACGGTCTGCCTGGGAGGTTTGTAAATTGGTTAGAGACCTTATACCAGGGGGCTTAGACTTTTCCACTCGTGAACGGTTGGGTTGGTCACCCTTTTGAGGTGAGTTCAGGGGTCCGCCAGGGTAGTCCTCTGAGCCAACTTTTATACGTGTTCGCGATCGATCCCTTCTTGAGGAGGGTAGATCGTGGACCGTTGTGGGAGTCGGGATGGACCGGGCGGAGCCGGGGGCCACTCTAAGGGTGGTAGCGTACGCTGACGACGTCTCCCTCTTTGTGTCCTCGGGAGAGGAGGCGGATTGGGTCATGTCTGAGGTCGAGCGCTACTCGGAGGCGTCCGGGTCCATGATCAACCGGAAAAAGTGCGAAAGTCTCTGGCTGGAAGGGGGAGATCCTAGTTTTGATCTCCCGGACACCCTTCCAGGGCCCCAGACCTCCGCCAAAATCCTAGGCATCGAATTTGGCCCCGGGGACTACCCCCAGCAAAATTGGGAGGGCAGACTTAAGATCGCCGCCCAAAAGGTGGACTAGTGGAAGGGTTGGTCTTTAACCCTGAGGGAAAGGGTCAACTTGGCCAAAGGCTTTCTGCTTCCCTTGTTAATATTCCTGGGCAGTGTCTTCGTCTTGCCAGAACCTCTCTGGACACGGGTCTATAGCCTGTTCTTCCAGCTGTTATGGGGGAACAGGCTTAACCTAATTAAGAGAGAGGTCACGTACCGTACGAGGAGACTAGGTGGGTTGGGTATGGTCAACCCGGTGGTGTTTCTGATAAACATTTTTCTTAAGATCAATGTTGCCAACCTCTATTCAGAGACTGCTCCTCCATGGGTATTCTCCTGCAGGGGTTGGTTTCGGCCTTTCTTCCAGGAATGGGAGAAAGGAAGGCAGGTGAAGGACCTGCGCACACCACACGGACATCTCCCGGCTTATGCTACCCCGGTTCTGAAGGTGATCCGCCGGTGGGGTCTGGGAATGTGGGAAATCAGGACCATGTCAAGGAAATTCATTGACAGCAGGGTTCTGTTGACCCATTTCCAGAAGCCCCTGGTGCTCAAGGATTGCCCAGGCCGGGATCTGGAGGTTGGGCTTGGGTTATTAAATTCCAAGCGGATCCCCTTGAAGTTTTGGGACTTGGCCTGGCGCTGCTTCCATGGGAGGCTGTATGTAAGGGACAACCAGAAGTGCAGGAGCTCTGATGATCGGGGTTGTCCCCGTGAGGAGTGTGGCGACATGTTGGAAAGCATGGAGCACTTCCTTCTTCAGTGTCCCTTTAATACAGGGGTCTACAACAGGGTGGGTGCTTGTATAGGCTGGCCTAGGCTGGCGTCCCTTTCTTTATCCGGAGTGGGCTTATGGGGCATTCAGATCCCTGGGTGGCCGAGAACGGAGCACTTTATTCCTAGTTAGTGTAGTCATTAGGTTCCACACTTGGAGTGCACGGAGTTTAGTTTCCACGCAGCGGAAAGTCCTCCCTCAGGATGAGGTGGTTAGAAACATCTTGGGTGACCTGGGGAAGGTGCGCTCTTTGGAGTTCGAGAGGCTGGGTGCGAGGAGGGCCTCTTGGCTTTGGAGGGGTTTCTCCTTTAACGTGGTCTAGGGAGAGCTGGTCTATGTGAGATTGTTGGTAGGGTAAGATAAGGTGGTGTGGGTGTTGAGGGAGAGAAAAGTAGGGACAGATAGGTACAGGGAGGGCCAGTTTAGGGATAGCTAGTTAGTTATGATAAGCTAGGTAGAGTAGGGATCGGTAGGGACAGGTAGGGATAGTTAGGGTCAGTTTCTTTTCTTTTAGGGTCAGATTTAGTTTGTGAGGGACAGGGTGCGTGTGTTGGTGGTTAGGGATGGGGCCTCCTAGGACTCCAGTTTCCCGGGGGTGGGCTGGTGTGTGGCACATTTAGCTTTTTGTTTTGTAAATTCAGGAAATAATGGATATTGGGCTTGCAGGCGCTGAACTTGGGCCTAGCAAGTTATGTGGTCAGTGTATTGTGTTGATGTTTATAAATGTTTATAATGTTGTGTTTAAAGTAAAGTAATGTAATGTAGTGTTCTTGTGTGGTAGGTCTGTTAATGTTATGTTTTGTATATAAGTGTAAATAATTATATGTTTGGGGGGTATAGTTTAGGTTGGGTGGGGGTTTTTGTGTGGGGGGAGGGCATGGAACTTGCCATGGATCCGAGGGTTGTAAATTTCTAAGGGCATAAACTTTCATTGACCCATCAAGCTTGCAGTGAAAAGGGTATGAACTCATGGACCTGTGGTGTGGTGGGGGAAAAAAGCAAAAAAGAAAAAAAAAATAGAAAAAAATAAATAAAAATTTTTGTGCATGTCTTATTGTGTATATAGTAGTGTATATATAGGTTGTGTTGTATGTGAGTCGCACATACAGGGCTTGGGGTACTCGGCACCGAGCCCGTTCACTTCACTGGGGGATGTCACGGGTAGCGCAGCTCGGTCTGTTGCCCTGGGCGCTCACTAAAAAGGGGGGTATTTACAGGGGACTGTAGAAATGTTCGTGATGCCACCTGTGGTTTCTCATCAGGGTGACCAGCGCTGCAGGGTGAATCCTCTGAGGGGTTGTTACTGGGCAGCAAGGTGTTAAGTCTCCCACAGGCGAGACTGGTCCCTCGAGGTATATGGCGGTGCAGGGGTGCAGGGCAATGAGGCAGACACACACAAGACAGTCTCTTTCTGTACCTTTACTGGTGTATTTGCAGGCACGTCCCGGGAAGCTGCTCAGGGTGGAGGATGCACGTCCAGTAATCCACTGAGTAGGTGTAAGGCCTCCTTACGTCTTCATATGTGTGAGCTTCTAACTTGCATAAAGCTAAGTTTAACTCCATGTGAAACAGCTACGCCCGGCTGACATTGTGGTAGAGCCTTCTTTTGGACAGAACTAAGTCTCTATCTGCAGCGTCCTGCTAGACTCCTGTTCTTCCTGACCCCGGTTACGTATCAGCACTGTTGGGCCCCTCTGCGACCTGAAGTCCAGCAGGGTCTCCGGTTTTTCCCACTAGCCGTGAAGGTACTAGCAAGCTCGGACCCGGTGTCCGGTAGTGCAGAGTGGAGGTAAGCCATCATTGCTATTCATCTTCAGTCACTCTCTCTTTCCCTTTTTCCACTTGCCTGTCGTCCTACTCACACCTTTAACATAAGCACAAGCAGCAGTAGATGTCAGCTTCCTTCTCTTCACCGCTCTCCAAGCGTCGGCACGCTCGCTCTCTAACAATACCTCAGTTGACTCGGTCTTACAAAAACTGCAGTTCCCTTTCCTTCACTTCCTTCTTAGGCTCTGTCCGAAGTAGCTATCAGGACCTTCCGTCAGACTGATCTGTGCACACTTCGAGAGTCACTTTCCACTTCCCTAGGGAACTATCAGTCTGCACGTTCTGAGGTAACTTTCCTCTCCAACACGCTCTGACACAGACTAGTGTAATCTGAGCTCTGACAGGAATCCTCTCACTCCGGTGTTCTGAGGAGATCTGATCTGTCTGAGGTACAACCAACAACTAGCTAACGTTCAGCTAGACTGTCTTCAACTTTCTGACTGCTCTATCTCTCCACACCCTTATATACCTGCGTACTCTAAAGGGCTCCCTCTGGTGGCACCAGGAAAATGTGAAGTGTGAATGAATATCGGGTGATTGTGAATTACCTTTTTGTGCATCCTCCTGGGTAATATGTGGCACCAAGCGCAGCTGGGCTACACATCCCCCCCTAGTTAATATCAGCACTCCCGGGCTGAAAAAGAAAACAATTTTTATACATAACAATAAACATAACTCATCCCTTGCGGGAGGTAAGGACACTTCAAACGTTACAATGTGTACAAATTAGCAATAGAAAAATATCAAATGCTTTCACACAATAAATACAGGATTCTTGTGGAGGACCCGTACCAAACCTCCCACGGTGGTCCTGGGTGGGCTGCAGGACTTCTTTGCTGCAAACCTCACTCAAGGCCACACCATACGGGTTTTTCTTCTGAGGTAGAATGGCTTACGTAAAACCAAGATGGGGCACTGAGTGCCAACTATTTACAATACAGTTCTGTGCTGCAAGAGTCCTCAGCACGCAGTCCTTCAAAATAGCATTTCACATATCACTATCACATTACCCAACTGGGGTATACTACTACAGCATGTAAACATTATCATCATATAACATTCTCAATAAAGTGCAATTCTCTTCATAACTTTGTACAGTTCAGTAAACCCTGTCTGGGTCCTACTGGTCTTCTTCAAATATGGTAGCACCTTCCACACCTGGGGCTGGAAGCATGCGGTGCGCTCTGGAACGCATCACTAAGAGATCGTGTCCTGCTACCAGTGTCTGAGTAGCTACAGTCTTCTTTTCAATTTTTACTTTGCGACCTGCTTGAGGCCTGACAGGTGCCTCTTCTAAGTACAGATTTGGCTCAATAGGGGTCGCTGTAGCAGTCGCTGTGCTCTGCAGCGTTTCCAATGGTGACGCATGTGCATGCAGTGGCTCAGTAGGGGACGCACTTGCAATTGTTGCGCTCTGTTGCGTTGCAGAATAAGACGCAGGATAGGATGTAGGTGCGCGGGCCGGGCGCTGATCTGACTGAGGCTTGGGACGCTGAGACACGGGGTACGTTTCCGGCTTCAGGGACGGGGTCGCTGACTCGGGAGAAATTCAGGGCATACCACCCCTTAAGACCCCAGTGCCGCGTGTAGGTGACAACATCCCCAATAAGCAGATCCCTTCCCGGGTGCCCCTCTGGCAGGTGAGACTCCACATCCCTGCAATTGACAAAGACCTCCTGGTACAGGCCTGGTTCGTGGATGAACCCCCAGCCTCCCTGTAGTTTAAAGTCTCTAATGACCCCCTGGCGCCGCGGTTGCCGGAGCGTACCTTTGTCTCACCTGACGTTCTCTTTGTCAGCAAGATCTTTCTCCCGGTACCTCTGGCGAAGCTGCTGCGCCTCTCGCTGCTCCTGCTGCTGTCGCTGCTCATGCTCCCGGCGTCGCCACTCGTTCTCCTTCTGGGCGGCGTATTCCACGTCGTCCAGGTACTCCATCTCCTCCCAATCAATCTCCACTGCATCAGGCAGGATTCCTTCCGTCGTCCCTACCGGGGGACTGCATTCCGCTGCGGCCTCTGGTTCCAGGCCTGGCTGGCATTTCGGTCCGGGCAGGGCTTCCTCAGCCTCCTTCCCTCCTGCCGCGTCCTCGGCAGAGTCAGGATCAGCTCTTTTGGGGCCGGCCTCCGGTTGTTCATCAGCCGCTGGGTCCAGTGGTGGCGCGGGTGGCATTTGCGCATCTTGAGGGGAGAGCAGTGGGTCCCACAGCAGCCGCTGTTTCAGGGCACGCCAACTTTGCTCCATCGCCTCCACCTCTGCGCGGTGTCGGGCTATATCTCTTAGCACCGCATCCACTTCTTCCACACAGTAGTTCATTTCTTCGTCCTCCCGACCTGGGGAAGGTTCGAGTACAGGCTGCACCACTTCAGGGAACGGGGTCTGCGCACCGCCATTCCTCCACATAGTGTCACGCTGTATAGCAGATATATATATGTGATGTCAGTAATCTATATCAAAAGGGCAACATACTATATAACATGCGCATAGATATATGATAACATAGATTTTACCTGACAGAATGTCCAAAGGGTCAAAACGGAATCCGTTATACGCTGTCTCCGGCTAGAGGGTGACCGGGGTCTAAGCTGACCCTAAACTGGGGTCCTAACTAATCCCTCAACCTGGAGGTACTGTTAAAGGTACAGAGGTCCAGGCCACCAGCGTAAACCCTGTCTCCTATCAATCCCTGCCAACTGTATTCTAGTCCTAAGAAGGACCCTGAATACCACCAAAGGGAATGAACAGGTAACGGTTAATGAACAGAAAGACAAACAACAAAGACAAGAAATAAAGTAAATAAAGTCTTACATACAACACTCACACACAGTAGGAACACCTAAGGTCTCAGAGAAAAACTATAAGCTGTAAGAGTAAAAACAACTAAGGAGCTCTTAGCTTAAATATTCTCAGAACCGATCCAGTCTGCTAAACTACATGAATGCTTTCACCGGCGTCTAACACCCAGACTGGCAGAAATATAAAGGAAACTAATTAGAACATAATCAAAAGCAGCCGGGCGAGGCTGCACCTAGCCTTAGCAAAGAGCTAGGAAAAATTAACTCTCTCATTACCAAAAAACAAAGAAACAGCAGCTCAGCTGTGAGAAGTCAGAATGTGCAATCGCTACGATCTTCATGGCGATGCACCCATGACAGTACCCCCCCTTCTACGAGGGGCCTCCGGACCCTCATGACCAGGTCTGTCAGGGTGAGTTGTGTGAAAGGTCCGAACCAATCGATCTGCGTTAACATCAGACGCAGGGACCCACGTCCCCTCCTCAGGACAATACCCCCTCCACTGAACTAAGTACTGAAGGGATCGGCGACTGAGACGTGAGTCAATGATTTTCGACCCATGAATTTCCACGTTATCATTGACCACCACTGAAGGAGGTAGAGGTGACGGTATGACTGGTGCCACATACTTTTTAAGTAATGACTTGTGAAACACATTATGATTTTTAAACGTAGGAGGGAGGTCCAGACGAAATGCCACAGGATTAATTATGGAACTGATCCTGTACGGCCCGATGAATCTGGGACCCAACCTCCAGGAGGAAACTTTACGTTTTATATTCCTGGTAGACAACCAAACCAGATCGTTCACCTTCAGATCTAGACCAGAAACTCTCCTCCTATCAGCCATCCGTTTGTAACGGTTCCCCGTAACCTTCAGTCTTAAGCGATCTGGAACTATCAGTCTCCCTGGAAGTCCCACAGGGGCGTCCCCCTGAGCCCCCAATACCTCCCCCTCAAGCTCAGAGCATACAGCTGACACTACAACTCCCTCCTGAGGAATAGGAACCGGATCATCCGTCTTCCCGGCCCTTGGGAAAGTACGAGATAAGGCATCAGGAAGCAACTTTATTGAGCAGTCATATGCGCGATAAGGAGGAAACTCTTTACACCCCTCCTCTGAGAACATCTCCCCAAAGTCCTCCAGAAAAGGAGACAAAGTCCTAGGCACAACCGCACCGATGACCGTGCTCATGCAGTTATTCTTGCAAAATTCACCCCACTGGCTTATCTTTCTGGATTGCCAATCAATCACTGGGTTATGTTTAGCCAACCAAGGAAGTCCCAACACAATAGGAGTAGGTAGACCCTCCAACACATAACAAGACAATTGCTCTTTATGTATTGCCCCTACTCGAAAATCTATGTTATGAACAGCTTGTACCAAGCTACCTTGACCAAGAGGTCTAGAATCAATAGAGAGTATAGGGACCGGTTTGGCCAATACACTCAGTTGCATACCATGCACCTGGGCAAACCGAGCGTCCACCAGATTAGCCCCGGACCCACTATCAAGAAAAACAGAAATCCTCTCAGTTCTAGTACCAATCACCACCTCCGCAGGCACGAGAAACTGAGAGGGATTTGGGGACGAAATACACACTCCCAGGTTAACTCCTTGGCTCAAAGAGGTCCGGGATGGACACCCCCCAACAAAATGTCCCTCTCTCCCGCAAAAGAAACACCTTCTAGTCTTGCGGCGCACCGCCGATTCCCTCCTACAAAATGATGTCCCTCCCAACTGCATGGGTTCCTCAGAACAGACCAGGGGAACCTCAGTATAAGGGACTTTAGTAGTAGGTGGAGTCATCATGGGGGGCGGAGTTACCTCGCGTCTTCCCCGAATTCGTCTATCAATGCGAATAGCGAGGGCCATAGCAGCCTCCAGTGATGGAGGAGAATCATACTGAGCCAACACATCTTTTAATTTGTCAGACAACCCTTGACAAAACTGGCTCCTAAGAGCTGGGTCATTCCACTGAGTATCTGTTGCCCATCTACGGAACTCAGAAGAATATTCCTCCGCTGGACGATTTCCTTGCCGTATTTTACGTAACCTTGTTTCAGCAAGGGAGACTCGATCCGGATCATCATATACCAGACCCAGGGCAGTAAAAAATCGATCCACTGACTGGAGATCTGGGGAGCCTGGAGGAATAGAGAACGCCCAAGATTGAGGGTCCCCTTGTAAGAGCGAGATAACAATTCCCACCCTCTGCTCTTCACTCCCAGATGACCGAGGCCGCAGCCGAAAGTACAATTTACATGCCTCCCGGAAAGTAAAAAATTTGTCCCGCCCACCAGTGAACCTGTCCGGGAGAGCAACCTTAGGTTCAGATCTGGTTTGCTCCGGGAGGGACAAAACCTTGGACTTAATGTCTGCAAATTCCATGGACAACCCCTGCAACTGCCGGGCCAGCTGGGCTACTGGATCCATGACAGCTGGGGAGAATCTTTAGTTGGGCCGGTGAAAATGTCACGCTGTATAGCAGATATATATATGTGATGTCAGTAATCTATATCAAAAGGGCAACATACTATATAACATGCGCATAGATATATGATAACATAGATTTTACCTGACAGAATGTCCAGAGGGTCAAAACGGAATCCGTTATACGCTGTCTCCGGCTAGAGGGTGACCGGGGTCTAAGCTGACCCTAAACTGGGGTCCTAACTAATCCCTCAACCTGGAGGTACTGTTAAAGGTACAGAGGTCCAGGCCACCAGCGTAAACCCTGTCTCCTATCAATCCCTGCCAACTGTATTCTAGTCCTAAGAAGGACCCTGAATACCACCAAAGGGAATGAACAGGTAACGGTTAATGAACAGAAAGACAAACAACAAAGACAAGAAATAAAGTAAATAAAGTCTTACATACAACACTCACACACAGTAGGAACACCTAAGGTCTCAGAGAAAACTATAAGCTGTAAGAGTAAAAACAACTAAGGAGCTCTTAGCTTAAATATTCTCAGAACCGATCCAGTCTGCTAAACTACATGAATGCTTTCACCGGCGTCTAACACCCAGACTGGCAGAAATATAAAGGAAACTAATTAGAACATAATCAAAAGCAGCCGGGCGAGGCTGCACCTAGCCTTAGCAAAGAGCTAGGAAAAATTAACTCTCTCATTACCAAAAAACAAAGAAACAGCAGCTCAGCTGTGAGAAGTCAGAATGTGCAATCGCGACGATCTTCATGGCGATGCACCCATGACACATAGTGACTCCTGTCCTTCCGCCATCTCACTCCAGGCCAGACCGTGCTTCCCATCTGGAACAATCTGGTCTTTTCTGTGGAGTCGGGACTTTCGCTTTCTCTTCTTAGCATAGAGGATGAAGAGGAGGCGGATCTCCCTTGCAGTGGGGCAGGCTCGGACATTATAATAGCATTTAGACAGGGCGCCCATCACTTTCGCGCCACAGGGGGGGGCACGCCCACGAATGCACGCCCTTCTTCACCAGCGCCTCAAGGCGCGAATATGGCGGCAAAATGGCGGAAAATGGCACCAAAATTCACAAAACAGCAACAGTCTTTTTGCACATAACAGTCCACTTTAGGCACACAGGACTCACATTTTGCGAGCTTCGGATCCTGTTCGTGACGCCAGGTAGATGAGTCGCACGTACAGGGCTTGGGGTACTCGGCACCGAGCCCGTTCACTTCACTGGGGGATGTCACGGGTAGCGCAGCTCGGTCCGTTGCCCTGGGCGCTCACTAAAAAGGGGGGTATTTACAGGGGACTGTAGAAATGTTCGTAACGCCACCTGTGGTTTCTGATCAGGGTGACCAGCGCTGCAGGGTGAATCCTCTGAGGGGTTGTTACTTTGCAGCAAGGTGTTAAGTCTCCCACAGGCGAGACTGGTCCCTCGAGGTATATGGCGGTGCAGGGGTGCAGGGCAATGAGGCAGACACACACAAGACAGTCTCTTTCTGTACCTTTACTGGTGTATTTGCAGGCACGTCCCGGGAAGCTGCTCAGGGTGGAGGATGCACGTCCAGTAATCCACTGAGTAGGTGTAAGGCCTCCTTACGTCTTCATATGTGTGAGCTTCTAACTTGCATAAAGCTAAGTTTAACTCCGTGTGAAACAGCTACGCCCGGCTGACATTGTGGTAGAGCCTTCTTTTGGACAGAACTAAGTCTCTATCTGCAGCGTCCTGCTAGACTCCTGTTCTTCCTGACCCCGGTTACGTATCAGCACTGTTGGGCCCCTCTGCGACCTGAAGTCCAGCAGGGTCTCCGGTTTTTCCCACTAGCCGTGAAGGTACTAGCAAGCTCGGACCCGGTGTCCGGTAGTGCAGAGTGGAGGTAAGCCATCATTGCTATTCATCCTCAGTCACTCTCTCTTTCCCTTTTTCCACTTGCCTGTCGTCCTACTCACACCTTTAACATAAGCACAAGCAGCAGTAGATGTCAGCTTCCTTCTCTTCACCGCTCTCCAAGCGTCGGCACGCTCGCTCTCTAACAATACCTCAGTTGACTCGGTCTTACAAAAACTGCAGTTCCCTTTCCTTCACTTCCTTCTTAGGCTCTGTCCAAAGTAGCTATCAGGACCTTCCGTCAGACTGATCTGTGCACACTTCGAGAGTCACTTTCCACTTCCCTAGGGAACTATCAGTCTGCACGTTCTGAGGTAACTTTCCTCTCCAACACGCTCTGACACAGACTAGTGTAATCTGAGCTCTGACAGGAATCCTCTCACTCCGGTGTTCTGAGGAGATCTGATCTGTCTGAGGTACAACCAACAACTAGCTAACGTTCAGCTAGACTGTCTTCAACTTTCTGACTGCTCTATCTCTCCACACCCTTATATACCTGCGTACTCTAAAGGGCTCCCTCTGGTGGCACCAGGAAAATGTGAAGTGTGAATGAATATCGGGTGATTGTGAATTACCTTTTTGTGCATCCTCCTGGGTAACATGTGGCACCAAGCGCAGCTGGGCTACACATATGTATGGCCAGTAGTGTTGAGCGATACTGCTCGATATCTAAAAATATTGGATCGGAATGGTATCGCCGATATCACTAAATATCGTCGATATCCGATTCCGATACCGGAAGTCCAATGTAAGTCTATGGGAACCAAATATCGACATTAAAAAAAAACCATTCTTGCCTTGTTGGTTAATTGTACATGAAGGAAAACAACAAAGACTAATGTAGAATGTATTGGGGGAGGTTGAGGAGACAATAAAGCCATACATGTTTAACCCAATGCATTGGAATAGCATTAACCCCTTAGTGACAGAGCCATTTTGCAGCTTAATGACCGGGCCAATTTTTACAATTCTGACCACTGTCACTTTATGAGGTTATAACTCTAGAACGCTTTAACGAATCCCGCTGATTCTGAGATTGTTTTTTCGTGACATATTGTACTTCACGTTAGTGGTAAAAAATTTTTATCTGACTTGCGCTTATTTATGAAAAAAACGGAAACATGGCGAAAATTTTGAAAATTTAGCAATTTTCAAATTTTCAACTTTTATGCCCTAAAATCAGAGAGATATGTCACACAAATTTCTTAATAAATAACATTTCCCACATGTCTACTTTACATCAGCACAATTTTGGGAACAAAATTTTTTTTTGTTACGAAGTTATAAGGGTTAAAAGTTGACCAGCAATTTCTCATTTTTACAACACCATTTTTTTTTAGGGACCACCTCACATTTGAAGTCACTTTGAGGGGTCTATATGATAGAAAATACCCAAAATGGACACCATTCTAAAAACTGCACCCCTCATGGTGCTCAAAACCACATTCAAGAAGTTTATTAACCCTTTACGTGCTTCACAGGAACTGAAGCAATGTGGAAGGAAAAAATTAACATTTAACTTTTTTTGCAAAAGCTTTACTTCGGAACCAATTTTTTCTATTTTCACAACTGTTCAAAGAAAAAATGAACCACAAAATTTGTTGTGCAATTTCTCCTGAATACGCCGATACCCCATATGTGGGGGTAAACCACTTTTTGGGCGCACGGCAGAGGTCGCAAGGGAACGAGCGCCGTTTGACTTTTTCAATGCAGAATTGGCTGGACGCCATGTCGCGTTTAGAGAGCCCCTGATGTGCCTAAACAGTGGAAACCCCCCACAAGTGACCCCATTTTGGAAACTAGACCCCTTAAGGAACTTATCTAGATGTGTGGTGAGCACTTTGAACCTCCAAGTGCTTCACAGAAGTTTGTAACGTAGAGCCGTGAAAATAAAAAATCATATTTTTTCCACAAAAACAATCTTTTCACCCCAATTTTTATTTTCCCAAGGGTAACAAGACCCCAAAAGTTTTTGTAAAATTTGTCCTGAGTACGCTGATACCCCATATGTGGGGGTAAACCACTGTTTGGGTGCATGGCAGAGCTTGGAAGGGAAGGAGCACCGTTTGACTTTTTTCAACGCAGAATTGGCTGGACGCCATGTCGCGTTTATAGTGGCCCTGATGTGTCTAAACAGTGGAAACCCCCCACAAGTGACCCCATTTTGGAAACTAGACCCCCTAAGGAACTTATCTAGATGTGTGGTGAGCACTTTGAACCTCCAAGTGCTTCACAGAAGTTTATAACGCCCGGGCGTGAAAATA
Source organism: Oophaga sylvatica (assembly GCA_033576555.1). Taxonomy (NCBI): domain Eukaryota; kingdom Metazoa; phylum Chordata; class Amphibia; order Anura; family Dendrobatidae; genus Oophaga; species Oophaga sylvatica. The sequence goes on along the minus strand of JARQOD010000003.1, from coordinate 32,046,237 downwards.
AAAAATCATATTTTTTCCACAAACCTGATCGTTTAGTCCCTAATTTTTTATTTTCCCAAGGGTAACAGGAAAAATTAGACCACAAAAGTTGTTGTCCAATTTGTCCTGAGTACGCTGATACCCTATATGTGGGGGTAAACCACTGTTTGGGCGCACGGAAGGACTCGGAAGGGAGGGAGCGCCATTTGACTTTTTGAACGGCACTGCGTTTTTGGAGACCCCCTCATGTGCCTAAATAGTGGAAACCCCTCAATTCTAGCTCCAACCCTAACCCCAACACACCCCTAACCCTAATCTCAACCCTAACCCTAATACCAACCCTAATTCTAACTCTAACCCTAATTGTAACCCTAACCCTAATTGTAACCCTAACCCTAGTTGTAACCCTAACCCTAATTCCAACCCTAACCCTAATTATAACCCTAACCCTAATTATAACCCTAACCCTAAGGCTGGGTTCATATTGCGTTTTACCAGCCCATTCAACACATAGCGTTGACGGGCTGGTAACGGTATAGAATAACGCGATCGCGTTATGCTATACTCACTAGCGCAGAGGAATCAGCCATGATTCATTTGCGCTAGCGGTGACGGAGCCCAGACGCTGCAGGCCGTGTCCGAGGCTCCGTCACTGAATGACGGCACGTCGCGAACGCATGCCGCTTTACGTAAAGCGGCATGCGTCGCGATGCGCCCTCAAATGCGGGTGAATGGCAGCGTTAACGGACTGCGTTACACCGCGTTATACCGCGGTGTAACGCAGTCCGTCTAACGGACTGCCATAACGCAATATGAACCCAGCCTAACCCTAACGCTAATCCCAACCCTAATTATAACCCTAACCCTAATTATAACCCTAATTATACCCCTAACCCTAACCCTAATGGAAAAATGAAAATAAATAAAATTTCTTTATTTTATTATATGTACCTAACCAAGGGGGTGATATAGGGGGGTTTATGTACTGTTTTTTTTATTTTGATCACTGTGATAGTTTATCACAGTGATCAAAATGTACTTTTAGAGAATGAATGAATATTTTTTTGAATTTGCCACCAGGCAGATTCGGCGGGCGCACTGCGCATGCACCCGCCATTTTTTCTGTTACTGGAAGAAGACGCCGGCTGAACGGAGGCCAGGGGGAGGACCGGAGGCGAGGGGGAGGATCGGACCGCACCGGGGGGGGATCGGAGGACACGGGACCCCTCCAGGTACAGGGGGAGGGTGAGATCGGGGGTCCCGGGACACTATTTCTCTCCCCTCTGATGTGCGATCACATCAGAGGGGAGAGAAATTTACAGGCAGGGATCGCAGCATTGATTTCTCTTTTGCGATCGCCAGTATATGGTGATCGCAAAAGAGTGGTGATTGGGGGGGCCCCTATTATGTTCTCTGGGGTCTCGGCTACCCCAGGCAGCCGAGACCCCAGAGAAAATGGCCCATCCCCCCCGTCACCTCGCGGCGGGCGCAGCACTCGTGCGCCCGCCATTTTAAAGCATGGCGCCGGCACCGGGGGACACCGGAGGGCCCTGGGGCCATGAGGAGGGTTCGGGGGCCACAGTGGGGTTCCCGGGGACCCTTTTTCTCTGTCCTCTGATGTCCGATGACATCAGAGGACAGAGAAATTAAATGGCACTTTTTTTTTTTTTTTTTTTTGCGGTCGCCGTTATAGGGTTAATAACGGCGATCGCAACATCGGTCTCGGTAAAAACCGACCCGATTCATGTTCTCTGGGGTCTCGGCTACCCCCGGCAGCCGAGACCCCGGAGAAAATGCGCCTCTGGGGGGCGCTATTCACTTTTTCCACAGCGCCGTTAACTAACGGCGCTGTGGTTTAAGTACCCTTAATGACCGCCGTTAAAAGGCGTATCGGCGGTCGTTAAGGGGTTAATATATTTTTTTTTGGAAATACGTTTGGATTGACTAACAAATTGACAATGTTGTTAACCTTTTTTCTATTTTGGCAAATATGTATGTTTCACAACTTCCATGCTCTTCACCTTTTTAACTTTTGCCAGTGCCACACTTTCTCCTTCATAATCTTCAGCAGCAGCATCATCTTTCTCATCAAATTATTCTTCATCTTCACCTTCTTAATCTTCTTCTTAAACTTCTTGCTATTCATGTTTTTGTTTACATTACTCATATTGTTATTATTAAACTAATTAATCTTCTTCATATTCAAATTCTTCATCTTCTTCCTCTTCATCTTCTTCATCATATTCTTATTTGTGACAGAGATTCCTGTACTTGTAATCTGTAAAAGTATGAATTGTTCATCCTTCCGTTCTTGCTGTCACAAAAGATTTAAATTACAACAGTATTTGTCCGTGTTCAGGTTAGCCTGCAGCAGCAGGCATTTTCCAGGGGCACCACGAGGAGGAACGGACTCACCCCCATACACTGCTTAGTCTTCTTCTGCTTAGAATTTAGAGCATATATTTTGCTCTTCATTTTGGTCTTATACTTCATGTTCTTCTGCTTTTTGATCTTCTGCTTATTGTTCTTCTGTCTCTTGTTCTGTATCTTGTAGTTTGTCTTAACCTTCTTTGTCCTGTTGGTGATCTTCTTCTGGGTAATCTTTTATTTTTTCTTTGTGATGGTGTTCAGGCTGGTTGGCTTCATGCTCGTCGTCCTTGTTGTCGTCATCTTCTTCTGGGTGGTCTTTAAGGTCGTCTAATTTCCGAGAAACAGCTGACGTTACTGGAACCCTGACGGGTATCAGATGGAGCAAGAGACAATGGAAGTAACGAGGACCAGCTGACTGTGCTGGAACCCGGACGGGTAGCAGAAGGAAAAGAGGCAATGTCACAACCGAGTACCAGCTGACGTTACTGTGACACGGTTAAGCAGGAGGTACCTGTGCTCCAAAGCACTACCAAGGACCAGCAGACGTTGGTGGAACTCGGATACGGAGATGGAGGCACCTAGGCCAAAGGCACTGGGGAGAACCAGTTGACGGTACTGGACCCCGGACGGGTAGCAGAAGGAAAAGAGGCAATGTCACAACCGAGTACCAGCTGACGTTACTGTGACACGGTTACTAAGCAGGAGGTACCTGTGCTCCAAAGCACTACCAAGGACCAGCAGACATTGGTGGAACTCAGATACGGAGATGGAGGCACCTAGGCCAAAGGCACTGGGGAGAACCAGTTGACGGTACTGGATCCCGGACGGGTAGCAGAAGGAAAAGAGGCAATGTCACAACCGAGTACCAGCTGACGTTACTGTGACACGGTTACTAAGCAGGAGGTACCTGTGCTCCAAAGCACTACCAAGGACCAGCAGACGTTGGTGGAACTCGGATACGGAGATGGAGGCACCTAGGCCAAAGGCACTGGGGAGAACCAGTTGACGGTACTGGACCCCGGACGGGTAGCAGAAGGAAAAGAGGCAATGTCACAACCGAGTACCAGCTGACGTTACTGTGACACGGTTACTAAGCAGGAGGTACCTGTGCTCCAAAGCACTACCAAGGACCAGCAGACGTTGGTGGAACTCGGATACGGAGATGGAGGCACCTAGGCCAAAGGCACTGGGGAGAACCAGTTGACGGTACTGGACCCCGGACGGGTAGCAGAAGGAAAAGAGGCAATGTCACAACCGAGTACCAGCTGACGTTACTGTGACACGGTTACTAAGCAGGAGGTACCTGTGCTCCAAAGCACTACCAAGGACCAGCAGACGTTGGTGGAACTCGGATACGGAGATGGAGGCACCTAGGCCAAAGGCACTGGGGAGAACCAGTTGACGGTACTGGACCCCGGACGGGTAGCAGAAGGAAAAGAGGCAATGTCACAACCGAGTACTAGCTGACGTTACTGTGACACGGTTACTAAGCAGGAGGTACCTGTGCTCCAAAGCACTACCATGGACCAGCAGACGTTGGTGGAACTCGGATACGGAGATGGAGGCACCTAGGCCAAAGGCACTGGGGAGAACCAGTTGACGGTACTGGACCCCGGACGGGTAGCAGAAGGAAAAGAGGCAATGTCACAACCGAGTACCAGCTGACGTTACTGTGACACGGTTACTAAGCAGGAGGTACCTGTGCTCCAAAGCACTACCAAGGACCAGCAGACGTTGGTGGAACTCGGATACAGAGATGGAGGCACCTAGGCCAAAGGCACTGGGGAGAACCAGTTGACGGTACTGGACCCCGGACGGGTAGCAGAACGCACCCATGAAAATGTAAGTTGACAGGACGCAAGCTGTCCGCATTTACCGAATCACACAGTCCTACAGTGGGTGCTTGTCCTATTGTCACAATGGAAATTGCCTTTATTTACATATCCCACAGCACACATAGGAATCACCTAAACTGCAGGCACCATAGAGTCGGCTAACCCGAATGCAACACGACAGCACAACTTATTGGAGGATAATTGACGTTCACACTGCCAGGAAACAGCTGTCGTGCTGTAACCAGGCTGGCCAGGAGTCAGTACCCCTGCCAATTACTTACGAGCAACAAATGGCGGTGTTGTAGCCCAGGGAGTAGAGTTCAGGTGGTAGAAAGATGAACATAACAGGAGACATGGAAAACGTTGCCAAACAGTTATTTAATCTGAAAACGGACAGGCAAATTCAGGTGAGATCCATGCCTTGTTCATTTTCAGAAAAGTAAGCCGGTCTACATTCTCTGAGGATAGTCGCATGCGACGGTCTGTTACTACACCACCTGCAGCACTAAAGACACGCTCAGATAATACACTGGCAGCAGGGCAAGCCAGCACCTCCAATGCATACTGGCTAAGCTCTGGCCATGTATCCAACTTAGAGACCCAAAATTTGAAAGGGGAAGAGGCATCTGGGAGTACACTTAGAGGGAAAGCCAAGTAGTCTGTCACCATCTTACGGAAACGTTTCTTCCTGGTGACTGGAGCCGTCTCGGATGGTGTAGACCTTGCTGGCGCTGTCACAAAACTTTGCCACATTTGTAATATACAGCTCTTGCCCTGTGCAGAGGCACTGCTTCTGCTCCCTCTTGTTGTAGAGGTGTCTACACTGCCTCGACGCACAGAGCTGCTTTGTAAAGCAGTAGCAGCAGCAGCAGCTCTCTCGGCTGGAATGTACAACAGTATGGATTGCACCAGTGTGTCTTGGTACTCCTGCATTTTACGTTCCCGGTTCACCGGTGTGATGAGGGTTTGTAAGTTGTCCCGGTAGCGAGGGTCTAGGAGGGTGTACACCCAATAATCTGACGTGGTGAGAATGTGGGCGATGCGGCGGTCGTTTCTCAGGCACTGAAGCATGAAATCAACCATGTGCTGCAGACTCCCAACTGGCCAACAAAGGCTGTCCTCTGGAAGAGGCGTCATCTCTGCCTCCTCTGCATCACCCCACCCTCGCTCTACATACTGACTAGAGCGTTGTGTACCTCCCTCTGTAGGGATTTCTTCCTCCTCCATTGACTCCTCCTCCTCCTCCTCATCCTCCTCACAAAGTGAGCCCTGCCCAGCCCTTTGTGAGGAAACACGTTGCGCTGACTGTCCTGAAGGTAATTGAATTTGTGACTCCTCATCCTCCACCTCTTCCAAAACCTCTTCCTTTAGTGCTTTCAGTGATTTCTGAAGCAGGCAGATAAGGGGGACAGTCATGCTGACTAGTGCATCATCTGCACTCGCCATCCGCGTTGAGACATCAAACGCACGCAAAACGTCGCAGATGTCCTTCATAGAGGCCCACTCAGTAGTGGTGAAGTGTGAACGGCGCAAATTGCGAGTTGATTGCGCCTGTTACAGCTGATACTCCATTACTGCTGGCTGCTGCTCACACAACCGCTCCAACATATGTAACGTGGAATTCCACCTGGTGGGTGCGTCACATATGATGCGATGTTCAGGAAGGCGAAATCTGACTTGCAGAGCTGCAATGCGCGATCTGGCCATGCTGGAACGTCGCAAGTGAGCGCACTCTAGGCGGACCTTATGCAGCAGTGCATCAAGATCCGGATAGTCCCTCAAAAAACTCTGCACGACCAAGTTGAGCACATGTGCCAGACATGGTATGTGAGTGAGGTTGCCAAGGCCCAGAGCTGCCACCAGATTTCAGCCATTGTCACACACTACCAAGCCTGGCTGGAGATTAGCTGACAAAAACCACACGTCGCTCTCCTGCTTGATGGCATCCCAGAGCTCCTGCGCTGTGTGTCTTCGATTCCCCATGGAAATTAATTTCAGGACGGCCTGTTGACGTTTGGCCATGGCTGTGCTCATATCGGTCGCAACAGGTAAGCGTTCACGGGTCCATGTGGAGGTATACCGTGACAGCTCGTGCAGCGATGATTCTGAGGAACTGGAGTAGGAGGAGGAATCAATGTGTACAGACTGGATTCCTGCAATCCTTGGAGTTGGCAGAACACGTACAGCGCCACTGGCAAGATCTGTACCCGGCTCCACAACATTGACCCAATGGGCAGTGAGGGAAAGGTATCGTCCCTGGCCATGGGTACTGGTCCACGCATCGGTGGTCAGGTGGACCCTGCTACTGACGGCGTTTAGTAGCGCATGTTTAATGTTTCCCTCGACATGTTTTTGCAGAGCAGGGACAGCTTGCCTGCTGAAATAAAATCGGCTTGGCACATTATATTGTGGGACTGCCAATGCCATAAAGTTCCTGAAACTGTCAGTCTCCACCAGCCTGAATGACAGCATTTCAAGGGACAGGAGTTTTGCAATGCCAGCATTCAGAGCCTGTGCTCGTGGATGGTTTGCCGAGTATGGCCGTCTTTTATCCCATGCCTGTTGTACCGATGGCTGTTTTTTGTTCTGGGAGTGTGACGATGACTGTGAACTTGCTGCTGTGGGTGGAATAACAGTTTGTCTATGGACAACAGTGACCGAGGTTCTTCCATGGAGATCCTGTGAGGAAGCCGAACCAGGTGTGTGTGAGCTGGAGGTAGAGGCTCGAACACGACCTGAAGATATAGGTGCTGCTGTAGGTTGGCCTACATCTCCAGTGTGTCTTTGTAACTCAGCTACGTGCTTTGTCCGTACATGTTTCCACATATTTGTGGTATTCAGGTTACTGATATTTTTACCTCTTTTAACTTTTTGCTTACACAGCTTGCATTGAACATAGCAAATATCATCTACAAGTCTGTCAAAAAAGGACCACGCAGTGCAAGTCATGGGAGCGCCAATTTTGACATTTCTAAGAGAACTGCTCTCAACAGGTGCCAAACTGGAGGCTACAGGCAAGCGAGTCTGCAGCCTACCTCTCCCTCCTCTTTGTACCGTTGGGACAATCTCTTCCTCAGAGCTGCTCCCACTACCTTCCTGTTGCTCACGCCATGTTGGGTCTCAGACTTCATCATCTCCACTACCCTCTTCCAACACCTGCTGCTGTTGGATGGTCTGGGCAGCACCATGCTCCACAAAACCTGGCACCTGAGTCTCATCATCATCATAAGATGCGTTCTGCGGTGTGCTGTCCATCGGCACTGGCTCACCCGCCTTTCAGATTGAGAGAGACACAGCTGTTGCGCATCACTGCATACTCCCTCTTCTTCAAATTGCAGAATGCTGCTTGCCTGTGCCCGTGTTTGCGAGCCAACAGATTCTGAGAACAGAAGCAGAGACTCAGCTGGCTCCTGTACAGAACTCTCTGACTGCCTGGGCAATTTGACAGGCGGTGAACAGACAGATGGTTGCTCAACAGTGTTGTGTTCCTGAGAGGAGGTGGAAGGAATTGAAGTCGATGCATTGGCTGCCATCCAACCAACAACGGCTTCAATTTGTTCTTCCCGCAGCAGGGGGGCACGCCGAGCTCCTACCAAAGTGCGCATAAAGGAACGCTCATGGGTAAAACTGGTGGATACTGTGTCACTGAGGGCGGCAGCAGCCACAGAATCCCCACGTCCTCTCCCTGCTGAAACTCCACGGCCACGACCACGTGCCTTACTCACTGACTTCTTCATCTTGGTAGATTGATAAAGAAAGTCAGAAAAGTTATAAGGCCTAAGTGTGGTTATTACGCAGAGACTGAAGTGAACACTGAAACGCAACTGTTCACAATCTGTGAAAGGCTACTCCTTTGTCTACTTCTATAGTGTTTGCAACCAATGTATTGGATACGGATGGAAGCGCGTCACACTAATAGATTATATTTTAAATGGAATGGAGCAGAACCAATTGGAGATAAATGAAAAGGATGAGGCACTGAGACACGCTCAGCAGAGTACAAGCAGCAGTGCTTGAACAAGTAACTGGAGCGTGATGTGCACTCAAAAAATAAAAAACACAGACTGAAGTGAACACTGAAACACAACTGTTCACAATCTGTGAAAGGCTACTCCTTTGTCTACTTCTATAGTGTTTGCAACCAATGTATTGGATACGGATGGAAGCGCGTCACACTAATAGTTAAATTGCATGGAGCTGCAAGAATTACACTGAAGAAAAAAAAAGAGAGTCTGTGAGTGACACGTGCAGATGCCTACAGACAGCGTTGCATGCAGAGCAAACTGCAGCGTCACCTGCACTCTCACACACCTTGCAGAGCTGTTAAAACAACACTGCAGGCAAAAGGAAGCTTTACACAGCGGTTGGTGCTAGCCTGCCTACAGCACAGTACACTAAATCGCAATCTCTAACTGTCCCTCAGAGTCAGCACAGCAGCGTTCTGTCCCTTACTGAATTCACAGCACAGTGACGCTAAAATGGCGGCGGCGCCTTTTATAGTGCATTCTGACATCATTTCAGCATCCAATCACAGCCATGCCATTAGTTAACATGACCGCAGCAGTACAGGATGTGCCCACACTTCTTAGGATTCCTCATTGGCTGACTAAAATCACATTGCCTCGCAAAGAATTATGGGAACTTCCGATTCCGGTATACGATATATGGAAAATATCGGAATTAAATATCGAAAGGCCGAAACAGCGAATATCGGCCGATACCCGATACTTGCAGTATCGTATCGCTCAACACTAATGGCCAGGTGAGGCCTTTTTCCTTTCTTTTGGGGGGTGAGTGTGTGTCAGTGTGTGTGCATGTTTCTTTTAGGCTAAGTGCACACGATCAGGAATAATTGCGTTTTTTTCGCGGTTTTTTCCGCTATTTTCCGCGGTTAAACCGCGAACAAAACGCAAGCATTAAGCATTCTATACGTTTTAATTGATTCCGCATGTTTTGTACACATGTTGCGTTTTTTTCCGCGAAAAAAACGCTTAGCGGAAAAAAAAAGCAACATGTTCATTAATTTAGCGTAACCGCGGTGATTCCGCCGCCATAGGAATGCATTGAACCGCTTACTTTCCGCATGTGGCTATGCCCACTATGCGCAATGTAAGCGGTTCATGTGCGGATGGTACCCAGGGTCTGGAGCAGAGGAGACTCTCCTCCAGGCCCTGGGTACCATATCCCTGGTAAAACAATAATTAAAATAAAAAATAATGATATTCTCACCTTCCGGCGGCCCCCGCAGCTTTCCCGCGGCCCCCGCAGCCTTCCCGCCTTCAGCGACGCTCCCGGCAACTTCCGGTCCCAAGAGTCCTTTGCGAGAATCACCCAGATGGCATAGCGGTCTCGCGAGATGCTACGTCATCGGTGTGATTTGTCGCAATGCACTCCTGGGACCGCGAGTTGCCGGGAGCGTCGCTGAGAGGCGGGAAGGCTGCGGGGGCCGCGGGAAGGCTGCGGGGGCCGCCGGAAGGTGAGAATATCATTATTTATTATTTTTTTTATTATTTTTACATTAGATCTTTTTACTATTGATGCGGCATAGGCGGCATCAATAGTAAAAAGTTGGTCACACGTGTCAAACATTATGTTTGACTCGTGTGACCAACCTGTCAATCAGTTTTCCAAGCGATGCTACAGATCGCTAGGAAAACGCTAGCATTCTGCAAGCTAATTACGCTTGCAAAACGCTATTATTCTGGCGGGAATCAGCATAAAAAAACGTGCGTATTTCCTGCGGGAGAAGTGCGGGATTGCCGCGGAAATTTCCGCGGCAATTCCGCAACGTGTGAACTTAGCCTTATGGTTTATATATAATTTTGGTTAGGGGTAATGCTCCTGCTGTTCCTTTGGAAGCTGTAATAGATTTGAATGACTAAGGACTGTGGACTTTTTGGTTTATTTGATGCTGGTTACTTATTTTAGCGATGTTTTATTTCTGTACAGTTTGTTATTTATTATGATGTATGTTTTGTTTATATTTTTATAATAAAGAGTTGCATCCACTGAGGCCCTGATCATGTGACCCCTGACTCCTCCCCTCCTGTGACCTCATCACAGGTCCTGTGTACAGAGCATCCATATATGTGGTGTGCGGCTCTGCAGGTGGAGGTAGGTGCTGGAGACTCCCCATTACTGGGCACAGAACAGCCATATATGTGGTGTGCGGCTCTGCAGGTGGAGGTAGGTGCTGGAGATTCCCCATTACTGGGCACAGAACAGCCATACATGTGGTGTGCGGCTCTGCAGGTGGAGGTAGGTGCTGGAGATTCCCCATTACTGGGCACAGAGCAGCCATATATGTGGAGTGCGGCTCTGCAGGTGGAGGTAGGTGCTGGAGATTCCCCATTACTGGGCACAGAACAGCCATACATGTGGAGTGCGGCTCTGCAGGTGGAGGTAGGTGCTGGAGATTCCCCATTACTGGGCACAGAACAGCCATATATGTGGTGTGCGGCTCTGCAGGTGGAGGTAGGTGCTGGAGATTCCCCATTACTGGGCACAGAGCAGCCATATATGTGGTGTGCGGCTCTGCAGGTGGAGGTAGGTGCTGGAGATTCCCCATTACTGGGCACAGAACAGCCATATATGTGGTGTGCGGCTCTGCAGGTGGAGGTAGGTGCTGGAGATTCCCCATTACTGGGCACAGAGCAGCCATATATGTGGTGTGCGGCTCTGCAGGTGGAGGTAGGTGCTGGAGATTCCCCATTACTGGGCACAGAACAGCCATATATGTGGTGTGCGGCTCTGCAGGTGGAGGTAGGTGCTGGAGATTCCCATTACTGGGCACAGAGCAGCCATATATGTGGAGTGCGGCTCTGCAGGTGGAGGTAGGTGCTGGAGATTCCCCATTACTGGGCACAGAACAGCCATATATGTGGAGTGCAGCTCTGCAGGTGGAGGTAGGTGCTGGAGATTCCCCATTACTGGGCACAGAACAGCCATATATGTGGTGTGCGACTCTGCAGGTGGAGGTAGGTGCTGGAGATTCCCCATTACTGGGCACAGAGCAGCCATATATGTGGTGTGCGGCTCTGCAGGTGGAGGTAGGTGCTGGAGATTCCCCATTACTGGGCACAGAACAGCCATATATGTGGTGTGCGGCTCTGCAGGTGGAGGTAGGTGCTGGAGATTCCCCATTACTGGGCACAGAGCAGCCATATATGTGGTGTGCGGCTCTGCAGGTGGAGGTAGGTGCTGGAGATTCCCCATTACTGGGCACAGAACAGCCATATATGTGGTGTGCGGCTCTGCAGGTGGAGGTAGGTGCTGGAGATTCCCCATTACTGGGCACAGAGCAGCCATATATGTGGTGTGCGGCTCTGCAGGTGGAGGTAGGTGCTGGAGATTCCCCATTACTGGGCACAGAACAGCCATATATGTGGTGTGCGGCTCTGCAGGTGGAGGTAGGTGCTGGAGATTCCCCATTACTGGGCACAGAGCAGCCATATATGTGGAGTGCGGCTCTGCAGGTGGAGGTAGGTGCTGGAGATTCCCCATTACTGGGCACAGAACAGCCATATATGTGGAGTGCAGCTCTGCAGGTGGAGGTAGGTGCTGGAGATTCCCCATTACTGGGCACAGAACAGCCATATATGTGGTGTGCGACTCTGCAGGTGGAGGTAGGTGCTGGAGATTCCCCATTACTGGGCACAGAACAGCCATATATGTGGTGTGCGGCTCTGCAGGTGGAGGTAGGTGCTGGAGATTCCCCATTACTGGGCACAGAACAGCCATATATGTGGAGTGCGGCTCTGCAGGTGGAGGTAGGTGCTGGAGATCCCCCATTACTGGGCACAGAACAGCCATATATGTGGTGTGCGGCTCTGCAGGTGGAGGTAGGTGCTGGAGATTCCCCATTACTGGGCACAGAACAGCCATATATGTGGAGTGCGGCTCTGCAGGTGGAGGTAGGTGCTGGAGATTCCCCATTACTGGGCACAGAACAGCCATAGATGTGGTGTGCGGCTCTGCAGGTGGAGGTAGGTGCTGGAGATTCCCCATTACTGGGCACAGAGCAGCCATATATGTGGAGTGCGGCTCTGCAGGTGGAGGTAGGTGCTGGAGATTCCCCATTACTGGGCACAGAGCAGCCATATATGTGGAGTGCGGCTCTGCAGGTGGAGGTAGGTGCTGGAGATTCCCCATTACTGGGCACAGAACAGCCATATATGTGGAGTGCAGCTCTGCAGGTGGAGGTAGGTGCTGGAGATTCCCCATTACTGGGCACAGAACAGCCATATATGTGGTGTGCGACTCTGCAGGTGGAGGTAGGTGCTGGAGATTCCCCATTACTGGGCACAGAACAGCCATATATGTGGTGTGCGGCTCTGCAGGTGGAGGTAGGTGCTGGAGATTCCCCATTACTGGGCACAGAACAGCCATATATGTGGAGTGCGGCTCTGCAGGTGGAGGTAGGTGCTGGAGATTCCCCATTACTGGGCACAGAACAGCCATATATGTGGTGTGCGGCTCTGCAGGTGGAGGTAGGTGCTGGAGATTCCCCATTACTGGGCACAGAACAGCCATATATGTGGTGTGCGGCTCTGCAGGTGGAGGTAGGTGCTGGAGATTCCCCATTACTGGGCACAGAACAGCCATATATGTGGTGTGCGGCTCTGCAGGTGGAGGTAGGTGCTGGAGATTCCCCATTACTGGGCACAGAACAGCCATATATGTGGTGTGCTGCTCTGCAGGTGGAGGTAGGTGCTGGAGATTCCCCATTACTGGGCACAGAACAGCCATATATGTGGTGTGCGGCTCTGCAGGTGGAGGTAGGTGCTGGAGATTCCCCATTACTGGGCACAGAACAGCCATATATGTGGTGTGCGGCTCTGCAGGTGGAGGTAGGTGCTGGACAGGGTCGGCTCCAGGTTTTCGTGGGCCCCGGGCGAAAGAGTCTCAGTGGGCCCCTTTAACACATACCACAATTCATGATACACAGATACGGCAGGGAAATATAGGTGTAGTACAATGCCAAACATTTCACTTAATACATGAGTGATAGCTATTGTAAATTCTACAATAGCTCAAAAGACAAACAGTATATTCCTCCATACAGTATTATGGGTACCACATAGTGCTCCATACAGAATAATGAGCCCCATATAATGCTCCAATAGGCCCCATTTGATGTTCCATATATAATGGGCCCCATATGTTGCTCCAGTATATGATGGGCCCCATATATGATGCTTCAGTGCATGATGGGCCCCATATAATGCTTCATATATAATGGACCTATATATGATGCTCAGGTATATTATGGGCCCCATATAATGCTCCATATATAATGAGCCCCATATATGATGCTCCAGTGTTTGATAGGCCCCATGTAATGCTCCATATATGATGCTGCAGTGTATGATGGGCCCCATATATGAAGCTGCAGTGTATGATGGGCCCCATATATGATGCTGCAGTGTATGATGGGCCCCATATATGATACTCCAGTGTGTGATGGGCCCCATATATGATACTCCAGTGTATGATGGGACCCATATGATGGTCTCCATATATTGAGCCAAACATAAAAAAAAAATGAAATACCTCTCCTCACTGGCCGCTGCTCTGCTCGAGGCACCGGCCCCCGGTACAGGCACCGGGCCCCCATAGCATGCCGGTGTCCCCGACTGTGAGTGGGCCCCCCCGCCTGCTCAGGGCCCCGGCACTTGCCCGGGTGCTGACACCAGCCCTGGTGCTGGAGATTCCCCATTACTGGGCACAGGGGGCTGTAACCCCTTCAGTGCTGACACTCCTGTGCCCTCTGCCTCCCTTATCTCTTTCCTCCCATGTCTCTGGACCAGGTTTTCCTTATTACGGGATGAGTTGTATTTTGTCGCCATTTTCGGCTCCGTATAATGTAACTGATCGGCTTCTCCGTATATTTGGTGAGCAGGAGACAGACGGCCGCTCCTCTGTTACCTCTCAGTAATAAATATACAATTACTGTGATAACTATTATTATTTATCGGCCTTCAGCTCGATCTGGAGCCATGATGACTTGATGGATGAACGATCTGTAGGAAGAGGAGAGGGGGATATTGAGGTCACCGCACCTTGCAGTCCATTGCTGGACAGTGAAATCCGTGTGGAGGGTGCCGGACGCTGCTGAAGTTCAGCCAAATAATGAAAGTGTGAGGAGGAAAGAAATCTGCACATCCATCCAACAATAGATAAAATGTATTGTAAAATCTTTACAAACATGGATTTGAGATATAAATACAGCTGACGCGTTTCTGGCATCCTGTGACTAAGGGCACTTGGCGCCTGAAATGCATCAGGTCTTCTTTTATATTTTTGGAATCCATGCTTTTAAAGATTTTACAATACATTTTTGATATGTTTTATCTATTGTTGGATTGCTTTCCTCCTCCCAATTTCACAATCTTTCGGAAGATCTACCTTGTGCGAGCCTAGATCGGTCCAGCAGGGACTTCTCCACCGTTACGTTGATGGTATCAAGCCGTTGGGATGATACAACCATATTTACTACAAAACAAATTTACTGCAACATGATGGAGAGGAAAAAACAAAGGAAAGAAAACCTAAAAATGCCCATCCTAGGGCAAGATAAATACATCTGGAGGGTACCAGGTGGTGAAGGATGTCTAAGGTTAGTTTCACACTAGCGTTCATCAGAGCTGCGTACTTCCTCCTTTCTTCCTCCTTTAAGCCCTGCCCACTTCCACACCTCTTCCTTTCAGCGCCGCCTACCTCTGCATGCATCCTGCGTACCCTATCTTTAACATTGGGTACGCAGGCCATGCGAATATATGTGGATGCCTGCGCATGCATCATTTTGATGCTGCGCCGACCGCAACAAAATGCAACAGCCCTCCGCAGCCCTGCCGAACGTTAGTGTGAAACTAGCCTAACACATATACTGTGACAGGGTCACTGGCACAGTTTGTTGAAGGGAGATATGTGTCACAAATATTACTTTCTACCATGATCTAAAACCCATAAGTGTCTCTCCAGCATCCTATGTGCTGAAGGGGTTAACCAGCCATGATAAGGGACTGTGTTTTTGGTGAGTAGGTGAGAGATGAGCGGGATGACTATTCATCATATCTCCACCTCAAGCATGTGGCTGGGGAGTTAAATGTTCAGCCACAGTTTATTTCTCTGTGTTGTGATTTGGAGAGGAAAGTCTCCAGACGTGGCTCCAGGAGGAGCTGAGGACTTTGAGTGTTCCCTGCGGGTGAATCTTGCAGAAAAAAGGACTCTATTGGACTTTATCTTTTTGTTTTGCCATTAGGCCAGAAAGGCCATCTTTATTTTGTTCAGCCCTGCTATGGTTTATGCTGTGCTCTAATAAACCAGCAGGTGTTTTAGCTACAAGGAGCCTTCCTGTGCTTACCTCTGCTAGCAGCCAAGTGAGTCAGCCCCTCGCAATATAGATAAATACATACCAAAGCATTATTGCACAAAAAAAGTAATTCTATATAATGCTCTTGGCTTTACAACTCAGTTCAAGGACCTCAAGGCTGCTGTAAATGGAAACCTAAGGGTATGTGTGGAGAAACGGGGGGGGTCGGCAGGCACCCAAGTCTGCTAGCCGTAACTGCATGGACCAGGGATCGTCCCGTCTAACACCCGCTCCTGTTAAACGTGGGCATAACACTACGCAGGGTTAGGGTAAAACAGTGTGGCAATACTTTATTGAGCCACAACACCTAATAGCAAACAGAACAATCCCAATAATTACCCCAAAATGGTGCACATTACAGGGCCTAACCCTTCCGCTGACTCGCCTGGATAATGGTAGATGTTACGTCAGAGCTCCCAGGGTCGATATTCCACCTGTGATATACACACAGAGAAGAGATATTGACAAGCGTAGGGAGATGACGAGAACACTCCATAGAGTGCGTAGAAGGTCCAAAGCCAGTTGACACAACGTCACAGCTCCCAGGGTCGCTATTCCACCTGAGATATACACAGAGAAAATATAACAAATAGCGTAGGGAGGTGACAGTTCATACTGTCCATACAAGGTCCAAAGCCAGTTGACACAACGTCACAGCTCCCAGGGTCGCTATTCCACCTGAGATATACACAGAGAAAATATAACAAATAGCGTAGGGAGGTGACAGTTCATACTGTCCATACAAGGTCCAAAGCCAGTTGACACAACGTCACAGCTCCCAGGGTCGCTATTCAATCTGTGATATAGACACACAGAGAAGAGATAACAACAATCGTAGGGAGGTGACAGTTCATACTGTCCATACAAGGTCCAAAGCCATGATAACACCAGAATACCCAAACAATGATATAGCAAAAAACTAAAGTCAAATGAATAACACCAAGAAAAATATTATAAATTGCAAAAGTAACATAATTTTATTAAGACAATTAATTAAAATACAATGACATAAACAAAATTAACTAGAGATGCTGCTAATCCAAACGGGGAGGCAAAAAACATGTGGCACATGCGCACAAATGTGCATTCAATCAGACTCATTTAATAAGGGAAAACATATCTCACATTCAAAGATAGTAATTATATTCAGCCTGACAAATCCCCAATAAATATACCACAGTCCACTAGGGACATCAACCATACATGAACGGCTGGCATAAAGGGAATGCTGAAATATAAGGAAAGTTCCTGAGGGCACTTACATGATATGTGCTGCACACCCGCTTCCCCGTTGCCCCAACGCACGTTTCGCTTCTTCGTCAGGAGGCGTGCCTTGGGGAGAGGTGAGTATCTTTTTATAAGTGGACTGCCCAATCATAGATCTTAAAAGTTCAGCGTCGGCCAGTATTACAAGTGTCAGCAGCTGTGCAGATCTCTATTACTTCCTGCTTCATCGGCGCATGTGCCAGTGACATCACTCTCTATAAAGGTGGATACAGGCTTGCGGCCGTGAGACGCAAGCAACGAAACGCTGTCATGGAGACAGCGCACGCGCTCTTGTCATCCAATGTCCGCTCGCCTGACTATCCGAGATAGATGGAACTGGACATGCGCACATGCAGGGAGGGAAGACTTCGGTTACAAAGTGTCAAAAAAATGCCGTTTTCATATGTAGTCGATAGCTCCATGGACTGAATACACAGAAATAGTGATAAAATGCTTAGAAAAAGTGACTATAACTGTGCCACTGTCATAATTCATTATAGTTATATAATAGATAAGTATGCTAAATCGCACCAATCATCATACTATACAATATGCATAAATATATACTAATTAAATACAGACACATATAAGCTAAATGCCAGAGGTAGCTCCATAATACAAAGTGCATAATGCATTTATATATAAAAAATATATATTAAAAATAATAATAATAATAATATATATAAGTGTCAATATGTGCAAAAATTATTATATAAATAAATACCATATAGTGCATAAAGAAAATATATAATAAATTAATTTGAATATTAATTACCATCAAAGTATGAATAAACCAAGTGCATAGTGCATAAACTACAGTCCAAAAAAAATCAATATTAAACCATATATAGACATAATATATAGAAATAATAATGAAAATAAAAAAAAAAATTAAAATAAAAAATAATAAAGAGAAATATATGAATATATATAAAAACGAATATATATATATAATGATAATAAGCAACAATTAATGCTAAGTCAATAACTTGATTGAAGATACAACCGAAGTCCTGACAGCTGCAATATCCCTGGGGCATAAGTATATATGGTACACTGTATCAAAACATCCAAGGAGCCCTCATTATTATAAACCTAAATGAAAGAAAAAGAATAAATACAAAAACAATAATGAAATGTAAAACAAACCCACCCACCCGTACCCAAGGGAACCCATAAAAAATGAATTATAAAAATGAACTAAACCCGAAGCTTTCATTAAGCCCAAAAGGTGCGATGGTATGAAGCCGGTATATCCATCGGCTCTCAATTTGTGCAAGATTTTTGAAGAGATCACCTCCCCTGGGAGCCAAAGACACTTTGTCAATAGCACGCACAATAAGCTTACTTGAATCTGACTTATGATGCTCCTTGAAGTGTTTCGGGAGAGTCTTTAGTGGTTCATCATTGTCCATTGTTTTTGCTCGTTCGATATCTCGCACATGCTCTCGTACACGTAATTTCAATTCCCTAGTCGTCATCCCTATGTAGACCATTCCACAAGGACATTGAGCGTGATAAATCACTCCTGAAGAACAGGTAAGGCGATGCAGAATTTTAGATCTCCGTGATCCATCAAAATTTGAAAATTCCTTACATTTCACTAAGTTTTTGCATGCCTTACAAAGCCCACATGGAAAAAATCCCTGTATGTTTTGACCTACACTGCCTGACTTGGATCCCTTATAATGACTCCTAACAAGGAGCATCATAAGTCAGATTCAAGTAAGCTTATTGTGCGTGCTATTGACGAAGTGTCTTTGGCTCCCAGGGGAGGTGATCTCTTCAAAAATCTTGCACAAATTGAGAGCCGATGGATATACCGGCTTCATACCATCGCACCTTTTGGGCTTAATGAAAGCTTCGGGTTTAGTTCATTTTTATAATTCATTTTTTATGGGTTCCCTTGGGTAGGGGTGGGTGGGTTTGTTTTACATTTCATTATTGTTTTTGTATTTATTCTTTTTCTTTCATTTAGGTTTATAATAAAAGGGCTCCTTGGATGTTTTGATACAGTGTACCATATATACTTATGCCCCAGGAATATTGCAGCTGTCAGGACTTCGATTGTATCTTCAATCAAGTTATTGACTTAGCATTAATTGTTGCTTATTATCATTATATATATAATATTTTCGTTTTTATATATATTCATATATTTCTCTTTATTATTTTTTATTTTAATTTTTTTTTTTATTTTTTTTTTCATTATTATTTCTATATATTATGTCTATATATGGTTTAATATTGATTTTTTTGGACTGTAGTTTATGCACTATGCACTTGGTTTATTCATACTTTGATGGTAATTAATATTCAAATTAATTTATTATATATTTTCTTTATGCACTATATGGTATTTATTTATATAATAATTTTTGCACATATTAACACTTATATATATTATTATTATTATTATTATTATTATTAATATATATTTTTTATATATAAATGCATTATGCACTTTGTATTATGGAGCTACTCTGGCATTTAGCTTATATGTGTCTGTATTTAATTAGTATATATTTATGCATATTGTATAGTATGATGATTGGTGCGATTTAGCATACTTATCTAATTATTATATAACTATAATGAATTATGACAGTGGCACAGTTATAGTCACTTTTTCTAAGCATTTTATCACTATTTCTGTGTATTCAGTCCATGGAGATATCGACTATATATGAAAACGGCATTTTTTTGACACTTTGTAACCGAAGTCTTCCCTCCCTGCATGTGCGCATGTCCAGTTCCATCTATCTCGGATAGTCAGGCGAGCGGACATTGGATGACAAGAGCGCGTGCGCTGTCTCCATGACAGCGTTTCGTTGCTTGCGTCTCACGGCCGCAAGCCTGTATCCACCTTTATAGAGAGTGATGTCACTGGCACATGCGCCGATGAAGCAGGAAGTAATAGAGATCTGCACAGCTGCTGACACTTGTAATACTGGCCGACGCTGAACTTTTAAGATCTATGATTGGGCAGTCCACTTATAAAAAAAAGATTCTCATCTCTCCCCAAGGCACACCTCCTGACGAAGAAGCGAAACGTGCGTTGGGGCGACGGGGAAGCAGGTGTGCAGCACATATCATGTAAGTGCCCTCAGGAACTTTCCTTATATTTCAGCATTCCCTTTATGCCAGCCGTTCATGTATGGTTGATGTCCCTAGTGGACTGTGGTATATTTATTGGGGATTTGTCAGGCTGAATATAATTACTATCTTTGAATGTGGGATATGTTTTCCCTTATTAAATGAGTCTGAGTGCACATTTGTGCGCATGGGCCACATGTTTTTTGCCTCCCCGTTTGGATTAGCAGCATCTCTAGTTAATTTTGTTAATTTTGTTTATGTCATTGTATTTTAATTAATTGTCTTAATAAAATTATGTTACTTTTGCAATTTATACTATTTTTCTTGGTGTTATTCAAGGTCTAAAGCCAGTTGACACGAGAGTCACCACCTGGCTTATCTGACCATCTCCATGGAACCAGTTGACCAGTGGGTCCCGAAACCTGACTTTCTCCAAACATAACCATGGTTCAGAAATGGTCACTGGATCAGATCTGTGTCCCTCATGATGGTGCCATGATGAAGTAGCTGCAGTCCTGTCTCTCGTCCGTTGAATGTTGTGCAGAATGTCCGACTAGTAGCTCTGTGTGATGAGATGAGATCTGAACTGCTCTCTCTATCTCTTGTTTTTATACCCGAGACATGTAAGCTATTTTTAGAATTGCCCAGTGTGCTTCAGTTCATCCTCACTGCCTTTCCCTATCTTCCTTCGAAGTCAACAAACTGGTTATAGAATACAATACACAATTAGCATATCCGCTCACAATAAACACAGATAAACACACACTATGTACAAATCACTATTACAGACTTACATAGTATGTTAAATGGTATGCAAGTCTGTCTTCTTGACTCACCAGACATAAACACTTAAATCCACAAGCCAATATACTGATAAAAAGTCAATTCTTGTGGGTTTACAAAAACATGGTTGTCTGGGAAATTAAGATACAATCTGGTTTCTTCACAGTAT
This sequence comes from Oophaga sylvatica, assembly GCA_033576555.1. NCBI lineage: Eukaryota > Metazoa > Chordata > Amphibia > Anura > Dendrobatidae > Oophaga > Oophaga sylvatica. The sequence goes on along the minus strand of JARQOD010000003.1, from coordinate 32,025,365 downwards.
GTTTCCACAATCAGGAACTGCTGGGGATTTGACGCTTTATAGTTTTGCAGCGTCAAACCTGCAGCGGCCAGCTGAGACGTGTCATTTTAAGCTACAACTCGTCCCACACAAACTAAGCTCCCATATGCCTATGTGGATAGAAAAGTGTAAAAGTTCCGGCTTTTGGAAGAAGAGAGAAAAAGCGCAAAAATAAAAAGTCGCTATGTTGGGAAGCTTTGAAAGAGTATGCATGGTCAAACAATGCATTTTTTACTGCGACTTTTCAAAATTGTCACCGCATATTCAGAAAATCACAATAAAATTAGGTGATAAACAATAAATTAAAACTGACACCAAAAATTTGCTGCAGTACAATATAGTGTATGGTTTTACCGTGATCCTGGTAAAAACTATTCAACATAGTGTATGCTACATCACACCATTGTCAACATTCCAGATATGGTACAGTACTTTAGACAGAAAATGTGGGAAGAGATATACCGTACTTTAGACAGTGAAACATTATTTCAATATGATATAACCTGCTCTTTTCATCACCAAAACGACCCGCAAAGCAGGTCAGGTGGTAAAAAATGTCCAATAAACTACTCACGAGTAGAGATGAGCGAACCCGAACCTTTGCTCAAGGTGTGTGCCGGACAGTTAGTCCGGTGCTAAACGCCGAACACGGACTTCTTCTGGAAGTCCGTTGCAATGTTCGGGGTTCCGAGCCAGAACGCAAACTTCCACTCATCCCTACTCACAAGCTTACTATGGTACTCAACAGAAGGGAAAAAATAGTAAAGAAAAAAAAACCCAGAAAGTAACTTATCTGAGTGATAGCAGGAGACAGCAGAAAAGCAAGCTGAATTCCAACCTAGACCAGGAAGAACAATTGATCACCGTCGAGGATCATAGGGGGTCAGCTCACTTATATCAGGCCAGTCCGTCCCACCTGATAACCATTCATCAATTGCAGGTGGTGGACTTTTGCTGTTCAACATAGGTTCAATACCCTCAGCAACCACCAGAGGGAGCCTCAGCTCCAAAGTCGTCTCCAACACGTTCACAACACTTACTCTCTGCAATAACATAATTCCCATCAAGACCACATTGACTGATAAGATAATTCATAAGAAGGACCTCTTGTTAAAGGGAATCTGTCAGCAAGATTTCCCCTCCAAATTTTTAATATGTTAAAAGACACACAGTCAATACTTTTATCCAGCCAGTCCAGAAAAATTGCTGTTTGAATCAATATGCTCTCCCCAAGCCTGTGTCACACCAGCTCTATTGCCCACTCATCTACTGACACATTCTCTGTCAAAAAAACAACTGAAAATAGTTTAAAAAACATCCCCTTATGCTACATTAACACATCCGTGTCCCAGTGCTGTCCGTTGTTTTCTCGGACAGCACACTGACCCAAGAAGTTTCATTGAAGCAACGTTCACACATTCAGTATTTGGTCAGTATTTCACATCAGTATTTCTTAGCCAGAACCAGGAGTGGAACAATCAAAGGAAAGGTATAATTGAAATACGTGCACCACTTCTGTATTTATCACCCACTCCTGGTTTTGGCTTACAGATACTGATGTAATATACTGACCAAATAGTGACTGTGGCCCAAGCCATGTACAAATGAGTTTTAAGAATGGGTCCTTGTTTCTGATCCAAAAGGCTTGGAGCATATCCTATTTTCATCAGTTCTGCGATTAGACTTGTCCTTTTACCCTTTAACCCCCAAGGGTGGTTTGCACGTTAATGACTGGGCCAATTTTTACAATTCTGACCACTGTCTCTTTATGAGGTTGTAACTTTGTAACGCTTCAATGGATCTTCGCGATTCTGAGAATGTTTTCTCGTGACATATTGTACTTCATGATAGTGGTAAAATTTCTTTGATATAACTTGCGTTTATTTATGAAAAAAGCGGAAGTACGGCGAAAATATTGCAATTTTCAAACTTTGAATTTTTATTCCCTTAAATCAGAGAGATATGTTACACAAAATAGTTACTAAATAACATTTCCCGCATGTCTACTTTACATGAGCACAATTTTGGAACCAAATTTTTTTTGTTAGGAAGTTATAAGGGTTAAAAGTTGACCAGCGATTTCTCATTTTTACAACAAATTTACAAAACCATTTTTTTAGGGACCACCTCACATTTGAAGTCACTTTGAGGGGTCTATATGGCAGAAAATACCCAAAAGTTACACTATTCTAAAAACTGCACCCCTCAAGATACTCAAAACCACATTCAAGAAGTTTATTAACCCTTCAGGTGCTTTACAAGGGCTGAAGCAACGTGGAAGGAAAAAATGAACATTTAACTTTTTAGTCACAAAAATGATATTTACAAAAAGTTTATTTTCAAAAGGGTAATAGGAGAAAATGGACAGATAAAGTTGTTGTGCATTTTCTCCTGAGTACGCTGATACCCCATATGTGGGCGAAAACCACTGTCTGGACGCATGGCAGGGCTCGGAAGGGAAGGAGCGCCGTTTGACTTTTTCAAACCAAAATTGGCTGGAAATGAGATTGGACGCCATGTCGCGTTTGGAGAGCCCCTGATGTGCCTAAACAGTGGAAACCCCCCACAATTTACCCCATTTTGGAAACTAGACCCCCTAAGGAACTTATCTAGATCTCACGTGAGCACTTTGAACTCCCAAGTGCTTCACAGAAGTTTATAATGTAGAGCCGTAAAATAAAAAAATTCACCCCAATTTTTACTTTCCCAAGGGTAACAAGATCCCAAAAGTTATTGTGCAATTTGTCCTGAGTACGCTGATACCCCATATGTGGGGGGTAAACCACTGTTTGGGTGCATGGCAGAGCTCGGAAGGGAAGGAGCGCCATTTGAATTTTTCAACGCAGAATTGGCTGGACGCCATGTCGCGTTTGGAGAGCCCCTGATGTGCCAAAACAGTGGAAACCCCCCACAAGTGACCCCATTTTGGAAACTAGACCCCTCAAGGAACTTATCTAGATGTGTGGTGAGATCTTTGAACCCCCAGGTCGTTCACTAAGGTTTATAACGCCCGAGCGTGAAAATAAAAAATCATATTTTTTCCACAAACAAGATCTTGTAGACTTCAATTTTTTATTTTCCCAAGGGTAACAGGAGAAATTGGACACCAAAAGTTGTTGTCCAATTTGTCCTGAGTACGCTGATATCCCATATGGGGGAGAGAAAACTACTATGTGGGCACACGTCAGGGCTCGGAAGGGAAGTAGTGATGTTTTGTAATGCAGACTTTAATGGAATGGTCTGCGGGTGTCATGTTGCATTTGGAGAGCACCTGATGTGCCTAAACAGTGGAAAACCCCCACAAGTGACCCCATTTTGGAAACTAGATCCCCAAAGGAACTAATCTAGATGTGTGATGAGCACTTTGAACCCCCAAGTGCTTCACAGAAGTTTATAACGTAGAGCCATAAAAATAAAAAATCATATTTTTTTCCACTAAAATTACATTTTCGCCCTCAATTTTTTATTTTCCCAAGGGTAGCAGAAGAAATTGGACCCCAAGAGTTATTGTGCAATTTGTCATGAGTACGCTGATACCCTATAAGTGGGGGTAAACTACTGTTTGGGCGCATGGCAGAGCTCATAAGGGAAGGAGCACCATTTGACTTTTTCAACGCAGAATTGGCTGGATTGAGATCAGACGTCATGTCACGTTTGAAGAGCCCCTGATGTGCCTAAACAGTGGAAACCCCCAATTCTAACTCCAACCCTAACCCCAACACACCCCTAACCCTAGTCCCAACCATAACCCTAACCACAAACCTAACCCTAACACACCCCTAACCCTAATCCCAACCCTAACTTTAGCCCGAACTCTAACCCTAACTTTAGCCGCAACCCTAACCCTAATGGGAAAATGGAAATAAATACATTTTTTTAATTTTATTATTTTTCCCTAACTTAGGGGGTGATAAAGTGGGGTTTGATTTACTATTTATAGCGGGTTTTTATGTTTGGCAGCTGTCACTCTAAAAGATGCTTTTTTATTGCAAAAAATAGTTTTTGCCTCACCACATTTTGAGAGCTATAATTTTTGCATATTTTGGCCCACAGAGTCATGTGAGGTCTTATTTTTTGCGGTACGAGTTGACATTTTTATTGGTACCATATTTGGGCATGTGACATTTTTTGATCGCTTTTTATTTCGATTTTTGGGAGGTTAGAATGAACAAAAATTAGCAATTCATGAATTTCTTTGGGGGGGGCATTTATACCGTTCCGCGTGTGGTAAAATTGATAAAGCAGTTTTATTCTTCGGTTTAGTACGATTACGGCAATACCTCATCATTTTTTTATGTTTTGGCGCTTTTATACAAAAAATAATTATTTTTGCATCGCTTTATTCTGTGAGCTATAAATTATTTTTTTTTTCGCTGATGATGCTGTATGGCGGCTCGTTTTTTGCAGGACAAGATGATGTTTTCAGCGGTACCATGTTTATTTATATATATTTGATCGCGTGTTATTCCACTTTTTGTTCGGTGGTATGATGATAAAGCATTGTTTTTTTAAGGGGTTGACTAAAGGGGTTAACTAGTGGGACAGTTCTATAAGGCGGGTCGTTAGGGACGCGGCGATACCAAATATGTGTACTTTTATTGTTTTGTTTTTTTTATTTACAGGAAGAAATGAATTTATTGGGGAATATTTTTTTTTTCCTTTAGTTTGGAATTTTTTTTACACATGTGATTTTTATTTTTTTAGCTTTTTTTTCTTTACATCACAGTATAGAGTCAGATCACTGGTGTGACAGTGTGCACAGCACTCTGTCACACCAGCGATGTGACAGGCAGTGCTGCAGGCTTCCTCAGCGTCTGCTCTCAGCAGGCACTGAGGAAGCCGCCTCCCTGTAGGACCCCGCGGCCATCTTGGATCTGGGGTCTTGCAGGGAGGAAGGCCTCAGAACAGCGCGATCACATCGCGCTGTTCTGAGGGTCTCAGGGGAGCACGAAGGGAGCCCCCTCCCTGCGCGATGCTTCCCTGTGACCTCGTTACACCGCGATCATGTTTGGTCGCGGTGTGCTGAGGTTAATGCACCGGGAGCGGTCCGTGACTGCTCCTGGCACATAGTGCCGGGTGTCAACTGTGATAATCAGCTGACACCCGGCCGCGATCGGACGCGCTTCCCAGGGAGCGCGTCCGATCGCATGCGACGTACTATCCTGTCCCTGGTCATACTGGCCCAGGTACCATGGACGGGATAGTGCGTCGGATGGCAGAAAGGGGTTAAAATATCTTCAAACTTTATTGCTCCATATTAGGAAAATTTCAATAAAAACTCCATTGCTAGTGCAGAAACCAGGGTTAAAGCAACGCGTTTCGATCAGGCATGAGATCTTGCTGTCAGGAACACCGCACTGCACATGCTCACTGAGCCAGTGCACGTGTCCTGAATAAAACAAACTGTGCTCGAGGATACCTGAGGAGCGGGACAGCAGTAATGAATGATGTGTACTACAGACTAACAGGACCTGCAGCATGTGACTGCTGGGGGCGTGGCCTAAGCTCCAGAGATCTAGGAACTGCAGGAAAACTCCTAGCAGGGTAACGACGAGATAAAGTTACCAAGGGGCAAAGACAGGGACGAAAACCAGGACAGACCGAGATCAGAGCACAAGATAGCACGACAGTACCAAAGGGTTAGACAGAACGGATAGTCAGGACGTAGTGTGGAGCCCAGCTGTGACTGGATCCATATCTTCCAGAGAGATGCACTAAAGGACGATCCCACTAGAGGTCACTATACGCACACACAATGCAGCTTACCTAAAAAGACCATTAGAGGGAGCTGTGTTTAGGCATAGAAAAAGCCAGTTTAGTTTCACTTTGCCTCAGAGCAGCCAGAGATCAGAACAGGATAGTCTCAGACAGAGACAGATCTCAGATTTCCTCAAGACACCAGAGGAGAGAAGTGCAGAGCTGTTCAGACAAGTTCAACCTGAAGTGGAGGTTGGTACAAGTGAAGAGTGAATCACTTTAGCCTAGCCAGAGCTGAATCTGAATTGTAGCTCATTAAGAAGCGTGCCGACGCTTAGAGAGCGGCGAAGAGGCAGCACACCAACTGCCAGTGTGTGTGATCTTAATAGGACCCAGATAGATCGAAGGCAAGTGGAAGTAGAAGGATCAGTGAGCATTAATAGCTCCCCTCAGCAACGAGTACCGGATGCCGGGTTCCGAGCCTATAAGGATCTCCACGACCTATTGGGAGAACCCCGGAGTTCCTGGAGGACTACAAGTCCCAGGAGTACCACAGTGTTGACACGTAACAGGATCAGGGAGAACGGAGTCGGCCTGATCAGCCATAAAAAGACCCTGTTCTGCCAGATAGAAGGTCCACCACCAAGTCAGCCAGGTACAGGACAGAGACTAAGTTAGACCTAGCTACACGCAGGTCAGGACTTGATTATACAACGACAGAGGACAGGAGGCCATATACCTATCAGTGGAGGAGTCCGGATGTGCATCCTTCGCCCTGCCGTGCTCCGGGGAGTACCTGCCATTGCTACAGTAAAGGTACCAAACTGACTTCTGTGTGTGTCTCCCTTATTGTCCCTGGCGGAGGGATCCCCATCTGTCCTGCAACCACATATTCCTATCTACCCTGGAAGGACACTGTCTTACTTGTAGAAGACCCACCATCTAGCTGCCAATACCATCCCTTCCAGAGTATGTACAGAGCAGCGCTGGTTCCCCCTGACCAGATACTACAAGTGGCGTCACGACAAACCATATAAACATTCCATCATCCCCTGTAAATATCCCACATTACGGTGAGCGCCCAGGGCACGGACCGAGCTGTGCTACCCGTGACATCCCCCATAGACTTCCATGGGCTCGGTGCCGAGTACCCCTAAGCCCTGGTGCTGTGCGGCTCAGTAGCAATAGATCAGTAAACCAGAGCGGGCAATAGACAGTACAATAGGGACAAAACTGTAACGGAGTATCGATAGCCAAGCCAGGAGGTCAGAACCGGAGAAGACAATATAAGCAAAACGTGAGACAGAGAGCAGAGTGAGCAAACAGACCGGGTCATACACGGGAGTCAAACAAGCAGAGCAGTATACACGCAAACCAGGGGGATCAGACACACAGTCACAACAAAAGTATAGCTGACAGAGAATCTCCCTCTGGACTGGGTATAAATACACTCCCAGATCCAAAGGGAGGCCAGCAAAAGTTAACCCTGAGTGGACAGGACATTAACCATGTCTTATACCATGACAGTACCCCCCCCCCTTAATGGGGGGCCACTGGACCCCAAGGCCTCTCAGGATATCTGGCATGAAAAGCCTGTACCAGTCGATCGGCATGTACCGAACTGGCCGGAACCCATGACCGATCTTCAATGGAGTATCCCTTCCAATGAATAAGGTACTGAAGTCTCCGGCGCGCCCACCGCGAATCAATGATGCGCCCTACCTCGTACTCCAGTTGACCCTCTACCAACACTAGTGGAACCACGGATGAGGGATCTTCTCTAACCGTCCCCACAGGTTTTAATAGGGACCTGTGGAAGACGTTAGATATTTTGAAGGAGGTGGGTAACTGAAGCCTGTACGCCACTGGATTGATCACCTCTACAATCTTGTATGGGCCAATAAATTTGGGGCCCAGCTTCATAGAGGGTATCTTAAGTTTGATGTTACGGGTGGACAACCAGACCTTTTCCCCCACTGTCAACGCAGGACCCAACCCCCTCCTCCTGTCCGCAAAATGCTTGTACTTCTTCTGGGCTTTGGAGATGTTCCCCTGCACCTCCCTCCAAAGGTTTTTTAACTGTTGAACCATCCCCTCGGCACCAGGAAAACCAGAATCCATACGGGAAATTCCCCAAACTGCGGAACAAACCCATAATTGACCTGAAAAGGAGACTTTCCGGTAGACTGATTGATACGACAGTTGAACGCAAATTCTGCCATGGGTAAAACCTCACACCAATCTTCCTGTCTAGAGGAGGCCAGGCATCTCAGAATCTGCTCCAACGACTGATTGGTGCGTTCAGTCTGTCCGTTGGATTCCGGGTGATAGGCAGAGGAGATTGATAATATGACCCCCAACCTCTTACAGAACGCTCTCCAAAACCTGGCCACAAACTGCACACCCCTGTCCGACACCACATTCACAGGCACTCCATGCAACCGAACTATGTGCTGTATAAACAAGTGGTCCAAGGTTTCAGCAGACGGCAACGCGGGTAACGGCACAAAGTGGGCTTGCTTAGAAAATCTATCAACCACTACCCATACCACTGAATTGCCCTTGGATGAGGGAAGATTAGTGATAAAGTCCATGGACAGGTGTGTCTATGGTTTATCCGGAATTGGTAAAGGCACCCATTCCCCGGCCGGCCGGACCTGAGAGCTTTTAGAGCGAGCGCACACCCCACAAGTATTAACAAAATTTTTTATATCCGTACCCATAGAGGGCCACCAAAAACCTCTAGCCACTGCCCCCCGGGTAGCTGCAATACCAGGGTGTGCACTTAACACAGAATCATGAAATTCTTGCAGGAGTGTGAGACGGAGCTGTTCGGGTACGAACAATTTACCTGGGGGTTTATTCCTGGGAGCTTGTGCTTGTGCTTCCAGAATCTCTCTCTGTAACTCAGAGGAGACTTCGGCTACAACCACTCCCGGTTGAAGAATGGAGGAAGGAGGTTCTGGAAGGAACACAGAATCAAAACTTCGGGATAAGGCATCTGCCTTTACATTTTTAGACCCTGGTCGGAATGTGATGGTAAAATGAAAGCGAGAAAAAAAAAGTGCCCACCGAGCCTGTCTGGGGGTCAATCTCTTAGCGGACTCCATATAGGCCAGGTTCTTATGATCAGTGTTGACTGTAATGGGATGAGCGGCCCCCTCCAAAAAATGCCTCCATTCTTCGAAGGCCAATTCCCTGTTGCCGACATCATAGTTTCTCTCTGCCGAAGAGAACTTTTTAGAGAAAAAGGCACAGGGTTTAAGATTAGTCAGGATAGAGGGGCCCTGGGATAACACTGCCCCCACCCCCACTTCCGAAGCGTCAACCTCCACGATAAAAGGTCTTGACGAATCGGGTTGTACCAACACAGGGGCTGAAGTAAAGCATTTCTTCAATGTAAGGAAGGAATTTTTTGCGGCCACGGACCAATTTTTTACCTCTGCCCCCTTAAGAGTGAGGTCCGTCAAAGGTTTCACTACCTGTGAAAACCCTTTAATGAACTTCCTATAATAGTTAGCGAAGCCCAAAAATCGTTGCAACCCCTTCAGATCATGAGGCTGCACCCAGTCTGTAATGGCCTGAACCTTCCCTGGATCCATGCGGAATCCCTCCCCGGATACAATTACACCCAGAAAAGACAGTTCTTGCATAAAAAATGAACACTTCTCCAGCTTAGCATACAAATGGTTCTCCCGAAGTCTCATAAGAACCGCACGTAAATGATGTAAGTGTGACTGACTGTCTTCTGAGTATATCAGAATGTCATCCAGGTAAATGACTACATAACGTCCAATTAAATCAGAAAAAACAACATTGATGAAGTTCTGAAAAACAGCAGGGGCATTAGTGAGACCGAAGGGCATAACCAGGTTTTCAAATAGCCCCTCAGTTGTCAGGAATGCTGTTTTCCATTCGTCCCCCTCCCGGATCCTTATAAGGTTATAAGCCCCTCGTAGATCGAGCTTAGAAAACCATTTGGCCCCCGTGAGTTGGTTGCATAGATCGGGAATCAACGGGAGAGGGTACGTGTTCTTAACGGTAATTTTGTTCAGTTCCCGAAAGTCGAGACACGGTCGCAACCCACCATCTTTTTTCTTTACAAAGAAAAATCCCGCTGCCACGGGTGACACGGAGGGCCGAATATGCCCTTTGCGAAGGCTTTCTTTGATGTACTCTTTCATGGCTTGGCGCTCAGGCCCGGACAAATTAAACAAACGATAAATATATAATCCCAAAACAATTTGATGCTCATAAAAAATTATTATTTTAAAAATTATTAAAATTAATACCAGTATTTTATTATAAAAAATGGATGAACACAACCAAATTTAATAAAATATAAAGCTTTATTGAAGACAAAAAATAAAAATTAAACATGTACAATATATAGGAAACAACACTATGATGTAGATGAACATCAAAGACGAAGTGATGCCAATAAAATTATATCTTTATTAAACAATTTATAAAAGACAAAAGATAAAAACAGAAATGAACAGAATGTCCCAATGAGGACGCCATCGCAAGGATTAACAATCTGAGATATAAGGAGTCAAATTTAAGTCGAAATATATTCAAAGATTATACATAATCAATATTTATGAAAAACCAGTGTTTATATTACATCAAGCATCTATAACAAGATAGAGACTCCTAGTTCATCGTAATATATTAAAGCTATCCCTAGGTAAGTATAACCAACAGAAAATGACTATATCAAAAAGGTCAAAAAGATGCAGAAAGAAACTAAATGAAAAAAGTTTGAACAGTCCGGGTGTACAAAAAGGTCCTTATATCCTAATAGCAGCAACTGTGTGCATAGATCCAATTAATAGTTCAGGCTACATAGAGACCGGACCATTCAATAACAATGGGTATCATAAAGTGACAAGTCAGACTATATAAAGACAGGACTATTTTAAATGGAAATGGGCATCATGAAGTGCACATGTGGCACATTCTAGTATTCTAGTCCTGTCTTTATATAGTCTGACTTGTCACTTTATGATACCCATTGTTATTGAATGGTCCGGTCTCTATGTAGCCTGAACTATTAATTGGATCTATGCACACAGTTGCTGCTATTAGGATATAAGGACCTTTTTGTACACCCGGACTGTTCAAACTTTTTTCATTTCGTTTCTTTCTGCCTCTTTTTGACCTTTTTGATATAGTCATTTTCTGTTGGTTATACTTACCTAGGGATAGCTTTAATATATTACGATGAACTAGGAGTCTCTATCTTGTTATAGATGCTTGATGTAATATAAACACTGGTTTTTCATAAATATTGATTATGTATAATCTTTGAAGATATTTCGACTTAAATTTGACTCCTTATATCTCAGATTGTTAATCCTTGCGATGGCGTCCTCATTGGGACATTCTGTTCATTTCTGTTTTTATCTTTTGTCTTTTATAAATTGTTTAATAAAGATATAATTTTATTGGCATCACTTCGTCTTTGATGTTCATCTACATCATAGTGTTGTTTCCTATTGATTTTTTGAAGTGCCAGTATACATTACAGGACGCCTTTTTTGAATAATCATGTACAATATATATAAAATTATTGTTACAAATTAGTGTGTGTGGGGCTTCATGTGTCCAAAATGATTGGTATTTGATAAATTAATTTCAATAATAACCTCCTTAAGTGCTAAAGAATTGTGCATATATACCAAAAATTGGTGAAAAAAATAGGTGAAAAAAATAAAAAAATATATACGTATGATAACTATTGAATAATAATTTCAGTGCAACTAAAAAAATACATACATATATATATATATACAGGTGCACCAAATTGATATACAAAAAAATATAAGTGTAACAATAAAAAGTATATACATAAATCACAAAATGTGATAAAAAATATATCAGTGAAAATCAAAAAAACACATCTGTTGCCCAAACCATCAAATGAAAATATCAGTGCACATAAAGTGTATTATTAATGAAAAAGATATATATAACGCTGAATAACGCTGAATTAATCACACAACAACATGTGTTAAATTATCAGTGAACTCCAGAGAAAAAAAAAAACACACTGGTGCCTAAACCATCAAATGGAAATATCAGTGCACATAAAGTGTATTATTAATGAAAAAGATATATATAACGCTGAATTAATCACACAACAACATGTGTTAAATTATCAGTGAACTCCAGAGAAAAAAAAAAAAACACACTGGTGCCTAAACCATCAAATGGAAATATCAATGCACATAAGGTGTGTTGTTTTTGATAAAAGTAACGCTAAATAACGCTTAATTAATCACACAACAATATGTGCTATAATAGCAGTGAACTCTGGAGAAAAAACAATAGTGCACAAAATGAAGAAAAGCAGGAGATACCAACCAGTTAAGACACACTACTGCCCCAGCACACACCACTCCAACGCACGTTTCACAGTTGCTTCATCAGGGAATGAGTGGTTGTGTTCATCCATTTTTTATAATAAAATACTGGTATTAATTTTAATAATTTTTAAAATAAGAATTTTTTATGAGTATCAAATTGTTTTGGGATTATACATTTGTTTATTGATATACATTAAAATATTGAATAGTGTCATTTCTGGTATTTCTTTTCTATATAGGATTTTGTTTTGTTAAATTAAACAAACGAGCCTTGGGTAATTTGGCTCCAGGTAACAAATCAATGGCGCAATCATAGGGTCTATGTGGTGGGAGTGCCTCAGCCTCACTTTCAGAAAATACGCCTTCAAAGTCTTTCAGGTACTCCGGAATACCCTCCAGACTGACAGACGACACAGATACAGATTTTATCGGCTTGACAAGAGAAACAGAGTTACAACACAGACCATTATTATTACATCCCCACCGGGTGATCTCCCCTTTTGCCCAATCAATGAGAGGACTGTGGCGTTGCAGCCGGGGCATCCCCAATACCAGTCCTGCAGGCAGATTATTCAGAATAAAGCAACTTAATTTTTCCACATGAGTGGAACCCACTTTCATAGAAAAAACTTCTGACATAAAACAAATTCCATCCCGGGTAAGAGGGGATGAATCCACAGCCACAATTTTAACAGGATCTTTCAACCTGACTGTCCCTATCTTATTAAAAATCACAAATTGGGCATCAATCAGATTAATGGAGGAACCACAGTCAACAAAGGCGGTGGTCATAACAGAACCGCCAGCAAGTTCCAATTCAACCTGGAGCACCATTTTAGCAAGCGAAAAAAAATGTACCTGGGAGTCTGGGCAACCTCCACGATTGTCGCCCAGACTCAGTCGTTTTCCTGACGTTTTTACAGAAGAAGGGCAGGAAGGACAGTCCCTTTTCCAATGTCCAGAGGCTCCACAGTAAAAGCATAGACGGTTGTCTTTACGGTGTCTTCTCTCTCGTTCCTTTCCTGAGACAGCCTCCATCTCCATGGGCTCAGATGCGGGTGCGGTGTAACACAATTTGGAATACAAGGGAGTCTCTTGTTGCATCATTCCCCTAGCACAGAGTCTCCAGTCCATACGGACCGCCTGCATCATGGCGTCCTCCAGAGTATCGGGAGGAGGATGTAATGCCAAATCGTCCTGCAGACGGTCAGATAGGCCCCTGCGGAACAACCCCCTCAGGGCGGCATCATTCCAGGATAGTTCCGCGGTCCAACATCTGAACTCTGAGCAGAACCATTCAGCAGAGTTCCTCCCCTGTGTCACACTCATCACCATATCCTCTGCCAGACGCACTCTATCAGGCTCATCATAAATGTGCCCCAGAGCCTCAAAGAACAGGTTCACAGACATACGTTCAGGAGCAGAGGAAGAGAGAAAGAAAGCCCATGCTTGCGGAGCCCCCCTTAATAAGGACATTACGATCCCCACCCTCTGCCTTTCATTTCCAAAGGTCCGGGGACACAATTCAAAGAACAACTTGCATCCCTCCTTAAAAACCCTAAACAATTTTTTATCTCCAGAAAAATTGTCGGGTAATTTTACCGGTGGGTCGGGGTCCGCAAGAGATACATCAGTGGGGCCCCCCTCCTGGAACCCCGACGGAACAGACCCCATTAGAGCGTCTGCCACATCTCTCTGTACCTGTTGATGCGACTGAACCAGATTTTGCTGCTCCATAGACAGCTTCTGCATAAGCTGGGAGAGCTCATTAACCTGTTCAGTGAGAGCCCGTATCGGATCCATAATGTGCTAACACCCCACCACCAGGGAAAGACTGTAAGGGTCAGCTATAATGTCCAGAACACCGCACTGCACATGCTCACTGAGCCAGTGCACGTGTCCTGAATAAAACAAACTGTGCTCGAGGATACCTGAGGAGCGGGACAGCAGTAATGAATGATGTGTACAACAGACTAACAGGACCTGCAGCATGTGACTTTCTGGGGGCGTGGCCTAGGATCCAGAGATCTAGGAACTGCAGGAAAACTCCTAGCAGGGTAACGATGAGATAAAGTTACCAAGGGGCAAAGACAGGGACGAAAACCAGGACAGGCTGAGATCAGAGCACAAGATAGCACGACAGTACCAAAGGGTTAGACAGAACGGATAGTCAGGACGTAGCAATAGATCAGTAAACCAGAGCGGGCAATAGACAGTACAATAGGGACAAAACTGTAACGGAGTATCGATAGCCAAGCCAGGAGGTCAGAACCGGAGAAGACAATATAAGCAAAACGTGAGACAGAGAGCAGAGTGAGCAAACAGACCAGGTCATACACGGGAGTCAAACAAGCAGAGCAGTATACACACAAACCAGGGGGGTCAGACACACAGTCACAACAAAAGTATAGCTGACAGAGAAACTCCCTCTGGAATGGGTATAAATACCCTCCCAGATCCAAAGGGAGGCCAGCAAAAGTTAACCCTGAGTGGACAGGACATTAACCATGTCTTATACCATGACACTTGCCTGATCGAAACGCGTTGCGTTAACCCTGGTTTCTGCACTAGCAATGGAGTTTTTATTGAAATTTTCTAATATGGAGCAATAAAGTTTGAAGATATTTTAAAGGAGCTGGAAGGTTTTTTCCAGAGTAATGATGGCTACGTCTGGGCAACCAACTTTAAACTTTCCTTTACTATTTTATGAATGTAGCTTACAAAATAGAGAGAACACAGCTAAAACATTATGTAGCATTGATGTAACCTTCAGCAAACTATTATTCATAGAATTTGTTGAAGACTTGCTTGTCTAGATGATGGCTTATAGTCTGGCTTTAATCTGAACTAAAGGAAGGAGGTTCATCATCATTGCCCTCAGACTCTTCTTATGAGATGAAATTAAGTTCATCATTTTCAAAATTGTTTTCACTGCTTTCTTCTTGGTCTCGAGTCTTTCTTTCCTAAATTATGAATAGAATCCTGAAATGTCTCAATCATCAAATTACTCAATTTCTTGACACCGATCCATTTTCAAAGATTGGTTCCTCTTCTTAGTGTTCAGGTGAGGATTGTGTGCTGTTTTCACTCATTCTTCGTCTTTTCCTGTGAAATTAGTCACCGACGCGCGCTGCTTTACTTTACACAACTCAGTGTGGTATCTCCCGTCTTTATTGCTCCCCCCTCCCCGGTTACTCCTGTCTGACCCTACTTATGAGATTGCCTCCGGCTCCCTGCACATACTTTACCCTTTTGCAGAATAGTGTCTGCTCATTTAGGAAATATTCGTTGTACAACTTTTGCACAATAATCTCACATTACTTGGGAAGAAATATCACTTTTATGTCATCAATCTCCAAGTACTAGAATGTTTGTTATTTTTTCTAACTACCATGGCAACAATCAGTACCCTGCGATCACATAGTGAGACGGTCGCTATTGATCACAGTATCTTAGGACTTAAACAACCAGTGCAATTAGTATTATGTAATTATGTGACATTGAGAAAACGGCCTCTGGATCGTGATGTACAGTAACGGCAAAGTGATTTTCCAACCAATCATAAATACAAAATCTTAACTACATCTTTTTCTATGTTATTCCTTATTATCTCCAGTAATTGTATTATTACATTGGATCTTTATGATGTTACATTGTCATCTTCCCATTCAGATTCCTACAATATCGGATCCTCTCAGTGGAGACCTTCCAAATAAGAGAATTTTCCTGATTGACCGATCAAGGATGGATAGGGACAGAGACAAGATGGCGGAGAAGATATTACACCTCACCCTAGAGATCCTCTTCCGGCTTACTGGAGAGGTGAGAGATTCTGATCACGTCACATTGCATAATTCTTATGTATGGGAATAACAGATGAACAGAACTGGTGAGGTGAGGACTCTGGAAATGTCTGTAGTGAGATTTATTAATGTGTCTCTCCATAACCAGGATTACACAGTAGTGAAGAAGACCTCTAGTGAGCGCTGTCAGGACCCTGTGTCTGAGGGATGGGGAAGAACCCTGAGCCCAATCACTGGGCCTCCACCTCACCCCCTGATACATGAGGACATCAAGGACCAGAAGATCCTAGAACTCACCTACAAGATGATTGAGCTGCTGACTGGAGAGGTGACACTGCCGGGAATGCTGGGACATTATACAGAAATGCTATGAAGGGATCGGGGGATGACGGTATCATTGTATGTGTCAGGTTGCTATAAGATGTCAGGATGTTGCCATCTATTTCTCCATGGAGGAGTGGGATTATTTAGAAGGACTCAAAGGTCTGTACAAGGAGATCATCATGGAGGTTCCCCAGCCCCTCACATCACCAGGTAATAGACAGGACTAAATACACAATTCCTATAGTTATCTATATGTAAAGAATGAATTCAGACCCTGTATGTGTTTCCTCCAGATCTATCTAGTACGAGGACAACACCAGGGAGATGTCCCCGTTCTCTTCTTCCTCAGGACTGTAAACAAGAAGATCCTAATGTTCCTCAGGATCATCAGGTAGATGGAGTGGTGTATTGAGATCTCCCCGGTGATGTGTAGATGGCTGTGAAGGTCTTGTACTCAGTCTTGTTTTATCCACTCATATTATATGTTTTATACTTGTGTAATGAGAACGGTGGAGATGGCAGGATTAGAGCTGATCATAGATGTGACTTCTCCATCTGTCTGTTACTTTTTCAATATTTTTTTGCAGTGTGAAGATTTGACCCATATTAATACTACACAGACATATATGAGGGATGAAGAGCAGTGTAAAGAACAGATTCCTACATACAACTACCCAGGTGAGTAGTATAGTGAGTAGTGTAGAGTAGTGACTAGCACTGGTTGTTATGATACTGGTGGAGCATGGCTGCAATCCAATGGCTGGAGAAGCTTCAGCGGGGAGCAGCAAGTGATAGTTGCAGTTCTTGGAATTAGCACTAGGAATCGTAGGAACAAGAGAGTAGAGGAGTGTTGAAAGTCTGGGTAAAACAGTTCTCTGAAGCTGGAGACTGCAATTAGACTAAATAGGAACAGCATCCAATCCAGGTGAAGTATAACAAGTCTTTATTCAGCCACCATAAAATACGACGTTTCGGCCATTTTCAGGCCTTTATCAAGTACTTGATAAAGGCCTGAAAATGGCCGAAACGTCGTATTTTATGGTGGCTGAATAAAGACTTGTTATACTTCACCTGGATTGGATGCTGTTCCTATTTTTTCGTTGGACTGTTGTTCATTTGGATCCTTGAACGCCTGAACGTGCATCCGTGCTAACTCCCGAGTGCTGTCAGCTGCTTGAATACTTGTGCAATTAGACTAAAGGCTAGACACATTATTCAAGCAATGACTGAGAGTTCCATGTAGCTATAAGTAAGCCCAAAAAGAAAAGTTGGCTTCTGTACGTTAAACATCTGCCATCCTAGCAAAGAGAGATGACAGAAACACAATAGAAGCCTCTAGTTGTGAGAAGTGGAAATGCAGCTAAATAATGAAAGTGAATAATAGAAGTCACTAGAGGTCAATTCACAGAAAGAGAACAGAATCACCAGGCCCCATCCCCCAGCACTCACAGATTCCTGGGCACAGGCAGCACCTGTCCTTAGCTGCAGCAGACAAACACCACAGGGTCCTAGTGTTCTCTGGGTGTAAGCACAGTTCACCCTCTTACATACTCCCTAGATTCAGATGATGCTGACCCTTAACTGCTCCGATCTGTAAACTACAAAGCCAAATGACAGCATACATAAATGTGCCAAAAATCAGTTGAAGAAAAATAGGGGTAGCCGAGACCCCAGAGAACATAATTAGGGTCCCCTCCAATCCCCCCCGCTTTTGCGATCGCCGCTATTAACCCTATAACGGCGATCGCAAAAGAAAAAAAAAGACGCGATCCTGCCTGCAATTTCTCTCCACTCTGATGTGATCGCACATCAGAGGGGAGAGAAATAGGGTCCCAAAGACCCCCGATCCTCCCCGGTACCTGTAGGTGTTCCCCCATGGCCCCTCTGCGCTCCTGCAGCGCCCCCTGTAGTCCGATCCTCAGTCCTCTTCACCCTGTAAAAAAAAATGGCGGGCGGCAGATTCAAAAAATTAATGACTCCATTCATTCTCTAAAAGTACATTTTGATCACTGTGATAAACTATCACAGTGATTAAAATAAAAAAAAACAGTACATAAACCCCCCCTTTATCAGCCCCTTTGTTAGGGACATATAATAAAATAAAGAAATTTTATTTATTTTTATTTTTCCATTAGGGTTAGGGTTATAATTAGGGTTAGGGTTACAATTAGGGTTATGGTTAGCATTAGGGTTAGGGTTAGGCTGTAACCCAGTCGTAACCCAGTGTAACGGTGTAACCCAGTCCGTTAACGCTGCCATTCACCCCCATTTGAGGGCGCATCGCGACGCATGCCGTAAAGCGGCATGCATTCGCGACGTGCCGTCATTCAGTGACGGAGCTTCGGACGCGGGCTGCAGCGCCTGGGCTCCGTCACCGCTAGCACAGATGAATCATCTGCTGATTCCTCTGCGCTAACGGGTATAGCATAACGCGATCGCGTTATGCTATACCGTTACCAGCCCGTCAACGCTATGTGTTGAATGGGCTGGTAAAACGCAATATGATCCTAGCCTTAGTGTTAGGGTTATAATTAGGGTTAGGGTTGGAATTAGGGTTAGGGTTACAATTAGGGTTAGGGTTACAATTAGGGTTGGGATTAGGGTTAGGGTTGGGATTAGTGTTAGGGGTGTGTTGGGGTTAGGGTTGAAGCTAGAATTGATTGGTTTCCCCTATTTAGG
The DNA here is from genome assembly GCA_033576555.1 of Oophaga sylvatica. Lineage (NCBI taxonomy): Eukaryota > Metazoa > Chordata > Amphibia > Anura > Dendrobatidae > Oophaga > Oophaga sylvatica. Next base: position 32,006,473 of record JARQOD010000003.1, on the reverse strand, counting down.
CACATCAGGGGGTCTCCAAACATGACGTGGTGTTCAAAAAGTGAAATGGCGCTCCCTCCCTTCCGAGCCCTGCCGTGCGCCCAAACAGTGGTTTACCCCAACATATGGGGTATCAGCGCACTCAGGACAAATTGCACACCAATTTTGGGGTTCTAATTTATCCTGTTACCCTTGGGAAAATAAAAAATAGCTGGCTAAAAAAATAATTTTTGAGGAAAGAAATTATTTTTTATTTTCACGGCTCTGTGTTTATAAATTTCTGTGAAACACTTGGGGGAAAATAAAAAATTGAGGGCGAAAATATAATTTTAGTGGAAAAAAATATGATTTTTTATTTTTATGGCTCTACGTTATAAACTTCTGGTAAATGACCTTATTGCAAACCATGCCCATATGCGCACTAATGCTGATTAAATGTATCAAAAAGGAAATTAAGGCATGCTAATGTGGATATGACGGTACACGGACAATCGCAAAACAGATAAAGACGATGAACGAAAAAACGATCAATAAGTCCCAAGGTATGGTACAAAAATATATGTTTTATTAATACACATTTAATAAAAGGGCAGGATAGGACGGTGATAAAGACTCATGCCAGTAAACATTAGTGGGAAGAAAGGACATACACTGGTGAAAATTGGCCAGGTAATGTAGATAGAGGAAAAGTATCATAGATCACAAATACTACATGTCTGTATATATAAAATGCTGGCCAAAATTTGCTAATAAGCACAGATGGTTGTATAGAAAAATTTAGTGCTATAGTAGTGATATCATGGGACGATAAATAACCATCAAGTGACAACAATATTGGTCCGAGATATCACTATTGCCCAAACATGAAATGCATCACAAATGAAACATCATTTCAAAATACCAATATACCTGTTTGAGCAGAGAGCAAAACACCAGGTACGTCCTGCCCCTTATATATACAGACATGTAGTATTTGTGATCTATGATACTTTTCCTCTATCTACATTACCTGGCCAATTTTCACCAGTGTATGTCCTTTCTTCCCACTAATGTTTACTGGCATGAGTCTTTATCACCGTCCTATCCTGCCCTTTTATTAAATGTGTGTTATAAACTTCTGTGAAGCACTTGGGGGTTCAAAGTGCTCACCACACATCTAGATAAGTTCCTTAACCCCTTCAAGACCCAGCCTATTTTGACCTTAAAGACCTTGCCATTTTTTGCAATTCTGACCAGTGTCCCTTTATGAGGTAATAACTCAGGAACGCTTCAACGGATCCTAGCGATTCTGAGATTTTTTCGTGACATATTGGGCTTCATGTTAGTGGTAAATTTAGGTCGATAATTTTTGCGTTTATTTGTGAAAAAAATGGAAATTTGGCGAAAATTCTGAAAATTTTGTAATTTTCAAATTTTTAATTTTTATTCTGTTAAACCAAAGAGTTATGTGGCACAAAATAGTTAATAAATAACATTTCCCACATGTCTACTTTACATCAGCACAATTTTGGGAACAACATTTTTTTTTGTTAGGAAGTTATAAGGGTTAAAAGTTGACCAGCAATTTCTCATTTTTACAGCAAAATTTACAAAACCATTTTTTTTAGGGACCACCTCACATTTGAAGTCACTTTGAGGCTAAGTTCACACGTTGCGGAATTGCCGCGGAAATTTCCGCGGCAATCCCGCACTTCTCCCGCAGGAAATACGCACGTTTTTTTATGCTGATTCCCGCCAGAATAATAGCGTTTTGCAAGCGTAATTAGCTTGCAGAATGCTAGCGTTTTCCTAGCGATCTGTAGCATCGCTTGGAAAACTGATTGACAGGTTGGTCACACGAGTCAAACATAGTGTTTGACAAGTGTGACCAACTTTTTACTATTGATGCCGCCTATGTCGCATCAATAGTAAAAAGATCTAATGTAAAAATAAATAAAAAAAATAATAAATAATGATATTCTCACCTTCCGGCGGCCCCCGCAGCCTTCCCGCGGCCCCCGCAGCCTTCCCGCCTTCAGCGACGCTCCCGGCAACTCCGGTCCCAAGGATGCTTTGCGACAAATCACACCGATGACGTAGCATCTCGCGAGACCGCTATGCCATCTGGGTGATTCTCGCAAAGGACTCTTGGGACCGGAAGTTGCCGGGAGCGTCGCTGAAGGCGGGAAGGCTGGGGGGGCCGCCGGAAGGTGAGAATATCATTATTTTTTATTTTAATTATTGTTTTACCAGGGATATGGTACCCAGGGCCTGGAGGAGAGTCTCCTCTCCTCCAGACCCTGGGTACCACCGCACATGAACCGCTTACATTCCGCAAAATTAATGAACATGTTGCTATTTTTTCCGCAAAGCGTTTTTTTCGCGGAAAAAAACGCAACATGTGGCCAAAACATGCGGAATCAATTAACATGTATAGGATGCTTAATGCTTGCGTTTTTATCGCGTTTTTACCGCGGAAAAACCGCGAAAAAAACGCAATTATTCCTGATCGTGTGCACTTAGCCTGAGGGGTCAATATGGCAGAAAATACCCAAAAGTGACACCTTTATGAAAACTGCACCCCTCAAGCTACTCAAAACTACATTCAAGAAGATTATTAACCCTTCAGGTGCTTCACAGGAACTAAAGCAACGTGGAAGGAAAAAATGGACATTTTAATTTTTCCAACAAAAATTTTCTTTTAGCATCAATTTTTTCATTTTTACATGGGCATCAGGATAAAATGGATCCTAAAATTTGTTGGGCAATTTCTCCTGAGTACACAGATACCTCATATGTGGTCATAAACCACTGTTTGGGCGCACGGCAGGGCTCAGAAGGGAAGGAGCGCCATTTGACTTTTTGAATGGAAAATATGCTGGAATATTTAGCGGTTGCCATGTCGCATTTGGAGAGTTCCTGTGTGCCTAAACATTGGAGCTCCCCCACAAGTGACCCCATTTTGGAAACTAGACCCCCTAAGGAACTTATCTAGATGCATAGTGATCACTTTGAACCCCCAGGTGCTTCACAAATTGATCTGTAAAAAAAAGAAAGTACTTTTTTTTCACAAAAATTTTCTTTTAGCCTCAGTTTTTTTCATTTTCACATGGGCAACAGTATAATTTGGATCCTAAAATTTGTTGGGCAATTTTTCCTGAGTACACAGATACCTCATATGTGGTCATAAACCACTGTTTGGGCGCACGGCAGGGCTCAGAAGGGAAGGAGCGCCATTTGACTTTTTGAATAGAAAATATGCTGGAATATTTAGCGGTTGCCATGTCGCATTTGGAGAGTCCCTGTGTGCCTAAACATTGGAGCTCTCCCACAAGTGACCCCATTTTGAAAACTAGACCCCCTAAGGAACTTATCTAGATGCATAGTGAGCACTTTGAACTCCCAGGTGCTTCACAAATTGATCCGTAAATAAAAGAAAGTACTTTTTTTTCACAAAAATTTTCTTTTAGCCTCAGTTATTTTCATTTTCACATGGGCAACAGTATAAATTGGATCATAAAATTTGTTGGGCAATTTCTCCTGAGTACACAGATACCTCATATGTGGTCATAAACCACTGTTTGGGCGCACGGCAGGGCTCAGAAGGGAAGGAGCGCCATTTGACTTTTTGAATGGAAAATATGCTGGAATATTTAGCGGTTGCTATGTCGCATTTGGAGAGTCCCTGTGTGCCTAAACATTGGAGCTCCCCCACAAGTGACCCCATTTTGGAAACTAGACCCCCTAAGGAACTTATCTAGATGCATAGTGAGCACTTTGAACCCCCAGGTGCTTCACAGAAGTTTATAACGCAGAGCCGCGAAAATAAAAAATCATTTTTTTTTCTCAAAAAATGATTTTTTTTAGCCCACTGTTTTTTATTTTCACAATGGTTACAGGAGAAATTGGACCCCAAAAGTTGTTGTCCAGTTTCTCCTGAGTACGCTAGTACCCCATATGTGGGGGGGAACCACTGTTTGGGCACACGTCAGGGCTCGGAAGGGATGTAGTGACGCTTTGAAATGCCGACTTGATGGAATGGTCTGCGGGCATCTTGTTACGTTTGCAGAGCCCCTGATGTGCCTAAACAGTAGAAACTCCCCACAAGTGACCCCATTTTGGAAACTAGACCCGGCAAAGAACTTATCTAGATGTGTGGTGAGCACTTTGAACCCCCAAGGGCTACACAGAGGTTTATAATGCCCGGGCATGAAAATAAAAAAATCATATTTTTTCCACAATCAGGATCTTTTAGTCCCCAATTTTTTTATTTTCCCAAGGGTAACATGAGAAATTAGACCCCAAAAGTTGTTGTCCAATTTGTCCTGAGTATGCTGATATCCCATATGTGGGAGAAAACTACTGTATGGGCACACGTCGGGGCTCGGATGGGAAGTAGTGACGTTTTGAAATGCCCACTTGATGGAATGGTCTTCGGGCGTCATGTTACGTTTGCAGAGTCCCTGATGTGCCTAAACAGTAGAAACTCCCCACAAGTGACCCCATTTTGGAAACTAGATCCCCCAAGGAACTCCTATAGATGTGTGATAAGCACTTTGAATCTCCAAGTCCTTCACAGAAGTTTATAACGCAGAGCCGTGAAAATATAAAATCATTTTTTTTCCACAAAAATAATTTTTAGTCCCCAATTTTTTTTCCCAATGTTAACAGGAGAAATTAGAACCCCCAAAGTTGTTGTGCAATTTTTCCCGAGTACGCTGATACCCCATATGTGGGGATAAACCACTGTTTGGGCATACATCGGGGCTTGGAATAAAGGGAGCACTGTTTGACTTTTTGAACGCAAAATTTGCAGGAATCAATGGTGGCGCCATGTCGCGTATGGAGACCCCCTGATGTGCCTAAATAGTGGAAACCCCTCAATTCTAACTCCAACCCTAACCCCAACACACCCCTAACCCCAACCCAACGCCTACACACACCTAACCCTAAACAACCCTATCATAACCCTAACCCCAAACACCCCTAACCCTAATCCCAACTCAACCATAAACCTAACTACAAGCCTAACCCTAATTCCAACCCTAACCCTAATTCCAACCCTAACCCTAATTCCAACCCTAACCCTAATTCCAACCCTAACCCTAATTCCAACCCTAACCCTAATTCCAACCCTAACCGTAATTCTAACCTTAACCCTAATGCTAACCCTAACCCTAGTTCTAACCCTAAGGCTGGGTTCATATTGCGTTTTACCAGCCCGTTCAACACGTAGCGGTGACCGGCTGGTAACGGTATAGCATAACGCGATCGCGTTATGCTATACCCGCTAGCGCAGATGAATCAGCAGATAATCAGCCGCGGATCCGCAGCAAAATCGCCGCGGATCAGCAGCAAATCCGCCGCGGATCAGCAGCGAAATCAGCCGCGGATCAGCAGCAAAATCAGCCGCGGATCAGCAGCAAAATCAGCCGCGGATCAGCAGCGAAATCAGCCGCGGATCAGCAGCAAAATCAGCCGCGGATCAGCAGCGAAATCAGCCGCGGATCAGCAGCGAAATCAGCCGCGGATCAGCAGCGAAATCAGCGTGATCAGCAGCGAAATCGCCGCGGATCAGCAGCAAATCAGCCGCGGATCCGCAGCGAAATCAGCCGCGGATCCGCAGCGAAATCAGCCGCGGATCAGCAGCGAAATCAGCCGCGGATCAGCAGCGAAATCACCGCGGATCAGCAAAATCAGTCGTGGATCAGCAGCGAAATCCGCCGCGGATCAGCAGCAAAATCAGCCGCGGATCCGCAGCGAAATCAGCCGCGGATCAGCAGCGAAATCAGCCGCGGATCAGCAGCGAAATCCGCTGCGGATCCGCAGCGAATCAGTAGCAAAATCAGTCGTGGATCAGCAGCGAAATCCGCCGCGGATCAGCAGCAAAATCAGCCGCGGATCCGCAGCGAATCAGCAGCGAAATCCGCCGCGGATCAGCAGCGAAATCAGCCGCGAATCAGCAGCAAAATCAGTCGTGGATCAGCAGCGAAATCCGCCGCGGATCCGCAGCGAAATCCGCAGCGGATCAGCAGCGAAATCCGCCGCGAATCAGCAGCGAAATCCGCCGCGAATCAGCAGCGAAATCAGCCGCGGATCCGCCGCGGATCAGCAGCGAAATCCGCCGCGGATCAGCAGCGAAATCTGCTGCAGATTCGCAGTGAAATCAGTCGCGGATCCGCAGCGAAATCAGTCGTGGATCAGCAGCGAAATCCGCCGCGGATCAGCAGCAAAATCAGCCGCGGATCCGCAGCGAAATCAGCCGCGGATCAGCAGCGAAATCAGCAGCGAAATCAGTCGTGGATCAGCAGCGAAATCCGCCGCGGATCAGCAGCAAAATCAGCCGCGGATCAGCAGCGAAATCTGCTGCAGATTCGCAGTGAAATCAGCCGCGGATCAGCAGCGAAATCAGTCGTGGATCAGCAGCGAAATCCGCCGCGGATCAGCAGCAAAATCAGCCGCGGATCCGCAGCGAAATCAGCCGCGGATCAGCAGCGAAATCAGCCGCGGATCAGCAGCGAAATCAGTCGTGGATCAGCAGCGAAATCCGCCGCGGATCAGCAGCAAAATCAGCCGCGGATCAGCAGCAAAATCAGCCGCGGATCCGCAGCGAAATCAGCCTCGGATCAGCAGCGAAATCAGCCGCGGATCAGCAGCGAAATCCGCTGCGGATCCGCAGCGAATCAGTAGCAAAATCAGTCGTGGATCAGCAGCGAAATCCGCCGCGGATCAGCAGCAAAATCAGCCGCGGATCCGCAGCGAAATCAGCCGCGGATCCGCAGCCAATCAGCCGCGGATCAGCAGCGAAATCAGCCGCGAATCAGCAGCAAAATCAGTCGTGGATCAGCAGCGAAATCCGCCGCGGATCCGCAGCGAAATCCGCAGCGGATCAGCAGCGAAATCCGCCGCGAATCAGCAGCGAAATCCGCCGCGAATCAGCAGCGAAATCAGCCGCGGATCCGCCGCGGATCAGCAGCGAAATCCGCCGCGGATCAGCAGCGAAATCTGCTGCAGATTCGCAGTGAAATCAGTCGCGGATCCGCAGCGAAATCAGTCGCGGATCCGCAGCGAATCAGCAGCAAAATCAGCCGCGGATCCGCAGCGAAATCAGCCGCGGATCAGCAGCGAAATCAGCCGCGGATCAGCAGCGAAATCCGCTGCGGATCCGCAGCGAATCAGTAGCAAAATCAGTCGTGGATCAGCAGCGAAATCCGCCGCGGATCAGCAGCAAAATCAGCCGCGGATCCGCAGCGAAATCAGCCGCGGATCAGCAGCGAAATCCGCTGCGGATCCGCAGCGAATCAGTAGCAAAATCAGTCGTGGATCAGCAGCGAAATCAGCCGCGGATCAGCAGCAAAATCAGCCGCGGATCCGCAGCGAATCAGCAGCGAAATCCGCCGCGGATCAGCAGCGAAATCAGCAGCAAAATCAGTCGTGGATCAGCAGCGAAATCCGCCGTGGATCAGCAGCGAAATCCGCCGCGGATCCGCAGCGAAATCCGCAGCGGATCAGCAGCGAAATCCGCCGCGAATCAGCAGCGAAATCCGCCGCGAATCAGCAGCGAAATCCGCCGCGAATCAGCAGCGAAATCCGCCGCGGATCCGCCGCGGATCAGCAGCGAAATCCGCCGCGGATCAGCAGCGAAATCTGCTGCAGATTCGCAGTGAAATCAGTCGCGGATCCGCAGCGAAATCAGTCGCGGATCCGCAGCGAAATCAGTCGCGGATCCGCAGCGAAATCAGTCGCGGATCCGCAGCGAAATCAGTCGCGGATCCGCAGCGAAATCAGTCGCGGATCCGCAGCGAAATAAGTCGCGGATCAGCAGCGAAATCAGCAGCGAAATCCGCTGCGAAATCCGCCGCGGATCCGCTGCGAAATCCGCAACACGTTGCGGATTTTGCTGCGGATCCGCGGCGTATTTTGCTGCGGATCCGCGGCGGATTTCGCTGCTGATCTGCGGCGGATATCGCTGCACATCCGCGGCTGATTTCGCTGCTGATCCGCCGCAGATCAGCAGCGAAATCCGCCGCGGATCCGCAGCAAAATACGCCGCGGATCCGCAGCAAAATCCGCAACGTGTGCACAGGGCCTAATAGGAAAAAAAAAAAAAAAATCTTTATTTTTTTTATTTGTCCCTACCTATGATAAAGGGGGGGTTCATTTACTTTTTTTTATTTTGATCACTGTGACAGTTTATCACAGTGATCAAAATAAATTTTTGGACACTGGGGGGCGCACTGCGCATGCGCCGGCCGGCGGGCGCACTGCGCATGCGCCCGCCATTTTCCAAGATGGCGGCGCCCATGAAGAGGCCCGGGCAGACGCCGGGACCGATCCAGAGACATCGGTGGATCGGGAGAGGTGAGTAGGGTGGTCGGAAGGTTAGGGGGGGGATCGGAAGGTGGGGGCACCGGAGCAAAGGAGGAGGGGAGCTGTTAGTGACGGCGGTGACCGATCGCTGCCATCTTTCGGTGGCGGCGGCCGATCGCCGCCGTGACTACGTGTGGGGGGGTCAGGTCTCGGTGTCCAGCCATGGCAGATGCTATTGCAGCATCGGCCATGGCTGGATTGTAATATTTCACCAATTAAATTGGTGAAATATTACAGATTGCTCTGATTGGCTGTTAAAAGTGAAACAGCCAATCAGAGCGATCGTGGCCACGGGGGGGTTAAGCCAACCCCCCTGTGGTGAAGCACAAAGGGTCCTGTAACTGCGGGTCGGGTGACCTTTGAGTGACCCCGGTCTCCCGGCCCGCAGGAACGCGATCCTTTCATGACGCAGGGTATGCGTCATAGGTCGGATTGGCACCGACTTTCATGACTCATACGCTGTGTCAAAGGTCGGGAAGGGGTTAAGGGTCTAGGTTCCAAAATGGGGTCACTTGTGGGGGATTTCCACTGTTTAGACACATCAGGGGATCTCCAAACACGACGTGGCGTTCAAAAAGTCAAATGGCGCTCCCTCCCTTCCATCAAAGTCTGCATTACAAAATGGCGCTCCTTCCAGTCCAAGCTCTCCCATACGCCCAAACAGTGGTTCCCCCCCACATATGGGGTATCAGCGTATTCAGGAAAAATTGCACAACAACTTTTGGGGTCCAATTTCTCAAGTTACCCTTGGGAAAATAAAAAATAGCAGGCTAAAGAATCATTTTTGAGGAAAAAAATGATTTTTTATTTTCATGGCTCTACGTTATAAACTTCTGTGAAGCACTTGGGGGTTCAAAGTGCTCACCACATATCTAGATAAGTTCCTTAAGGGGTCTAGTTTCCAAAATGGTGTCATTTGTGGGGGGTTTCCACTGTTTAGGCGTATCAGGGGCTCTCCAAACGCGACATGGCGTCCAATTTCAATTCCAGCCAATATTGGTTTGAAAAAGTCAAACGGCACTCCTTCCCTTCCAAGCCCTGCCGTGTGCCCAAACAGTGGTCCCCCCCCCCCCACATATGGGGTATCAGCTTACTCAGGAAAAATTGGACAAAAACTTTTGTGGTCCAATTTCTCCTGTTACCCTTGGGGACTATACAATCAGGTTTGTGGAAAAAATATGATTTTTTATTTTCACACCCGGGCGTTATAAACTTCTGTGAAGCACTTGGGGGTGCAAAGTGCTCACCACACATCTAGATAAGTTCCTTAGGGGGTCTAGTTTCCAAAATGGGGTCACTTGTGGGGGGTTTCCACTGTTTAGACACATCAGGGCCTCTACAAACGCGACATGGCGTCCAGCCAATTCTGCGTTGAAAAAGTCAAACGGCGCTCCTTCCCTTCCAAGCTCTGCCATGCACCCAAACAGTGGTTTACCCCCACATATGTGATATCAGCATGCTCAGGACAAATTGCACAAAAACTTTTGGGATCTTGTTACCCTTGAGAAGATAAAAATTGGGGTGAAAAGATTGTTTTTGTGGAAAAAATATGATTTTTTATTTTCAAGGTTCTATGTTATAAACTTCTGTGAAGCACTTGGAGGTTCAAAGTGCTCTCCAGACATCTAGATAAGTTCCTTAGGGGGTCTAGTTTCCAAAATGGGGTCACTTGTGGGGGGTTTCCACTGTTTAGACACATCAGGGCCTCTACAAACGCGACATGGCGTCCAGCCAATTCTGCGCTGAAAAAGTCAAACGGCGCTCCTTCCCTTCCAAGCTCTGCCATGCACCCAAACAGTGGTTTACCCCCACATATGGGGTATCAGCATGCGCAGGACAAATTGCACAAAAACTTTTGGGGTCTTGTTACCCTTGGGAAAATAAAAATTGGGGTGAAAAGATTGTTTTTGTGGAAAAAATATGATTTTTTAATTTCACGGTTCTATGTTATAAACTTCTGTGAAGCACTTGGAGGTTAAAAGTGCTCTCCACACATCTAGATAAGTTCCTTAGGGGGTCTAGTTTCCAAAATGGGGTCACTTGTGGGGGGTTTCCACTGTTTAGACACATCGGGGCCTTTACAAACACGACATGGCATCCAGCCAATTCTGCGCTGAAAAAGTCAAACGGTACTCCTTCCCTTGCGACCTGTGCCGTGCGCCCAAAAAGTGGTTTACCCCCACATATGGGGTATCAGCGTATTCAGGAGAAATTGCACAACAAATTTTTTGGTTCATTTTTTCTTTTCACACTTGTGAAAATAAAAAAAATTGGTTCCGAAGTAAAGTTTTTGCAAAAAAGTTAAATGTTAATTTTTTCCTTCCACATTGCTTCAGTTCCTGTGAAGCACATAAAGGGTTAATAAACTTCTTGAATGTGGTTTTGAGCACCTTGAGGGGTGCAGTTTTTAGAATGGTGTCACTTTTGGGTATGTTCTATCATATAGACCCCTCAAAGTGACTTCAAATGTGATGTGGTCCTTAAAAAAAAAATGGTGTTGGAAAAATGAGAAATCGCTGGTCAAATTTAACCCTTATAACTTCGTAACAAAAAAAAAATTTTGTTCCCAAAATTGTGCTGATGTAAAGTAGACGTGGGAAATGTTATTTAGTAAGAAATTTGTGTGACATATCTCTCTGATTTAAGGGCATAAAAATTTAAAGTTTGAAAATTGCTAAATTTTCAAAATTTTCGCCATATTTCCATTTTTTCCATAAATAAACACGTCATATCAAAGAAATTTTACCACTAACGTGAAGTACAATATGTCACGAAAAAACAATCTCAGAATCAGCGTTCCAGAGTTATAACCTCATAAAGTGACAGTGGTCAGAATTGTAAAAATTGGCCCGGTCATTAAACTGCAAAATGGCTCTGTCACTAAGGGGTTAATGCAGTATGCAACACTGTACTCACTTCAGTCACTGAACTAACTAACCGTGTTGCTATAAATCTTTTTTTATGATCAGCTTCTGATCTGTTCCTGACAACTTCTTCCACCTCGTGCACTGACTTCATTCCACACGTGTTCCAGGCTCACCAGTTCCTCCTCAGTCACAGGCTCGGCTTCCTTAGGAAAAGGTGCTAGGTACACTCTTCTCAGCTCCACCTGCCCCGGTCATAGACCCAGAATACTCCTTGAGTTTTGACCTCTGTTCACTGGTGGCCATCCACACTGTCCCTATCCTGGGACTCCCTCCAGCCATAGCCGCTTCATTCTCCCGGCTATCTAAATCCTGTAAGCTACATGCATCTTCCCTTCCGGCAGGATGACCGGGAACTCTGCTCTAAAGGTACTGCCACACTACACAATCCCGCTAGTGATCTCATTAGCGTTGCATACTAATGAGATCGCTAGCGGAATTGTTTCTATATCGCTAAGTGCGGCCACATTTAGCGATATAGTTAACGACGCTATCGCCGTTAGCGATCTTCTTAACGACTTTAGCGGTACAAAAGTACCGCTAAATCGCTAAGAAAAGGTGCCACACAGCGATTAGATACTTACCCAGCGGGAGCGCCGACGAGAAAATAGGGTCCGGAACGATTCCAGCGACGAGCGAGATCACAGCAGGAAGCTCGTCGCTGGAAGCTGCCGCACACAACAACATCGCTAACGGGATCGCTAAATAGTGACGTTTTTTAGCAATCCTGTTAGCGATGTTGTTCAGTGTGGCATACCCTTAACCAGGAAATGTTTTCTCCTATATTTTCCTGCTGCTCTGCTCTGTGCCCCTCCCATCTGCTTAACTCTTTTGCTGATTGGAACTAATTAACACTCTTATCTATTCTATGCTCTATCTCTAATGTGCCCCCTTTATTCTAATCCCCTATAATCTTGCTCTACCTACTAATCTATCCTTAAGCTAAAGCCCCCGTCACACTAAAGGGTATGCCACACTAAACAATATCGCTAACGGGATCGCTAAAAAACGTCACTATTTAGCGATCCCGTTAGCGATATTGTTCAGTGCGGCAGCTTCCAGCGACGAGCTTCCTGCTGTGATCTCGCTCGTCGCTGGAATCGTTCCGGACCCTATTTTCTCGCTGGCGCTCCCGCTGGGTAAGTATATATCGCTAGTGTGGCACCTTTTCTTAGTGATTTAGCGGTACTTTTGTACCGCTAAAGTCGTTAAGAAGATCGCTAACGGCGATAGCGTCGTTAACTATATCGCTAAATGTGGCCGCACTTAGCGATATAGAAACAATCCCGCTAGCGATCGCATTAGTATGCGTCGTTATCGTGATCGCTAGCGGGATTGTTTAGTGTGGCAGTACCTTCAAGGTACTGTCACACTAAACGAGATCGCTAACGAGATCACTAAAGAGTCACCGATTTTATGACGCAGTAGCGATCTCGTTAGCGACTTAGCTGTGTGTGGCATGTAGCAGCGATGTGGCCCCTGCTGCGATGTCGCTGATCGCTTATGAACGTTCTGAGCCGTTTTTTGGTCATTGGTGTCCCGCTGATGAGCCTGAATCGCTGAGTGTGACACCCTTTATGAACGACTTTACCAGCGTCGCAGGTGGGACTAGGTTTTCCCAACGACCGCAGAGGTCGTTATACAGATCGCTGATCCCTGATGAGATCTTTGTGTTTGGAAGCTAACTAGCGACCACATAGCGATCGCACTAGCGATCTCGCCAGGTCGTGTCGTTGTCGTGATCGCTAGTGCGATCACTAAGTGTGTCAGTGCCTTAAGGGTCCCATCACACACTTCAATGTCCCAGCGATCCCACCAACGATACAACATGGATGGGATCGCTGGGACATCGTTACCTGATCGCTAGTGAGCTGTCACATGGGCAGACTCACCAGCGATCAGGACCAGCGAGCACGCTGGTATCCAATGTACACATCTTGTAACTAAGCACCGCGCGGCACCTAGTTACCCGATATGTACCCTGGTTACCGGCTCCCAGCTTCTGTTGTAGAGCGCTGAGAGCCGGTATCCAATGTACATATCGGGTAACTAGGCGCCGCGCAGTGCTTAGTTACCCGATATGTACCCTAGATACCAGCTCTCAGCGCTCTACAACAGAAGCTGGGAGCCGGTAAGCAGGGTACATATTGGGTAACTAGTTGCCGCGCGGTGCTTAGTTACCCGATATGTACCCTACATACTGGTTTTCAGCACTCTACAACAAAAGCTGGGAGCTGGTAACCAGGGTACATATCGGGTAACTAGGTGCCGCGCGGTGCTTAGTTACCCGATATGTACATTGGATACCAGCTCGCTGATCGTTGGTCTCCCGCTGTCACACGCAGCGATGTGCGCTGGCCAGCGGGAGACCAACGATCAAAAAATGGTCCAGGACATTCAGCGACGATCAATGATACCCAGCAGGGGGGCTGATCATCGCTGCATGTCGCACTAATACACACACACATCTCACCTGTCCGGCGTCCGCACTCTCTCTGCCTCAGCCGGCCGCTGAATGATGACGTCATTCAGCGGCGCTGCTGTGAGAGGATGCGCCGGTGCCCTGCAGGCGCCCCCTGGAGCCCGGAGCTGCGGCAGCGGAGGCACAGGGAGAGGTAAGTATTGCGCCGGCTGCACCGGGGCCCTGATCAAGCGGGGGGGGGGCCCAGTGGCGGCGCTGGCACCGCTAATGGGCGCCGGGGTGCCCGACCGCGAGTGGGCCCCCCCGCCGGCTCAGGGCCCCGGAACTTGCCCGGGTATGCCGGGTGCTGACGCCGGCCCTGGTTTCATGTATTCTGTTTGTTTTTATTTTGTTCTCCTTATTCTTGTCTGGCTTTTGTGAACGTGTTTTAGTTTCTAACCCTTTTCTTTTGTTGGATTTGTGTTGCAGCCTCTCTTCTGGTTCATCAGGAAATACAAGAGACCATGCACCGGCCTTTTAGGGTGCCAGGTCCGATGAGGTGTATTTAATTATCCTCTCCCCTCTGTACCAGTCTGTCATTGTAAATTTGTTTACTGTAAACGATATCTATAACTTTGAATGTAACCCCTTCTCATGTACAGCACGATGGAATTAATAGCGCTATATAAATAAATAATAATAATTATGCAACTAGGACTTTTCTTAGTCTGTACAGGGACTAGTTGGGTACAAGTGTGGCTATTCTTTTTGGTAGTTAGTAGTTCTTTCCCTCTTCTGTTATCTGTGTGACTACGATCATAACACTTTACTTTTCTGGTCAGTACTTAAAATAGCTGCAATGATCCATCATAAATGAGTATAACTCCAGTTTAGTGTTCCCCCTGAACATATGTTCTTGTTGAGGATTTAATGTTTTTGTCATATGTCTTTTTTATAGGGTCATGCTTTGATTGTAATAGGATTGCCCTACCCTATGAGTCTGCAAATCCTTGGTAGACTTTAAAAAAAGGTCTTCATTGTTTTTGCCAAATACACAACATCTAAATTTAAGACACCACAGCTCTATTTTAACATATTCTCTTTGTCGAATATTCTTTCAAGAGAAACTCATTTGACAGTTGACATTTGCCCACGATTCTCTGATTTAACCACTTCCCGCAGCCTGTTTTGTGTTCCTAACCAGGCCCCATTTTTCCAGTCTGACATGTGTCACTTTATGTGGTGATAACTTTGGATGCTTTTTCTGATGCCAGTGATTCTGAAATATCTTTTTTTTCTGTGACACATTGTACTTTATTGTTCAACATGCTTTTACTTTTTCAGATTATAGTAGGCTTATAAGTTTAGAAGTTTGGCAATAAGTTTTTATATATTAACCCCTTAACGACCAAGCCATTTTGTAGGTTAAAGACCAGGCCAATTTTTACATTTCTGACCACTGTCTCTTTATGAGGTTATAACTCTGGAACGCTTCAACGGATCTTGGCGATTCTGAGATTGTTTTCTCGAGACATATTGTACTTCATGATAGTGGTAAAATTTCTTCAATATAACTTGCGTTTATTTATGAAAAAAACGGAAATATGGCAAAAATTTTGAAAATTTTGCAATTTTCAAACTTTTAATTTTTATGCCATTAAATCAGAGAGATATGTCACAAAAATTAGTTAATAAATAACATTTCCCACATGTCTACTTTACATCAGCACAATTTTGGAACCAAAATTTTTTTTTGTTAGAAAGTTATAAGTGTTAAAAGTTGACCAGCAATTTCTCATTTTTCCAACAAAATTTACAAAATCATTTTTTTTAGGGGCCACCTCACATTTGAAGTGAATTTGAGGGGTCAATATGACAGAAAATACCCAAAAGTGACACCATTCTAAAAACTGCACCCCTCAACGTGTTCAAAGCCACATTCAAAAAGTTTATTAACCCTTTAGGTACTTCACAAGAATTGAAGCAATGTGGAAGGAAAAAATTAACATTTAACTTTTTTTCCCAAAATTTTTCTTTCGACACAATTTTTTAAAATTTTGTCAAGGGTATCAGTAGAAAATGAACCACAATATTTGTTGTACAATTTCTCCTGAGTACATCGATACCCCATGTGTGTGGGGTAAACCACTATTTGGGCGCATGGCAGAGCTCGGAAGGGAAGCAGCGCCATTTGACTTTTTTGGCTGGAATTGAGATTGGACGCCATGTCGCATTTGGAGAGTCCCTGTGTGCCTAAACAGTGGAAACCCCCCACAAGTGACCCCATTTTGGAAACTAGACCCCCCAAGTAACTTATCTAAATGTGTTGTGAGAGCTTTTAACCCCCAAGGGCTTCACAGAAGGTTATAACGTAGAGCCGTAAAATTAAAAAATCATGTTTTTTCCACAAAAATGATCTTTTCATCCCAATTTTTATTTTCCAAAGGATAAAAGGACCCCAAAAGTTATTGTGCAATTAGTCCTGAGTACGCTGATACCCCATATGTGGGGGTAAACCACTATTTGGGTGCATGGCAGAGCTCGGAAGGGAAGCAGCGCCATTTGACTTTTTTGGCTGGAATTGAGATTGGACGCCATGTCTCATTTGGAGAGTCCCTGTGTGCCTAAACAGTGGAAACCCCCCACAAGTGACCCCATTTTGGAAACTAGACCCCCCAAGTAACTTATCTAAATGTGTAGTGAGAGCTTTGAACCCCCAAGGGCTTCACAGAAGGTTATAACGTAGAGCCGTAAAATTAAAAAATCATGTTTTTTTCCACAAAAATGATCTTTTCATCCCAATTTTTATTTTCCAAAGGATAAAAGGACCCCAAAAGTTATTGTGCAATTAGTCCTGAGTACGCTGATACCCCATATGTGAGGGTAAACCACTATTTGGGTGCATGGCAGAGCTCGGAAGGGAAGCAGCGCCATTTGACTTTTTTGGCTGGAATTGAGATTGGACGCCATGTTGTATTTGGAGAGCCCCTGTGTGCCTAAACAGTGGATACCCCCCACAAATAACCCCATTTTGGAAACTAGACCCCCCAAGGAACTTATCTAGATGTGTGGTGAGAGCTTTGAACCCCCAAGGGCTTCACAGAAGGTTATAACGTAGAGCAGTAAAATTAAAAAATCATATCTTTTCCACAAAAATGATCTTTCCACCCCCAATTGTTATTTTCCAAAGGGTAACAGGACCCCAAAAGTTATTGTGCAATTTGTCCTGAGTATGCTGATACCCCATATGTGGGGGTAAACCACTATTTTGACGCATGGCAGAGCTGGAAAGGGAAGGAGCGCCTTTTTCAAATGCAGATTTTGATGGAATGGTCTGCGGGTGTCATGTCACGTTTGGAGAGCCCCTGATGTGCCTAAACAGTAGAAACCCCCCACAAGTGACTCCATTTTGGAAACTAAACCCCCCAAGGAACTTATCTAGATGTGTGGTGAGCACTTTGAACCCCCAAGGGCTTCACAGAAGTTTATAATGTAGAGCCGTGAAAATAAAAAAATCATATTTTTTTCCAGAAAAATTACCTTTTTGCCCCAAATTTTTATTTTTCTAAGGGTAACAGGAGAAATAGGACCCCAAAAGCTATTGTGCAATTTGTCCTGAGTACGCTGATATCCCATATGTGGGGGGGAACCACTGTGATCGCCTTACTGCGATCTTTGGGAGGCACAATGAACAAATCCACAAAAGGTGAAGAATTGGTTTTCTTTGTTACGCCGTTCCTCGTGCGGTATTAGTGATTAGGCGACTTTATTCCTCGGATCGGTGCGATTACAGCGATACCAGATTTACACCCTTTTTTCATGTTTAGCTTCTGTCACACACTAAAAGACGCTTTTTCTTGGAATAATTTTTTGTAAGAAATTTTTGCATCGCCGTATTTTGAGAGCTATAATTTTTCCATATTTCGGCCAACAGAGTTATCTGTGGGCTTATTTTTTGCGGGACGAGCTGACGTTTTTATTGGTACCATATTCAGGCACATAACGTTTTTTGATCGTTTCCTATTCCGATTTTTGTGGAATCAGAATGAACAAAAACCAGCAATTCAGGAATTGTTTTTTTTTTTTTTTTTTTCCTCCGTTCCGTGTGTGGTAAAATTGATAAAGCAGCTTTATTCTTCGGGTCACTACGGTTACGGCGATTCCTCATTTATATATTTTTTTTTATGTTTTGGCGTTTTTTACACAACAAAAAATTTTTAGAAAAAATAATTATTTTTGCATCAGTTTATTCCGCGAGCTATAACTTTTTTATTTTTTTGCTGATGATGTTGTATAGCGGCTTGTTTTTTGCGGGACAAGATGACGTTTTCAGCGGTACCATGATTATTTATATCTGACTTTTTGATCGCGTGTTATTGCACTTTTTCCAAGCGGTATAATGATACCGCTTGGAAAAAGTATAATTTACTACTTTTTTGTGTTTTTTTTTTTTTACGGATTTCACTGAAGGGGTTAACTAGGGTTACGCTTTTATAGATGGGATTTTTACGGACGTGGCGATACCTAACGTGTATGTTTTTTGTTTTTTATTTTTTTTATTACATAAAAATGTGTATTTTTTTAGGGGATTTTTTTTAAATTATTTTTTAATATTTTTTTTACAATTTTTTTAAAAAAATGATTTTTTTTAACTTGTCCCTTTATGGGACTTTCACTTTTTTACTTTTTATTGCAGTTACAATGCATTGCAATGCTCTGGCATGGCAATGCATTGCAACTATAGTGGAAGCTGCTGTGACAATGATCACAGCAGTTTCCCGTAGCTAAATGACCCGGAGGTTGTCATGACAACCCCCGGGTCATCAAGGCAGAGATCGGCCCCTGCAAATACATTGCAGGGTGCCGATCTGAGGCAGAGGGAGCTCCCGACCCTCTGCCTCCCCCCCTGAGCTCTGCGATCGCGCTGGATCGCAGCAGTCAGGGGGTTAACAGCCAGGGGCGGTGGGGGCTCCGCTCCTGGCTGTCAGTGCAGGAAGCCTGGCCACTGCAGCGCCGGCTCCTGCACTGATCGCGCTGGGGAAGCTGAAATTTCAGCTTTTCCTGCACGATCGTTGCTGTGTTTGGTCAGTCAGATTGACTGACCAAGCACAGCGCTGTAGGTGCGGGGACCGACGGCAAAGGTCCCCGCACCGCTTGCCGTGCCTGTCAGCTGTCTGTGACAGCTGTCGGCACTGATCTACCACTGCGTGTTTACACGCAGTGGTAGATCAAAGCCATGACGTGCAGAGTCCGTCCTGGTGCCGGAACTGGCACCTTGCCATGACGGACTCTGCACGTCAGTGGACATTAAGGGGTTAAATTAAATTTACAAAACTAATTTTTTAAGTAACAAATCACTTTTGAAATTACTTTAAAATGTTTATTTAGCCCCAATTGCTTCATTTTCACAAAGGATAATTGTAAACAAATAGACGTGACTAATTATATTCCAACTTCTCCTGAATATGTCAATACCCTATTTACAGTTGTACACTACTGTCTGGGCACATGGCAGGGATCTGAAGGGAAGGAGCGCCATTTAGCTTTTGGATCGCAGATATTTCTGGGATAGTTTGAAGGCACAAGATAACTGGGGCACTGTTTGCAGTTACCCGGCAACTAAAAAAATGACTGTCACAAAACAGCTTTATTTTCCAGAATTTATGGATTGTCCCGCTTGTCATCCTTTAACTCCTTTACATAGATCTGAACTTATATTGGGACTCTTAGGCTGGGGTGATGAAATTATCTGCTGTTCGGTGGTGCAAGATGGCAAGAATAATAGTCGCCAGGTGAAAACCTGGAGGGTAGAGAAAATTCAAAATCGGAAGATGCAAGAGTAGTCTATAAACAGGCCAGACTCACAACAGGATACAAATACACAAGTTGGGAGCTGAGCACAGAGGACTGAACCAGAGGAGAACAAGGCTGTGTCTGGCAGCTTCCAGCAATATTCCTCAAGCTTTATTAGGCTTTGGTGCTTTTCAATGGTCTGAAGCAGGGAGCTGATTACTCCAGCTGGACTGCACACCAGGGCTGTGCTGTCGGAGTCGTGGAGTCGGAGTTGACTCCTAAAATGTATAGTAAATTGGGTACAGTAGTTCAATGCAGCATGTGCTGTACATTTTTTCATAAGAATTTGGGAAAGTTATTAAATGTCCTATAAGTATTTGTTCTATTACTGAATTAAGGATTAAGCTTTTAGTTAAGATGAATCTATGCTGCACTTTATGTACATGCTCAGTAGTGAAGCAGTGCTGTGGAGTCTTAAGTAGGAATCGGGAGTCAGGGAGATTGAGGACTCTTGAGTTGGAGGCTTTGCTTACCGACTCCACAGCCTTGCTGCACACACCTATACTGCCAGACTGGATGATCAATCATAGTGACTGGACAATTCTAAAAAGAAAGATCGGTGTTCCATATACTCTATGAATAAGGTATATCTGCGAGAGCCTCTGAGATTCACATGGGGATAGTCTAGGAGTGAGTTCCAACTCCTATTTCCACGGTTCTTCCGTAATCAGCCCAACATCTGGCCTGTCGAGGAGCATGCTAGAATCTACAGACAGTTTAGTGAGCTTTATACTGTGTGACGCAGCGGTGTCCACGCTGTGCAGTGATAAGGCAGTGACCCAAGCAAGTTCAAAACAAAACGTGTTTAATGTCCAAAACTCACATAGTGCACAGAACACTGTATCCTCCAGATCGCAGCCAGGAAAATCAAAGAGACAGTCCGGGACCGGTTGCTGTGAGTGACCGCACCTCCCTGTGTGCAGGGGGTGCCAGAACTTTTGGCTCCGCTGGCCTGTGTTACCTCACACAGGGCGTGTTCTGCAGAGTAACTGCTCTGTCTGCTTGCAAGCCAACACTGACACCCCCAAAACCCCATGCTACAGGGTTTAAACAGGAATCTGTGGCCATGGCCACTTGTAAGACCCGGCCCTGGAGTGGAGCGACCCGCCCCATTACTATCTTGTAGAACCCTCCAAAAATAAAAGCCCATGCCAGGTTTTACTGAATAATGCCTTGGCCAAATAACCTGAGCAGTTCCATGCTCACTTTTATCTCTGGCCTTGTGACTCACAGGCGTCCTGCTGTGAACACAAGGCACTCCAGCGGGTCTAATAGGACTCCATCCTCATCCTGGAGGATACATAGCGACCCTCGCATATGATACCGGTTACTGCCTCACATACCCCCCCTCTGTTCAAACTTGTGGGGTTGAACATTTATCACCATACAGGGGGCACGTGGCAGGGCATCTGCATTTCTCTGTGATTTCCCCGCCCAATGTTCCACTGAGAAACTGAAGTTTTGTAGGGGCAGGAACCATCTGGTAACTCGGGCATTCCTCTCTTTCTCGTTTCCCATCCAGACGAGGGGTGAATGGTCCATTATCAAACGAAACTGATGCCCGAGCAAATAGCGTAGGGACTCCAAGGCCTATTTAATCGCCAAGCACTCCTTCTCCACTACGCTATAATTTTTCTCTGCCTGGTTCAGTTTCCTGCTCAAGTAGGTGACTGGATGCTCATCCCCGTTCACCTCTCCTAGGCCTACCACTGAGGCATCGGTTTGCACAATAAAGGTTTTCTTGAAGTCCGGGCTGACGAGGACCAACTGTCCACACAACGCCAACTTCAGGGACTGGAATGCTTCCTCCGCTTGAGAATTCCACCGGACCATCACTGTTTTATTATTTTTTAACAGGTCCGTTAGGGGTGCTGATTTCCCCGCAAAATTGGGTATAAACCGGTGGTAGTACCCAATGATACCAAGGATTGCCCTCACCTGTTTAGTAGTTAAGGGCTTGGGCCAGTTTTGAATGGCCTCAACTTTGTTTACCTGGGGCTTGATAACCCCGCTGCCAATCACATAACCTAAGTATCGGGCCTCCGTGAGTCCTATCACACATTTCTTTGGGTTTGCAGTTAACTCCGCGATTCTGAGAGACTCCAGCACTGCTTGTACCTGGGACAGATGGGTATTCCTGTCAGTACTAAAGATGACTATAGGCTGGGTCTCACATAGCGATACACCAGCGATCCCGACAACGATCAGGATCGCTGGTGTATCGCTACATTATCGCTGCTGAGCTGCCAAACAGGCAGCTCAGGCAGCGATCAGTACAAGCGACACTGCGGGTAACATCGCTTAGTTACCCGCAGTGTACCTTGGATACCAGCGCCCTGATGCAGGGAGCTGGTAACCAAGGTACACATCGGGTTTCCAGGCGCTGCGCGGTGCCTGGAAACCCGCTGTGTACCTTGGTTACCAGCTCCCTGCTTCAGGGAGCTGGTATCCAAGGTACACAGCGGGTTTCTAGGCACAGCCCCGCGCCTGGAAACCCGCTGTGTACCTTGGTTACCAGCGGATCGCTGGTCTCCCGCCTGTCACACGCAGCGATGCGTGCCTGTTAGCGGGAGACCAGCGATCAAAAAAATGTCCTGGCCTTTCAGCGACGATCAGCGATACTCTGCAGGGGGGCTGATCGTCGCTGAATGTCACACACAGCGATATCGCTGGTGAGCTCGCTGCTGCGTCACAAAACTAGTGACTCAGCAGCGATCTCGCTAGCGATATCGCTATGTGAGACAGGGGCTTATGTCATCCAAATAGGCCGACGCGTAACCCCTATGAGTCGCTAACACAATGCCCATCAGCCTCTGGAATGTGGCCGGAGCCCCATGTAACCCAAAAGGCAAGACGACATATTGATAGAGGCCCTCTGGTGTTATAAAAGCTGTCTTTTCTTTCGCTGACTCTGTTTAGGGACCTGCCAGTAACCTTTTGTGATATCCAGCGTGTGAAGTACTGGGCTTCCCCCAGTCTCTCAATTAGCTCGTCCACCCGTGGCATGGGATAGAGGTTAATTTTTGACACTTCATTTAACCTCCTGAAATCATTACAGAAGCGTAATGACCCTACTGGTTTGGGGATTAAGACAATGGGGCTGGCCCACTCACTTCGGGACTCCTCAATGACTCCCAACTGGAGCATTTGCTTCACCTCGGCCTTGATGGCTTGCCTTCGGGCTTCTGGCACTCTATACGGTTTCATCCGTACCCTTACCTGGGGCTTGGTGACAATGTCATGTTGTATCACTGAGGTTCGCCCCGGCATCTCTGAGAAAATGTCCGTATTCCTCTGCACGAGGGCCCGAGCCTCCCGCCGCTGCTGGTGAGATCATCATTTATTTTAACCTGCCCCCCTGCTGTGTCCTTGGCCAGTGCCAGAGGGACCCCTGTTGGTATGACCAGAGTCACCTCCGTGACCAAACATTCCCGGTCCTTCCAGGCCTTTAGCAGGTTTACATGATACAATTGCTCAGTTTCCTTTTCCCGGGTTGGTACACCCTATAATTCACTTCGCTTACCTTCCCCCGTATCTCAAAGGGCCCCTGCCACTTAGCCATGAGCTTACTCCCTGGGGTGGGAACGAGGACCAACACGTGATCCCTTTCTTTGAAGGTCCTGACTGTGGCCCTTTTATTATACATGCGGCTCTGAGCGGCCTGGGCATCCAACAGATGCTCCTTTACTATGGGCCGCACGGCCGCAATCCAATCCTGCATCCTTGCTACATGCTCGATGACATTCTTATGCGGAGTGGGCTCCTGTTCCCATGTCTACTTGGCTACATCCAGCAGTCCCCTCGGGTGCCTGCCATACAAGAGCTCAGACGGGGAGAACCCTGTGGACGTCTGCGGTACCTCGCCGAGGGCGAACATTAGATAGGGAAGTAACATGTCCCAATCCCTCCCATCCTTGGCGACTTTTTGAGCATGGCTTTGAGGGTCTTATTAAACCTCTCCACCAACCCGTCAGTTTGTGGATGGTACACCGACGTTCGTAGCTGTTTAATCTGGAGCAGCTTACATAGCTCCCGGGGCACCTTAGACATAAAAGGAGTTCCCTGATCTGTAATGATCTCCTTGGGTAGCCCAAGGTGACAAAACATGGCAAATAGTTCCCGGGCTATTAGTTTAGTCGAGGTGTGGCGGTGTGGTATTGCCTCTGGGTACCGGGTGGCGTAGTCTAAGACTACCAATATGTGTTGGTGACCCCATGCGGATTTCACTATTGGCCCTACGAGATCCATTGCGATTTGCTCGAAAGGTACCTCTATAATGGGCAGAGGCACCAATAGACTCCGGTAGGTCGCGGTGGGTGAGGTCAGACTCTGGACACGTATCGCAGTACCTTTTAACCTCAACGTAGACACCTGGCCAGAAAAACCGCTGCAGTATGCGCTTCTGCGTCTTTTGGGCCCCAAATACCCTTCCAGCATGTGAGTGTGAGCCATGTCGAGCACCGCTCGATGGTAGGACTGGCGCACTACCCGTTGTTCTACCACCTCACCCCGGATTTTATCAACCCTGTAGGGTAACTCCTGGTTGATCACCATTCGTGGGAACTCCGTCTCCGCACCCAGTTGCTGAGCCACCCCATTTACCTCGATTACTCTTTCCTGTGCCCGGGTCAAAGTGGGATCCTGGAGCTGAGCTGTCCCGAATTTACCAGAGGACACCTCCAGCCCAGGAACCAGTGGGGTCTCCTCGACCTCTCCTGCCAATACCTCTAACGGAAACCTATCGGGGTTACACTCTGTACCTAGGTTGGTGACCTCTACAGCAGGCATCCCAACATCTTCGGGTTCTGCACCCGGTACAATATTTTCATCCTCAGGCTTAAAAAAACGACATGCAGCACGCTTTGGGGTATGCCTCAGTTCACACTGCCCTGATTCTCCATCAAATGTGACGCAGCGGTGTCCACGCTGTGTAGTGATGAGGCAGTGACCCAAGCAAATTCAAAAAACAAAACGTGCTAAATGTCCAAAACTCACACAGTGCACAGTACGTTGTATCCTCCGGATCGCAGCATGGAAAATCAAAAAGACTGTCCAGGACCGGTTGCCGTGAGCGACCGCAACTCCATGTGCGCAGGGGGTGCAAGAACTTTTGGCTCCGCTGGCCTGTGTTACCTCACACAGGTAGTGCTCTACGGACCCACAGCTCTGTCAGCTTGCAAGCCTATACTGACACACCCAAAACTCCATACTACAGGGTTTAAACAGGAATCTGTGGCCATGGCCACATGTAGGACCAGGCCCTGGAGTGGAGCGACTTGCCCCACTACCATCCTGTAGATCGCTCCATAAATAAAAGCCCATGCCAGGTTTTTTTGAATAATGCCTTGGCCAAATAACCTGACCAGGTCCATGCTCACTTTTATCTGTGGCCTTGTGACTGACAGGCGTCCTGCTGTGAACACAAGGCACTCCAGCGGGTCTAATAGGACTCCGTCCTCATCCTGGGGGGATACATAGCGACCCTCGTATATGACACCGGTAACTACCTCACAACTGTCTAAGTATAGGGATATATCATCTTCTTGCACTGTAGATTTAGACGTGCATATTTCTCTATAATATGTACTTAATGTGAAAAAGACATCTGCAGTGTCTGTAATTATTTTCCCTTCTGCTGATACTAGTTTAATTATATGTGAAGACCCTTTTTGCACCTTTACTATTGTTGCCATAAAAATGTCTTGCACTTTCCCCCTCAATAAAATATTTTTGTTTGTTGAACATTTGCCTCTGGGACGCCAACCCCATTAACAAATCCATCATGTCCCTCTGAGATCACTCCACTGCTACCTATTCATTTCCGATGGATTTTCTATGTACCGTAGTTTGCCTCTTGTATCATGACCACTTGCTGCGGTTCCTGTGATTTCTCCCTTGTTTTGGATTTTATTTAGCTGATTTCTCTTATGCAAATTCCCACGAATGAAAGCCTTAATCACATCCCACACTACTCCCCCCCCCCCCCCCCCCCCCGGGCTGTTCCCTCATTGTTACGGGAGTATTCCAAAATACTAGATGAGAGGGACCCTTTAATGTCTTGTATCCAATAAGGATGTAGCTTGTTTCGCACACAGTCTCCTCTTTATGTCCATGAATTTCTGTTTTCTCCTCTGTACTTCTGCCGAAAAATCAGGACATATGTACCTTTTATCCTTCTGTCATTTTTAAAAATTTTGCACAGATTATTTTCTTAATATATTTTAGTACCAATGATGGATAAATCTTGACAGTCTCTAGCTTCGCGCAGGATTATGTCTTTATAATAGGAAAGGGTGGTGCACCTGTTGGTCCTGATCGAGTGGGTACCCTGTGTGCACGTTCTGTGGCAAGAAATGGTGTCTGGGCTTCCTTGCTCAATTTCTCTAGCAGCCAGTTTTCAAAGTATACAACCGGATCTTGACCCTTCTCCTTTCTGGAATCCCCACAATGCGTAAATTATTTCTTCTTGACCTATTCTCTAGGTCATCCACTTTGTTTGCTTTGTTTATTCATTTTAACATCTTTATGTATACAGGGTACAAGGTCATCTACCACACTCGCTCTTTTCTCCACCTCCCCCACCCTTTCATTAGACTTGTGCATGTCCTACCTTATGCATTTAATGTCTTCTTGGAGACCTCCCACTTGCTCCCTGAGGCCATCTAAAGGCCCCGTTGCACGCTACGATATCGTGAACGATATCGTTGCAACGTCACCGGTTTGGTGACGTTGCTGCGATGTCGAAACGATATCATTGCGTGTGACACGTAGTAACGATCAACGATCAGTCGGCTGATCGTTAATCGTTGCCGAATGTACTGGACCATAAATCTATCGTTGGTCTCCCGCTGGGCAGCACACATCACCGCGTGTGACAGCGGGAGACCAACGATCAGCGAGCTCCCAGCGCCGTACAGCAGACGCTGGGAGCTGGTATCCAGGGTAAACAGCGGGTAACTAAGCGCCGCGCGGTGCTTAGTTACCCACTGTTTACCCTGGATACCAGCGTGCTCGCTGGTCCTGATCGCTGGTGAGTCTGCCTATGTGATAGCTCACCAGCGATCAGCTAACGATGTCCCAGCAATCCCATCCACGTCGGATCGTTGGTGGGATCGCTGGGATATTGAAGCGTGTAACGGGGCCCTAAGACAGAGCTGCAGCCATTTATAGCTGTGTAAAACATCTGTTGAGCGTTGGCTCCTTATAGTCTTGTATTTGTAGCTGTATGCAATTGATCCTTCAGTTGGTCTGACTCAGCCTCTCTTATCTTCTGCTGAGGGAGCAACCTGTTATGCTTCTCTGTGTCTCTTCATTACTCCTCCCATCATCCTCCAGTACCTGCTCAGGCATGTATTTCACAGGATGTGTGGAACAGTTGTCCACTGCATTTGCAAATCTCTCCAGCTTGATTGCTGCCATCTCTGCTGCTCTGTCACTACCCAAGGTTTTGTGAGGAGGTGCCATCTTGGAGATCTCACTGCCGCGATCTCTCTCCTTCTGGATCCTGCTTCGAGTCATCTCAACTTCTAGCGTGTACAGACTGCTTTCCCTTTGGTTCTGGACACCTTCACACAGGTCAGGGACCGGTTCTGAGAAAGTACGCTGGGTCAATGCTGATATTTAGACTGCATGCTCAGCTCCAGACTTCTGCTTCACATGGCTGTAATGACACTCCCTCCCCTGACATTTTGCTTTTCAAGAACCTTTGAGTTACTAATAATGTGGAAACCTCTGTATTTCCAATGACAGATGATGGACCTGAGTGGGAACTAGTTTTTTGCAGGATTAGTAGAAGTTTTTATTTGTATAATTTTTGCCTACATAACATTTTTTGGTGGCATTTTTTTCCAATATTTGGGGGCAGATTGAACGAACAGTTAAACACCACGCCCCACTGATTCATGAGGCCTATTAGACTGTGATCTGACATTGTCTTAGTGAATAATTCAATGGACATTTTAATTAGAAATGTTCAAAAATATACATTTCAAGGATATTTTATTCAAAAATAATAATTGGTTTTATTTCTTGGCAGATGACGGTGCCAGGACATCAGAGGAACAGCTGACATCTTCAGTTTTTAAATCAGATGACCCTGAGATTACACAGGATGTAACTGAAGTGAATGCCATTACTCACAGCAAAGAGCAATCATCTGATCCTTTGAAACAGGTCCTATCTTCTCATTCATTACAGACTACTAAGAAATATATAAAAGTCACAAAAGAGGCATTAAAAAAGAACTCCTCTTCAAGCAGAGAAGATATTTTCCCATTCAGAACATGGAAATAGTTTTTCCCTCAAAACATCTTTAGTTGAACATCAAAAAATTCACACAGAGGAGAAGAGATTTTCTTGTTCCAAGTGTGGGAGACATTTTAACGGGAAATCATATTTTATTAGGCATGAGAGAATTCACAGTGGGGAGAAGCCATATTCATGTTCAGAATGTGGAAAATGTTTTTTTTTACAGAAATCAGTTCTTCCCGACCCATGACGCCTACGTTGGCGTCATGAAAACCTGTGCCATCCCGACCCATGACGCCAACGTAGGCGTCATGCTATAAATCATGTTTCCTGCGGATCGGGTGACCGGAATCACTGAAAGGTCACCCGACCCGCAGGCACAGGACCCCTTGCGCATCACCACAGTGGGGGTGGCTTAACCCCCACGTGGTTACGATCGCTCTGATTGGCTGTTAAAAGTGAAACAATAGCAATAGAGCAATACCATCGGCCATGGCTGGACACTGTGTCCCACCCGCCCCACACCGAGTAACGGTGGTGACCGGCCGCTGCTGCCAATTCATGGCGGCGAACGGTCACCGCCGTTACTATCATCTGCTGGCCGCTCCGATCCTCTCCCCTCTGATGTGCTCCGCTCCCCCCCCGCCCTCCGATCACCCCCCCACGCCTGTCCTCACCTCCTCCGGTCTTCTGCGGCCTCTTGATCCATCCCGGCGTCCGCCCGGGACTCTTCATGGGCGCCGCCATCTTGGAAAATGGCGGGCGCATGCGCAGTGCGCCCGCCGGCCGGCGCATGCGCAGTGCGCCTTTCAAAGTACAATTTATTTTGATCACTGTGATAAACTCTCACAGTGATCAAAATAAAAGTAAATGAACCCCCCCTGTCATAGGTAGGGACAAAAAATAAAATAAAGAATTTTTTTTTTTTTTTCCTTTTAGGCCCTGTCAACACGTTGCGGATTTCGCTGTGTATCCGCAGCGGATTTCGCTGCTGATCCGCAGCGGATTTCGCTGCTGATCCGCAGCGGATTTCGCTGCTGATCCGCAGCGGATTTCGCTGCTGATCCGCAGCGGATTTCGCTGCTGATCCGCAGCGGATTTTGCTGCGGATCCGCAGCTGATTTTGCTGGGGATCCGCAGTGGATTTTGCTGCTAATCAGCACCGGATTTTGCTGCGTATCCGCAGCGGATTTCGCTGCTAATCCGCAGCTGATTTCGCTGCTGATCCGCAGCAGATTTCGCTGGGGATCCGCAGCGGATTTAGCTGCTGATCCGCAGCGGATTTAGCTGCTGATCCGCAGCGGATTTCGCTGCTGATCCGCAGCTGGTTTCGCTGCTGATCCGCAGCGGATTTCGCTGCTGATCAGCACCGGATTTTGCTGCGGATCCGCAGCGGATTTTGCTGCTGATCAGCACCGGATTTTGCTGCGGATCCGCAGCGGATTTTGCTGCTGATCCACAGCGGAGATTTTGCTGCAGATCCGCAGCAGATCCAGAAACCATGTACAGTACAATGCAAATAAATGGTAAAAAAAAACGCTGTGCACATGCTGCGGATTTTTCAGCGCGGATTTGCTGCGGTTTTAAATCCGAAGCATGTCAATTCTTTGTGCGGATTCCGCAGCGGTTTTACACCTATTCCATTATAGTTGTAAAACCGCAGAGAAAAACCGCAGCAAATCCGCGCTAAATTCGCAGGTAAAAGGCAGGTCATTTTACCTGCGGATTTTAGAAAAATCCGCAAGTGAATCCGCAACGTGTGCACGGGGCCTCAGGGTTAGGCTGGGTTCATATTGCATTATGGCAGTCCGTTAGATGGACTGCGTTTCACCGCGGTATAACGCGGTGTAACGCAGTCCGTTAACGCTGCCATTCACCCCATTTGTGTGCGCATCGCAACGCATGCCGTAAAGCGGCATGCGTTCGCGACGTGCCGTCATTCAGTGACGGAGCCTCGGACACGGCTGCAGCGTCTGGGCTCCGTCACCGCTAGCGCAGATGAATCATCTGATGATTCATCTGCGCTAGCGGGTATAGCATAACGCAATCGCGTTATGCTATACCATTACCAGCCGGTCAACACTACGTGTTGAACGGGCTGCTAAAACGCAATATGAACCCAGCCTTAAGGTTAGGGTTAGAACTAGGGTAAGGGTTGGAATTAGGGTAAGGGTTGGAATTAGGGTTAGGGTTGGAATTAGGGTTAGGGTTGGGATTAGGGTTAGGTTTGTGGTTAGGGTTAGAGTTAGGATAAGTGTTAGGGGTGTTTTGGGGTTAGGGTTGGGATTAGGGTTAGGCTTGTGGTTAGAGTTGGGATTAGGGTTAGGGGTGTGTTGGGGTTAGGGTTATGGTTAGGGTTTGTATTAGGGTTAGGGGTGTGTAGGGGTTAGGGGTGTGTTGGGGTTAGGGTTGGAGTTAGAATTGAGGGGTTTCCACTATTTAGGCACATCAGGGGGTCTCCATACGCGACATGGCGCCACCATTGATTCCTGCAAATTTTGCGTTCAAAAAGTCAAACAGTGCTCCCTTTATTCCAAGCCCCGACGTATGCCCAAACAGTGGTTTACCCCCACATATGGGGTATCAGCGTACTCAGGACAAATTGGACAACAACTTTTGGGGTCTAATTTCTCCAGTTACCCTTGGGAAAATAAAAAAATTGGGGACTAAAAGATCCTGATTATGGAAGAAATATGATTTTTTTATTTTCATGCCCCGGCGTTATAAACTGCTGTGTAGCCCTTGGGGGTTCAAAGTGCTCACCACACATCTAGATAAGTTCTTTGCGGGGTCTAGTTTCCAAAATGGGGTCACTTGTGGGGGGTTTCTACTGTTTAGGCACATCAGGGGCTCTGCAAACCTAACATGACGCCCGCAGACCATTCCATCAAAGTCGGCATTTCAAAACGTTACTACTTCCCTTCTGAGCCCCAACGTGTGCCCGAACGGTGGTTCCCCCCACATATGGGGTACCAGTGTACTCAGGACAAACTGTACAACAACTTTTGAGGTCCAATTTCTCCTGTTTCCCTGGTGAAAATAAAAAATTGCGGGTTAAAAAAATCAGTTTTTGAGGATAAAAATGATTTTTTATTTTCACGGCTCTGCATTATAAACTTCTGTGAAGCACTTGGGGTTCAAGGTGCTCACCATACATCTGGATAAGTTCCTTTGGGGTCTAGTTTACAAAATGGGGTCACTTGTGGGGGTTTTTTTACTGTTTAGGCACATCAGGGGCTCTGCAAACGTAACAAGATGCCCGCAGACCATTCCATCAAGTCGGCATTTCAAAGCGTCACTACATCCCTTCCGAGCCCTGACGTGTGCCCAAACAATGGTTCCCCCCCACATATGGGGTACTAGCGTACTCAGGACAAACTGGACAACTACTTTTGGGGTCCAATTTCTCCTGTAACCATTGTGAAAATAAAAAATAGTGGGCTAAAAAATCATTTTTTGAGAAAAAAAAAAGGATTTTTTTATTTTCACGGCTCTGCGTTATAAACTTCTGTGAAGCACCTGGGGTTCAAAGTGCTCACTTTGCATCTAGATAAGTTCCTTAGGGGTCTTGTTTCTAAAATCTGGTCATTTGTGGGGAGCTCTAAACTTTAGGCACACAGGGGCTCTCCAAACACGACATGGTGTCCGCTAATGATTGGAGCTAATTTTCCATTCAAAAAGTCAAATGGCACTCCTTCCCTTCTGAGCCCTGCCGTGCGCCCAAACAGTGGTTTATGACCACATATGAGGTATCTGTGTACTCAGGAGAAATTGCCCAACAAATTTTAGGATCCAATTTATACTGTTGCCCATGTGAAAATGAAAAAACTGAGGCTAAAAGAAAATTTTTGTTGGAAAAATTAAAATGTCCATTTTTTCCTTCCACGTAGCAATTTAGGAGCAATTATGGAGCAATTTGTGAAGCACCTGGGGATTCAAAGTGCTCACTATGCATCTAGATAAGTTCCTTAGGGGGTCTAGTTTCCAAAATGGGGTCACTTGTGGGGGAGCTCCAATGTTTAGGCACACAGGGACTCTCCAAATGCGACATGGCAACCGCTAAATATTCCAGCATATTTTCCATTCAAAAAGTCAAATGGTGCTCCTTCCCTTCTGAGCCCTGCCGTGCGCCCAAACAGTGGTTTATGACCACATATGAGGTATCTGTGTACTCAGGAGAAATTGCCCAACAAATTTTAGGATCCAATTTATACTGTTGCCCATGTGAAAATGAAAAAACTGAGGCTAAAAGAAAATTTTTGTAAAAAAAAAGTACTTTCTTTTTCCGGATCAATTTGTGAAGCACCTGGGGGTTCAAAGTGCTCACTATGCATCTAGATAAGTTCCTTAGGGGTCTAGTTTCCAAAATGGGGTCACTTGTGGGGGAGCTCCAATGTTTAGGCACACAGGGACTCTCCAAATGCGACACGGCAACCGCTAAATATTCCAGCATATTTTCCATTCAAAAAGTCAAATGGCGCTCTTTCCCTTCTGAGCCCTGCCGTGCACCCAAACAGTGGTTTATGACCACATATGAGGTATCTATGTACTCAGGAGAAATTGCCCAACAAATTTTAGGATCCATTTTATCCTGTTGCCCATTCAAAAATGAAAAAATTGATGCTAAAAGAAAATTTTTGTTGGAAAAATTAAAATGTCCATTTTTTCCTTCCACGTTGCTTTAGTTCCTGTGAAGCACCTGAAGGGTTAATAATCTTCTTGAATGTAGTTTTGAGTAGCTTGAGGGGTGCAGGTTTTATAATGGTGTCACTTTTGGGTATTTTCTGCCATATAGACCCCTCAAAGTGACTTCAAATGTGAGGTGGTCCCTAAAAAAAATGGTTTTGTAAATTTTGCTGTAAAAATGAGAAATTGCTGGTCAAATTTTAACCCTTATAACTTCCTAACAAAAAAAATGTTGTTCCCAAAATTGTGCTGATGTAAAGTAGACATGTGGGAAATGTTATTTATTAACTATTTTGTGTCACATAACTCTCTGGTTTAACAGAATAAAAATTAAAAATTTGAAAATTACAAAATTTTTAATTTTTTTGCCAAATTTCCATTTTTTCACAAATAAACGCAAAAATTATCGACCTAAATTTACCACTAACATGAAGCCCAATATATCACGATAAAACAATCTCAGAATCGCTAGGATCCGTTGAAGCGTTCCTGAGTTATTACCTCATAAAGGGACACTGGTCAGAATTGCAAAAAATGGCAAGGTCTTTAAGGTCAAAATAGGCTGGGTCATGAAGGGGTTAATCACCAGAGAACTCACACTTATGTTCAGAATGTGGGAAATGTTTAACAGAGAAATTGCATCTTATCTTACATCACAGAACTCACACAGAGGAGAAACAATATTTATGTTCATAACGTTGGAAATATTTCGACCGGAAATCGACTTTTGTGGAGCTCCCGAAAATTCACACGGGAAAAGCCATTTTCATGTTCAGAATGTGGGAGATCTTTTATCCGGAAATCTGTTCTTGTTAAGCATCTGCGAGCTCGCACAGGGGAGAAGCCTTTTTCATGTTCATATTGTGGGAAAGTTTTAAGCAATAACAATACCTTCTTAAACATCAAAAATCCCATATGGCAAGAAGGCATTGTCATACCTAGAATATGACTTTGACGGAGAGAAATGATATATTTTGACAAATTATACAAAAAACATAATACACTAAATAAGAAAGGGAAATTACTTTAGAACTTCCAAGCTCCTGAAGCCAAGAAAAAGTCAAGGAAATTCTGAGCTGCCAATCCTCCCTGTTATGTAGACTTTTGTAAATGAAGCAGCTTCAGCCTCTGCTCTTTTTCTCCAAACAAGGTCTTTGAACACATTTTCTATGATTTTAAATGCTTTTACTTTTGAGTCCAAAATATAGTATTGGAGAACACAAGGTGGGAAAATGAGCCACTTTTTTTTCAATCAGTAGGAATGAGCGAGTAGTCAAATATTCGGACTCGCTATACTCGTAACGAGTAGGTCCTAACACTCGGGTATTTGTAACGAGTAGCGAGTCCAATGCAAGTCAATGGAAAATGCGAGTTATTGCTGGACCCTACAAAGCGGTCTGGGGGCCTGAGGAAAAGGTTGAAATGGGTCCATGATTGTTTAAAAGCAGGCGGTAAAAAGCTGTGTGTTGGTTAACGCAGGAAGAAGCCACAAATCATCACAAGGGCTTCATAATTATAAAGGTTGGACTACTGTCCTTGTTGTTCCACTGTCACTGCACAATGTGCAGGCATAACGTCTCCAAAAAATTAGCCCATGGGGCTGTATCATGATTGACGCAGGAAGGAGGCCTCAAGGGCCAGACAGTTACGAAGCTAGGACTACTAGCACGGTAGTTCCAGTGCTCAATGTGCAGGCATAGACATAGTGTTTCCGAAAATTAGCCCAAGGGCTGTATCATGGTTGACGCAGTAAGGAGGTCTCAGCTTGGATACCCAGTAATTAAACGGAACAGAAGCGTCAGGAAGGACGCAGGTATGGTCCCTTAGATACTTGTTGATCATGTTGTTCAACTTCTGCCTCCTTGACATTGTTACCGGTCCAGCTAGCCCTTGTTGATAAGCCGGTTTATTGAAGATGGCCCAGTTTGTGGACATTTTCCCCTCGCCTCTTTTGGACCTGCTGGGCGTGTCTCTCCCCATTAATGCATGCTGTTGCAAAGAGCTGGTACCTCTGATACCAGCGGTGTCTGAGTGTGATGTTGTCATCAAATGATCAACAACAGCCCTCTTGAAGGATTCAATTGTGAAACCCCTTGGTGACAGCAACAGTAGCAAAGGAAATTTGTCCTTGTACAGTGGGTTGAGAAAGGTGGTCAACCAGTATAGGTTGCTTTTGAAAATGTGGATCACGCGAAGGTCTTGAGACAGACAGTTAGACATGAACTGTGCCATGTGTGCCAAGCTGCAAAGAGGCAAATGTTCTGTGACCCCAGAAGGAGGAACAATACCCATCCTCTCCTCACACTGACTCCCCTCCACCTCCTTCTCTGCAGCCCACCCATGCTGGACAGACATGAAGCTGGGTTGGGAGTCCCCTCTGTAGCATCAGGGGTCCCCTCGGTACCACAGAAAAAGAAGTCCTCTCCCTCGTCTTCCTCCTCATCTTCATCACCCATTCTTGCTTCATGATATTGGCTGGGTTGGGTAGGATCACCCAGTGTGAAATCTTGCTCCTTACCCAGCTGATGGACACTCAAATATTCCATGTTTAGATTATGCAGCGATTCTTTCAACATACATAGCATCAGGATGGGAATGGTGATAATAGCCTGATCACCGCTCACGAGGTTGGTGCAGTACTCCAAGTTGTCAAGCACCTTACAAATGTCAGCGATCCACACCTACTCGACAGTTGCTATGTGTCTTGGCTGAGTCGCAGTCTGACAGGCATGTTTAAGCTGGTATTCAGCAAGTGCCCTCTGCTGCTCACTAATCCTTGCCAACAAATAATATGTTGAGTTCCACCATGTGGGCAGGTTGCAAATGAGTCGGTGATTTGGCAAATTAAATTGCTTTTGAAGCATTGCAAGATCGGCAACAGCGGTAGAGGAGTGGCGAAAATGGGCGCAAATACAGCGCACCTTCTCAAGTAGGTACGGCAAGTCAGGGTAAGTTTTGATAAATTTCTGAACCTCTAGGTTCAGCATGTGAGCCATGTATGGCACGTGTACCAGCTTCCCAAGCTTTAAAGCCGCCACCAGGTTACGCCCATTATCGCAGACCAGATCGGGTTCAAGTTGCAGTGGGAAGAGTCACTGATCGGTCTGTATTTTATTCCTTGCCACAGCTCTGCGGCAGTGTGTGGTGTTTGATTTAAACAGATCAGCTTCAGCAGAGCGTGTTTCCGCTTTGCCGATGCGCTGCTGCACAGCTCCCAACTTGGGAGTGATGTGGAGGGTAATTCAGCATAGGATGAGGCTATTCGTGGCGTGGGTAGGATATGTGATGTTCCAGTTTGCGACTTTGTCCCACCCTCCACCAAGTTCAGCCAGTGTGCCATGACAGAAATGTATCGTCCCTGTCCACAATTACTTGTCCACGTGTCTGTTGTTAGGTGGACCTTCCCGGTTACGGAGTTGGTGAGAGCACGATTTGGATTGTTTAACACGTGCTGGTGTAACGCGAGTCACCGCATCGTATCCATAGACAGGGTTATTTATCTTGCGGAGACGGAGCGTCTCCACAAGATAGATAGACATGCTGCGTTGCCGGATGCAGCCCTGCACGCATAGTGGAGACGGGATTTCATAAAATTCCCTCCACTATAATGTAACATCTGGACTCTGCGTATTGAACGCTGCGTCTGTACGTTAAATCTGCACCAAATCTTGATGTATTACGCCAAGTGGAAACAGCCTTATAACTTCCTAACAAAAAAAAAATTGATTCCAAAATTGTACTGATGTAAAGTAAACATGTGGGAAATGTTATTTATTAAGTATTTTGTGTGACATATCTCTCTGATTTAAGGGGATAAAAATTAAGTTTGAAAATAGTGAAATTTAAAAAAATTTCACCATATTTCCGTTTTTTTTCATAAATAAACACAAGTCATATCAGTCATATCAAAGAAATTTTACCACTAACATGAAGTACAATATGTCACGAAAACACAGTCTCAGAATCAGTGGGATCCTTAAGGCTATGTGCACACGTTCGGAATTGGTATGCGTATTGCCGCAAAACACTAGCGTTTTGCAAGCGATCTGTAGCATCGCTTGGATAACTGATTAACAGGTTGGTCACACCAGTCAAACATAGTGTTTGACAAGTGTGACCAACTTTTTACTATTGATGCTGCCTATGCCGCATCAATAGTAAAAAGATCTAATGTTAAAAATAATTAAAAAAAATAAAAAATCGTGATATTCTCACCTTCCGGCAGCCCCCGCAGCCTTCCCGATCCTTGCGACACTCCCGGCAACTCCCGATTTCAGTGATGCCTGGCGACAATGACCCCAGATGATGTAGCATCACGCGAGACCGCTACGTCATCTGGGGTCATTGTCACAAGGCATCACTGGGAACGGGAGTTGCCGGCAGCATCGCTGAGGAGCGGGAAAGCTGCGGGGGCTGCCGGAAGGTGATAATATCACGATTTTTTATTTTAATTATTGTTTTAACATGGATATGGTAACCAGGGCCTGGAGGAGAGTCTCCTCTCCTCCAGACTCTGGGTACCATCCGCACATGAACCGCTCACTTTGCACATGGTGGGCACAGCCACATGCGGAAAGTAAGCGGTTCAATGCATTCCTATGTGTGTGGAATCGCCGCGATTCCGCAAAAAGAATGAGCATGCTGCGTATTTTTCCACGATGCGATTACGCCGCGGAAAAATCCGCAGCATTAGCATAGCATTGCGGAATGCCATTGAATATAATGGGTTGCGTTGTGTAAGCGTTTTCGCCGCAAAAAAAACACTGCAAAAACTCTAGCAATCCGCAACGTGTGCACATAGCTTTAAAGTGTTCCAGAGTTATAACCTCATAAAGTGACAGTGGTCAGAATTGTAAAAATTGGCCCGGTCATTAACGTGCAAATTGGCTCTGTCACTAAGGGGTTAAACAAGCTGTGCAATTAGTATGATGTAATAGTATGTGACAGTGAGAAAACGGCCTCTGCATCGTGATGTACAGTAACGGCAAAGTGATTTTCCAACCAATCATAAATACAAAATCTTCACTACATCTTTCTATGTTTTTCCTTATTATCTCCAGTAATTGTATTATTACAGTAGGATCCATTATGATGTTACATTTATCTTCCCATTCAGATTCCTACAGTTTCTGATCCTCTCAATGGAGACCTTCTATATAAGAAAATTTTTCTGATTTACACATCAAGGATGGATATGGACAGAGACAAGATGGTGGAGAGGATATTACACCTCACCCTAGAGATCCTCTTCCGGCTTACTGGAGAGGTGAGAGATTCTGATGACGTCACATTACATCATTCTTATCTATGGGAATAACAGATGGACAGGACTGGAGAGGTGAGGACTCTGGAAATGTCTGTAGTGAGATTTATTAATGTGTCTCTCCATAACCAGGATTACACAGTAGTGAAGAAGACCTCTAGTGAGCGCTGTCAGGACCCTGTGTCTGAGGGATGGGGAAGACCCCTGAGTCCAATAACTAGACCTCCACCTTACCCCCAAATACATGAGGACATCAATGACCAGAAGATCCTAGAACTCACCTACAAGATGATTGAGCTGCTGACTGGAGAGGTGACACTGCTGGGAATGCTGGGACATTATACAGTAACGCTATGAAGGGATCGGGGGATGATGGTATCATTGTGTGTGTCAGGTTTCTATAAGGTGTCAGGATGTCGCTGTCTATTTCTCCATGGAGGAGTGGGAGTATTTAGAAGGACACAAAGATCTGTACAAGGACGTCATGATGGAGGTTCCCCAGCCCCTCACATCACCAGGTAATAGACAGGACTAAATACACATGGTTTATAATTATTGATATGTAAAGAATGATTTCAGTCCCTGTATGTGTTTCCTCCAGTTCTATCCAGTAAGAGGACAACACCAGAGAGATGTCCCCGTCCTCTTCTTCCACAGGACTTTAAACAAGAATATCCCAGTGTTCCTCAGGACGATCAGGTAGATGGAGAGAAGGTGTCCTGAGATCTCCCCTATGATGTGTAGACGGCTGTGAAGGTCTTGTGCTCAGTCTTGTTTTATCCACCAGTATTATATGTTTATACTTGTGTAATGAGAACGGTGGAGATGGCAGGATTAGAGCTGATCATAGATGTGACTTCTACATCTGTCTGTGTGACTTTTACAATATTTGTTTCAGGGTGAAGATCTGACCCATATTAATATTACAGAGACATATGTGAGGGGTGATGAGCGGTGTAAGGAGGAGATTCCTACATATGACTACCCAGGTGAGTAGTAACCACTAAATACAGAGAAGTCACAGATACCTTTCAGTCACTGGCTGTTATGATACTGGTGGAGCACGGCTGCAATCCAGTGGCTGGAGAAGCATGAGTGGGGAACAGCAAGTGATAGTTTCAGTTCTTGGAATTAGCACTAGGAATCGTAGGAACAAGAGAGTACAGGAGTGTTGAAAGTCTGGGTAAGGCCGGGATCACGCATGCGAAAAACACGGCCGAGTCTCGCATGTGAAATCCCAGCTCTGGCGCCGGCAATCGGGAGTGGAGTGTGCGGCTGCATGTATTTCTATGCAGCGCTCGCTCCACTCCTGAGTGCCGGTGCCAGAGCAGGGATTTCACGTGCGACACTCGGCCGTGTTTCTCGCATGTGTGATACCGGCCTAAAACAGTTCTCAAGAGCAGGAGACTGGAATTGGACTAAAGGCTAGACACATTATTCAAGCAATGAGTGAGAGTTCCATGTAGCTATAAGTAAGTTAAAAAATGTGTACCTTTATTGTTTATATATATTTTTCCATACGAATATTTATTTATGGATACAATATCTTTTTTATTTATTATTATTTTTAATATTTTTACAATTATTTACAAAAATTGTTTTTTTTCTTACTTTGTCCCACTATAGGACTATCATTTTTTGCAGGCTGATTGCTTGTACAGCACGGGGATGCAGCAGCATCCCTGTGCTGTACAAACTGTCAGCTCTGCACTGACAGACAAAGTTGCTGATCATGCTCTGCGCATGATCAAGCAACTTTTCTAGCTCTGGTGACCCGGATGTCAGGTCACCATGGCAACAATCGGGACCCAGCGTCACGCTGCGGGGTCTCTGATCCAAGGGCAGAGGGGCTGTCATCTCTCTTTCGGCTCCAGGAATGCTGCGCTTGATTTCAGCAATTAGGGGGTTAAAGTGCCGGTAGGGACAGTTGTCAGCTGTCACCCGGCAGCCTGTGCGCGCGCATGATCTCCATGACGTAATAATCCATTGCTGGTCAATAAGGCCCAGGACGCAGGGACGCATTATTACATCACATGACAGAAAGGGGTTAAAGATATTATGGTTTTCCTATAGGAGCCCAATCTACTGAACCCCCAGAACATGTGTAGCAAATGTGCATTTTCAGTTCCACTTCTTGGACAATCTGCATTTGGACGTATTCCAATTCTACCAATTCTAAAAAGAAAGCTCGGTATTCTATATATGCTATGAATAAGGTATATCCGCGAGAGCCTCTGAGATTCACATGGGGACATTCTAGGAGTGAGTTCCAACACCTATTTCCACTGTTCTTCCGTAATCGGCCTCACATCTAAGTATAGGGATATATTGTCGTCTTACACTGTGGATTTAGACGTGTATA
The DNA here is from genome assembly GCA_033576555.1 of Oophaga sylvatica. Classification (NCBI taxonomy): domain Eukaryota; kingdom Metazoa; phylum Chordata; class Amphibia; order Anura; family Dendrobatidae; genus Oophaga; species Oophaga sylvatica. The sequence continues at coordinate 31,966,409 of JARQOD010000003.1, read as the reverse complement.
TTTCTCTATAGTATGTACTTAATGTGGATAACATATCTGAAGTGTCTGTAATTATTTCCCCTCCTGATGATACTAGTTTAATTATATGTGAAGACCCATTTTGCATCTTCACTAGCGTTGCCAAAAAATTTCCGCACTTTCCCCTGAATAAAATACTTTTGTTGGTTGACCTATGGGACATCATCCCCGTTAGAAGATCAGTCATGTTCCTCTGAGATGACTCCACTGCTGCCTATTCGTTTCCTATGGATTTTCTATGTACTGTAGTTGGCCTCTTGACCTCTTGCTGCGGTTCTGGTGATTTCTCCTGTGTTTTGAATTTTATTTTGCTGATTTCTCTTCTGCAAATTCCCCAAATGAAAGCCTTAGTCACATCCCACAATACTTCCCCCCCAGGCTGTTCCCTCATTGTTATGGGAGTATTCCAAAATACTAGATGGGAGGGACCATTTAATGACTTGTAGCCAATAAGGATGTAGCCTGTTTGGCACTCAGTCTCCTCTTTACATCCATGGAGAAGAAATGGAATTATCACACACTCAAAACCGAGCAACAGTCACAGATAAATCCAAACACATTCTCCAATAATAGCCAGCAAAAACCTCTAGCCATGCAAAAAAGCTAGCTCTGACAATGAGTGCTAACCAGGGCCCAGATTATATAGGAGATGGGGGTGGCTTACAGTGAACAGCTGTAAAAGCTTCCAGGCACTCTCAACTGAGCAGATAAACCCCTGCATTGCTGAAAGAAACCTGCACCATTTAATATGAAGGTGAAGTGCTTCTGATTAGTGCAGTAGTAGGAGAAATCAGATGTTGTGGTTGTCTGGCTCCTCTCAGTCACGATAAACCACTGACAGCAGAAATTTTTGGAATAGTTTGCAGGCACAATGTAATGGGGGCACTGTTTGTGGTTACCTGGCAACTAGAAAAATTGCTATCACAAACAGGCTTGGTGCTAGCAACTTTATTTTCCAGATCTCAGAAACTCCCCAGCTTGTCACCCTTTAACCCTTATACATAGACCTGAAGTTATACTGGGACCCCTAGGCAGAGGCCATGGAGTTAGCTGCTGTTCGGTGGTGCGAGATGGAGAGAAGAATAGTCAGGTAGCTGTTAGAACCAGGAAGACAGAGAAATTACAAAATTGGAAGATGCAAGAGTCGTCTGTAAGGTGGCTGGAATCACAACAGCATATAAATGCACATGTCCTGAGCTGAGCACAGAGGACTGAACCAGATGAGAACAAGGCTGTATCTGAGAGCTTCCTCAAGATTTAGTAGGGTATCATGCTTTCCAATTGGCTGAAGCAGGGAGCTGATTACTCCAGTCAGACTACACTACAAACATGCCATTTTATTACCCAACACATCATGCCCAGATTGTGCTCCAGGAGACGCACACCATAATTTGTTAAGTAAGTTCTTCTCACATCAGAAATGCCACATACATAGATGCTAAATGTGGTTTGGGCACACTACAAGGCTCAGAAGTGAGGGAGAGATTTGACTTTTGGAGATTGGATTTTGCTGGATTGGTTTATGGAAGCCATGCTGCTTTTCAAGAATCTTTTGAGTTACTAATAATGTGGAAAACTCTTTTTCCATTGATAGATGATGGGCCTGAGTGGGGACTTGTTTTTTTTGTGGGATGAATAGAAGTTTTTATTGGTATCATTTTTGCCTACATAACATTTTTGGTGGCTTTTTATTCTAATATTTGGAGGCAGAATAAACAAACAGTTGAACACCACGCTTTACTTTATCACTCCATGGGGACTATTAGACTGTCTTCTGTCATTGTATTAGTGAATAATTCAATGGACATTTTAATTAGAAATGTTAAAAGTATACATTTCAAGGATATTTTATTAAAAATAATAATTGGTTTTATTCTTGGCAGATGACTGTACCAGGAGATCAGAGGGACAACTGACATCAGTTTTTAAATCAGATGATCCTGAGCCTACGCAGGATACAATTGAAGAGAATGCCATTACTCCAGTTATAATATCATCCCTTCACAGCAAAGATCTATCAGCTGATCCTTTGAAACAGGTCCTATCTTCTGATTCATTACTGGCTAGTAAGAAAATTAAAAGTCATAAAAGAGATGTTAAAAAACAAACTGCTATTAAAGGAAAGATGATATTTTCACATTCAGAACATGGAAATAGTTTTTTCCTCAAAACGTCTTTTGTTAAACATGAAAACATTAACACAGAGGAGAAGAGATTTTCTTGTTCCACGTGTGGGAGATATTTTAACCTGAAGTCAGATCTTATTAGGCATGAGAAAACTCACACTGGGGAGAAGCCACATTCATGTTCAGAATGTGGAAGATCTTTTATCCGAAAATCTGTTCTTGTTAAGCACCAGAGAACTCACACAGGGGAGAAGCCTTTTTCATGTTCAGAATGTGGGAAATGTTTTTTACAGAAATCAGTTCTTGTTAATCACCAGAGATACCACACACGGGAGAAGCCATACTCATGTTCAGAATGTGGGAAATGTTTTACAGATAAATCAAATCTTACTGCACACCACAGAACTCACACAGGGAAGAAACAATATTTATGTTCAGAATGTGGAAAATATTTTGGCCGGAGGTCGACTCTTGTTAAGCACCAAAGAATTCACACAGGGGAGAAGCCATTTTTATGTTCAGAATGTGGGAGATCTTTTATCCGGAAATCTGTTCTTGTTAAGCACATGAGAACTCACACAGGGGAGAAGCCTTTTTCATGTTCAGAATGTGGGAAAGGTTATGCCGATAAATTATGTTTTGTTAAGCACAAGAGAAGTCACACAGAGGAGAAGCCTTTTTCATGTTCAGAATTTGGGAGCAGTTTTACAGATAAATCATATCTTATCTCACATCAGAGAAATCACACAGGGGAGAAACAATATTTATGTTCAGAATGTGGAAAATATTTTCATAGGAAATCGACTCTTGTTAAGCACCAGAGAATTCACACAGGGGAGAAGCCTTTTTCATGTTCAGAATGTGGGAGAAGTTTTACAGAGAAATCACATCTAATCTCTCATCAGAGAACTCACACAGGGGAGAAACAGTTTTTATGTTCAGAATGTGGGAAATATTTTGACCGGAAATCAACTCTTGTTAAGCACCAGAGAATTCACACAGGGGAGAAGCCATTTTCATGCTCAGAATGTGGGCGATCTTTTATCCGGAAATCTGTTCTTCTTACGCACCAGAGAATTCACACAGGGGAGAAACCATTTTCATGTTTAGAATGTGGGAGATCTTTTAGCAGGAATTCTGTTCTTGTTAAGCACCTGAGAACTCACACAGGGGAGAAGCCTTTTTCATGTTCAGAATGTGGCAAAAGTTATGCAGATAAATCATGTTTTGTTAAACACCAGGGAAGTCACAAACAGGAGAAGCCTTTTTCATGTTCATAATATGGGAAAATTTAGCCAAGAATGGTACTTTCATAAACATCAAAAATACAACATGGGGAGAAGCCATTATCATACCTAGAATGCGAGAAATTATTTACTTGAAAATCATACAGTATTTTGATAACTATCAAAAATAACTTTCACAGGGTGAATTTACATTTTATTGACCAATTGTACAAAAAAACATATAATAGACTGAACAAGAAAGATAAATTACTTTAGAACTTACCATATTCCAGTTTCTAAGCTACCAAAGCCAATAAAAAGACAAAAAAATTCTGAGTTGGCAATCCTTTTGGAGATGAAGCATCTTCAGCTTCTGCTCTTTATGTTTCGACACAAGGTCTTTGTACACATTTGCTATGATTTTAAATGCTTTTTTTTTTTATCCAAACTGTAGTATTTGAGAGCACAAATAAAATGGTGGGAAATGAGCCACTATTTTTCAATCAGATTTTTTTTATCATGTTTTTTTAAAAAAAATTAATTACAATAAAATCTTCCTAATCACCTTTTCTCTTCTCTCAAACCATAATGGGGGGGGATAGAATTATCTGAACAGATACCTCATGTACAGAAATATTAGATATACAGCAATATCACGTACTATATATAGAAGAATAGCGCTAGCTCCACAGTTCTATATACAATAACATATAGCTCAGACAAGGTCCTCATACTTAGGCAGTTTCCATTATACTCATACGCTATTCATCTAAAGAATATCAGTGAGTCTCCTTATACCGAGTAGAGAAGCTCCAGAGCAAAGACCCCGTCTTGTACTAGTGTAAGGGGTTGCAGAAGTTTAGCCTCTCAGGTGCCAACCCCTTTAAGTGTGTATTTTATTGTATATATATATTTATGTAGATATATAAAAGTATTTTTTGCTCTATATTTACATGTGAATAGATAGGGAAAGTGCAGTGTTTGCAATTGGCCATTAGATGGCGGTATTATAGTGACTTAGCTGTAAATAGTTAAACATAGGAGGGGCACGGTGGATAAGACAGGAGAGACTTCCTGATAGAGTAAGTCAGGGCCAGGGAGCCCGTGGAGCGCAGAAGGGCTCTATAGCCCCCTGGACAACGCCGTGTCTCGCAACGTTACACTAAGCGTAAAGGCCCGGCCATTTGTGATCCAGGTGAAAAATCAGTAGTGAAGCAGTGCAGTATAAGTCGAACTGCAGTTGCTACAAGGAAAACTAAGGAGTACGGGTTTATGGCGTGGGCTGATGCCCTTAGAATCAGGGCAAAACAGCTGGAGGAACTCCCGAACAACATAAGCTTGACCAGGGAGGACGCTGAGGAACCGAATGGGACGGTTCATCCTGGAAGCGGACTTAGAGCAAGGAACAGAGGTGCAGGAAAGAGATGGAAGTGTGTACTGCGAAATCTGATGTTTATACTATAAAGAAAATGGATGCATACAAGAACAAGTAAATCTGTTTTGCTTAAGGTTGAATTGGACTGTGTCTCCCTTTGTGCGGTACCGTCAAAAAGAGGCCTACAGATACACCGAGTGGACCCATGACTACCGCTCTGGCGCCCCCTCACACTAACACACAGGAGGCTAGGCCCTAAAGTATCCAGCCACAGGGCCCGGATTCTCTCATTCTTGGCTCTAGCATTTCTTGTAGAATAAATCACTTTCTCATACAGTTCTGTAATAATTAATTTGTTATTCTCATTTTGCAGGAGGGTTCATCCGAATCCACCTAAATGTTATCAATTTATGTGCAAGAAATACGTCCTACCGCAGTTTTACCATGTGTGTCCAGTGTCAGTTCTTCTACATTCTCTAATAAAAACCTCACTGTCTCCGACCAAACCTGCTACTCATGATTATACAAATGTAATAACTTTACTCCCAAAAAGTATTTATAATCCCGCTTTATGAGTATAAGATCAGCAGCTTCCGCTAGGCACTTCGGACCTTTGGGCTCTGTACATATGCCGACCTTGTAGAGAAACAGAGGGGTCATATATCCTCTATTGATGATTTAAAGTTATGATGTCTACATATTCCACTCCAGATATAGCTCTAACCGATTCATGGATGCATATCCATTGATTGCCAGTAGTGGACCCAATGTCCATTTCCCAGTTACCCATACTAATTATTTCTCACTCCTGTCATTGGGGGACGCAGAACCATGGAATAGTCTGCTACCACCTGGAGGTTGACACTGTTATTGCATTTAAATAAAATTGGCTCCTCCCCAGCAGACTATACCTCCTCGCCTGCTGGAACCAGGCTTCCTCAGTTTATTATAGTGTCAGTTCTAGCAGTTCTAGGCAAGATCTGTCTCAGACCTTAGGTTATGTGCTATCCACTTTGCTTTTATTTTTCAAATGGATGTCTCTGGGTAACAGAGTGTAATTGTGCACTGTTTCACCCACATAGTGACTGTAATTGTTCAGTCCTTATCCTCTCTCATCGGTGTGGCCGGACTAAGGTACCTTGACACAGTCGGTGGTCAGGTATTGGGGCAGAGGTCCGACTAGATCTTGCCCGCCGCCAAAAAGACGCGTGTGAATAGAGCAGAAGTTAAAAGGATCCAGAGCTTCAGGACAGGTAAGTATAACCCTGTCATTAGCCCGTCTCTCCCCCAAAGCCCTCCTCCTGGTTCCCACTCCTTCCCCTCTTCTATGTTCTTTTCTTGGGGACGGCCAAGTGCTGCTGCTGGATGTCCTACTTGCCCATCTGCTCCCTTCGACCATAGTTAATCAGGGTTAGACTGGTGGTGGGCGGGATTGCGGCCTTGCTGCACGGCTGCCTGGGTTCCTGCGGGCTTCTCTCAACTCTTTGTGGCCGGGTGATAGCTGACGGTAGTGCAGGTCCAGCTTTACTGGCAGAAATAGGGCATGCGTGGCTCGGCTAATCACCGCTCTGAATGTTTCCAGCCAATCGGTGGCCGAGTTACCCCCGGCCTATCAACGTGGCCAGTCTTCCACCCAATAAGCAGCGTTGTCTCAGCACGCCGGGTACTCACCCCTCCGGCTCCACCCTTTCCTCTTCCTGGCTACAGCACAGTGTATTGGCCCACGTGTATTGCTGTGAGCACCTTCAGCGTCCCCCCATTGCTACAGTGCTAGCCTGCAACGCTGCTTTTCCCATTCCAGTGTAGCCGAGTTCTAGCTTTCTGAGCAGGGTCCATCCTTTTGGAAATATCGCTATACATTCTATTATAGCGCAATTTTCGGCTACATTTAGCCACCAGTGCTTGTCCATATCTGTTCCAGGCTACATTCCAGTGGCATGACCCTTGTGGTTTCCCTCCATACATCTACGCTATTAGAGTTCATTTCTGTACATATTGTCTGAGGAAGGCTATTGTTTTATAGCCGAAAACGTTCACTTTGTACATCACTTTTATTAGTTGTGGATGCAATTAAAAGGAAAAACCACAAGCAACAAATACTTCTTTCATTTTATTCTTTTTTGAGTGCCAAGTTATATTTTATTACCAGCTCCCCTGCAGTAGCGCGCTGGTATCCAACGTACACATCGGGTTTCCAGGCACCGCCCGGCGCCTGGAAACCCGATATATACCTTGGTTACCAGTTGGTCTCCTGCCTGCCAAATGCAGCGATGCGTGCTGGCCAGCAGGAGACCAACGAGCAAAAAAATGTCCAGGACATTCAGCAACGATCAGCGATACCCAGCAGGGGGGCTGATCGTTGCTGAATGTCACACACAGCGATATCGCTGGGGAGATCGCTGTTGCGTCACAAAACTAGTGACTCAGCAGCGATCTCGCAAGCGAGATCGCTGTGTGTGAAGGGGGCTTTAGAGATGTAAAATTCATCAGTTACAATTATACCTGCGCTAGGGATACAAAGGGATATTAATAATTACCTGTATAGGTTTAGGCTGTAGATTAAAATCAGATATAAGGTGCAGAGGGATGCATTGCATAGGTCTCCATTATATTTGTAAGGTGCAGAAGGATACACTAAAAATAAGAGGGTAATAAATTACTGCAGGGTAAAAAACAATATAAATGTTTTACCAAAGTGACAAGTGTTTATTTCTAAGGGAACATCTACATAGGGACTTTATAGTGTGTGCCCCTCTAGAGAAAAATTGTTATTATGCAAGAGTTTGATAACGAACCCCCTGAGTAGTGGATGCCTAAAAATCAATGTGCTTATTTTAGAGGGCACATGTGCAGATGGATGACTATACCTTTAGAATAACTTGTGCTAAAATGGCTCATAGACGGAGGCAAATGCCTTTTCACAGAAGACGCAAAACACAGAATTCTTCAAATTCAAAAAACCTCTTCACAGGCTGCTCAAAAAGAATTGAAATAAATGTTTAGACAAAAATCTTGCAGCATTTTAGAGATGATGATAGTTCACAGAGCATAATACCTCAGATATCAGTGATTAATGGATCCACTTGGGTAATGCGCACAGCACCTTGGGTGTCAATCAGAGAAAAACAAGGTAATGCACATAGCACTTCAATTGACAACGGTAAATTAATCCAGCAGGGTAGTGCGTATAACAACTCTTTGCACTTTATCATATGAAAGGATGATTAAAAATTATAATAATAAAAAAGTCACTTATCACTGATCCAGTGTAGCGTGGTCTGTGATGTTTGATGCAGCACTGGGAGAGAGCACTGTCCCGGCCGGTGACAGACTCTCACTATGCCGGAAGTCCAGAGCACATGTGGTGAGATCCAGAGCAGACGTCTACAGGACCTACCAGGACCTTTGTGACGTCAGGATCACGTGCTTCCGGCGGTCACGTGATAGTACGAAGGGCGGAGAGGGACAATTCCTACGCGTTTCGAAATAACGGATTCATTCGTCAGTGATGGCTCCTCCTGCATCATATTGAATACATTTTACCACTAACATGAAGTACAATATGTCACGAAAAAATATTCTCAGAAGCAGCGGGCTCCGTTAAAGCGTTCCAGAGTTATAACCTCATAAAGTGACAGTGGTCAGAATTTCTGTGAATACTTTTCCGCCCAATGATGACAAAAAGTATTCTCAGAGTGATACCTTTATTGGCTAACCAGAAAATAATATGTTTGCAAGCTTTCAGAGGACAGGGGCTCCTTCTTCAGGCAAGATTATAAATAGATTAATACTCCTCCTACTATCCTCCACACTTATTCGTTCCTCACACAACCGTCTCCGAGATTTCTCCCGAATATCCCCCATCCTCTGGAATTCCACGCCTCAACATGTACGATTATCCACTACCCTTGGATCCTTCAGACGGAACCTGAAAACCCATCTCACCAGGAAAGCCTACAGCCTGCAATAACCATTCCGCCTCGCCGCCACCACCCTAGCTGCCGCCACCACCAGAGCTGCCGCACCCCCGACCTTCTGTTTCTTCTCCATTATCCCGTAGAATGTAAGTCCGCAAGGACTGGGTCCTCTCCCCTATGTACCAGTCTGTCATTGTAAATTTGTTTACTGTAAACTCTATCTATAACTTTGTATGTAACCCCTTCTCATGTACAGCACCATGGAATTAATGGCGCTATATAAATAAGTAATAATAATTAATAAGAAAAAGGCACAACATTTAAGGGATACTACAGTAGGATATTTGTTCATGAAGTGGGAGGTGTGATGCCTCCTAAAGATAAGCCAAGGAAATCGAATTAGCATTTTCTTACAAATGGAGAGGCAGTGGGAATGATGTTCTTAGTTATCTAGAGTCCTTCTGGTTCAAGTGTGAACTGTGTCCCTGTAGTGAGTCATAAATGCTAATTCGATTTCCTTGGCTTATCTTTAAGGCTGGGTCTCACCTAGCGATACACCAGCGATCCCGACAACGATCAGGATCGCTGGTGTATCGCTACATTATCGCTGCTGAGCTGCCAAACAGGCAGCTCAGGCAGCAATCAGTACAAGCGACACTGCGGGTAACATCGCTTAGTTACCCGCAGTGTACCTTGGATACCAGCGCCCTGATGCAGGGAGCTGGTAACCAAGGTACACATCGGGTTTCCAGGCGCTGCGCGGTGCCTGGAAACCCGCTGTGTACCTTGGTTACCAGCTCCCTGCTTCAGGGAACTGGTATCCAAGGTACACAGCGGGTTTCTAGGCACAGCCCCGTGCCTGGAAACCCGCTGTGTACCTTGGTTACCAGCGGATCGCTGGTCTCCCGCCTGTCACACGCAGCGATGCGTGCCTGTCAGCGGGAGACCAGCGATCAAAAAAATGTCCTGGCCTTTCAGTGACGATCAGCGATACCCAGCAGGGGGGCTGATCGTCGCTGAATGTCACACACAGCGATATCGCTGGGGAGATCGCTGCTGCGTCACAAAACTAGTGACTCAGCAGCGATCTCGGTAGCGATATCGCTATGTGAGACGGGGGCTTTAGGAGGCATCACACCTTTCACCTAATGAAGAAATGTCCCACTGTAGTATCCCTTAAATGTTGTGCCTTTTACTTATTAATCCAAGTCTTTCTGTTTCCAAAAATTTAACTCCATTATAAATGTCAAAACATGGAACCGGATGAGTCACCCATTTCATCCAAACCTGTAGATTTTGTAAGTTTTTAAGCTCCCAGTTGCTAAACCATGGCATAGACAAGGAAATTCAGAGTTGCCAATCCTCCCTCTTTTTGTAGACTTTTGGAGATAAAGCAACTTCATCCTCAGCTCTTTCCAAACAAGGTACTTGAACAACTTTTCTATGATTTTATATATTTTTTTTTAATCCAAATTGGGCTATTTCAGAGCAAATGCAAAATTGTTGGAAGACGAATCATTTTTTCTTTCAGATCTTTTTTATTAAAGAAAAATTACAATAAAATGACCCACTCCCACTTTGCCCAGTCAAGAATGCCGAGGCATATAGATCAGACATGGTCCTCATATACTGGCGGTTTCTATTATTCTCAAACGCTCTTTAACGTCTGGTACTAACACTCTGGAGGCCCAGAGTTTACAGCGAGAGGCCCTGATTCTCTCATTTGTGGCTGTAGCGCTTCTTTTAGAATAAATCCCTTTCTCATACAGTCCATCGGGGGAAGCAGGAGGGCCCAAGAGCATCGGAGAAACCGAGGGGGGATCGGGGACCCTATTTCTCTCTCTGATGTACGGTTAATAACGTCGATCGCAACACTAAGTCGGTAAAAACCGATCCGAATCATGTTCTCTGGGGTCTCCGCTACCCCTGGCAGCTGAGATCCCGGAGAAATTCCGACTCTGGGGGCGGTATAGGCTTTTTCCTCAGTGGTTTAAGTACCCTTAACTGCCGCCGTTAAAAGGCGTATCGGCGATCGTTAAGGAGTTAATCTTAAATATCTAATGCAATAAAGTATATTAAAAAAGTGAAAGGGTTTTTGTATAAAGCTGCATGATCCGTCATCAGCCGGGATTTGTGTAAGTGAAGTTACTGTGTATTATTGGGTGCATGGAGGATGTGGGGACAGATAAATAGGAGGGAACAAATTATGACTAACATTTAGAAGACGGGAACTGGGCAGAGTTATGTTAGTGATCTGATGGACCTGTCTAAAGAGATTAAAAGCCTGGGAGGAGAGATATGTCAGATTCTTTGGGGTAGTGCATTCCAGAACACTGGCGCAGCATGACAAAAGTCTTGGAAATGGAGGTGCAAGGTTTGGATTATGTAAGATTTTAGTGTTAGATCAGTTGCAGAATGGAGGGCACAGGTAGGGTGAAAGACAGAAATGAGGGCTGAGATATAGGATGGTGCAGAACAATGAAGAGCATTGTGGGTGAGAGAGATTGTATTGTTTTCTGTAGCAACCAGTGCAAGTGCAATGACTGGCAGTAGGTGGGGGCATCGGTGAAGCGTCTGGACAGAAATCCAATCCTGGCTGCTGCATTCAGGACAGATTGGAGAGAGAAAGTTTGGTTAGACTAGAGTGAGGCCGTTCGTCCTAGTTCTTGTGGCATGAAGACGCAGGAGCTGTGAGCTCCCATAGAGTTCCCTACTAAAGCGACTTTAAGATATTTTAGAGGTACAGAAACAACTTCCCGAGGTTCTTGATCAACAGATTTCTGAAAAAGGAACAAAATAAGGCCAAGATCAGGTCCCTAGGACAACAGGGACCGAAGATATCACACATAGAAGTTAGCGGTATTACTGCCCAGCCTCCCTTGAACAACTCAACAGGACTGCCTTCATCAAGAAGCCAGAAACTACTCACCGCGGTCTGCATTAGTGTCCAGTGATTGGCTCACTGAGGAGAATTCAGGGTCTGAGGCTGGTGTCCGTCTGGCCCCTGGAGCAACTACCGAGGAGACACCTGTGAGGCCCCGGGCTGAAGAAAAGCTCACGAGAAAGAGAGATTCTGTTCTGCTTAAAGGATGAGAAGATCTTAGAGGACACCTGCACAGACCCCTCAGAGACATCGTTTTAGTCTCTTTAGAACAGGGGTCTCAAACTCGCGGCCCGTGGGCCAACTGCGGCCCTCGGGACACGAGTTTGCGGCCCTCACCTCATGGGCCCTCGGTGCGGTATTTTGCGGCCCTCGGCTGGGATCTCACATGCGAGAAACACCGCATGTGAAATCCCAGTCACTATTAGTACCGCTCATTAAGGTCATGAATATGGACGCCACTCCTCTCATAGGCGTGCCGCCCATATTCATAAGCTTAATGAGCGATACCACAGAAAGATGTCGCCGGGCATACTCACCTCATCTCCTGCTGCTGCCGCCGCCCGCGCTTCCTGTCTCTGACAAAGAGAGCAGCGCCACAGAATGACGTCATCATTCAGCAGCCTGCTCTGTCAGAGTGAGGAAGCGCGGGCACCGGTAATGCTGCGGACAGGTGAGAGGTGGTGTGTGCGTGTGTGTGTGTGTGTACAGGTCAGAGGTGGTGTGTGTGTGTATGTGTATGTACAGGTGAGAGATGGTGTGTGTGTGTGCAGGAGAGTGATGGGGAAAAAGCAGTGATGGGGAAAAGAAATGGGGACAAACTGATGGGGAAAAGCAATGTGGGAGTAATGGGGAAAAGCAATGTGGGAGTAATGTGGAAAAACAGTGATGGGGAAAAGCAATGTGGGAATAATGGGGAAAAGCAATGTGGGAGTAATGGGGAAAAGCAATGTGGGAGTAATGGGGAAAAGCAATGATGGGGAAAAGCAATGTGGGAATAATGGGGAAAAGCAATGTGGGAGTAATGGGGAAAAGCAATGTGGGAGTAATGGGGAAAAGCAATGATGGGGAAAAGCAATGTGGGAGTAATGGGGAAAAGCAATGTGGGAGTAATGGGGAAAAGCAATGTGGGAGTAATGGGGAAAAGCAATGATGGGGAAAAGCAATGTGGGAGTAATGGGGAAAAGTAATCTGGGAGTAATGTGGAAAAACAGTGTTGGGGGAAAAGCAATGTGAGAGTAATGGGGAAAAGCAATGTGGGAGTAATGGGGAAAAACAGTGATGGGGAAAAGCAATGTGGGAGTAATGGGGAAAAGCAATGTGGGAGTAATGGGGAAAAGCAATGTGGGAGTAGTGGGGAAAAGCAATGATGGGGAAAAGCAATGTGGGAGTAATGGGGAAAAGCAATGTGGGAGTAATGTGGAAAAAACAGTGATGGGGAAAAGCAATGTGGGAGTAATGGGGAAAAGCAATGATGGGGAAAAGCAATGTGGGAGTAATGGGGAAAAGCAATGATGGGGAAAATGTCACGCTGTCTCTGTATACAGGAGGACCGGGTCTATGCTGACCCTAAGCTGGGGTCCTGACTAATCCCTCTACCTGGAGGTACTGTTGATGGTACAGAGGTCCAGGCCGCCAGCGTAACCCTATCTCCTGTGAATCCCTAACCACTGTAATCTAGTCCTGAGAAGGACCCTGATTACCACCACAGGGAACAGGAAGGTAACTGCCTTCACACACAGTATAAGACGAACGAGACCGTACAAGGGGGTAAAATAAAAGACCACCTTGCATACAAAACTATCACTACAGAGGGAACACCAACGGGTAAGGAGATAAATAATAAAGCGAGGAGAGGAGAAAACCACAACAGGTACTCTTAGCTTTAGACTTCTCAAAACGATCCGCTCTGCTGGTCTGCATGAATGCTTTCACCGACACTTCCCCAGCAGACAGGCAGGTATATGAAGGAAACCAATTACCACAACATTAATTGCAGCTGAGCGAGGCTGGTCTAGTCCAGCACAGAGAGAGGAAGAATTAACTCCCTCAGTGCCGAAAAACACCCAGCACCAGAACCTCAGCTGTGAGAAGTCAGGGTGTGCAATCGCGACGATCTTCGCAGCGACACACCCGTGACAGTACCCCCCCTTCTACGAGGGGCCTCCGGACCCTCAGGGCTGGGTTTATCTGGGTGAATAGTGTGGAAGGCCCGAACCAATCGGTCTGCGTTCATATCCGACGCAGAAACCCACGTCCTCTCCTCAGGACCATACCCCCTCCAATAAACAAGGTACTGAAGGGACCGGCGATTCAGACGTGAATCGATGACTCTCGACACCTGGAACTCCAAGTTACCATTGACCACCACAGGAGGAGGAGGTAAAGGTGAAGGTATCACCGGCGCCACATACCTCTTAAGCAACGATCTGTGGAACACATTATGAATTTTAAATGTAGGAGGGAGGTCAAGACGGAATGCAACCGGATTAATTATAGCACTGATCTTGTATGGCCCGATGAACCTGGGACCCAGTTTCCAGGAGGGAACCTTAAGTTTTATATTTTTGGTAGACAACCATACCAGATCGTTCACACTTAGGTCCGGACCAGACACTCTCCTCCTATCAGCCATACGTTTGTATCGGTTCCCCATAGTACTCAGATTATTCAGCACTCCTCTCCACACTGAAGCAAGTGACGACGAAAATCGTTCCTCCTAAGGAACCCAAGAAGAGCCCCCCCTATTGAAAGTACAAAACTGGGGGTGAAAACCATATGCCCCAAAAAACGGGGACTTACCAGTGGACTCGCTCCGCCTATTATTTAGAGCAAATTCCGCCAGAGGCAAGAAAGAAGCCCAGTCCTCCTGGTTCTCTGACACAAAACACCGGAGATATGTCTCCAAGCTCTGGTTCAGACGCTCTGTCTGACCATTGGTCTGCGGGTGAAAAGCCGATGAAAATGACAACTGCATCCCCCGCCGTGTACAAAATGCTTTCCAGAATTTGGACACAAACTGAGACCCCCGATCCGACACCACATCGGGGGGTACCCCGTGAAGCCTTACAATCTCCCCAATAAACACCTGCGCAAGAGTTTTAGCATTAGGAAGAGCGATAAAATGTGCCATCTTGCTGAACCTGTCCACTACAACGAGTATGACTGTTTTACCCGAAGATGGCGGGAGGTCCGTAATGAAGTCCATAGACAGATGAGTCCACGGACGCTCCGGGATCTTCAAAGGTAAGAGGGTCCCCGATGGACGGGTGTGTGGGGTCTTAGAGCACGCACAAACCTCGCAGGACGCGACAAAAGTTACCACCTCCTTATGTAAGTTAGGCCACCAAAACCGACGCGAGAGGAGATCCTGAGTTGCTTTACTCCCTGGGTGTCCTGCCAAAGCTGAATTATGGTGTGCCTCGATCACCTTTTGTCGCAACTGATTTGGAACAAACCGTCTCCCTGAAGGTCCTACGGGGCGTCCCCCTAAGCCTCCAATACTTCCTCCTCAAGCTCAGAGCATACTGCCGACACCACCACCCCCTCCTGAAGGACCGGAACCGGGTCCTCCATATTCCCAGCCCCTGGGAAACAGCGAGATAAGGCATCCGCCTTAACATTTTTTGAGCCAGGACGATATGTGACGACAAAATTAAACCTGGTAAAAAACAACGACCACCTAGCTTGTCTGGGATTCAGACGTTTAGCGGACTCTAAATATAGCAGGTTTTTGTGATCGGTAATGACGGTGACCGGGTGAACTGCCCCCTCCAAAAAATGACGCCACTCCTCAAAAGCCAACTTAATGGCCAAGAGTTCCCTATTGCCGACATCATAATTCCTCTCAGCGGACGACAATTTTTAGAGAAGAAGGCGCACGGATGCCATTTACCAGGGGACGAACCTTGTGACAATACTGCTCCCACCCCTACCTCGGAAGCGTCCACCTCAACAATGAACGGCTGTGACGTATCAGGTTGAATAAGTATGGGTGCTGAAGCAAAACATTTTTTCAAAGAGGAAAACGCTTGACAAGCCTTGTCAGACTACTTTGAAAAATCCGTCCCTTTTTTAGTCATGTCTGTGAGAGGTTTAACTATGGACGAAAAATTACGAATGAACTTCCGGTAGTAGTTAGCAAACCCAAGGAAACGTTGTAATGCCTTAAGATCCTCTGGCAGATCCCACTCAAGAACTGCCCGCACTTTCCCAGGGTCCATACGAAAACCGGATGCTGACACCAGGAACCCTAAAAACTGAAGTTCCTGTACGGCGAACACACACTTCTCCCATTTGGCGTACAGTTTATTATCCCGCAAGATCTGTAACACCTGCCTAACATGCTCCTGATGAGACACAAGATCTGGCGAGTAAATTAAGATATCATCCAGATATATGACCACAAACTGTCCCATTAGGTGACGAAAGATGTCATTTACAAAGTGTTGAAACACCGCCGGGGCAATACTCAGACCAAATGGCATGACAAGGTTCTCATAATGTCCCTCCGGAGTGTTAAACGCCGTCTTCCACTCATCCCCCTCCTTCATCCTAATCAGATTGTATGCCCCCCTGAGATCCAACTTAGAGAACCATTTGGCACCCACGATCTGATTGAAGAGATCGGGAATAAGTGGGAGCGGATACGGATCTCGGACCGTAATCCGATTAAGCTCACGGAAATCCAGGCAAGGGCGTAGGCCTCCATCTTTTTCTTCACAAAGAAGAACCCCGCGGCCACCGGGGAAGATGAAGGTCTAATATGCCCCTTAGCCAGACTCTCTGAAATATAATCCTTCATGGCCTGTCTCTCAGGTCCAGAAAGGTTATACAACCTAGATTTCGGTAACTTGGCCTCAGGGAGCAAGTTAACAGAACAGTCATACTCGCGATGAGGAGGTAGTTCTTGACACCCTTTTTCCGAGAATACATCCTCAAAGTCCACCAGAAATGGAGGTAAGGCCCTAGGAGCGACCGCACCAATGACCGTATTCATGCAGTTTTTATTACAGAAATCGCTCCATTGGGTTATCTCTCTGGATTGCCAATTAGTAACCGGGTTATGCTTAGTTAGCCAAGGCAGGCCCAGCACTATAGGAGTGGGAAGACCCTCCAACACATAACAAGACAACAGTTCTTTATGTAGCGCCCCCACTTGAAGATCTATGTTATGCACTGCTTGCACAAAACTTCCCTGACCGAGAGGTCTGGCGTCGATCGAGAATATGGGGACGGGTTTAGCCAACCCACTCAATCGCATACCTTGAACCCGGGCAAAGCGAGCATCCACCAGATTAGCCCTGGCCCCACTATCCAGAAGAACAGATATCCTCTCAGTTTTCGCACCCACCACCACCTCCGCCGGTACGAGAAACTGAGACGAACTTAGGGACAAAATACTTACTCCCAGATTGGCGTCCACCACACAATCTGGGATCAATAGTTTTCCGGCGACTTCTCACTCTGCAAAGGACGGGATGGACACCCCCTAATAAAATGTCCCTTTTTTCCACAGAAGAAACAATTTCTTGTTTTGTGGCGCCCCACCGATCCCCTCCCCCGGAATGATGTCCCTCCTAATTGCATAGGCTCCTCTGGACTGACCAGGGGAACCTCCGTATAAGGGACCCTTGAGGAAGGTGGAGTCATCACAGGGGGCGAAGTTACCCCGCACCTCTCCCGAAGACGTCTGTCAATACGAATAGCAAGGGCCATAGCGGCTTCCAGTGTCGTGGGAGGGTCATACTGCGCCAACACATCTTTTAATTTGTCAGATAAACCTTGACAAAACTGGCTCCTAAGAGCCGGGTCATTCCACTGGGTGTCCGTGGCCCACCTACGGAACTCCGAACAGAATTCCTCTGCCGGACGATCTCCCTGCTGTATCTTACGTAACTTAGTTTCAGCAAGGGAGACCCGATCCGGGTCATCATATACAAGACCCAGAGCTGCGAAAAAACTATCCACTGACTGGAGAGCCGGGGAGCCCGGGGGAAGAGAGAACGCCCAGGATTGGGGGTCCCCTTGTAGGAGTGAGATGACAATTCCCACCCTTTGATCTTCACTCCCAGATGACTGAGGTCGCAGCCGAAAGTGCAATTTACATGCCTCCCGGAAAGCAAAAAATTTGTCCCGCCCTCCAGTGAACCTGTCCGGGAGAGCTACTTTAGGTTCAGGTCTGGCCTGCTCCGGGGGGTACAAAACCCTGGACTTAACGTCCCTCAGCTCCATGGACAAACTCTGCAACTGCTGAGCTAGACTGGCTACTGGATCCATGGTGGCTGGGGAGAATCTTTAGTGTGGTCGGTGAAAATGTCACGCTGTCTCTGTATACAGGAGGACCGGGGTCTATGCTGACCCTAAGCTGGGGTCCTGACTAATCCCTCTACCTGGAGGTACTGTTGATGGTACAGAGGTCCAGGCCGCCAGCGTAACCCTATCTCCTGTGAATCCCTAACCACTGTAATCTAGTCCTGAGAAGGACCCTGATTACCACCACAGGGAACAGGAAGGTAACTGCCTTCACACACAGTATAAGACGAACGAGACCGTACAAGGGGGTAAAATAAAAGACCACCTTGCATACAAAATCTATCACTACAGAGGGAACACCAACGGGTAAGGAGATAAATAATAAAGCGAGGAGAGGAGAAAACCACAACAGGTACTCTTAGCTTTAGACTTCTCAAAACGATCCGCTCTGCTGGTCTGCATGAATGCTTTCACCGACACTTCCCCAGCAGACAGGCAGGTATATGAAGGAAACCAATTACCACAACATTAATTGCAGCTGAGCGAGGCTGGTCTAGTCCAGCACAGAGAGAGGAAGAATTAACTCCCTCAGTGCCGAAAAACACCCAGCACCAGAACCTCAGCTGTGAGAAGTCAGGGTGTGCAATCGCGACGATCTTCGCAGCGACACACCCGTAACAGAAAAGCAATGTGGGAGTAATGGGGAAAAGCAATGTGGGAGTAATGGGGAAAAGCAATGTGGGAGTAATGGAGAAAAGCAATGATGGGGAAAAGCAATGATGGGAGTAATGGGGAAAAGCAATGTGGAAAAACTGATGGGGAAAAGCAATGATGGGAGTGATGGGGAAAAGCAATGATGGGAGTGATAGGGGAAAAGCAATGGGGGAGAATGAGCGCTGGGGGGGAATGACTTCTTGCTGTTAACCAGTTAATGTTTTCTTGTCCACCACACTGCAGTGTCAAAAGAGGAAGGAAGCGAGACAGGCAGAAACATCGCATCAGAGAGCTCTTGACCTCGAAACAGAAAATCCTCAGATCCTGGTATTGTAATATATTAAGAATAATTCATTTAGTCGTGATAGCCTATTTCCACCTGTTTTGTAAGAGCTTTTCTTGTGGAAAACCTGATGCGGCCCAGCCTCACCCAGATTCTACCTCCAGCGGCCCCGGGTAAATTGAGTTTGAGACCCCTGCTTTAGAAGCTTTGCGCCTACAACCTGTACTTAGGCATTATTAAGCATTCAAACTCATTGTTCATAAAGGTATATGGTTTTCTACAGCTACTGAAACAATTTTGGGACTTTCTGGGGCTTACCCTCGAAACTATACATTTAAAGGGGTCACTAGAAATTCACCCAACTTGCAGCCATAACCAAGAAACTCACTCTGGGTCTTTCTCTTACATTTAATGACCATTCTTTTGCACATTTAAAAAAAAAAGACAGTGAATTAGATTTCCCATAGGAAAGATGTGTATCTTCGTACCGTGTTAGCCAGTAGATAGAAAAATATTTAGAATTGAGAGTCCTCAGTGGTTGATACCTTTTAATGGCTAACTGAAAAGATGGTAACAAATTGAAAGCTTTCGAGACTACTCAGGTCTCTTCATCAGGCAAAGACTAAAACAAAAACTGAAGAATCACATATTTATACACAACACAGCACAGAAATAATGCAATAGGTAAGACAGGTGATGTGAAGCAGAACTGTCATTATGGGAGAGGGATGAACATAAATATTGGAACAGTTCATAGATAAGGAGTGTGAAAGTTTTATTGCCCTCTGATTGGGGTCTGGTATTGTTTTGATGCCCCCAGGTCAGAGAAGAAGATTCCTTAATTAATGTACAAGGACATAAATCCATGGGATATATTCATTCCAGCACTAAGAGTGTCAAAGGTCATCATGAGCTTATATTCCCAAACCTTTCTATCTCTCTCAGATTTAAAGTTAGATCTAACTAAAACTAAAATCTAACTTTAAATCTGAGAGAGATAGAAAGGTTTGGGAATATAAGCTCATGATGACCTTTGACACTCTCAGTGCTGGAATGAATATATCCCATGGATTTATGTCCTTGTACATCAATTAAGGAATCTGCGTCTCTGCCCTGGGGACATCAAAACAATACCAGACCCCAATCAGAGGGCAATAAAACTTTCACACTCCTTATCTATGAACTGTTCCAATATTTATGTTCATCCCTCTCCTGTTGTGAATGTGTTAGAAATTAATTCTGAGCAGAAGCTCCCTCTGGTGGTTACAAACAGTACTGAACCATTCAATGATGATTGGCAATCAGGAGTTACAGACTGGTCTTATATAAGGGAGGTTCCCTCCCATCATGGTTGCCGGTGATCAATTGATTTTGTCTCAATTGTGGTTCCTGGTTCACTTGGAAGCTTGCTGAGTCTTGCCTCTTCTCCTGCTCTCAGATAAGATATTTTCTGTTTTTTTGTTTTTGTGCTTACCATTTGCATATTTCTCTGCTTTTCTGTGAGGTTAGCCAGGTCTCTCCCCCCCCCCCCGGGGGGCTTGGGCTCCTCTCAGTTCTTCTGGAGCCACTGTTATTTGTTCATTTGCCTTTTCCAGTTTTTTCAGTGGCTGCGGCTTAGTTTTGTTACACCAGAGAACTAATTTAGGTGGTAGAGGTCGTGTGATCTCAGGTGTTTTTGCAATTAGTAGAGTTGGTATTTTTAGGGTTTTTTGGATTGCAGTAAGTGTCCTTCCTATCCTTTTCTGTCAAGGAAGATTGGGCCCCAACGTTTGCTCATTCTATTTTCTGTCTGTGTCTGTATTTCCTCTTGTCTAACCGCCATTACATGTTTGGGGGCTTCCTATGTTCTTTGGGGATCTGCTCCGGGTTCAGATAGCTTTCCTCTTTCTATCTTTAGGTGTAGTTAACCTCTCAGGCTGTGACGAGGCGTCTAGGACCAACGTAGGAATGCTCCACGGCTGCCTTTAGTTGTGGTGGTTAGTCAGGGAACTGCAATCCAGTAGATTCCAACCTCTCTGGTGTATTGCCGTTTTTGCCTACTCTCCTCAGCTACCAAATCATAACACTCTCAAAATAATGACAGTTCTGCTTCACATCACCTGTCTTACCTATTGCATTATTTCTGTGCTGTGTTGTGTATAAATATGTGATTCTTCAGTTTTTGTTTTAGTCTTTGCCTGATGAAGAGACCTGAGTAGTCTCGAAAGCTTGCAATTTGTTACCATCTTTTCAGTTAGCCATTAAAAGGTATCAACCACTGAGGACTCTCAATTCTAAATATTTTTAGATTTCCCAGCAAGTTATAACTCCTAATTGGTGCATAAAACCTCTAAGAACCTCCCAAGAATAGTACCCACTTGACTATAAATCATTTTAATTCTACTGAAACAATTTTGAATTTTTTTGGGGTTTACCCTCGAAATTAAAAATTTAAAGGGTTGTCAGAAATATGCCCAGACTCACCGTGCTAATTAATTAGTGCATGCTCAGAGTTATCCTCATGTTTTGAAACCTACCTCTTGTAGGTTTCAAAACATGAAACAATTTTGAAATTTCTTGGGGTTTACCCTCAAAATTAAAAATTTAAAGGGGTTGTCAGAAAACCATCCTGATTCACAGCTAACCAAGTAGTAAACTCTAAGAATTTTCCTTTATGTTTTGAAACCTTTCTCTTGCATAACTTCTGATAGAGGTAAATCTAAAGTGACAAACACCAGTTCTTTACCCATAATTGGTTCCTAATACCTCCAAAATCACCTAAAATTAGTACTCACTTGGTTATACAATATTTTAAACTCAATGAAACAACGTTGAAGTTTTTTTAGGTTTTCCCTCGAAATTGAAAATTTAAAGGGGTTGTTAGAAAATTGCCTAAATTCACAATGCTAACCAAACAGTACATTCTAAAGATTTTCCTTATGTTTTGAAATCTATCTCTTGTATAAATTCTGATAGAGGTAAATATAAAGTGACATATACTAGTTCCTTACCCATAATTGGTATCTAAAACCTCAAGAACCACCCAAGTTTTGTATCCATTTGGTTACATTACATTTTAAATCCAGTGAAGCAATTTTGATGTTTTTTGGGGTTACCCTCAAAATTAAAAATTTAAAGGGGTTGTCAGAAAACTGCCCAGATATGCAGTGTTAACAAACAATACATAATAAGTGTTTTTCTTATGTTCCAAATTCTATCTCTTGCATAACTCCTGACAGAGGTAAATCTAAGAAGACAAATATCAATTTTATACCCATAGTTAGTATTTAAAACCTTGATTAGTATTCTTCCCTTGCTTAATTCAAAAGAAACACTAAGAACACTGGGGATCTGTTATGTTACGGTAGCTGAGGAGTGCAGGTAAAAAAGGAAATACACCAGAGCAGTTGGAATCTATGAGATTGCAGTACCCTGACTAACCACCGCAACTAGAGGCAGCCGTGGAGCGTTCCTACGTTGGTCCTAGACGCCTCGTCACAGCCTGAGAAACTAACTACACCTAAAGATAGAAATAGGAAAGCTATCTGCCCCGGAGCAGAACCCCAAAGATAATAGAAAGCCCCCAAACATGTAATGGCGGTTAGACAAGAGGAAATACTGACACAGAAAGAAAATAGTATGAGCAAACGCTGGGGCCCAAACTATCTAAATAGAAAAGGACAGGAAGGGTACTTACTGCAATCTCAGAAAACCCTGAAAAAACACCAACTCTACTAATTTCAAAATCACCTGAGATCACACGACCTCTACCACCTAAATTAGTTCTCTGGTGTAAAAAAATCAAAACAGCAGCCACTGAAAAAAAAACTGGAAAAAGCAAAAGTACAAAACACAGTGGCTGGACTAAACTGAGAGGGCAAAAGCCCCCGGAGGGGACCCTGAAGGCCCCCACAGAAGTGCAGGACAAAATGCAAAAATATAGCAAAAACACAAAATAAGAAATTGTCTTATCTGATAGCAGGAGATGCAGACACGACACAGCAGGCTACAAGGGAAACTGGAAAGAAGGATTCAGACCAGAACAATTGATCACCGGCAACCCTGATGGGAAAATGACTCCCTTATATAAGACCAATCAGTAACACCTGATTCCCAGTCCTCACAATCCTCACTAGTACCGCTTGTAACCACCAGAGGGAGCCTCTGCTCAGAACTCATCTCAAACCCATTCACAACAGGGATCATTCCCAAGTAAAAAATTTAAAGGGGCTTGTAGGGATGTGGTCTCGCTGGTGTGCGACCGGAGGTAAGCAGGAGGGCGACTCTTCCTGGTTCTTTAAGCAAGTTTATTAAGACTTCATAAACTTGCTGTAAAACAGAAAACAAAACAGCCTTCTCTGGCACAAAGTAACAGAAAACAGATAAAAGTCCTTGTACTCTAACTGAGTACTCTCTTCAGCCCACACACACTGGAGGTCTCCTCAGAACTCCCACACTGGAGGTTTCCACACCTCCAGCCACTCACACCTGTGGTCAGCATTAGGCTCATTTATATATCTCAGACATTCAGCTAACACAGAGCACATGACCTGTCATGTGCTCTGTGACCTCAACACAGGTCCTCAACCCACATACAAAGTTATAGTGAAGTCTTACTATCACTACATACCTCCCCCCTCTGCCTAAAGCCGTGGGCTTGGCACATTTCATTCACCGACTAGAAACTCTTTTCAGTCGTCTCCACAATTAACCGGTCTGTCAGAGTTTGGCTTAGGTCACTGAGTCCTGAGCTAATTGAGGTGTCACTGCCTCTACCTCTCATTTCAGGTGATCTATGTCCTGTCTTAGTTCCACTTCGATGACTTTCACTCTGAAGCGAACTTCTGCGCCTCTCTATATTACGGGTTGACGGTGGCTGCCTGTTTTCCCCAACTCTTGCAGATGTCTGTTGGTCTGCTCCTCCTCAATTCTTAGCTGCTCTATTCTTCCCTGGTGCACCTCTAGGAGCATTCGGATCTTCCCAAGGTTTTCCACCAACCTCCTCTGACTTGGAGGTTTTCTTGTTGACTCCCGACGTCTCTGCTTCTCGTGGAGACATTGTAGTGGCATATCCCTTAGGTCAACCTCCAGCTTCATTGTGACTTCCCGGGTGTGGCCATCTGGGTGGCGGTTCCCTTGCTGACCTTCTTCCTCCGTTGAGGCCCCGTCCTTGGTCAGCCTCTCCAGTTCACTCTCCTCCCGTATGCTCGGACCAGGAGAGCGCAACCATTCGGTCTCCCGGACTGTCGTGGATTTTCTGAGCTGGGCATTAGCTTCTTTCTCTATTTGGAGTTCTTTGAGAATTTTCTCTTGCTCCTCTGCCCAGCAGCGGTGCTCATCCTCTCTCCGTAGAAGTTCCTGGTGATGCCTCTCCTGGGCCTCTCTGAGCATCTCCATATCCTTCAGTAGGATTTTGTTCGGCGTCTGGCACTCTGACAATTGACCTTGGACTTTAGAGGCTTCCTTCTCCAGGTCCTCCACTCGTTGCTCAATCCCTTGTCTTCGTATCCTTTCTCGCCCGACTGTCTCTTTAAGCAGCTCCATCTCATGGACTTGCTCTCTTTTATCCAGTACATGTGGCACCATTCTTTCCCCCTTTTTTCTCTTCTTAGAGCGCATAGGCTGTCTGGCCCTCCTGCAGCCCTTGCGGTGAGGAGAAGGTCTGCCACTTGTACCTGACTCCACCTTGCTGCTCTCGCTTTCACTTGTGGTTAAGTTACAGTCTGCATAGGAGTCAATCCCACTCCCTCTGTCATCCTGGAACGGCAAGTCCCCACTTAACCAGGTGTCGGCCCCTATTCCTGGGGCAACCCAGTTTTCTGCGGACCTATATTTGGTCACCCCAAAGTCCTCACTTTGGTCTGAGCCACCCTTTCTTACGGCTACCAGGCACTGGGTATCTTTGACTTTAGGGGTGGCTACCTCTGTTTTACCCACCACACTATCAGCAACCACTACAGCCTCCTGCAGGGGTGGGCCTCTCTTAGGGTCATTCTGGTTCCCTTCTGAGCAATCAGCCAGTGCTTCGTCCCACATCTCCAAAACCGTTTACAATCCTGGCCTATTATTATAGGATATGGTAAGTCTGGGACTACAGGGACATCCTGGGTAGAAATAATAGTGTCCGTCTCAACAATTACCCTGGTTACCTGATACTCCCTAGTGACCCCATGAATGCAAGGGACTTCCATCTTTTTTCCGGGAATCAGATAGACAGGGAGTGTGTCGCTCAGCAGAGTCACCTGGCTTCCTGAGTCTAGAAGTCCACTCACACACTCTCCATTCACTATTAGGGAACAGTTCAATGCCCCCCGGTCAGATGTAAAGTCAGTACACCATTCGCGACATACACTGTTCAAACCCCGAACCCGGCAACAGTTCCTCGGCTCATCCGCCGCCACCTCTTCTCTCCTCATCGACTCAGCTTTAGACTCCGCCCCCTTTTGAGTGTGGCAGTAGGTTGTTAGGGTTTATTGGTTCCCCATCCTCGCTAGGGACCTCAGAACCCTTTCTCCACAGATCCCAAAACAGACAGAAATCCCGGCCTATAATTATAGGACGCACCAAGTTCCGAACGACGCCGACTTCATGGGACTCAGTGCCATGCGTCGTTTCAATGTCTACTCTGGCCATAGGGTAGTCCTTTACATCACCATGTATGCATTGAACACCAACTTTTTTTCCTGGTAGTATGTTGAGAGGAAAAGTGGCCCTAATCAAGGTCACTAAGCTCCCAGAGTCTAGCAGCGCCGTTACTGTTTCACTGTTCACCTTCACGGGACATACTTGAGGACCCTGATTGGGGAACGGGTTTCCACTGCAGGCTGGATATGCATACCATGAAATACGGTGTCCTATGCTGCAGTCCATCTGCTCAGTGGTCTGCGGACACCGGGCAGCTATATGTCCTGGCTCGCGGCACCTCCAACAAATAATATCACCCGTAGTGACCTTGGGCACCACCTCCCCCGCCATTTTGACCTTGGGCTCCCCACCCCTTTTTGGGACTCTGCCCCCTGTTGGGGTCGCCAGTATGGAATAGGCTGCTTCCCCAAGGCACCTTCCATTCCCTGGTACCTCTCGACCAGTCCGACCAGTTCATCAGCATTCCGGGGATCACCCTGGGCAACCCAAGTCTGTAGGGGTTTTGGCAGGGAGTGCACAAACCGATCCATGACGACTCTTTCTACCATCTGTGCCGGCGTAGCGGACTCTGGCTGTAGCCATTTCTGGACCAGGTGCAGTAAGTCAAACATTTGGGAGCGAGGTGGTTTGTCCCGGTGATAAGCCCAGCGGTGCACCCTCTGTGCCCTGATAGTCATTGTTACCCCCATACGTGCGAGGATCTCTACCTTTAGCTTAGGATATTCCTGAGCGTCCTGCACAGTCAAATCGTAATACGCCTTCTGGGGTTCACCTGTCAGGTATGGGGCCAATATCTCTGCCCACTGCCCTGGGGGAAGTCTTTCCCTCTCAGCAACCCTCTCAAATACAGACAGGAAGGCTTCCATATCATCCCCGGGGGTCATTTTTTGTAATGTGCATCTTACCGCCTTTCTGACGTGGTTGTCATCAGCCAGACCTGGGGTTGGGGCGCTCGTCCTGCCCTGGATGGCGGTTGTCAAAAGCTGCATCTGCTGCCGATGTTCCTGCTGGCTCAGCTGTATCTGCTGACGATGCTCCTGTTGCATCTGCTGCAAGAACATTCTGTTGGCTTCTTGCTGCTGTTCCTGTGCCTGGACCAAGTGTTTCAGCAGGTCTTCCATTTTCTCCGGCAATGCTGGTTGGATTGCTATAGCCTTGACCCACGACATGCAGTAACCAGTCTCACTTCTCTGCTGGGAACGCTGCCTGCATTTACGCCACCAATTGTAGGGATGTGGTCTCGCTGGTGTGCGACCGGAGGTAAGCAGGAGGGCGACTCTTCCTGGTTCTTTAAGCAAGTTTATTAAGACTTCATAAACTTGCTGTAAAACAGAAAACAAAACAGCCTTCTCTGGCACAAAGTAACAGAAAACAGATAAAAGTCCTTGTACTCTAACTGAGTACTCTCTTCAGCCCACACACACTGGAGGTCTCCTCAGAACTCCCACACTGGAGGTTTCCACACCTCCAGCCACTCACACCTGTGGTCAGCATTAGGCTCATTTATATATCTCAGACATTTAGCTAACACAGAGCACATGACCTGTCATGTGCTCTGTGACCTCAACACAGGTCCTCAACCCACATACAAAGTTATAGTGAAGTCTTACTATCACTACATACCTCCCCCCTCTGCCTAAAGCCGTGGGCTTGGCACATTTCATTCACCGACTAGAAACTCTTTCTACAGGGCTGCTAAGAGATCACCCAATTTTGTAACAACAATAAAGAGGCATATCCAGGGGATACTTCCATTGTATTTCGCTTTGAAACTCTACCTGCATCATAAGAAAAATGGATCAAAGAAAAGACAACAGAAAATCTACCCTAAAATCTCATCAATCTACAGACCACTGCTTCTCTAAAGGGTATGCCACACTAAACAATATCGCTAACGGGATCGCTAAAAAACGTCACTATTTAGCGATCCCGTTAGCGATGTTGTTCAGTGCGGCAGCTTCCAGCGACGAGCTTCCTGCTGTGATCTCGCTCGTCGCTGGAATCGTTCCGGACCCTATTTTATCGTCGGCGCTCCCGCTGGGTAAGTATATATCGCTAGTGTGGCACCTTTTCTTAGCGATTTAGCGGTACTTTTGTACCGCTAAAGTCGTTAAGAAGATCGCTAACGGCGATAGCGTCGTTAACTATATCGGTAAATGTGGCCGCACTTAGCGATATAGAAACAATCCCGCTAGCGATCGCATTAGTATGCGTCGTTATCGTGATCGCTAGCGGGATTGTTTAGTGTGGCAGTACCTTAAGTCAACTGAAGACCTCACAAATACACAGTCCGGTCAAATCGAGGTCATCTCTTAAGAGGGATGAACCAACAACTAACAAAGTTAAACAGCTACCCTTAACTTCTCATAGTGGGGCCATCAAGTCGAATCTACAGAAAAAACTACCCCCCCCAAGTAACTAAAACAAATGCTCCCCCCACTCAAATAAACACAGAGGATAAGAAAGCTTCTTCTGTAGCTCTAAACACTGCGTTTGTATAAGCCATGGACATGTCTGAGTCAAACAAAAGGAGAAAGCCAGACAAAGACGATATAGCAGCTGATTCTGACTCTGACACTTTTTCCGAGAAAAATATTTAGACTTGAGAGTCCTCAGTGGTTGATACCTTTTAATGGCTAACTGAAAAGATGGTAACAAATTGCAAGCTTTCGAGACTACTCAGGTCTCTTCATCAGGCATAGACTAATACAACATCTGAAGAATCACATATTTATACACAAAATAGCACAGAAAAAATGCAATAGGTAGGACAAGTGACATGAAGCAGAACTGTCATTATGGCAGAGGGATTAACATAAATATGACTAGTTCATAGATAAGGAGTGAAGGTTTTATTACCCTCTGATTGGGGTCTGGTATTGTGTTGTGATGACCCTAAAAGGTCAGGGAGGCAGATTCCTTAATTGTTGTAGAACGACATAAAACTCTGGGATATATTCATCCCAGCACTAAGAGTGTCAAAGGTCATCATAAGTTTATATTCCCAGACTTTTCTATCCTTCTCAGATTTGAAGTTAGATTTTAATACAAGTAATTCCATATCTGTCATGCTATGACCGGGCATACAAAAGTGTTTGGCCACAGGTAAATCCATTCTTTTTTCTCTTATCGTGTGGCGATGAGAATTCATCCTTGTTCTCAGTTTTTGCCCGGTCTCCCCCACATACAGACCCCCAGTTGGACATTTAGTACATATAATTAGGTACACCACATTAGATGTGATGCAGCTGAAAGTACCTGGTATCTTTTAGTCCTGATGGGAGTTGGGGATCTTTATCCTGTCCGTGGTCATTATAGATGTACAGGTCTTGCATTTCTTTTGTCTGCAAGGAAAGGTTCCTGCAGCTGTTGGGGAGGACAGGGAGCTTCTGACAATGATGCTTCTTAGATTTGGGGGCTGCCTAAAACATAGTAGTGGGGGGTCTGGAAATATGGATTGTAATCGGGCATCTTTTTGTAGTAAAGGTTGTAGTTTCCGTGCAGCTCCCCTTAGCATCTCCAGACTTGGATTGTAGGTGACCACTAGAGGCACCCGGTTATTTTCTTCTTTAGCTTTGTAATGTAGCAGGTGATTCCTTGATATTCTGGTGGCTCTTGTTCCGAGGACACTTCCCCAAATGGAAGCCCTGCCTCATCCCGCAGGAAAAGAGACCATCATACGCCACAACATCAAGTAGAGAATACAAGCGCTAGCGAAGATTTTCTACTTAAAATCACCGATCTCATCGATAAAACACTTAAAACAGGTTTTGAACAATAAAACGAACAAAATTCGTTTATTGAAGTCTGCCAGGGCATTACCCAAAAACTAGAATTAAGCGAAAAAAGAATCACCAAGGTTGAAAACAAAAAGATAATCTTACAAAACAGAACATTGAACTAAAAACCGACATTAACATCCTAAAGTCTAAGTTAGCAGATCTCGAGGACAGGAATAGGAGAAACAACTTGAAAATTCAAGGAATTCCAGAAGACATTCCACAATCGGACTTATCTGATTACGCCAAAAGCCTGTTCAAGAAAGCCATTCCCTCTCTGACGAATATGGAACTCAGCATCGATAGAATCCACAGACTTCCGAGGCCCGCAGGTGTCCTCCCAGATAAACCAAGGGACACAATTCTAAGGATTTACTTCTTCAGTACGAAAGAAAGAATCCAAAATTTCGTGAGAGACAGGGGTACCTTTCCAGACCCATTCAATCATGTAAAGATCTTCGCGGATTTCTCCAAACACACAATTGATACCCGCAGGTCTTTCAGGGAAGCAACATCCTCCCTGAGGGAGAGGGGGATCCAGTACAGATGGGGCTTACCAACTAAATTGTTGATTCTTCATAAAGGGAAAACCACCCCCTTGAACAGTCCAAGAGAAGCATTGGATTTTCTTAGCTCTCTCCCGGGAGGTAAAAAACCCTTAGAGATAGGGAGTGAGGCGTTGACTCTGGTTTAATGTCTATCTCCCTTTTTCTGTTTAATACTTATTTTACAGACAGTTTTACCCTGCTATAATTCATAACCAACCTTCGCAGTTATGCATACCCTTTGGTTCCTATTACAGTCTCTACTAACTGTTAGGGAAATTTGTGGGCTCAAATCACACGAACTTTACCCACAACAGAAGAGATCTCACCGAGGGTGTTGATCCTCCAGGAGAACTCCTTAACCTGAAGTTATATTGTTAATATTTTGAATTCTTGTTTCTGAACTTGGAACTGAATTCTCTTATTGTTATTTGAATTTTTCTATTTAATTATATATATTTGTAATTCTACTTCTCTTTCTTTTCCTGGTTCTACCCACAACTTTTTACTCATTTAAACCAATAAACCTAAAAATCTTGTCTTATAACGTCAGAGGTCTCAATAGTCCTTGGAAGAGGTATAGCATTTGGAAAGAGGTTAGACAAAGCCATGCCGACATTATATGCCTCCAGGAAGTCAAATTCGCTAGTGGTAATCACCCCGGATTCTCTCACAGAAATTTCCCCCATGTTTATTTGTCTCTAAATTCGAGGAAGAAAGCCGGGATTATTACCACTATTAGAGACAATGTCTCGTTTCAATTGATAGAGGAGATTGATGACCCCGAAGGCAGATTTCATATTCTAATCTGCCTCCTTAATAATAAAATTTGTACTATTGCAAATCTATATATCCCTAACCAGAGACACTTGATCTTCCTAGAAAAGCTACTGAAAACAATTCAAACTCACAGGAAAGGAGAGTTGTTTCTGGTGGGGGATTTTAATATTGTCCCAGATAGACGTATGGATTCAACATCATCCACCAGACATTTAGCCACATCACTAAATGACTGGCTCCTTAAAAACGAGCTTTATGACGCATTCCGATGTCTAAATTCCTCTTCCAGGGAATACACCCATTATTCGTGTGTACACAAAACTTTCTCGCGAATTGATTTATTTTTGACTGACGTTTTCTCCCTCTCGAGAGTTAAATCTGTGTCTATTCTTGATAGGTCCATCTCAGACCACTCACCGGTCCTGATAGAAATCGCATTGGGATCCCTCTATAGGGATGTATTTCTGTGGAAATGCAACTCTATTCTCATAAAAATACCAGAATGCAAAACGGAACTAGAAGAGGCCATTAAACATTACTTCACCGAAAATAAATCAGATGAAATAGACCCCTTCACAATTTGGAACGCCCACAAGGCAGTCATTAGAGGAAAACTAATACAAATTTCCTCAAGATACAACCGGGAAAAAAGAGAAAAAATAAAAACATCCAGCTACATATCAAATCCAAAGAGGACCTCTTGGCCAATCTCCCTTCACCTTGCCCAACTATCCATTTAGAAATTCTTGAGCTCAGACAAAAGCTCAAAACAGCCATACTTGCTGAATATGATTCAGCGATTAAAACTTCAAAGTTTAAGGCTTACTCTTCGCTTAATAAACCAACAAAATTCATGTTAGGGAGGTTGAAATAAAATAGGATCAAGAAAAGGGTCAATAAAATTAGAAACCATTTAGGTGACATCAAACAACATCCAAAGGATATCGCTGACACGTTCTCTGACTATTACTTTAATCTCTATAACCTTAAGTCAGACCCGAAAATTACTTCCCCAAATCCCAGTGACATTAAGACCTTTTTAAAAGATCTAAACCTACCTAAATTAGACCTGCTTGAATTGAACTCATTGTCGGCCCCCTTTAATTCAAAGGAAATTTCTGATACAATCCAGAAACTAAAAATTCAAAAGTCACCTGGTCCGGACGGATTTGTGAACGAAAATTATAAGACTTATGCAGAACTTTTATCCCCCCATCTGGAACAAATTTATAACCATGCTTCCCAATGCGGATCCTTTCCAAAGGAGATGTTAGAAGCAACTGTCATTATGATACCAAAATCTAAAACTGAAGTAGAGAAAGTTCAGAACTATAGGCCCATATCACTCATTAATGGAGATATTAAAATCTACATGAAAATTCTAGCCGACAGACTGAAAAGCACTCTTCCCATGCTCATTAATAACGATCAGATCGGCTTTATTGAAGGCTGTCAGGCCTCGGATGGGACAAGAAGACTAATCAACACCATTGATGCAATTAACACCTCAGGTATTCCCTCTGTGGTCCTAACACTAGACTCTGAAAAGTCGTTTGATAGAGTCAGCTGGGTCTACCTCAGAGAGGTCTTGTTAAAATTTGGTTTTTATAACAAACTAATGAACTCTGTTTTCGCCCTTTACTCTCATCCGAGTGCGAGGATATATGTAAATAATCACCTTCCCCATTAGCAATGGTACGAGACAGGGATGCCCCCTATCACCACTGCTATTCGCCTTGGCCATAGAACCCCTGGTGGAGAGGATCAGAAGTGAGGACTCCATTTCAGGGTTCAATACCGCCACAAGTCACTATAAAGTTAGTCTGTTTGCAGATGACTATTATTAACTTTAACCCCTTCACCCCCGAGGGTTGTTTGCACTTTAATGATCGGGCCAATTTTTACAATTCTGACCACTGTCTCTTTATGAGGTTATGACTCTGGAATGCTTCAACGGATCTTAGCGATTCTGGGACTGTTTTCTCGTGATATATTGTACTTCATGACAGTGGTAAAATTTCTTCGATATAACTTGTGGTTATTTATGAAAAAAATGGAAATATGGCGAAAATTTGGAAAATTTTGCTATTTTCAAACTTTGAATTTTTATTCCCTTAAAACAGAGAAATATGTCACACAAAATAGTTACTAAATAACATTTCCCACATGTCTACTTTACATAAGCACAATTTTGAAACCAAATTTTTTTTTGTTACAAAGTTATAAGGGTTAAAATTACTCATTTTTACAACAAATTGTACAAAACCATTTTCTTTAGGGACCACCTCACATTTGAAGTCACTTTGAGGGGTCTATATGGCAGAAAATACCCAACAGTGACACCATTCTAAAAACTGCACCCCTCAAGGTACTCAAAACCACATTCAAGAAGTTTATTAACCCTTCAGGTGCTTCACAGGAGCTGAAGCAACCTGGAAGGAAAAAATTAACATTTAACTTTTTAGCCACAAAAATGATCTGTTACAAACAATTTTTTCATTTCAACAAGGATAAAAGGAGAAAATGGACAGAAAACGTTGTTGTGCCATTTCTCCTGAGTACGCCGATACCCCATATGTGGGGGAAAACCACTGTGTGGGCGCACGGACGGGCTCGGAAGGGAAGGAGCGGAGTTTGACTTTTTCAAACCAAAATTGGCTGGAATTGAGATTGTATGCCATGTGGCGTTTGGAGAGCCCCTGTTGTGCCT
This sequence comes from Oophaga sylvatica, assembly GCA_033576555.1. Taxonomy (NCBI): domain Eukaryota; kingdom Metazoa; phylum Chordata; class Amphibia; order Anura; family Dendrobatidae; genus Oophaga; species Oophaga sylvatica. Next base: position 31,933,176 of record JARQOD010000003.1, on the reverse strand, counting down.
AAACAGTTGAAACCTCCCACAAGTGACACCATTTTGGAAACTAGACCCCCTAAGGAACTTATCTAGATCTGTTGTGAGCACTTTGAACCCCCAAGTGTTTCACTAAAGTTTATAATGCTTGGGTGTGAACAAAAAAAAACAAATTCCACAAAAATGATTTTTTTAGTCCCCAACTTTTGATTTTTCTCAAGGAAATTGTTCCCCAAAAGTTGTTGTCCAATTTGTCCTGAGTACGCTGATACCCCATATGTGGGGGAGAAATACTGTTTGGGCACACTTCAGGGCTCGGAAAGGAAGTAATGACGTTTTGGAATGCAGACTTTAATGGGTGTCATGTTTAGTTTGCAGAGTCCCTGATGTGGCTAAACAGTGGAAACCCCCCACAAGTGACCCCATTTTGGAAACTAGACCCCCTAAGAAACTTATCTAGATCTGTGGTGAGCACTTTGAACCCCCAAGTGCTTCACACAAGTTTATAATGCCCGGGCATGAAAATAAAAAATCCTATTTTTTTCACACAAAAATAATATTTAAGTCACCAATTTTTTATTTTCCCAAGGATAACATGAGAAATTGGACCATAAAAGTTGTTGTCCAATTTGTCCTGAGTACACTGATACCCCATATGCGGGGGAACCACTGTTTGGACGCACGGCAGAGCTCGGAAGGGTAGGAGCGCCATTTGACTTTTTCAAACCAAAATTGGCTGGATTCGAGATTGGACGCCATGTCGCATTTGGATAGCCGCTGTTGTGCCTAAACAGTGGGAATCCCCCACAAGTGACCCCATTTTAGAAACTAGACCCCCTAAGGAACTTATCTAGATCTGTGATGAGCACTTTGAACCCCTAAGTGCTTCACACAAGTTTATAACGTAGAGCGTTAAAATTAAAAAATCATATTTTTTCCACAAAAATGATCTTTTCACCCCAATTTTTATTTTCCAAAGGGTAACAACACATCAAAAGTTATTGTGCAATTTGTCCTGAGCATGCTGATACCCAATATGTGGGGGTAAACCACTGTTTGGGTGCATGGCAGAGCTCGGAAGGGAAGGAGAACAGTTTGACTTTTTCAACGCAGAATTGGCTGTATACCATGTCACATTTGGAGAGCCCCTGATGTGCCTAAACAGTGGAAACCCTCCACAAGTGACACCATTTTGGAAACTAGACCCCTTAAGGAACTTATCTAGATCTGTTGTGAGCACGTTCAACCCCCAAATGTTTCACTAAAGTTTATAATGCCTGGGCGTGAAAAAAAAAAATCCACAAAAAATGAATTTTTTGTCCCGAATTTTCCAATTTTTGATTTTTCACAAGGAAATTGGACCCCAAAAGTTGTTGTCCAATTTGTCCTGAGTACGCTGATACCCCATATGTGGGGGGGAATACTGTTTGGGTGCACGGCAGGGCTCGGAAAGGAAGTAATGACATTTTGGAATGCAGACTGATGGGTGTCATGTTCAGTTTGCAGAGTCCCTGATGTGCCTACGCAGTATAAACCCCCACAAGTGACCCCATTTTGGAAATTAGACCCCCTTAGGAACTTATCTAGATCTGTGGTGAGCACTTTGAACCCCCAAGTGCTTCACACAAGTTTATAATGCCCGGGCATGAAAATAAAAAATCCTATTTTTATGTTCCCAAGGGTAACAGAAGAAATTGGACCACAAAAGTTGTTGTCCAATTTATCCTGAGTATGCTGATACCCTGTGTGTGGGAGAAAACTACTGTGTGGGCACACATCGGGGCTCGGAAGTGAAGTAGTGACGTTTTGCATTGCAGACTTTGATGGAATGGTCTGCGAGTGTCATGTCACGCTTGGAGAGCCCCTGATGTGCCTAAACAGTTGAAACCCCCCACAAGTGACCCCATTTTGGAAACTAGACCCCCAAAGGAACTTATCTAGATGTGTGGTGAGCACTTTGAACCCCCAAATGCTTCACAGAAGTTTATAACGTAGAGCCATAAAAATAATAAATCATATTTTTTTCCACAAAAATGATATTTTTTCCCCCAATTTTTTATTTTCCCAAGGGTAACAGAAGAAATTGGACCCGAAGAATTATTGTGCAATTTGTCCTGAGTATGCTGATACCCCAAACGTGGGGGTAAACTACTGTTTGGGCGCATGGCAGAGCTCAGAAGGGAAGGAGCACCATTTAACTTTTTCAACGCCGAATTGGCTGGAATTGAGATCAGATGCCATGTCACATTTGGAGAGCCCCTGATGTGCCTAAACAGTGGAAAAACCCCCCAATTCTAACTCCAACCCTAACCCCAACACACCCCTAACCCTAATCCCAACCCTAATCATAACCCTAACCACAAACCTAACCCTAACACACCCATAACCCTAGTCCCAACCCTAACCCTAACTTTAGCCCCAACTCTAACCCTAACTTTAGCCTCAACCCTAACCCTAATGGGAAAATGGAAATAAATACATTTTTTTTATTTTATTATTTTTCCCTAACTAAGGGGGTGATAAAGGGTGGTTTGATTTACTATTTATAGCGGGTTTTTATGTTTGGCAGCTGTCACACGCTAAAAGACTCTTTTTATTGCAAAAAATTGTTTTTGCATCATCACATTTTGAGAGCTATAATTTTTCTATATTTTGGCCCACAGAGTCGTGTGAGGTCTTTTTTTTTGCGGGACGAGGTGACGTTTTTATTGATACCATTTTTGGGCACATGACATTTTTTGATCGCTTTTTATTACGATTTTTGGGAGGCAGAATGGACAAAAACCAGCAATTCATGAATTTCTTTTTGGGGGGGCGCGTTTATACTGTTCCGCGTGTGGTAAAATTGATAATGCAGTTTTATTCTTCGGGTCAGTCCTATTACAGCGATACCTCATTTGTATCATTTTTTTATGTTTTGGCGCTTTTATACAATAAAAACGATTATATATAAAAAATAATTATTTTTGCATCGCTTTATTCTGCGAGCTATAACTTTTTTATTGTTTTGCTGATGATGCTGTATGGCAGCTTGTTTCTTGCGGGACAAGATGATGTTTTCAGCGGTACCATGTTTATTTATATCCGTCTTTTTGATCGCGTGTTATTCCACTTTTTGTTCGGCGGTATGATGCTAAATCATTGTTTTTTAGCCTTGTTTTTTTTTTTTTTAAGGGGTTCGCTAAAGGGGTTAACTAAATGGGACAGTTTTATAGGACGGGTCGTTACGGACGCGGCGATACTAAATATGTGTACTTTTATTGTTTTTTTTTATTTACATGAAGAAAGGAATTTATTGGGGAATATTTTTTTTTTTAATTTATTTATGAATTTTTTTTACACTTGTTATTTTTATTTTTTTAACTTTTTTACTTTGTCCCAGGGTGGCACATCACTGTATAATACCAGATTGCTGGTCTCACAGTGTGCACAGCACTCTGTGAGACCAGCGATCTCACAGGCAGTGCTGCAGGCTTCCTCAGCGCCTGCTCTCAGCAGGCGCTGAGGAAGCCGCCTCCATGCAGGACCCCGCGGCCATCTTGGATCCGGTGTCTTGCAGGGAGGAAGGCCTCAGAACAGCGCGATCACATCGTGCTGTTCTGAGGGTCTCAGGAAGCACGCAGGGAGCCCCCTCCCTGCGCGATGCTTACCTGTGCCCCCGGTATGATCGCGGTGTGCCAGGGGTTAATGTGCCGGGAGCAGTCCGTGACCACTCCTGGCAGATAGTGACGGGTGTCAGCTGTGATAATCAGCTGACACCCAGCTGCAATCAGCTGCGCTCCCCCGGTAGCGCAGCTGATCGCATATGACGTACTATTCCGTCCATGGGAATAAGGTCCAAGGTCACATGGACGGAATAGTACGTCGGATGGGATTAAGGGGTTAAGAAACCCCATAAATTCTATAGTCTATTTAGAAAAGATATTAGACCTTTTCACCAAGATTTCGTACTTCAAAATAAACGGTCAAAAATCCAAGGCACTATACTTCAATTTAAGTGCACAGATTATCACTACTTTGAAAAGAATAACAGATTTTGTGTGGAAGGAAGACATGATTACATATCTGGGAATACTCTTTACAAAAAAAATTAATTTAACTGTTAAAGCCAACTGCAATAAAATTACCAAAACAGTATCCAATGACCTCCTAGGATGGAAGAGCCTGGTCCTGTCGTGGATAGGGAAAATCCTCGCGATTAAGTCATGCATCCTCCCAAAAATCTTATATTTCTTTAGATCCCTACCTCTAAGCTTCCCGACACCATTTCTAGATAAATTACAAGCTACTTTAAAACTCTTTCATCTGGAATGGGAAAAGGGCCAGAGTAGCCAAAAATATTCTGTAAAAGAAGAAAGCTAACGGAGGACTTGGAGCACCAAACATTACCGCGTATTTCCAAACTAATCTAATTAAACAAAGTATATTTTGGGATAACGAGAAACTATCTCCAGCCTGGCTAGACCTAGAAAAGGCACAAAGCAATAGCTGCCCATTAAAAGATTTTTTATTCAATCAAATTTTCTAAACTAAAGCACATAAACGACACCCCATCTTTCATGCTTTAACTTCCGCGTGGGTAAAACTCGCAAAACCCCTCAGGGGAGACGACAGATCACGTTTATTGAACAATTTTCCACTGTCCCTAATTGCCACCAGTTATAAATTCCAGATTCCGGAGAGTTGGACTCTGGCAGGGATTAAAACAATCAAGGATATATATGATAACAACACCTAGCTAGCCGCGGGTCATCTCCTGCCACAAGGAGGTCAGCGGCGACGCAGCCGAGAGATGACCAGCTGCTCGCAGCGGAAGTACCCCGACCGGCGGCCTCCACGTAAACCCCAGCTGCAGCCTCCACGTACACCCCAGCAGCAGCAGCCTCTATATACCCCAGCAGCAACAGACTCCACATATACTCCAGTAGCAGCAGCCTCCACATGCACCCCAGCAGCAGCCTCCACGTACACCCCAGCAGCAGCCTCTATATACACCCCAGCAGCCTCTATATACACCCCAGTAGCAGCATCCTCTATATACACCCCAGCAGCCTCTATATACACCCCAGCAGCCTCTATATACACCCCAGCAGCCTCTATATAGACCCCAGCAGCCTCTATATACACCCAGAAGCCTCTATATACACCCCAGAAGCCTCTATATACACCCCAGCAGCCTCTATATACACCCCAGCAGCCTCTATATACACCCCAGAAGCCTCTATATACACCCCAGAAGCCTCTATATACACCCCAGAAGCCTCTATATACAGCCCAGCAGCCTCTATATACACCCCAGCAGCCTCTATATACACCCCAGCAGCCTCTATATACACCCCAGAAGCAGCAGCCTCCACGTACACCCCAGCAGCAGCCTCTATATACACCCCAGCAGCCTCTATATATATATCCCAGCTGCCTCTATATACACCAGCAGCAGCCTCTATATACACCCTAGCAGCTTCTATATACACCCCAGCGGCCTCTATATACACCCCAGCAGCCTCTATATACACCCTAGCAGCCTCTATATACACCACAGCAGCCTCTATATATACCCAAGAAGCCTCTAAATACACCCCAGCAGCCTCTATACTACATACATATTCTAGAATACCCGATGTGTTAGAATCGGGCCACCATCTAGTAATTAATAATAGGCTTTACATGACACACTTGCTGTAACTGATATGGATCATTGTCACGACTGCTTATAATATAAGTTATGAGTTCTCTAACTTTAATTTTGTTTATCTCTTCCCCTTTCCAATTACCCTCCCTCCGTCCCCTTTACTTCCCCTACAATTTAAAATCAATAAATATATTTGAAAAGAGTGAGGCCGTTCAATAAAGAGTTGCAGTAGTCCAGACAAGAATGAATAAGAGCGACAGCAAGAGTTTTTGCAGTTTGAAATCTTAGAAAAGGTCGGACTCTGGAGATGTTTTTAAGATGCAGGTAATATGAGCAAGTGAGTGATTGGATATAGGGAATAAAGGAAAGTTCTGTGTCAAATATGACCCCAAAACAGTAAGTGTGATGCTTTTGGGTATTAGTAGGTTAGTAGAGACAGGCAATATGAGTTCAGTTTTGGAGAGATTCAGTTTCAGATAGAGGGAGGACATGTTAAGGTACTGCCACACTAAACGATCCCGCTAACGATCACGATAACGACGCAAGCTAACGAGATCGTTGGTGTGATCGTTTTAAGGTCGCTAGTAGCTGCCAAACTGGACGATCTCATTAACGACGCATCAGCGGTTAGCAATCTCTTTAACGACTTTGGCGGTCGTTGGGATGTGCCACACTGCATGTACTGTGAAATATCACGACCTTGATAGGCGTGACTGAGCGCAACCTTTTCCACGCCCCTCAGCACAGATTGGTGGTCACTATTTATCTCATAAATATTTGTCACAGCTCTCTCGCTTTGTGATTGGATGACTGCGTCATAAAAGACGACGTATCAGCGCTCCTTTCCATTGCTCTCGAGCAGAAGCGGTTCATTCAAATCTCCAGCATCGTTCCAGTGTGTCCTGCTAGCCTTTGTAGCTACTGCGATCCAGTTTGTGCCACTATTGCGGTTGCTGCGTTCCGGTCTACGCCGTTGTTTTTTCTGCGATCCAGTCTGTGTCTCTATTTCATTTGCTGCGATCCAGTCTGTGGCGTTATATCCTCTGCGATCCAGTTTGTGACGCTATTTAGTTTCCCTATTTTCTTTTTTTTTTTCAGGATCACAAACAAGTTTTGTAAGGTAGGTATTTTTTTGTCACATTTAATTTTTATTTTTTCTTTAATTTTACAGATCCATTTTTAGATCCCAGCTGTTGTTAACCATTGTCGTCCATCAATTTTTTTTTTTTTGCCATTGTTTTGTTCTGGCACACCCACCACCACCATTTTATGATCCCAGCTCTGCCATTGTTTACTCCAGCTGCGCCCTCAACCACCATTTTGTGATCCCTGCTGTTTTTACCGTAATTGTCCATCTATGATTTTTTTATTTTGGTCTGCCATTGTTTTGTTCTGGAGTGCCCACCACCACCATTTTATGATCCCAGCTCTGCCATTGTTTACTCCAGCTGCGCCCACAACCACCATTTTGTGATCCCTGCTGTTTTTACCATAGTGGTCCATCTATGACTTTTATTTAGCTCTGCCATTGTTTACTCCAGCTGCGCCCACAACCACCATTTTATGATCCCTGCTGTGTTCTATGTTGTTGTCAGTATTCCGGGTTTTCTAGGTAACTTTGTCAATGATTTTGCCCTTTGTTAAAATGGAGTTTGCTGTTTTGTGTGCCCTACTTCCTGTTCTTTTGTTTAAAACCCGGCTCAGGTGTTGGCTTCCTTGCTGGAGTATTCTGCTTCTGTTCCCCTGCAACCCAGCTGCTTTGTTCCTCACAGATCTTTTGTGTATTTACCAGGAGAGTGCATAACCAGGTTACCTTCAGGTGTTTCTCAGCCACAGCAGTTTCTACCCATGGCTCTGGACATTCTCTGCATATGTAAGTTGCACTTACTGTGTTATCACTAACCTGTTGACTTGGGAATTTAACCCTTGGTTCACTCCATCTGGTAAGAACTGTGTTTCTGAACTGTTGCTGTTTAACCCTTCGTTCACTCCCTCTGTGAGAGCTGTTGGAACTGTTACTGGAATCTTACTGACATATGAACTTGTTGTTGGACTTCACTGAATTAAGCCACAACTGAGATTAACTTGTTTCTGGACCTCCCTGTGTTTTCTGCATACCTGGATCTGACTCTTCACACACCAGCAGTGTGTAAATCCAGCCACGTTACCTGTGCATCAGACTTACCTTATGGTCACATTTGTGTGAGGACTCCGTCGTAAGAACTTTACCGCCCTCGCTATAGAGGTTCAAGGACTTATATATCCGGATTCATATAACTGGACTTGTATATATATGGACTCGTTTCATTTGCATGTCACTACGGGTTGTTTGTATATTGTTTTTGGGTGTTTTGCTGTTTCACAAATACATTATTTGCATTCAAAGAAACCCGTCTCTGATTGTTCATTGCCCCACGCTATCAGAATCCTCGAGTTCCTACAATAGTATTGCAGGATACTCCAGCCAAAAAAGGGGATTCTGCTGGGGCAATGACGGAGACACGGGCAGACAAATTGTTCACCATAGTTAACTCCTTGCAGCAGGAGGTGGCGGCTGCACACAATCAGATTAGAGACTTGGAGTCTCGGGTTAACCACAATGCACAGGGGTTTGGTCAGGCTCTCCAAGATCTACGTGCTAGGTTAGGAGTCCTGGAGGCCTTACCTACTGAGCCTACCTCATCCACCAGTATGCCCAAATTGCCTCCATTCCGTTTTAATGGTGACCGAAGTCAATTCCGTGGGTTTGTTAATCAATGTATATTATTTTTTGATGTACATGCCTCCTATTACCGGTCTGATAGATCTAAAGTTCTATGTATTATTATGTTGTTGACATCACGGGCACTGGCTTGGGCAAATCCTATGGTTGAAAGTCACCATACCCGTCTAAATAATTTGGACAATTTTCTGGCAGCCATGGTGCAAATGTTCGACGATCCCAACCGCCGTGCTACCGCTGAATCTGCCTTGCTTTCCTTACGCCAGGGGAAACGGTCAGTCATAGAATATGTTACTGAATTTAAAAGGTTAGTGATGGACACCCAGTGGGATAACAATGCTTTATTACCAATCTTTAGAAAAGGTTTGTCAAATGCAATCAAGGATGAGCTAGCTCGTTCAGAGTCTCCACAGGAGTTTGAATTGTTTATACAGCACTGTGTACGTATTGATATCCGTTTAACTGAACGCAGACAAGAAAAATGGGCCGCTGTAAATCGCATTACTAATTTCTCTCTTCTGTCCAGGGAAACCACAGGCAAAAACCCGCGAGAGGCTGAGGAGGTGCCTATGCAGGTGGACTCACTGCAGAGACGTGAGAATAATGAACGCCGCGAATACCGATCTACGTGAGCGCTTATGTTTCTATTGTGGTCAATCGGACCATTTCCTCATCAATTGTCCTAAATGTCCCAGGCGACCCAACAAGGTGTTGGCGGTAGTAGGGGATTATGATAACACAGACGCTGAGTCTGAAATTTCGGAGACCAGTCTACATCTAGATGCGGTTTTCCCCCCAATACTAATGCCGACTTCCCCTAAAGATCAAGGGGAGAAATATTCACATTGTTCTCTTCCTATTCAGATTCAGTGGGAGGAACAGTGGATATCAAGTTCTGCCATGATAGACTCTGGAGCAGGTGGGAATTTCATGGATTCTTCTTTTGCAAAGGAACATGGTATAAAGACACAACTAAGAGCTTCACCAATCACTATGGAAACGGTGGATGGTTCCCCATTAGTTTCTGGACCAGTAGATCAGGAGACAGTGCCTCTGGAGTGTAAGATGGAACCAGACCATCAAGAAACACTTTCATTCATGTTAATATCTTCTCCTCATTTTCCTGTAATTTTAGGAATTCCCTGGTTACGGTCACAAAATCCAATCATCAACTGGGAAACCAAGGAGATAACCTTTCTCCCGAAGTGCAGTTCTATCATCAGTCCAACTGTAGCGGCTCCAGTTACCCAGAACTTGGAAGAGGTGATACAGGTACCTACTCTCCTCTGATTTATCAGGAATTCTCAGACATTTGTGATAAAAGGAAGGCATATCAACTTCCCCCACATAGACCGTATGACTGCCCCATAGAATTGCTTCCTGGAGCAGCGATTCCTTTCTGCCATGTTTACCCGTTGGAGGCTCCGGAATTAAAATCTTTACGAGATTATATAGATGAGAATTTAGCTAAGGGTTTATCCGACCATCTTCTTCACCAGCTGGAGCTCCAATATTCTTTGTAAAGAAGAAGGATGGTACTCTAAGACCCTGCATTGACTACCGGGAGTTAAATAAGGTAACCATTCGTAACAGGTACCCGTTGCCCCTAATTCCAGAATTGTTGGAAAGAGTTCGCCAGGCTAAAGTATTTACCAAATTAGATCTCCGTGGGGCATATAATTTACTCCGTATACGGCCCGGAGACGAATGGAAGACAGCTTTTAGATGCCGGTATGGACATTTTGAATATTTGGTGATGCCATTCGGACTCTGTAACGCTCCTGCTGCTTTTCAACATTTAGCCAACGACATTTTCAGGGATTTATTGGACCAATATGTGGTAATTTACCTCGATGACATCTTAATCTTTTCTGACTCCTTACAGGAACATCAGGAACATGTCAAAACCGTACTTAGACGTTTGAGAGATAATCATTTGTACATCAAACTCGAAAAGTGTGAGTTCCATTGTTCTGAAATTCAATTTTTAGGCTATGTTATCTCGCCTCAGGGATTGAATATGGAGTCCAGCAAGATCCAGGCAATCTTGGACTGGCCGGTACCAGGAAACATTAAGGAGGTACAACGATTCATTGGCTTTGCTAACTTTTATAGACGGTTTATCCGAAATTTTTCAGAAATTGTCCGTCCCATCACTCTCCTCACCAAGAAGGGAAGAAGTTTGAATGGTCTTCGCAAGCTCAGGAAGCCTTTGATCGCCTGAAGGGTTGTTTTACCACGGCTCCAATATTGATGCATCCGGATCCTGCACTGCCTTTTATCGTGGAGGTGGACGCGTCTGACTGTGCATTGGGAGCTATACTCTCACAACGTACCGGAGACAAAGGTTTGCTGCACCCGTGTGCCTTCTTCTTTCGTAGGTTATCTTCTGCAGAACTGAACTATGATGTGGCAGATAAGGAACTTTTGGCAATTATTTCTGCCTTTAAGGAATGGAGACACCATTTGCAGGGGGCAACTCAGCAGGTAGTAGTACTCACGGATCATCGCAATTTGGAATTCCTTAAGTCTGCCAGGTGTCTTTCTCCTCGACAAGCTAGGTGGAGTTTGTTCTTGAACCAGTTTAATTTTATTATTTCGTACCGCCCAGGTTCACGTAATGGGAAAGCTGACGCATTATCCCGAATCCATACCGTGGATTCCGTGCCTGGGACCCCGTCTAAGACCATCTTGTCGGAGGCCAATTTCGTTGGAGTGCTCCGGAACCGGGACTTGTGGCAGGAGATCAAGCTGGCCTATGACGGTGACGTATTTCTTGCAGCTCCACCTGACAACGTGAATCTTGTCCTTCGGAATGGTGTGTGGCTTAGAGATCGATGTATTTATGTCCCAGAGGCTGTAAGACTTCGAGTTCTCAAATTGGTCCACGACTCTAAATTGGCTGGTCATAGGGGGGTACAGAAGACGCAGGAATTGTTAACTCGTTTTTTTTTGGTGGCCTACCTGCTTGAAGGATGTGAATGACTATGTCCGCTCTTGTGAAGTTTGTGCCCGGTACAAGGTTCCTCGTGTTTCACCTACTGGTCTTCTTAAACCGCTACCTGTACCGTCTCGCCCTTGGGGGTCTATTTCGATGGACTTTATTGTGGAGTTACCCACCTCTGGTGGTAAAAATACTATTTTGGTGGTAGTAGATCGTTTAACGAAAGCTGCTCATTTCATTCCGTGTGCTGGTCTTCCCTCAGCTACAGAGACAGTAGATCTAGTTATCCAGAACATTTTCCGGCTGCATGGGGTACCAGATGAGATCATTTCTGACCGGGGAATACAATTTACCTCTAGATTTTGGAAAGGATTTTGTTCTGCGCGCCACATTAATGTTTGCTTGTCTTCTGCATACCATCCTCAGACCAACGGGCAGACCGAACGGACAAATCAAACCTTGGAGCAATATCTACGCTGTTACGTCAGTCATTTGCAGGACGATTGGCTGAAGCTACTTTCTTTAGCGGAATTTTCATACAACAACTCCCAAAGCAGTTCCACGAAGGTAACGCCTTTTTTTGCCAACCTGGGTTATCATCCAAGTATTTTGCCTAGGTCTCCGGTTACTATTTCGGTACCAGCGGTTGAAGACAGAGTGACGGCGTTGCAACGTAATCTTGAAGTTTTGAAGGACTCCCTGACCACAGCACAGGAGCGTTACAAGAAGTCGGCCGATAGATTCCGGAAACCAGCACCTATGTATAAGGTAGGAGGCTCGGTTTGGTTGTCCACCAAGAATCTAAAATTGGGTGTTCCTTCGCAGAAACTGGGACAGAAATTCATCGGTCCATTCAAGATCACTGGGATTGTGAGCTCGGTTGCCTGTCGGTTGAAGCTACCACGGACTTTAAAGGTACACCCAGTATTTCATGTTTCCTTATTAAAACCAGTCTCTCCTAACACGTTTCAGGGACGTATCGTACCTCCTCCTCCACCAGTGTTGGTTGATGGCGAAGAACAATTCGTGGTACAGGATATTGTTAATTCGAGACTTCATAGAAACTGGCTTCAGTATCTAGTTAGATGGCAAGGTTACTCTCCTGAAAATGATTCTTGGGAACCAGTAAGTAACATCAATGCGCCCCTGAAGATTGCTCAGTTTCATCGGAGATACCCGGACAGGCCTGGTCCAGGACCGTCCGGAGGCCGTCTTTAGGGGGAGTAATGTCAGTATTCCGGGTTTTCTAGGTAACTTTGTCAATGATTTTGCCCTTTGTTAAAATGGAGTTTGCTGTTTTGTGTGCCCTACTTCCTGTTCGTTTGTTTAAAACCCGGCTCAGGTGTTGGCTTCCTTGCTGGAGTATTCTGCTTCTGTTCCCCTGCAACCCAGCTGCTTTGTTCCTCACAGATCTTTTGTGTATTTACCAGGAGAGTGCATAACCAGGTTACCTTCAGGTGTTTCTCAGCCACAGCAGTTTCTACCCATGGCTCTGGACATTCTCTGCATATGTAAGTTGCACTTACTGTGTTATCACTAACCTGTTGACTTGGGAATTTAACCCTTGGTTCACTCCATTTGGTAAGAACTGTGTTTCTGAACTGTTGCTGTTTAACCCTTCGTTCACTCCCTCTGTGAGAGCTGTTGGAACTGTTACTGGAATCTTACTGACATATGAACTTGTTGTTGGACTTCACTGAATTAAGCCACAACTGAGATTAACTTGTTTCTGGACCTCCCTGTGTTTTCTGCATACCTGGATCTGACTCTTCACACACCAGCAGTGTGTAAATCCAGCCACGTTACCTGTGCATCAGACTTACCTTGTGGTCACATTTGTGTGAGGACTCCGTCGTAAGAACTTTACCGCCCTCGCTATAGAGGTTCAAGGACTTATATATCCGGATTCATATAACTGGACTTGTATATATATGGACTCGTTTCATTGCATGTCACTACGGGTTGTTTGTATATTGTTTTTGGGTGTTTTGCTGTTTCACAAATACATTATTTGCATTCAAAGAAACCCGTCTCTGATTGTTCATTGCCCCACGCTATCAGAATCCTCTAGTTCCTACAATAGTATTACAGTTGTAGGCTATGTAAGCATTTTATTTAACCATTCTGCCGTTCTCACATAATCCTTTTTTTATTACAGATGGCCGATAAGCATGAATTTTTGCGGGAGTTTATCGAGATGTACCGCTCGATGCCGTGCCTGTGGAAAATAAAGTCGGCTGATTACTGTAACAGGCTTAAAAAGAAGGACGCAGACCAAAAACTGGTGGAGCTCTGCAAGAACCATTACCCAGATGAACCAGCGGATGAGTCATCGGTGAAAAAACGCATTCAGGCCCTCCGCACAGTGAACAAAAAAGAGCTAAATAAAGTACTAAATTCAACCAAATCTGGAGCCGGGGCCGAAGATGTTTATGTCCCCAAACTGTGGTACTTTGAGCTGTTCTCTTTCACAAGGGACCAAGAAGTACCCAGACAAGGGACATCCATGTTGGATCTAGACCCGGTGATCCAGCCGGACTCCCCTGTCGTACATGTAAGTACCTTTGTATTACAACACATTTTAATGTACATGCCAAAGTGGACTTGAAATTAAAAAATGTAATTGTGAAATGTAGATAAAATGGCTGAATTTATCCCTTCATGTACTGATGATTTATGTAGCTCAACGGTTGAGGCCTATCCATTTACAAGTGTCGTTTTCACATTTTTGCTGTATATGGATGTTATAGTGTGAAGATAAATTTCTTTGTCTTTACAAGTGTCGTTTTCACATTTTTGCTGTATTTGGGTATAGTGTGAAGATAAATTTCTTTTTCTTTGTGATTTACCATTTGTTTTTGTTCATGCAGGACACAAAAGAGGCTGTCTCCACACCTCCAACTGAAGAAGACAGCATGGCGTTGATCCAAGACGAAGAAGTAGTCGAGCCACCATCCTCATCTGTGCGGAGCCGGCTTACACTTTCTGGCAGAAAAAGGAAGGCTCCCACCTCGGCTACTCCTGAATTGGTTGAAATTGCGAAAAAAGTTGTTACGGCAGAAAAAGACCAAACAAAAATAACTGGCTTTGCATACTTCGCTAATGAGAAGCTCCCAACACTGGATCCTGTACAGCGGGTTCATGCTGAGAGACTCATGTTTGAGGTCCTGACTCAAGCGTCTTTTGGAAACCTGGATAACAATTATGTCGTCATGCCAAGACCGCAGTACCGGACTACTCATGGCCCAACAATCCTGTGCCGAACCCAATTGGGATAAATCCTGCAAACCCAAACGTTGGTGCTCCCCCTTATTTTTATACACCGCAGAGGCAACGTGGTAATGGCAACGATCCATCTTACCAGCAGTTGTAGTTTTTAAAATTTTTTACAAAAGTTTTTTTTGTTGTCTATATTTTTTTAACATTGTTACCTTTTTAATAAAAATCTTATTTATCTAATGAATTGTGGTCTTTTATTCTTATGTGATGTCAACAATTTTGTTGACAACTATTAAAAATTTGTATTTTTATTACATCTACTTGTATCTACTTGTCACACACGGGGTCATGGGAGTACCAGCTATCATAGGTGTTCCATCATAGGGAAAAAATGAAATGAAAAAAATTTCAAAAATTAACATTTCTTTTAAAGGCCCCTGGTCACACTAGCGCTAAAACCTTATACTAAAAAATAATACACCACACCTGCGTAGATAAACGTTAAATGTATAATATATATTATCTTCATAAGAGTCCAGCAAATACCCTCTCCAGCATCACCCCGTGGTGATGCAGAGCTCCCATGGCACTTTGCATCGCTGCCACCGCTGTATTCATGGCTGCCACCGCGCTGCTCATTGCCGCCATCAGCCGGCGGTGTGACAGCAACAGGTCCTGGGCAGTTGGGATTTCTGTGGAGGTAAAGGTAACAGTTAATAGTGAATTCTGTTGCAACATCAACATGTACATGTTATGTTTATTAACACTTACGTTTTTGTCAGACGACCCGCTGACTGCCCACCCAGAACCTGCTGCTCCGCCGGCTAGGGAAACACAGAAAAAAAAATTATATCACAACAGCCATTACACATAAGACCTAACAAAGTTCTCAAACTTGTCTGAAGCTTATATAATGTGCGTTAATTACCTGATGGAGAGCCTGCATCCGTGTCACGGGATGATGCTGGAGAGAAGCCATAACCCTGTAAAGGGCTCGAAGACACCAAATCAGGAGGGGGGGTTGCTGCAGGTGAAGGGGTTTTAGGGGTTGAGAGGTAAGGTGATGATGGTGGTGGAGGGGTAGCCGGAGAAGGAGATGATGGAGGTGGAGGGGTAGCTGGGGACGGTGGAGCAGCTGGAGCTGGTGATGGTGAAGGTGGTGCTGTAAATGAAATATACAATTCAGAATCCCCATTATCATCATCATTTCCTCCCCATTAATATCATCATCATTGCCTTCCCATTATCATTGTCTCCCCATTAATATCATCATTATCATTGCCTCCCCATCATCATCATCATCCCCTCCTCACCACCATCACTGCCTCCCTCCACCCACCACCATCACACATACAGCACCGCAGGCAGCACTTTCTCACATACACACAGGCAGGCAGACACACACGCAGGCACACACACACTGATACACACAGAGCTCGGAGCTGCGGCAACGGTGGCACGGGAGAGGTAAGTATTGCGCTGGCTTCTGCCGGGGCCCTGAGAAAGCGGGGGGGGGGGCCCAGTGGCGGCGCTGACACCGCTAACGGGCGCCGGGGTGCCCGACGGCGAGTGGGCCACCCTGCCTGCTCAGGGCCCCGGCACTTGCCCGGGTGCTGACGCCGGCCCTGACTGGTACTCCCGTTACTGCCAGTACTTCCATCTATGCCTGTAAACCCCCTCACGACTGGTACTCCCATCACTGCCTGCCCCATCACTGCTGGTACTCCCATCACTATTGGTCCTCCCGTTATTGCCAGTACTTCCATCTATGCCTGTAAACCCCCTCACGACTGGTACTCCCATCACTGCCTGCCCCATCACTGCTGGTACTCCCATCACTACTCGTCCTCCCGTTACTGCCAGTACTTCCATCTATGCCTGTAAACCCCCTCACGACTGGTACTCCCATCACTGCCTGCCCCATCACTGCCGGTACTCCCATCACTACTCGTCCTCCCGTTACTGCCAGTACTTCCATCTATTCCTGTAAACCCCCTCACGACTGGTACTCCCATCACTGCCTGCCCCATCACTGCCGGTACTCCCATCACTGCGGGTGCATTGATATAGGTAGATAACCCACAAAACAAACCTCTCCAGATACCCTCATCAATACTCACTCAGAGGCCTGCGTAGCTGGGCCCGGATGCTGGCGACCCTCTCGCGGGAGCGGTAGCGAAGGTCCGCCAGCTTCTTGCGGATCTGGGTAGTGGTCCGCCGCACATAAAAGCGCCTCTCCAGGCCCCGCCGGATTTTCTGCAGGCATACCTTTTTGTGGCGCATAGGATGCGCCACAGGTAGCCTGCAGTAATAATCCCATTTGTCTGTTTTTTTTATTAAAAACTCCCTCCCCACATCTCACCCATCATTATCCCTTCTCCCATATTGGTAAAATAATTGAAAAAAAACACGAATGCATTTTTAAAATAAAAATTTTTTTTTATAAAAAGATTGTTAAAAAAAGGCAAAAGTAAAACATTATCAAAATCAAACTATATCTGCTGCTGCCAACTCACTGCACCAGGCCCATTAAAGTAATGGCAGTACTTGTCTCGGCCGGCCTTCGCATCGTCCTTGCTCCTGCCTTGATTGACAGGTTGAAGGCCTGCAATAGCGGGATCATTGTCACGCCATTCTCCAAGCACCACGTCACCATTGCTGTCCGAGTCCATGAAGCCTGGCGGACTGTAAGTACCAGCATCTCGTTTTCGTAGAAAATTGTGCAGCACACAACAGGCCAACACCACAGAGTCTATCGATTCCAGCTTCATGTTGATAGGAGTGTGGAAAACCCTGAAGCGGTTGGCCATTATGCCGAAGGCATTCTCCACAACGCGCCGTGCCCTAGACAGTCTGTAGTCTTTTGTGGGTATGGTTTCACAAGATGCTCATGAAGGGGGAAGGCTTCATCGCCCACAAACACAAAGTTTAGGTTGGCGGTGGTGTCCATGTTGGTTGGCAAGTTAAGTTTATTATTAAACAACCGTTCACCAAAACTTGTGTGCTCCAAAACGCCACCATCAGAAACCCTTCCATTAATGCCAACATCAACGTTAATAAATTCATAATTGGCATTAACAAGGGCCATGAGGATCACGCTGAAGTAGCCCTTGTAATTATGAAAAAAGGATCCGCTTTTGGCTGGTTGCGTGATCCGCACATGTTTGCCATCCAAGGCACCACCACAGTTTGGGAACTGCCAAATCCTTTCAAAATCAAGGCAATAATTTGCCATTCCGCCACTGATTTTGGAAATGGCATGTAGCTCCATAAACTGCGGACGATGGCTTTGCATGTCTCCGGAATTAGTTCTCCAAGCAGCGATCGAGAAATTGCAGCAGAAAATTGCAAATCTTTCATTGAACGTCCGGTTGCCAGAAATCGCAGCGTTACTGCCAAACGTTCCTCTGCTGAAACAGCTGCACGCATCCGGGTATCCTGCCGTTCAATGAGTGGCCTCACACATTCCAGTAGGAGCTTGAATGAATCCTCCGACATCCGTAGATAATTTCGGAAATCCTGCGGATTCTTCTCCTGCAACTCCCTCACTAGATGCATGTGGGTGAATCTGGACCTCTGCTCCAGCCATTCTCTGGTCCACATGCGACGCTTTCGCTTGGAGCGCCTCTCTTCCACCCGCACCTCTTCTTGTCGATCTGCCTCCATTGATAGTGCAACTGCCACAATCACACGCTCCGCGGTGGACAGGTTCATTATGTGCAACCTGTACGGTAAAGAGAAAAGTTAATTACTAATTAATTACTATTAATAAAGTGTTTAAACAAAATAAAATAAAGAATAAAATAAAAAAAAATGTAAAAAAAAAAAAATATTTGTTAACTTTTCAGTTAACATTTAAAATACAGTTTACAAATGTCTAAAATGGTGGGGGGTGTAAAATAAATAAAGCAGACGAAAAAAAAAATAAGGTAAAAAAAGTATCAAACAACATCACAAACAATATGTACCTTGAATCCAAATATCCTGAAGATCCAAATCCAAATGGGGAAGATGAAGTGCTCTAGCGACTCAGACAGGATCGCAAAACCCAACACTGCGCCACAAACAGGATCGCAAAACTCCGACACACGATACTATCCTCGCAACAACGCACAAAGCACCGTTGGAGTCACCCACAAAGCGCTCTGGAAACAATGGATGGGGGCGCAGTTATTATAGCTGAGGTGATGTTGTGGTCACCAATCGGAGCTGAAGGGCGTTAACGAAAGAAAACAAAGTCCCGCCTGCGCCGCTGACTAATGCGTCGTCAACGAGGTCGCACATCGTTCACAAAAGATGCCAAACACAGCGATTCAGGCTCACCAGCGGGACGCCAACGATCAAAATACGGTCCAGAACTCTAGTGAACGATCAACGAGATCACAGCAGGGGCCACATCGTTGCTACATGCCACACACAACGACGTCGCTAACGAGATCGTTAAATAGTGACGTATTTTAACGATCTCGTTAGCGATCTTGTTTAGTGTGGCATACCCTTTAGAGACAGTGTGCAGATAATCCCTGGTATTTTGTTTTAGGGTAGAGGTGATGTCAGGAGAAGAGGTGTTTAATTGGGTGTTATCAGCACAGAGATGAGAATAGAAAACAAATCTGCTGATGGTTTGTCCTATAGGGGCGGACTATAGAGAGAAAAGGAGAGGTCCTAGGACTTAGCCTTGAGGAACGCCGATAGTAACGGAAGAGGAGAAGGATAATAGCTGGATACAGTGAAGGAGCATTCAGAGGAGGTAGGAGTAGTACCAGGAGAGAGCGCTGTCCAATTGAGCGGAGCACAGTGAGGAGGATCTGGTGATCCACAGTGTCAAATATGGCAGAGATATCTAGGAGAAACAGCAGGGAGTAGTAGCCATTGGATTTTTTTGTTAATAGGTCATTAAAGACTTTAGTGAGGGCAGTTTCAGTGGAGTGTAAAGAGAAAAAAAAGATTGTAAAGGGTCAAGAAACGCGTGATCTGAGAGATAGCAGATTAGAGGAGAATGGACCAAGAGTTCAGGAGTTTAAAGATGAGAGACAGGTCTGTAGTTAGCAGGTTTTTTAAAATAAAGGAGGGGGTGGAAGAGGGAAAGATACAGGAAGAAAGAGGAAGGTTAAATATTTTAGTTAGGTAGGTAGTGACAGCTGGGGAGGGGGAGTGGGAACAGGATCACTTGTGCAGGTTGTAGGGCACTTAGAAGATGGTTTTAACATCAGAGATAGTATAGATCGTCCTGATTTTGGTACACCTTGTCACAGTGGGATAGGTTTTATGCTTTTTATAAAATTTAAAACAGTGTTTACTAAGTACCCTATGTTATTTCTAGGCACTATTACCTACAGACGGGTATTTTGCGTGTTTAGTGGTCAGTGTGAATGTGCTCCTTCATGTTGCATGTATACCAACTCATACTCCGGCTTATTTTTCTTGTTTTGTTTGTTGACCTAAAGAACATAAGTGTCTCCATTAATACTAAGTGGTTGTTTCTGCATGTGATCGGTGTATGACCTGCAGGCAGTGAGTACATTGTGTGCATGATATTGGTACTTACAGAAGTTTCGGGAAGTGGTGGCAGCATTGAGCGTCTAGGGTGTGTAGACTGGTGGAAGATATGCTCTATGTGTAGCCTGAGGGATGGGAGAGTGAGATTAAGGCTACTTTCACACATCCATTTTTTCCAATCCGGCACAATCCGTCTAAATTTGAAAAAGACGGATCCTGTGCAGATTGTGAAAGACTGATGCGACGGATCAGGTTTGTAGCCGGATCCGTCATGAACTTTTGAAAGAGAGAGAGAGATATTTCCCTCTTCAAGGCATGCGCAGAGGAAGAAAACTGAGTTCGGCGGCCGGATCACTCTTTTGTCTGATCCGGCACCCATAGACTTGTATTGTACAAACAAGCCTGATGCGCCGCTTCAGGCGCTGTCCGTTTTTTTCGCCAGAAACAAAAAAACGTTCATAGACACGTTTTGTCCGGCCGCCGGAATTGAAATTTATGCCGGATCCGGAAATAAACGGATGAAACGGAAGGAAATGCGGTGTGATCCAGCGCTAATGCAAGTCAATGAGAAAAAAACTGATCCGGCTGTAGAAAAAAATGGATCCGTTTTTTAAAAAAAAAAAGGATCGCGCCTGACGGCAAAAAACGGATGTGTGAAAGTAGCCTAAGTGTACGTTCTCATTTGCGAGAAATACGGACAAGTGCAATCTGATAAAAAATCGGATTGCACTCTGATCAATGTTATTCAATGTTATACATGTTGCATGCATACCAAATCATACTCCAGCTCATTTTTTCTTGTTTTGCTTTTTGACCTAAAGAACATAAGTGTCTGACCAATGTTATTCAATGAGTTACATCTCATCTGCGATTTTTCTCAGCTGAAATCGGACTGAGAAAAAAATCACAGTATCCCAGACCAAACTCGCCAATGCAAGTCAATGGATGTGAGAAAAAAAATCGCACAGCACTCGCACCATTCGAGTGCTGTCTGATTTTTGCGCAGCGGTGTCATATGTTGGTACAGTAAAATCACACTGACAGGTTAGAATAGAATAGATATATAAACATAGAATAGATGTGTGTATACATATATATATATCAGTGACACACATATACACTGTGTTCCAAATTATTATGCAAATAATATTTTCTCAGATTTTCCCAAATTACCTATATAAATTGCAGTCATTGTAATTTTCCAGTCAAATAACTATTAGAGTACAATTGAAAGGTTTTTGTACAAACTGCCTATGATAACAGTATATTTTTTAAAAAATAAAACACTCAAACTGCACTCAAAATGCATGTTCCAAATTATTATGCACAGCAGAGTTTTCAACCTTTTCATTTTAATAAAGAACAAAAAATGGTCATTTTTGAAATTATAAGCATTAGCAGGTTATTACAAACTGAAATCAAACAGTTTTCAACTCAAAACTTTATTCTAGGTGATGTTACATTTGCACATAGGACGCCTTGTTCGAAAGGAGCTTCTGAACTCTCTCCTCCATTGAATTTGTCAGGTTTTGGATGGTTTCTGCTTCAATTGTTTTGCATGAGGACAGAATACCCTCCCAGAGCTGTTGCTTAGATGTGAACTGCCTCCCGCCATCATAGACACTCCTTTTGATGATGCTCCAGAGGTTCTCAATGGGGTTGAGGTCAGGGGAGCATGGGGGCCACTGTTAAAAATGCTTAATTTCATATATTTTTCCAGGACTTGTTACCAGATGCGATACTCTAAAGAAAATGTCACAATGTTTCTTATAAAAAAATGTAGTGGTTTATTGAACTGTCCACCAAAAAAACATCATTGCAGGAAAACATAAAATGAGTGAAATAGTTACGAAGAGATTGTCCATTTGTCCATAGCAAAGCTTGTACACATCTTTCCTTGGTGTCCTGAATGGTAAATGACATCTCTCTCTGTCAGCCGCGTCTAAGGAAGCAACACGTGGTTACATAGCAGCTGTCCATTCACCTTAGTGTTCTCGTAAAATGTCCCATGTGTCTGAAGAGAGTAAAGGAGAGCGCGACCCCTCCCTTCGTGTAGTCATTATATATATGTCCCTTAGATCATGTGGTCTCTATATATGGGGATGCCACTTTACCATACAGAAATAGCATGTGTAATGTCAGCTGAAAGCCAATGTACTCGGTATAGAATTGAGTGTAGAATAAATCCATAACCAATAATATTTAACAATTCCCCCTTTTGAGGGTGACAGACATTAATTGGAACCCTCAAAGTAGAGAAGTTCATCTTTAGGATAATCAGATTTTCTTTCTTCTTTTCTTCTTCTTTGGCAAAAATAATTCAATTTCCATAATAATAATATATCAGATTATTGTTATACACACTCAATAACATAATTATGTGAATTCATGTTATGGTAAGCCGTGACCAATATTCATATAAAATATATATTATACTTTCCTAAACCTAAATCGAAGCATCTCCGGTCCAGTCATCATCATCTGATGTCATCTGGTCTTCATCTTGACGTCTTGCTCTTGGTTCTTTTAAAACACAGTCTTTATACGATAATTCCTTTGAAATAACATGTAGATATTGTGGAGGCCGTGTGTCATGTGTGAATCAAAGTCCATAAATTCAAATGTTGATAAGAAAACAAAGTCCATTGATGAAATTAAGCTTTAATATCTGAGCAGTGTCACCTTTAAAGACCTGGACTTACATTGGCTCGCCTTGGATATTTCTGGAATCCTCCATGTCATCCGCACTGGTCTTGGAACAAGTGTGACGTCTTTGGTCAGCAAAGCAAGGGTTAAAATGACTCTTCCTTGCTAAATATAGCACCATAACCAGTCCTTAGTCCTAATGCACAGGACACATGTCAGGGTTGTAGCTTCCTGACAATTACCTTATTGTTCACCAGCTTTCATTGAAGCTTCATAGATGATGGGAAACCACTGGAACGTGATGAAAGCGTGATAACACAGTTCATATTAGCATCATAGGATCATCGTCCTCTGCCATTGTGGTTGTCAGGTTAGATACTGCGATCGTGGCTGTCAGTGGTGAATACTGCAGTTGTTGTCAGTGATGAAATGAATTGTAATTGACAGTCTATTACTCAGAAATCATATAGCCTTGTTACCTTCTGGGACTTCGGCTTTTTCTTCTTGCAACTTTTAAAACTTACTTGAATTTAGAAATATGAAAAGTCTTTATTAACGTAAATTCAATATCTTGCTTGAAGTCTTCATTCCCTATCCTATACCAAATCTGGTAATTTTCCTAACCTGTAATATCACAGCGTACCATAGCAATCAGTAATATCCATATTATTATCATCAGAATAGTAATATGGAATTCATGTTTGTATGTGAAACAATAATAAATGATAATGCATTATTAACCATATTCTTCATGAGATAGAACATTTTTATGTCATTGGTGAAATTACCTTTTCAACCCATAGGAGTCAGTGTATTTTTTTATGTAACAAGTGTTTCCATCTTTATTACTAAAACTTTATTAATGGAATATATTTATTAGACCAATAATAGGTAAGAATGTATAGCCATGAACCAAAATGTGAATCTGAGTGAATGAATGAAAGAATTGTTGTATTTACTCAGAATTAAACATTTTCTTTTAATGAAATGATATCTTCACTATATTTAATGAAGCAATATTCTCATACTAGACATTACTTTATTAAATATTGATTTTTTTGAGATAAAAAATAAAAAATTAAGAATCAAAAATAGAGATAAAGGAAGAATAAAAATTAAAAAATGAAAAATAAGAATAAAAACAAAAATAAGAATAAAAATGAAAATAAGGCCTTTATATGTTTTTGACAAATGCTGAGTAGTTATGTTTTCAGTAACACATACCCTTAATATTTCCATTATCTGGATGATTTCATATTTGTCATAACCTTGTGTTACCAAAATATTCAAATTATGCAACTTTGCATGTAATCCCCTTCTTAGTGTAAAGAAATGACTCTTTATAATACTTAATGTTATTATCTCTAGTAGTTACAGTCAGGGCCAGAAATATTTGGACAGTGACACAATTTTCGCGAGTTGGGCTCTGCATGCCACCACATTGGATTTGAAATGAAACCTCTACAACAGAATTCAAGTGCAGATTGTAACGTTTAATTTGAAGGGTTGAACAAAAATATGTGTTAGAAAATGTAGGAATTGTACACATTTCTTTACAAACACTCCACATTTTAGGAGGTCAAAAGTAATTGGACAAATAAACATAACCCAAACAAAATATTTTTATTTTCAATATTTTGTGGCGAATCCTTTGGAGGCAATCACTGCCTTAAGTCTGGAACCCATGGACATCACCAAACGCTGGGTTTCCTCCTTCTTAATGCTTTGCCAGGCCTTTACAGCCGCAGCCTTCAGGTCTTGCTTGTTTGTGGGTCTTTCCCTCTTAAGTCTGGATTTGAGCAAGTGAAATGCATGCTCAATTGGGTTAAGATCTGGTGATTGACTTGGCCATTGAAGAATGTTCCACTTTTTTGCACTCATGAACTCCTGTGTAGCTTTGGCTGTATGCTTGGGGTCATTATCCATCTGTACTATGAAGCGCCGTCCAATCAAGTTTGCAGCATTTGGCTGAATCTGGGCTGAAAGTATATCCCGGTACACTTCAGAATTCATCCGGCTACTCTTGTCTGCTGTTATGTCATCAATAAACACAAGTGATCCAGTGCCATTGAAAGCCATGCATGCCCATGCCATCACGTTGCCTCCACCATGTTTTACAGAGGATGTGGTGTGCCTTGGATCATGTGCCGTTCCCTTTCTTCTCCAAACTTTTGGCTTCCCATCATTCTGGTACAGGTTGATCTTTGTCTCATCTGTCCATAGAATACTTTTCCAGAACTGAGCTGGCTTCTGGAGGTGTTTTTCAGCAAATTTAACTCTGGCCTGTCTATTTTTGGAATTGATGAATGGTTTGCATCTAGATGTGAACCCTTTGTATTTACTTTCATGGAGTCTTCTCTTTACTGTTGACTTAGAGACAGATACACCTACTTCACTGAGAGTGTTCTGGACTTCAGTTGATGTTGTGAACGGGTTCTTCTTCACCAAAGAAAGTATGCGGCGATCATCCACCACTGTTGTCTTCCGTGGGCTCCCAGGTCTTTTTGGATTGATGAGTTCACCAGTGCTTTCTTTCTTTCTCAGGATGTACCAAATTGTAGATTTTGCCACTTCTAATGTTGTAGCAATTTGTTGGATGGGTTTTTTTCTGTTCTTGCAGCTTAAGGATGGCTTGTTTCACCTGCATGGAGAGCTCCTGTGACCGAATGTTTCCTTCACAGCAAAACCTTCCAAATGCAAACACCACACCTCAAATCAACTCCGGCCCTTTCATCTGCTTAATTGAGAATGACATAACAAAGGGATTGCCCACACCTGTCCATGAAATAGCCTTGGAGTCATTTGTCCAATTACTTTTGGTCCCTTTAAAAACAGGGTGGCACATGTTAAGGAGCTGAAACTCCTAAACCCTTCATCCAATTTTAATGTGGATACCCTCAAATGAAAGCTGAAAGTCTGAACTTCAACTGCATCTGATTTGTTTTGTTTCAAATTCATTGTGGTAATGTCTAGAGCCAAAATTAGATAAATGTTGTCTCTGTCCAAATATTTATGGACCTAACTGTATACCATTGTACCTTTTTATATTCTTTAAAATGTGTGAAGAAGAGGTGTTGATGAAATGTGATGATGTATTCAGGATCAAAACACATTTCCCCCTTAATACCAAAAAATATTATTTTATGAAATAATTTACCAAAACCAAAATTAAAAAATAATTGTTTTATAAATTATTTATGTAACTTCTATTTTAGCTTTATACCATATATTTGTCTGAAGATGTGTACCATCTATGTAACCATTAAAAATAAAAATAACATTGAATATCATAAAATTATCCTTTGGGAAAAAGGAAAAAAATTATCTAAATGTATATTTTCTTGATAAACCATTTTGATGTGTGATTACACTTATCCACAATTAAATAAAAAAATAATTACTAAAGGAATATATGTTGAGTAGATAATATTTCATTATATATCTTAATATTCTAATAATTTAACTGCTTTGTATTCTTTCTCATAAAAACAAAGTTTTTGGTTTTCTCTTAGCATACCATGAATTGTGAAACCTCTTTCATACATCACACATACATTTTCTCTTAGCAGCTGCTCATACACGCATCTGTCATCTGTCACTCAGACTGTGACACTTATAAGTTTACACCACAGATTCCACATACAAAAGGTAGGAATACATGTATATTAACCCAAATTATTGTATCCTAATTATCAATGCGCATTGTAAACTATTAAATTTAATATCTTAATATTTCTTTGAATATTCCACAAATACACATAACATACTTTGTGAACCATTTATAGTGTAAGGTTCTTTGTCTCTGTTGACATGTTCCTTGAAACTCAGTTTTCCGTCGGCCATTTTGCTTTCTGTCTTTCTGCAGCTCTTGCCCTCAGTTAATATGGAGTTCCAGTTTTCATGTTCCCGCCCTGATTCTTCCCTCTTGCTTCTTAAGCAGCCTCAGCTGAACAATCAGTGCTCCTGAATCAAGCCTCAGTCAGCCTGTGACCTGACTCCTGGAAACCTAGGATTTTGGACTCCAGCTATTTCCTACTGAGGAACTTTGGAACACTTTTGGACTCTGGAAACCTGCTGTCTGGTGAATTCATGTTTGCAGAGGAATTACGGTACAGAGAAGAGATCCTGAACCTGCTCTGGAGATTTATTGTAGTGCTTGAAATTACTCTGGCCTGCTGTGTCTCCTGACTCTGTTCCTGCAAACTGTGTGAACTTTTCAGCATGCTTGTATGAAGTAATACAAGTCATTTCATTTCAACCTATGTCTCCTGTGTTTTCCTCGCACCCAAGCACAAGACGCTATAGGAACTGTACACTATACATGACAAGATTCAGGAGCCAATGTCTGCTGGGTCTGGGAAAGCCGTGTCTGCTGTGACTGTGGATATCCGATGTCCGTTTAAATACCTTATGTGATGACAGTGGTTGTGACTTCTCACAACCATTCCAGGTGAGCGCATTCCCTTAAAATTTTACTCTGCAGTGTTACCACAGGTAAACACTATTGTTTTTTTTTTTTTTTTTTCCTTTCCTCTTCTCCTTCCAGCACTTCTGCCTTAAAAGATCTGGAAGATGGAGGCCCGCATAAAGGAGCTTTGTGGAATGACTGATTCAATCCATGCAGATGTACAGACTTTAAAAACCCGTTTTGCAAGCCTACAGGACCTCACTAATCATAATTTGCAGGTGTTTGGACAGACTACCCAGGAATTGCGAGCCAGGATTGAGGCTCTAGAGGAACGAGCCCAGGCTCCTGCCATAACCCCGAGTTCTGGGATCCCCAAATTACCTCCTTTTCGTTTTGGCGGTGAACGTGAGAAATTCAGGGGATTTATTAATCAATGCAATTTATTTTTCTCTGCACATGCTTCACAATTTCCCACTGAACGATCCAAAGTGCTTACTATAATCATGTTGCTGTAACGGGTCTGGTAGGTGAAACCACTGAGCTTTATTATACAAGACAGTATACTTGTAAGAGAGCAGGTGGCGCCCGGGGAATACGGAAAGGAATTCACGGGAAGTGACCAGGGCAGTCTCTGGGTAGGCAGGTTGTCACGGCAAGTGACCAGGGCAGTCTCTGGGTAGGCAGGTTGTCACGGCAAGTGACCAGGGCAGTCTCTGGGTAGGCAGGTTGTCACGGCAAGTGACCAGGGCAGTCTCTGGGCAGGCTGGTTGTCACGGCAAGTGACCAGGGCAGTCTCTGGGCAGGCAGGTTGTCACGGCAAGTGACCAGGGCAGTCTCTGGGCAGGCAGGTTGTCACAGCAAGTGACCAGGGCAGTCTCTGGGCAGGCAGGTTGTCACAGCAAGTGACCAGGGCAGTCTCTGGACAGGCAGGTTGTCAAAGCAAGTGACCAGGACAGTTTCTGAATAGACAGGCTTATACGACCTGAGATGTTGGAGCCTCCTGGTAGGCTGCAGTCCGATGGCAGATGATTGCTCCCAAGTGAGCAGGCAGGAGTCTCTGGAGTAGCCGGTGATCACTGCTGGAGATGTCCGAACCTTCGGATAAAGCTGCAGTCGGATGGCAGATGATCGCTCCCAAGTGAGCAGGCAAGAGTCTCTGGAGTAGCCGGTGATCACTGCTGATGAAGTCCGAACCTTCGGATAGAGCAGCAGTCGGATGGCAGATGATCGCTCCCAAGTGAGCAGGCAAGAGTCTCTGTAATAGCCGGGGATCACTGCAGGTGATGTCCGAACCTCCGAGGAGGGCTGCAGTCAGATGGCAGACAGTGAACAGACAGGCAACAGGCAGGCAACTGGAAACAGGAGCTGAGGGCTGAAGCAGAGTTATACAGCGCAACAACAACATTGCTCGGGCACCTCCATTAAGCAGGAGGTACTTTATATAGGGAGGAGTCCTCCGGCATTGGCCGGGGACTTTTTGAAAAATGCGCGCGGCTCCTTTAAGAGCGGGGGAGGGCGCGGGCGCGCGCCCTAAGTCCAGCAGCCGGAAAGGAGCGCGCGGCCCTAGCAGGACGGAAAGAGGACGCCGAGGACGCTGGAGGCGTTGAGGACGCCGGGTGTTATGTTACGGTAGCTGAGGAGTGCAGGTAAAAAAGGAAATACACCAGAGCAGTTGGAATCTATGAGATTGCAGTACCCTGACTAACCACCGCAACTAGAGGCAGCCGTGGAGCGTTCCTACGATGGTCCTAGACGCCTCGTCACAGCCTGAGAAACTAACTACACCTAAAGATAGAAATAGGAAAGCTATCTGCCCCGGAGCAGAACCCCAAAGATAATAGAAAGCCCCCAAACATGTAATGGCGGTTAGACAAGAGGAAATACTGACACAGAAAGAAAATAGTATGAGCAAACGCTGGGGCCCAAACTATCTAAATAGAAAAGGACAGGAAGGGTACTTACTGCAATCCCAGAAAACCCTGAAAAACACCAACTCTACTAATTTCAAAATCACCTGAGATCACACGACCTCTACCACCTAAATTAGTTCTCTGGTGTAACAAAAACAGCAGCCACTGAAAAAACTGCAAAAAGCAAAAGTACAAAACACAGTGGCTGGACTAAACTGAGAGGGCAAAAGCCCCCGGAGGGGACCCAGAAGGCCCCCACAGAAGTGCAGGACAAAATGCAAAAATATAGCAAAAACACAAAATAAGAAATTGTCTTATCTGATAGCAGGAGATGCAGACACGACACAGCAGGCTACAAGGGAAACTGGAAAGAAGGATTCAGACCAGAACAATTGATCACCGGCAACCCTGATGGGAAAATGATTCCCTTAAATAAGACCAATCAGTAACACCTGATTCCCAATCCTCACTAGTACCGCTTGTAACCACCAGAGGGAGCCTCTGCTCAGAACTCATCTCAAACCCATTCACAACAGTACCCCCCCCTTGAGGAGGGTCACAGAACCCTCATTTGAGCAACCAGGTCGGTCAGGATGAGTTCTATGATACGCACGGATAAGTCTCCTAGCATGGATGTCCGAAGCAAACACCCAAGAATTATCTTCCTGACCATAACCTCTCCATTTAACCAAATACTGGAGTCTTCGTCTAGAAAAACGAGAATCCAATATTTTCTCAACCACATACTCCAGATTGCCCTCAACCAAAACAGGGTCAGGAGGCACAGCAGCAGGAACCACTGGCTCAACAAACCTCTTCAACAAGGACTTGTGGAACACGTTATGGATCTTAAATGTCCCTGGAAGAAGCAAACGAAAAGAAACAGGATTAATAATCTCCATGATCTTATAAGGTCCAATGAACCTAGGCTTAAATTTAGGAGATGCTACTCTCATAGGAATATTCTTTGAGGACAACCAGACCAAGTCCCCCACTTTAAACCGAGGACCATCAGTCCTATGCCGGTTAGCAAACCGCTGGGCCTTCTCCTGAGAGAGGGACAACCTCTCCACTACCTGGTCCCAAATCTGCTGCATACGCTCAACAACAGAGTCAACACCTGGACAGACAGAAGCCTCCGTCTGTCCTGAAGAAAATCGAGGGTGAAACCCAGAATTACAGAAAAACGGAGACATCAAAGTGGCAGAGCTAGCCCTATTATTAAGAGCAAACTCAGCCAAAGGCAAAAAAGAGACCCAGTCATCCTGATCAGCAGACACAAAGCATCTTAGATAAGTCTCCAATGTCTGGTTTGTTCTCTCAGTTTGACCATTGGTCTGAGGATGAAATGCCGAGGAGAAAGACAATTGAACACCCAGTTTAGAACAAAAAGTCCTCCAAAATCTGGAAACAAACTGGACTCCTCTGTCAGACACAATGTTCTCAGGAATGCCGTGTAAACGAACCACGTGCTGAAGGAACAACGGCACCAATTCAGAGGAGGAAGGCAACTTAGGTAATGGCACAAGATGTATCATTTTGGAAAACCTATCACAAATTACCCAGATGGTGGTCATTCTCTGAGAAACAGGAAGATCGGAAATGAAATCCATAGAGATATGGGTCCATGGTCTCTTGGGCACAGGCAATGGCATCAACAAACCACTAGAGCGAGAGCAAGGCTTGGAGCGAGAGCAAGTCCCGCAGGACTGCACAAATTCCCTGACATCGCGAGACAAGGTAGGCCACCAAAAGGACCGACTAACCAAGTCTCTGGTACCAAAAATTCCGGGATGCCCAGCCAATGCGGAACAATGAATCTCAGACATCACACTCTTTTTCCATTGGTCCGGGACAAACAATTTTCCAACAGGGCAGCGCTCGGGCCTATCCTCCTGACACCCCTCCAGAGCAAGTCTCAAATTAGGCGAGATGGCGGAAAGAACTACACCCTCCTTCAAAATAACAGAGGGATCAGATAGCTCAGGAGAGTCCGCAAGGAAACTCCTCGAGAGGGCATCCGCCTTAACATTCTTAGTGCCAGGAAGAAAGGAAACCACAAAATTAAAACGTGTGAAAAACAAGGCCCACCTGGCCTGTCTAGGATTGAGTCGCTTGGCAGATTCCAGATAGACCAGATTCTTATGGTCCGTAAGGACCACCACCTGATGTTTGGCTCCCTCCAGCCAATGTCTCCACTCTTCAAAAGCCCACTTCATGGCCAATAACTCCCGATTACCCACGTCATAATTACGTTCAGTAGGAGAAAATTTTCGAGAGAAAAAGGCACAAGGGTTACTTTTAGAGGTCTCTGGATCTTTTTGGGACAAAACGGCACCTGCCCCAATTTCAGAGGCATCAACCTCCACCTGAAATGGCAGAGAAACATCAGGCTGCCGTAGAACAGGAGCAGAAGTGAATCTCTGCTTAAGTTCCTGAAACGCAGAGACTGCCTCAGGAGGCCAATTCACCACATCAGAACCCTTTCTGGTCAAATCAGTTAATGGTTTAACAATAACAGAGAAATTACCAATAAATTTACGATAAAAATTGGCAAAACCCAAAAATCTCTGAAGAGCCTTTAATGAAGTAGGTTGGACCCAATCACAGATGGCCTGAACCTTGACCGGGTCCATTTCAATAACAGATGGGGACAAAATGAATCCCAGAAATGAGATCTTCTGTACGCCAAAAAGACACTTTGATCCCTTCACATACAGAGCATTCTCTCTCAAAATCTGGAATACAGTTCGAACATGTTTCACATGAGAGTCCCAGTCATTAGAAAAAATCAAGATATCATCTAAATAAACAATCAGAAACTTGTCCACAAAATCCCTGAAAATGTCATTCATGAAGGACTGGAAGACGGAAGGAGCATTAGTGAGCCCAAAGGGCATCACAAGGTACTCAAAATGCCCTTCAGGGTGTTAAATGCCGTCTTCCATTCATCCCCGTGCTTAATGCGAATAAGGTTATACGCCCCCCTGAGGTCAAGCTTGGTAAACCAAGTAGCGTTTTTCACCCTGGAAAACAGGTCAGAAATCAAGGGTAACGGGTATTGATATTTCACAGTAATATTGTTCAAGAGACGATAATCAATACACGGCCTTAATGAACCATCTTTTTTGGCCACAAAGAAAAAACCGGCACCTAAGGGTGAAGAGGATGGTCTGATATGACCCTTCTCCAATGACTCCTTGATATAAGACCGCATAGCGTCATGTTCAGGTACAGACAAGTTAAAAAGGCGACCCTTAGGGAATTTACTACCTGGCACTAATTCAATAGCGCAGTCATAGCTCCTATGGGGAGGTAAGGATGCAGATTTACTTTCGCTAAACACATCAGAAAAATCAAACAAAAAGTCAGGAACATCCTCAGCCTGGGGGAGGCAGAAAAAACAGGAGTGTTGGTATTAACACATTGGCAGCCCCAACTGGTTACAGACACAGATTTCCAATCCAAAACAGGATTATGAGACTGTAACCAAGGGAAACCCAGCACGATAATGTCATGCAGATTATATAGAACTAAAAATTTGCAGCACTCCTGGTGATCAGGTTCAACCCTCATTATCACCTGAGTAGAAAACTGGGGTTTATTCTCAGCCAAAGGGGTAGAATCGATCCCCAGTAGGGAATAGACTTCTGTAGGGGTATCAAGGGAAATCCACAACGTTTAGCAAAATCATAATCCATCAGGTTAATAGCTGCTCCAGAATCAACGAAAGCCTGAGCAGAAAATGAGGACAGAGAGCATATCAGAGTGACAGTTAATAAAAACTTAGTCTGAACACTACCCAAGACAACTGAGCGTGCAAAACGTCTTCCCCGCTTAGGGCAGACTGAAATAGCATGAGAGGCATCACCACAGTAGAAACATAACCCATTGCGCTTTCGAAACTCATGACGCTGTGCCCCAGACACCACTCCATCACACTGCATGGGCTCAGCAGCTGGCTCACAAGGCAACACCACTCCACGCATACTTCTCCGCTCACGCAAACGTCTGTCAATTTGAATCGCTAATGACATAGAATCATTGAGACCAGAGGGGACAGGGAATCCCACCATAACATCCTTTACATTATCTGACAGACCCTTCCGGAAAAGGGCCGCCAAAGCGTCGTCATTCCATTTGGTCAGGACTGCCCACCTACGGAATCTCTGACAGTATAACTCAGCGTCATCAAGCCCCTGATTTAATGCCAACAAGGCTTTTTCAGCTTGATCAGTGACATTAGGCTCATCGTACAATAACCCCAAAGCCTGAAAAAATGCATCAACATCACTCAAAACAGGATCCCCAGGTGTGAGGGAAAAAGCCCAATCCTGAGGATCGCCGCGCAGGAGAGAGATGATAATTTGAACCTGCTGCGCTGCGTTTCCTGAGGACTTAGATTTTAAGGCAAGAAACAATTTACAATTATTTTTGAAATTCTGAAACTTAGCTCGATCCCCTGAAAACAAATCTGGCATGGGGATCCTAGGTTCCACAACAGGCAACCTAGCAAGATATGCAGCAATACTCCGAACCTCAGTGGCAAGCTGATCCACACGGCCAGACAACTGTGCAAACTCCATTGGGAGAAAAGATCCTCCCCAGCACCCAGAGATACAGAGGGAAAAAAAAAAAAAAAAAAATGCAACAAACAGAAAAATATCTCTGACAACTTTTCTTCCTTCAAAATATTTTTTCCCTTCTGTGAGTACCATACAATTTTTATGGCCGGTGATACTGTTATGTTACGGTAGCTGAGGAGTGCAGGTAAAAAAGGAAATACACCAGAGCAGTTGGAATCTATGAGATTGCAGTACCCTGACTAACCACCGCAACTAGAGGCAGCCGTGGAGCGTTCCTACGATGGTCCTAGACGCCTCGTCACAGCCTGAGAAACTAACTACACCTAAAGATAGAAATAGGAAAGCTATCTGCCCCGGAGCAGAACCCCAAAGATAATAGAAAGCCCCCAAACATGTAATGGCGGTTAGACAAGAGGAAATACTGACACAGAAAGAAAATAGTATGAGCAAACGCTGGGGCCCAAACTATCTAAATAGAAAAGGACAGGAAGGGTACTTACTGCAATCCCAGAAAACCCTGAAAAACACCAACTCTACTAATTTCAAAATCACCTGAGATCACACGACCTCTACCACCTAAATTAGTTCTCTGGTGTACAAAAACAGCAGCCACTGAAAAAACTGCAAAAAGCAAAAGTACAAAACACAGTGGCTGGACTAAACTGAGAGGGCAAAAGCCCCCGGAGGGGACCCAGAAGGCCCCCACAGAAGTGCAGGACAAAATGCAAAAATATAGCAAAAACACAAAATAAGAAATTGTCTTATCTGATAGCAGGAGATGCAGACACGACACAGCAGGCTACAAGGGAAACTGGAAAGAAGGATTCAGACCAGAACAATTGATCACCGGCAACCCTGATGGGAAAATGATTCCCTTAAATAAGACCAATCAGTAACACCTGATTCCCAATCCTCACTAGTACCGCTTGTAACCACCAGAGGGAGCCTCTGCTCAGAACTCATCTCAAACCCATTCACAACAGCCGGGGGCACCGAGGACACAGAGCGCTGGTAAGGGGAACGGCGTCCCTGCCTGGCAGAGGGCAGGGACGCCGACGCTACAGTACCCCCCCTCTAGGCCCCCCCCTCTTTAGGCCAGAAAGAAATTTAGCTAGGATGAGAGGGGCATGGATGTTCTCCCGAGGTTCCCAGGTTCTCTCTTCAGGACCAAACCCCTTCCAATCCACCAAAAAATAAGTCTTTCCTCCTACCCTTTTTGTGGCCAGAATATTCTCTACCTCAAATTCATCGTCAGCAGACACTGGAGCCGGAGGTGTACCTGTAGACTTAAAAAAAGAGTTAAGTACCACAGGTTTGAGGAGAGACACATGAAAAGAGTTAGGAATTCACAAATTGGCCGGGAGTTTCAATTTATAGGACACTGGGTTGATCTGCCTGATGACCTCAAAAGGACCGATAAACCGAGGACCTAACTTGTAGGAAGGAATTTTGAGCCGAACATATTTGGACGAAAGCCAGACTTTGTCCCCAGGACGGAATTGAGGAGGATCCAGACGTTTTTTGTCAGCATGTCTTTTCATGCGCTCGGATGACTGAATGAGTGCGGACCGGGTACTCTCCCAGATGGAGGAGAATTCTCTAACCAGAGATTCCGCAGCTGGATTGTCCACAGAGATGGAAACAGGGACAGGAATCCGAGGATGCTGACCGAAGACTATAAAAAACGGAGATTTGGTGGAAGATTCGCTCTCGTGATTATTGTAAGAGAATTCGGCCCAAGGCAGGAGCTCCACCCAATCAGAATGGTGGGCATTAACGAAGTGTCGGAGATAGCTGGTCAGATTCTGATTTATTCGCTCAACTTGTCCATTGGACTGTGGATGGTAAGCGGAGGAGAAATCCAAGGTGACGTCTAGTAACTTACAAGTGGCTCTCCAGAAACGTGAGGTGAACTGTACCCCACGATCCGACACAATGTGACGAGGCAGACCATGGAGACGGAAGATGTGGCGGATAAAGTCTTTGGCCAACTCGGGTGCAGACGGAAGACCTGGCAGAGGAATGAAGTGAGCCATCTTGGAAAAGCGGTCAGCGACCACCCAAATGACCGTACAACCGGCAGAGACAGGCAGATCCGTAATGAAGTCCATGGCTATATGTTGCCAGGGGGAAGCAGGTACAGGAAGTGGAAGAAGACGGCCGGCAGGCAGGTGTCTCGGAACCTTGTTGCGGGCACAGGAGACACAGGCAGAAACAAAGTCTATTACGTCTTTGTGCAGGGTAGGCCACCAATAATGCCGGGTAATGAGCTGGAGGGTCTTTTTCTGACCAGCGTGGCCAGCGAGTTTAGACGAATGACCCCAATGTAGAATTCTCTTCCGATCAGTCTCTGATACGAACGTCTTACCAGGAGGGAGACGATTTAGACTCACGGGAGCCACCTGCATCACTCTGGCGGGATCGATGATATGTTTAGGCTCATCTTCGAGGTCCGATACCAGAAAAGACCGGGACAAGGCATCCGCCTTGATGTTTTTGTCAGCCGGGCGAAAATGCAAAAGAAAATCGAAGCGGGCAAAAAACAAGGATCACCGGGCTTGGCGGGGGTTAAGTCTCTGGGCATGCTGGAGGTAAGCCAGATTTTTGTGGTCCGTGTAGATGATTACCGGATGAAGAGCCCCCTCGAGGAGGTAACGCCACTCCTCTAATGCCAACTTAATGGCCAATAGCTCTCGATCTCCTATGGAGTAGTTACGCTCGGAGGAGGAGAAGAGTTTGGAGAAGAACCCGCAGGATACCATCCTCCCGGATGAAGATTTTTGGGTAAGTACCGCTCCGGCTCCAGCAGAGGAAGCGTCCACCTCCAGGAAGAACTGCTTGTTGCCATCCGGGCGATGCAGCACTGGAGCGGAAGAG
Source organism: Oophaga sylvatica (assembly GCA_033576555.1). Classification (NCBI taxonomy): domain Eukaryota; kingdom Metazoa; phylum Chordata; class Amphibia; order Anura; family Dendrobatidae; genus Oophaga; species Oophaga sylvatica. The sequence goes on along the minus strand of JARQOD010000003.1, from coordinate 31,896,763 downwards.
AAGGCTTGTTTCAGAGAAAGAAAGGCCTCCTCTGCTTCGGGCGTCCACTGACGGTAATAGTTGGCGAATCCCAAGAACCGCTGAATGGCCTTCAACCCCTCTGGTCGGGGCCACTTCTCGATGGCAGACAGTTTCTCCGGATCCATTCGTAGGCCTGTCTGAGAAATGATGTAGCCCAAAAACGGAAGCGAGGTCTGCTCAAAGAGGCACTTCTCATATTTGGCGAAGAGGTGATTCTGCCTGAGCCTGAGCAGAACCTGACGAACATCCCTCCGGTGAGACTGGAGATCCGGAGAGAAGACCAAGATGTCGTCAAGGTACACCACAACGCAGGAGTAGAGGAGGTCCCGGAAGATGTCATTGACCAACTCCTGAAAGACTGCTGGAGCATTACAGAGACCAAAGGGCATAACCAGATACTCGTAGTGGCCGTCCCGGGTGTTGAATGCCGTCTTCCATTCATCTCCTCGACGGATACGAACCAGGTTGTATGCTCCACGAAGATCCAGTTTAGTGAAGACTAGCCCCTCTAAGACGATCAAACAATTCCGGAATGAGCGGAAGAGGGTACTTATTTTTCACCGTGATCAAATTTAGGCCTCTGTAGTCAATACAGGGACGGAGAGATCCGTCTTTCTTTTTTACAAAAAAGAAACCTGCTCCCGCGGGGGAGGTAGATTTCCGGATGAATCCTTTCGCTAAGTTCTCCTCGATATATTCTGACATCGACCTGGTCTCTGCAGCAGACAATGGGTAAATACGCCCACGGGGAGGCGTAGTACCGGGTAGCAGGTCGATCGGGCAATCATATGGTCTATGCGGGGGGAATGTCTCTGCTTCCTTTTTATTAAAGACATCAGCGAATGACCAATATGGAATCGGGAGTCCAGGTAGATTAGCAGGTGTGGGAGAAGAACGGACGGGATGAACAGGCACCAGACACGTTTTATGACAGTCCTGTCCCCAGCGAAGAATCTCTCCATTCTGCCAGTCGAGCACGGGTGCATGTTTTTGGAGCCAAGGCAGACCTAGTAAGAAAGCATGAGAGAGTCCAGGTAAAACATGAAACGAGATGCTCTCAGAATGTAACATTCCCACCTGCAGGGTTATGGCTTCGGTGATAAGTTGGATGGGACGAGGTAGGAGGCCCCCATCCACAGCAGCAACAGATACTGGTTCAACCAGAGGTTTGGTGGGAATGCGATACTTCTCTACTAGAGCCTGTGACACAAGATTCCCCGCTGCTCCAGAATCCAGTTGGGCCATTTCGAAGTAACGGTTCTTACCGAGGAGAATTGAGACCGATAGCAGCAGAGATGAAGAGGATTTATTTTTGTCTAGATTGACCTCTCCGAGCGAACCTAGACACAGGCGTTTCCCGACCTCTCCGGACAGGTTCGGATCCAGTGCTCCTTACTGCCGCAGTAGAAGCAACTTTTCTCGGCACGGCGTGAGTCCTGACGGGCTTTGACCATCTTGGTCTGGTCGACCTGCATAGGCTCAGTAGTGTGCACCTGGGGAGAAACGGAAGGGGTTAAAGGTCTCTGACACGAGGATGCAAGACGAGGAAACCTCTCACGGGTGACCTCTTTGGCACGTTCCTGGAACCGTAGATCAATTCGATTGGCAAGATTTATTAAATCATCAAGGGAGGTTGGAATGTCCCGACCGGCAAGTTCATCTTTAATACGGCCGGACAGACCCTCCCAGAAGACCGAAATCAGGGCGTTATTGTCCCAAGCCAACTCTGAGGCTAGAGTACGGAACCGTATGGCATATTGACCAACGGTGAGACTCTCCTGACGGAGACGCAACAGAGATGATGCAGAGGAGGTCTTCCGTCCAGGTTCGTCGAATACCTTCCGGAAGGCCGAGAGAAAAGCAGGCAGGTCAGATACCAGAGGATCTTCTCTCTCCCAGAGAGGATTAAGCCAGGCCAGAGCCTCTCCGGTGAGATGGGACATGATGAAGGCAATTTTGGCCCGGTCAGAGTTAAACTGGTGTGTCAGGAGTTCGAAATTCAGGGTGCACTGGTTAATGAAACCACGAGCCAGAGCAGGGTCGCCTCCAAACCTAGGAGGAGCTGAAAGACGAGGACCGGGAATGGAAATCACGGAATTGGGAAGCAGCGGGACTGCCGGATTGTGAGTCATGGCTCCAGCGGTAGTTGCTGGTGATGGATTCAAAGTGTCCAAGCGGGAATTGACGTTCCGCAGGTGACCCAGGATAGCCTCCTGTTGAGACCTCTGGCGAGACAGCTCATGACACAGTTCTGGAAGTGAAGGGGTTTGGGTGCCACCGGGTTCCATGGCCCGAGCAAACTGTAACGGGTCTGGTAGGTGAAACCACTGAGCTTTATTATACAAGACAGTATACTTGTAAGAGAGCAGGTGGCGCCCGGGGAATACGGAAAGGAATTCACGGGAAGTGACCAGGGCAGTCTCTGGGTAGGCAGGTTGTCACGGCAAGTGACCAGGGCAGTCTCTGGGTAGGCAGGTTGTCACGGCAAGTGACCAGGGCAGTCTCTGGGTAGGCAGGTTGTCACGGCAAGTGACCAGGGCAGTCTCTGGGCAGGCTGGTTGTCACGGCAAGTGACCAGGGCAGTCTCTGGGCAGGCAGGTTGTCACGGCAAGTGACCAGGGCAGTCTCTGGGCAGGCAGGTTGTCACAGCAAGTGACCAGGGCAGTCTCTGGGCAGGCAGGTTGTCACAGCAAGTGACCAGGGCAGTCTCTGGACAGGCAGGTTGTCACAGCAAGTGACCAGGACAGTTTCTGAATAGACAGGCTTATACGACCTGAGATGTTGGAGCCTCCTGGTAGGCTGCAGTCCGATGGCAGATGATTGCTCCCAAGTGAGCAGGCAGGAGTCTCTGGAGTAGCCGGTGATCACTGCTGGAGATGTCCGAACCTTCGGATAAAGCTGCAGTCGGATGGCAGATGATCGCTCCCAAGTGAGCAGGCAAGAGTCTCTGGAGTAGCCGGTGATCACTGCTGATGAAGTCCGAACCTTCGGATAGAGCAGCAGTCGGATGGCAGATGATCGCTCCCAAGTGAGCAGGCAAGAGTCTCTGTAATAGCCGGGGATCACTGCAGGTGATGTCCGAACCTCCGAGGAGGGCTGCAGTCAGATGGCAGACAGCGAACAGACAGGCAACAGGCAGGCAACTGGAAACAGGAGCTGAGGGCTGAAGCAGAGTTATACAGCGCAACAACAACATTGCTCGGGCACCTCCATTAAGGAGGAGGTACTTTATATAGGGAGGATTCCTCCGGCATTGGCCGGGGACTTTTTGAAAAATGCGCGCGGCTCCTTTAAGAGCGGGGGAGGGCGCGGGCGCGCGCCCTAAGTCCAGCAGCCGGAAAGGAGCGCGCGGCCCTAGCAGGACGGAAAGAGGACGCTGGAGGCGTTGAGGACACCGGGGGCACCGAGGACACAGCGCTGGTAAGGGGAACGGCGTCCCTGCCTGGCAGAGGGCAGGACGCCGACGCTACAGTTGCTTACCAATAAGGCTTTGATGTGGGCAAACCCTCTGATTGAGACTGAGGATGATTGTTTGAATCACCTTGATGCTTTTATTTCAGCCATGGGGCAGGTGTTTGATGACCCCAATCGAGGTGCAACAGCTGAAGCAGCCATGTTAACTTTGCGCCAAGGTAAGCATTCAGTAGCCGAATATGCCCTGGATTTCAGGAGATGGGCTCTTGATACCACTTCGGACACTTCCGCTAAGAAATCTATTTTTCGGAAAGGGTTGTCTCCACTGATTAAGGATGAACTTGCTCGTGCCGACCCTCCCACTGCGTTAGGTGACTTTATTAACTATTGTATTCGTATTGATGCTCGTCTGACTGAACGCAGACAAGAGAGATGGTTCGAAAATAATCGCACTAACCTTTTACTACCTCCCTCCTCAGCTAAGGAACCTTTGAGTAGGATCACAAGGGAACCAGAACCTGAACCCATGCAGGTGGACTCTTTACAAAGACGGGTTAGTGATGCACGCAAAGAACATTGTATAAAGGAAAATCTATGTTTCTACTGTGGTAAGTCAGGGCACTTCATTATAAACTGCCCCAGCCGTTCTCGTAAGACTACTGCAGCAGTCATTCACTGTGAGTGTTGCGAGAGGAGCTCTGTCATGTCCGAGCCTCAGGCTCCAGAGAGATCTGCTGCAAGAGATCTTGATTTCTCGGACTTAAACTCTGTTAGTTCTGGGGACGATGACGGTATAAACGCTGCAATTTTCAAGTTTCCTCAGCGATGTCCCAGCTGAGTTGTAAAAGAAACAATTCTCATTGCTTCCTTTCCATCAAACTCTGGGTTAACTCAGTCTGGGTGTCTAGCTCTGCTATGATCGACTCAGGAGCAAGTGGAAATTTTATGGATATCTCCTTTGCTCTGAAACAGGGATACGTTCAGTGAAGAAGGCTACTCCAGTACAGATGGAGACTGTGGATGGCTCTCTACTGACTTCTGGACCAGTGGATCAAGAAACAGAGCCTTTGAGGGTCCTAATGGGTAAAGATCATCAGGAGAAAATGTCTTTTATGCTTACCTCTTCTCCCCACTTTCCCATTATTCTAGGGCTACCATGGCTGCAGGCGCAGAATCCTATGATTAACTGGGAGACCAAGGAATTACACTTTCCGGAGAAACAGATGAGTCAAGGAGTTTCAGCTTGCTCTGTTCCTAAAGGAACCATGTCAGTCCCTGAACTACCAGCTGTATACCAGGACTATGTGGATTTATGTGACAAGAAGAACGCTGATCAGCTTCCTCCTCACCGTCCATATGATTGTCCAATTGAATTATTGCCTGGAGCCGAGATACCTTTTGGTAAGATCTACCCCCTAGCGGGGCCCGAGCTAAAAGCTTTGAAGGATTATATAGACGAAAATTTAGCCAAGGGCTTCATACGCCCCTCTTCATCTCCCGCAGGTGCACCCATCTTCTTTGTGAAGAAGAAAGATGGATCTCTGAGACCCTGCATAGACTATAGGGAACTCAATAAGGTTACTATTAGAAACCGTTATCCATTGCCTTTAATCCCTGAGTTGTTGGAGAGAGTGCGGCATGCCAAAATTTTCTCTAAACTGGATCTCCGTGGGGCCTATAACTTGGTCCGTATTAGACCTGGGGATGAATGGAAGACTGCTTTCAGGTCACGCTATGGACACTTTGAATATCTAGTTATGCCTTTTGGTCTGAGTACCGCCCCAGCCACTTTCCAACACTTCGTGAATGATATCTTCAGGGATCTCCTAGATACATTTGTGGTGATTTATCTGGATGATATTCTAATTTTTTCTAACTCCACAGAGGAACATCATGGACATGTGAGAATGGTCTTAGAACGCCTAAGACAAAACCATCTCTACATCAAACTTGAAAAGTGTGAATTCCATAGGACCGAAATTCAATATCTGGGTAGGTACTATCTACGCAAGGGATTAGTATGGATGGAAGCAAGACCCAAGCCATCAAGGATTGGCCAATTCCTAGAAATGTGAAGGAGGTGCAGCGCTTCATCGGGTTTGCCAACTTCTATAGACGTTTCATTAAAAATTTTTCTGAGGTAGTGTCACCTATCACCCAACTTACCCGGAAACAGTCTAGGTTCTCCTGGACCCCGCAAGCTCAGGAAGCATTTTCCTGTTTAAAGGATAAATTTACCACCGCACCTATCTTAGTACATCCCAACCCCGAGCTTGCCTTCATAATAGAGGTGGATGCTTCAGACTGTGCCGTTGGAGCTATACTCTCTCAGAGAACAGGTGAGAAGAATGTCTTGCATCCCTGTGCCTTCTTTTCCCAGCAGTTGTCTTCGGCTGAGAGGAACTACGATGTGGGCAATAGAGAATTGTTGGCCATTATTGCCGCCTTCAAGGAATGGAGACACCTTCTTCAGGGAGCTGCACAGCAAATAGTCGTCCTGACAGACCATCGTAACCTTGAATTTATCAGGTCGGCTAAGTGCCTGACTCCTCGCCAGGCTCGCTGGAATCTTTTCCTAAACCAATTTAATTTTGTCATTTCTTATAGACCAGGATCGTGCAATGGAAAGGCTGATGCACTCTCTAGGATTCATTCAGCAGAGACACGTCCACTTACTCCTCCTAAGACTATTCTTCCTGACTCTAGATTCCTGGGAGTGATTCATAATCAAGACCTACTTAAGGACATCAAGGAAGCATACCATGCGGATTCTTTGTTGGCTCAACCCCCAAGGGACGTAAGTCTTGTCTTTAAGAATGGTGTGTGGATTCAGGGACAACGTCAGATTGAGAGTATTGCAACTCATCCACGATTCCAAGATAGCCGGGCATAGGGGAATTCTAAAGACACAAGAATTTCTTTCTCGTTTCTTTTGGTGGCCCAATTACAGGAAAGATGTCTTAAACTATGTCACTTCATGTGAAGTCTGTGCAAGATGCAAAACACCTCGCTCCTCACCAACTGGTCTGTTGCAACCTCTTCCCACCCCGTCCCGCCCGTGGGGATCCATTTCTATGGACTTCATTGTGGAGTTACCAACCTCTCAAGGGAAGAACACCATTCTAGTGGTGGTTGACCGTCTAACAAAGGCAGCTCATTTTATCCCTTGTGTCGGCTTACCCACTGCAAAACAGACATCAGACTTGATGATTAAGAATGTGTTTCGCTTACATGGAGTACCGGATGAGGTCATTTCGGATCGAGGGGTGCAATTCACTTCAAGGTTTTGGCAAAATTTCTGTGCAGCATTGGACATTAAAGTAAACCTTTCTTCTGCTTTTCATCCTCAGACTAATGGACAGACAGAACGAACCAATCAGACCCTGGAGCAGTATCTCCGCTGCTTTATCTGCCACCTACAAGATGATTGGGTGGATCTACTTCCACTGGCTGAGTTCTCTTATAACAACTCTCAGAGTGCCTCCACTAAGGAGTCTCCTTTTTACTCCAATCTAGGTTATCATCCTAACATTCTTCCTCGATTTCCCATAGATACGCCCTTGCCGGCAGTGGCTGAAAGAATCACTTCTTTACAAAAGAATATGGATCTTCTAAAGGAAAATCTAGAATTGGCTCAGGAAAGGTACAAGAAAGCAGCAGATAAATTTCGTAAACCTGCACCAGCTTTCAAGGTAGGAGATTTGGTCTGGCTGTCAACCAGAAATCTTAAATTAAAGATTCCATCGTCTAAATTGGGACATAAGTACATTGGACCTTATAAGATCAGTAAGATTATAAGTGCTGTTGCTTGTCGTCTTCAACTGCCCAGAACTATGAGAATCCACCCTGTCTTTTATGTATCCCTACTAAAGGCTGCAACACCCAATACGTTTCCTGGACGTTCTTCTCCTTGCCCTGACCCAGTGATGGTCGATAGTCAGGAAGAATTTATGGTGGAAAGGATTCTAGATTCCAGGTTGTACAGAAATCAGTTGCAATATTTGATTAAATGGCAGGGCTACCCAGTGGAGGACAACTCATGGGAACCAGTCAACAATGTAAATGCTCCTCGCCTGCTCCGCCAGATTCATCAGAGGTACCCTGACAAGCCTGGTCTGAGGTCATCCGGAGGTTGTCCCTAAGGGGGGAGTAATGTAAGGTTCTTTGTCTCTGTTGACATGTTCCTTGAAACTCAGTTTTCCGTCGGCCATTTTGCTTTCTGTCTTTCTGCAGCTCTTGCCCTCAGTTAATATGGAGTTCCAGTTTTCATGTTCCCGCCCTGATTCTTCCCTCTTGCTTCTTAAGCAGCCTCAGCTGAACAATCAGTGCTCCTGAATCAAGCCTCAGTCAGCCTGTGACCTGACTCCTGGAAACCTAGGATTTTGGACTCCAGCTATTTCCTACTGAGGAACTTTGGAACACTTTTGGACTCTGGAAACCTGCTGTCTGGTGAATTCATGTTTGCAGAGGAATTACGGTACAGAGAAGAGATCCTGAACCTGCTCTGGAGATTTATTGTAGTGCTTGAAATTACTCTGGCCTGCTGTGTCTCCTGACTCTGTTCCTGCAAACTGTGTGAACTTTTCAGCATGCTTGTATGAAGTAATACAAGTCATTTCATTTCAACCTATGTCTCCTGTGTTTTCCTCGCACCCAAGCACAAGACGCTATAGGAACTGTACACTATACATGACATATAGATGAAATGACTCATAAGAAAATTAGGTATGAGTTGTATAGCTATACGTGTGTAACGGGTCTGGTGGTGGAACTACTGACGAGACAGGTCAGGTTGGTGGAACCACAAAGCTTTATTATACAAGAGATTTTACTTGTAAAAGAGCGGGTGGCACCTGGGAAAAGGGCAGGGATTCACGGCAGAGGATATAGGTAGTTTCTGGACAGGCAGGTTTGTCACAGCAAGTGACCAAGGAAGTCTCTGGGCAGGCAGGTTGTAACGGTAAGTAACCGAGGCAGTCTCTGGACAGGCAGGTTGTCACGGCAAGTGACCAAGGCAGTCTCTGGGACAGGCAGGTTGTCACGGCAAGTGACCAGGCAGTCTCTGGGACAGGCAGGTTGTCACGGCAAGTGACCAGGCAGTCTCTGGGACAGGCAGGTTGTCACGGCAAGTGACCAGGCAGTCTCTGGGCAGGCAGGTTGTCACGGCAAGTGACCAGGCAGGCAGGTTGTCACAGCAAGTGACCAGGCAGACTCTGGGCAGGCAGGTTGTCATGGCAAGTGACCAGGCAGTCTCTAGACAGGCAGGTTGTCACAGCAAGTGACCAGGCAGTCTCTAGACAGGCAGGTATATACGACCTGATATGGTGGAGCCTTCAGGTAGGCTGCAGTCGGATGGCAGATGATCGCTCCCAGGTGAGCAGGCAAGAGCCGGGGATCTCTGCAGATGATGTCCGAACTTCCGGATGGAGCTGCAGTCGGATGGCAGATGATCGCTCCCAGGTGAGCAGGCAAGAGCCGGGGATCTCTGCAGATGATGTCCGAACTTCCGGATGGAGCTGCAGTCGGATGGCAGATGATCGCTCCTAGGTGAGCAGGCAAGAGCCGGGGATCTCTGCAGATGACGTCCGAACCTCTGGATGGAACTGCAGACGGATGGCAGACAGGCAAGCCGACAGGTAACAGGTAGGTAACTGGAATCAGGAGCTGATGGCTGAAACAGAGTTAGACTGCACAGGAACAACATTGCTCGGGCACCTACATTAAGGAGGAAGCCCTTAATATAGGGTGGAGTCCTCCAGCATTGGCTGGAGACTGATTTGGAAAATGCGCGCGGCTCCTTTAAGAGCGGGGGAGGGTGCGGGCGCGCGCCCTAAGGCCAGTAGCAGGGAAGGAGCGCGCGGGACCAGCAGGGCGGAAGGAGGACGCCATAGGCGCAGAGGAGGCTGGAAGCACCGAGGACGCTGAGCGCAGGTGAGGAGAGCGACGTCCCTGTCTGGCAGCAGGCAGGGACGCGGGCGCTACAACGTGGTACAGGGGTTTGTAATTGTATCCGAACTCTGGAACTTAAGAGGCCTAAAAAAAATTCTTTTCACTGAAGCTACAAGAGCTTTGAAATAGGGGTATATGGTAGCCTTATTAGAACAGTTTAAATGTCACCTTGCTGTCACTGTCATGCAGTAGTAAAGAAATATTGCCATGCAAATAAATAACTTCAAAGTGTTAGCAACACACAAAACTAAATTGAAATTCAGTTAGTTATATATTATTTCCTTTTAAGTGTTAAATATATAAAATCATGCAGTTATTACAAATTCCTGTGTAAATAAAGGCATAAATCCATGTAAGAGAATTTTTTCCGATTAAGTCCTACTTTGAAGTGAAAATTCTAAGGATAAATAAGAGATAAGGTTAAATATCATATTCATACAGAAACAAATCAATTGAAATGTCTTATACATATATATGTATTGGCTTTAATGTAATTCTAAATATTATTACTGTAGTTTATTTTAATTATCACTATACATATAAAAATACAGTTATGCAATCTCTACTTATACAAGTATACTATATATACTGTATGAATATATATATATACAAAGACTGTGAACTACAGAATTATATTTATAAAATAATTACAAATAACTGAATAATATATTGTATAATACTTTTACACAACATACAATTTCATTTTCAGTCAATTCCTAAACCAAATCTTATTTTTTTGTCAAAAATGTCCTGAAAAGCTTTTTATCATTCCTTTTTTTAATGATTGTTTGAGCAGCTCCGATAATGAGCTGTAAACTGAAGACTCAGTTATGTCACTCTCAGAAATCACCTGTTTCTGTCTGTCAATGTCCGCCATTTGTCTCTTTACAGAGCGGTCTGAACTTTGAATTTTTAACTCTTTCTGCAATGCGGACTCTTTGATCATTTGGTAGGGTTTATAACAAATATGTAATTTTCTTCATATGTCATAGATTTGACTACGGGGATGATTCAGTTTAGGAGCTTTTGACACGGGCTTTTGAAAAGATTTTACTCTGTCTGATTTTACAAAAGTAGTATGATTTATTTTCCTTTCACGATTCTCATGTTTTCTAGCAAAATCAAGGGATTGCGCACATTCAAATAAAGTATCTTTTTGTGACGCAATAACACGAGATACAGAATTTAGGAATCCAAATTTTTCCACAAAATACTTTATCATTTATATTGTTTTTACATTGATAATGATAGTTTTGTACAACCTTTCAAATATGGACATGAATGTAAAAGTACATTCTTTCCGACCAATCCTTAATTTTTGAAGAATATCAATATCTGGACAATCTTCATTTAATGCACAGAAAATCAGAATTTTCAATCTGTCTTTATCATTTAGATCTCCATGTAAGTCATTATCACAAGACAATTTTAATGTTAAACGTCTGGAAAAGGTTGCAGGAAGCCACAATTTAAATAATTGATTTTTCTCGTCATTACTTAAATCAAGCTTTTCAACAAAACTTTCAAATATTTCAGAATTTCTGCACACATGGATTTTGTTATCATATGCAGGAATGATTTTGCATAGTTTTAACAAATTTTTCCTAACTTTAATTTGGAGTTGGGCCTCTGAATTGTCTTCTATTTTTGGTGGCCTTTGTACATCCGTCCCTCGTACGTCATCTACATCAGTTCTGAAGTCTCCTCCCATGTTTCCTCCTACATTAGTTCTGAAGTCTTCTCCCATGTTTCCTCCTACATTAGTTCTGCAGTCTCCTCCCATGTTTCCACCATCTTTTTTTACATCATCAGAGACAAGGTCACCTTCAGTAGCCATTACAGACACATGTCCCACATCTTGCTCAATTTCCTCATTACAGTCAATCTCGGGAACATCACTAGTTTCATCTGACACTATTTCTACACAGTCATTTTTGGATTTCTCTGACACAAACTTGTGAAATACATCAACCAAAAGTAAAATATTTTTAAATTTCTCTCTTTCTCTATTAAAGGACACCAGCTTAGAATCTAGCTTTAGATTTTCCATTTCACATTCTGCATATAAGCTGAGCCATAAAACTTCTAAATTAGACTGATCTACAGACATAAATTTCAGTCTACTTTGCTTAGAAAAAGAAGTAATTACATCCATGTTTCTTACCTTGAAATTTCTCAGCTTGTAGCTCCTTTCTTGGTCAACGCTGGCCTCTTGTCATCAGCACGTCAGCACATTTGATTCCTGTAGTACGTCTGGCAACTCTTAGTCCTCATTCATAGGTTCTTTTCTGATCCTGAAATATCGTAGTGGATTTCCTGACAACTTGCACATCTGACGTTCTTTTGCTTCTATTCCTCCCCTTGCAAGTTTTCAGAAATTCACACTCTTAAAATCAAGTGTGACTGGCTGGCTAGACCAAAATGTTAAAAATGCTTAATTTCATATATTTTTCCAGGACTTGTTACCAGATGCGATACTCTAAAGAAAATGTCACAATGTTTCTTATAAAAAAATGTAGTGGTTTATTGGACTGTCCACCAAAAAACATTGCAGGAAAACATAAAATGAGTAAAATAGTTACGAAGAGATTGTCCATTTGTCCATAGCAAAGCTTGTACACATCTTTCCTTGGTGTCCTGAATGGTAAATGACATCTCTCTTTGTCAGCCGCGTCTAAGGAAGCAACACGTGGTTACATAGCAGCTGTCCATTCACCTTAGTGTTCTCGTAAAATGTCCCATGTGTCTGAAGAGAGTAAAGGAGAGCGCGACCCTCCCTTCGTGTAGTCATTATATATATGTCCCTTAGATCATGTGGTCTCTATATATGGGGATGCCACTTTACCATACAGAAATAGCATATGTAATGTCAGCTGAAAGTCAATGTACTCGGTACAGAATTGAGTGTAGAATAAATCCATAACCAATAATTAATATTTAACAGCCACACCATAAGTTTGTCCCCTTTTATGCCCATAGCAGCCAGAGATGCAGATGTGTTATGTGCAGCATGAGACGGTGCATTATCATGCATGAAAATGATCTTGCTGCGGAATGCACGGTTCTTCTTGAACCATGGCAGGAAGTGCTGTTTGAGAAACTCAACATACACTATGGAGTTCATCTTTACCCCTTCAGGGATCCTAAAGGGGCCGACAATCTCTCTCCCCATGATTCCAGCCCAAAACATTACTCCACCTCCTCCTTGTTGGCGCCGTAGCCGTGTTTGCATGGGTGTCCATCAACCAGCCATCCTCCACTCCATCCATCTGGACCATCGAGCGTTGCACGGCACTCATCGGTGAACAAAACAGTTTTGAAGTCAGTCTTCATGTATTGTTTGGCCCACTGGAGCCGTTTCTGCTTGTGTGCAGTGGATAGAGGAGGTTGACAGGATGGCTTACGCACAGCTGCAAACCTCTGAAGCACAATGCTTCTTGTTCGGGGGACGTTTTGAGGCACCAGCAGCTTCAAAAACTTGTCTGCTGCTATGACAAGGCTTTTTTGCCGCTGCTCTTTTAACCTGACGTAATTGCCTGTAGAAAAGAGTCCTCAATTTTCCCTTATCAGCACGCACATGTGTGTACTGTGAATCGGCTACATACTTCTTGATTGTGCGATGATCACGATGAAGTGTCTTGGCAATGTTGATTGTAGTCATGCCTTGACCTAAACACTCCACAATTTGTTGCTTCTCAGCAGCCGACACATCCTTTTTCTTTCCCATTTTGGCTGAAAATGTAGACTGCTTAATAATGTGGAACAGCCTTCTTAAGCAGTCTTGCCTTTCATTGGACACACCTGCCAAACTAATTAGCACAGGTGTCTGCAATTGCTTACAGTGATATAAAGAGCCCTAAAAACATATCACCATCAATGAGTTTAACTGACAAACAAAAAAATTCTTACCTTATCACTCCTAAATAGGGTTGAGCATTCCGATACTGCAAATATCGGGTATCGGCCGATATTGGCTGTATCGGAATTCCGATTCCGAGTTCCGATATTTTCGTCATATCGGATACCGGAATCGGAATGTCACTGTCAGTGTCCGTCTGTCGGGTCTGTCAGGAGTCAGCGGCACTTACCCGGCAGAAGATCTCCGGCGGTCACATCCCGGGCTGCTTAATGGCCGCCATCCTCTTCTCCCCGGCGGTCACATGCAGTATCTCGCGATAACTGCAGTGACTGCTGGGTAATCGCGGCCGTAAAGCAGTCCGATGACGTCACCGCCGGGGAAGCAGGTAATCAGCTGTGCTGCGTCGCGATGACAGGCTCTGCCTGTCATTGCGATGTAGCAGAGCTGGATCGTCGTGGGACAATCGTTACTATGGACTGCGTCGGACAGGTGGTATACTGTTGGTTTGTTTTTTTTCTTTTTTTACAGGAGATCGATGGCGTCGCAGGAATGAGTGTATAATAAAAGAAATGAAAACTGTTGTCTCTTTTATTTCATTAAAAGACTTTTTTCTTGCTGTGTCTTTTTTTTAAACATTTAATAACTTTGGGATTAATAATGGACCGGTGTCTTATTGACACCTCTCCATTATTAACCGGGCTTATTGTCACCGTGCAATCAACGGTGACATTAACCCCTTATTACCCCGCTTGCCACCGCTACAGGGCAAGTGGGAAGAGCCGGGTAAAGTGCCACAATTGGCACATCTTTTGATGCGCCAAATGTGGGGCTGCTGTAGCCTGGTATTATCAGGCTGTTGAGGGCCAAAATCCATGGGCCTTGACAGTCTTTTAATACCAGGCCGCAGCAGTCTGCATTTTACTTGGCTGGTTAACAAAAATAGGGGGGATCCCCACGCCGTTTTTTTTTCGAGGGGATCCCCTATTTTTGTTAACCAGCCAAGCTAAGCAGACTGCTGTGGCCTGGTATTATCAGGCTTGCAAGGTCCATGGATATTGGATCCTTACCAGCCTGAAAAACCAGGCCTCAGCGGTCTGCTTCATCTGGCTGGTTAACAAAAATAGGGGGGACCCCACGCTAATTTTTTTCGAGGGGATCCCCTATTTTTGTTAATCAGCCAAGATATGCAGACTGCTGTGGCCTGGTATTATCAGGCTGGCAAGGTCCATGGATCTTGGCTCCTTAACAGCCTGAAAATCCAGGCCTCAGTGGTCTGCTTCATCTGGCTGGTTAACAAAAATAGGGGGGACCCCACGCCATTTTTTTTTCGAAGGGAACCCCTATTTTTGTTAATCAGTTTCCTCTGACGTCACTGATGGTGTCCCTGGCTGACCTGAAGTGAAAGTGGAAAGCAATCAATTAAGCTTTCCACTTCCTCTCCTGTCAGCCAGGAGAGGAACTCATTCATTTGGGGGTTTACTGTGAGGCTGCAGCATTAGCTGCGGTCCCTGCAGTAAACATTAACCCTTTCTGAAGGATTACACCGTGGGACCTGACTGTGCATCGGATTGGTAAGAATAATTTTGCTTTATTATTTTATTTTTATTACAGGAAATGGTTTTAGCAGGTAAATAAAATATGGTCAAAAACTGTGTGATTATTTCATTAAACTTCTTTTTTATTAAAGTGTGTGTGTTTGATTTTTCTTTCATACAATAGGATTAATAATTGATAGTTGTCTAATTGACAGCTCTCAATTATTAACCTGGCTTAAAGTGACCTTTCAATTGCAAGGTCATTTTAACCCCTTATTAACCCATTCGCCACCGCTACAGGGCAATGGGAATAGACGGGCAAAGTGCCAGAAAGGGCAAATCTAATTAGAGATTTGCCCTTTCTGGGGTGTCTGGGGGAAGATGTTAGTAGCCGGGGGGGGGCCAAAAATAATGGTCCCTCTCTGGGCTATTATTATCTGCCCCCACTCACTGGCTTTGTCTGTCTGGTTGCGAAAATAGGGCGGGAGCCCATGCATTTTTTTTCAGCAATTTTACACCTCATATATATATATACATGTCATTGAGTTTGTGACATATATATATATATATATATATTTATAGTTCATACACTTCTACATAGTATAATAGCCGCTAATTCAATTGCCGGCTTTTGTGAAAATGCAGAACCCGACATGAAATGACACTTGGTGTACATAGGGTTAACCATGTCCTTTGCTATCTGATTTTCACAAACAATTAAATCAGTCTATGTGTGCAAAATTTCACACCTGTAGGGGTTAATTAAAGGTGTAAATTCGTAGCAAAAAAGTCCGTTTTTTTTACAACGAATTTACACCTTTAATTAACCCCTACAGGTGTGAAATTTTGCACACATAGACTGATTTAATTGTTTGTGAAAATCAGATAGCAAAGGACATGAAAAGACATGGTTAACCCTATGTACACCAAGTGTCATTTCATGTCGGGTGCTTCTGTCTTTTCACTGAAGCCGGCTTTACCCGGCAATTGAATCAGAGGATATTTTACTATGTAAAAGTGTATAAACTATACATATATGTATATATATATGTCACAATGACATGTATATATATATATATGTATTCTATGTGTGTATATTTAGTGTTTACAAGGAGAGAATGGGGTTTTTTTAGTTCCGATATTTTGTTCCCATAGACTTACATTGGATTTCCGGTATCGGAATCGGGTATCGCCGATATTTTAATGGTATCGGCGATACCATTCCGATTCCGATACTTAGGGATATCGGAAAGTATCGCTCAACACTACTCCTAAACAATTTTTGCATAATAATTTGGAACACAGTGTATACAGCTCTGGCAAAAATTAAGAGACCACTGCAAAATTTTCAGTTTGTCTGAATTTTCTCTAAATTAATATATTTTTGAGTAAAATGTAAATTGCTCTCTTATTCTATAAACTACTGACAACATGTCTCCGAATTTCCAAGCAATAAATTTAGCATTTATTTTCAGAAAATGAGAAATGGTCAAAATAACAAAAAAATGCAGTGCTTGCAGACCTCAAATAATGCTAAGAAAACAAGTTCATAATCATTTAGAAACAATACTAATGTTTAAAAGGAACCTGTCACCCCCCCCCGTGCGTTTTTAACCCCTTCACCCCCAAGGGTGGTTTGCACGTTAATGACCGGGCCAATTTTTACAATTCTGACCACTGTCTCTTTATGAGGTTATTACTCTGGAACGCTTCAACGGATCTTCGCGATTCTGAGATTGTTTTCTCGTGACATATTGTACTTCACGTTAGAAGTAAAATTTCTTCGATATAACTTGCGTTTATTTTTGAAAAAAACGCAAATATGGCGAAAATTTTTAAAATTTTGCAATTTTCAAACTTTGAATTTTTATTCCCTTAAAACAGAGAAATATGTCACATAAAATAGTTAAGAAATAACATTTCCCACATGTCTACTTTACATCAGCACAATTTTGGAACCAAAATTTTTTTTTGTTAGGAAGTTATAAGGGTTAAAAGTTGACCAGCGATTTCTCATTTTTACAACAAAATTTACAAAGCCATTTTTTTTAGGGACCACCTCTCATTTGAAGTCACTTTGAGGGGTCTATTTGGCAGAAAATACCCAAAAGTGACACCATTCTAAAAACTGCACCCCTCAAGGTACTCAAAACCACATTCAAGAAGATTATTAACCCTTCAGGTGCTTCACAGGAACTAAAGCAACGTGGAAGGAAAAAATGAATATTTAACTTTTTAGCCACAAAAATGATCTTTTACAAACTTTTTTTTTATTTTGACAAGGGTAAAAGGAGAAAATGGACAGATAAGGTTGTTATGCAATTTCTCCTGAGTACGCCAATACCCCATATGTGGGGGAAAACCACTGTTTGGGCACACGGCAGAGCTCGTAAGGGAAGGAGCGCCGTTTGACTTTTTCAAACTAAAATTGGCTGGAATTGAGATTGGACGCCATGTCGTGTTTGGAGAGCCCCTGATGCGCCTAAACAGTGGAAACCCCCACAAATGACACTATTTTGGAAACTAGACCCCTAAGGTACTTATCTAGATCTGTTGTGAGCACTTTAAACCCCCAAGTGTTTCACAAAAGCTTATAATGCCTGGGTGTGAAAAAAAAACAAAACAATTTTCCACAAAAATGATTTTTTAGTCCCAAATTTTTGAATTTTCCCAAGGAAATTGGACCCCAAAAGTTGTTGTCCAATTTGTCCTGAGTACGCTGATACCCCATATGGTGGGGGGGGGAAACTGTTTGGGTGCACGGCAGGGCTTGGAAAGGAAGTAGTAACTTTTGGAATGCAGACGTTGATGGGGGTCATGTTCCGTTTGCAGTGCCCCAGATGAGCCTAAATAGTGGAAACCCCCCACAAGTGACCCCATTTTGGAAACTAGACCCCTAAGGAACTTATCTAGATCTTTGGTGAGCACTTTGAACCCCCAAGTGCTTCACACAAGTTTATAATGCCCGGGCATGAAAATAAAAAATCCTATTTTTTTCCCACAAAAATTATCTTTTAGTCACTAATTTTTTATTTTTCCAAGGGTAACAGGAGAAATTGGACCACGTAAGTTGTTGTCCAATTTGTCCTGAGTACGCTGATACCCCATATGTGGGGGGGAACCACTGTTTGGGCTCACGGCAGAGCTCGGAATGGAAGGAGCACCATTTGACTTTTTCCAACCAAAATTGGCTGGAATTGAGATTGGATGCCATGTTGCATTTGGAGAGCCCCTGATGTGCCTAAACAGTGGAAACCCCCCACAAATGACCCCATTTGGGAAACTATACCCCCTAAGGAACTTTTCTAGATCTTTGGTGAGCAATTTGAACCCCCAAGTGCTTCACACAAGTTTATAACGTAGAGCCGTAAAATTTAAAAATCTTATTTTTTCCACAAAAATGATCTTTTCACCCCAATTTTTATTTTTCCAAGGGTAACAAGACTCCAAAAGTTATTGTGCAATTTGTCCTGAGTGCGCTGATACCCCATATGTGGGGGTAAACCACTGTTTGGGTGCATGGCAGAGTTTGGAAGGGAAGGAGCGCCGTCTGACTTTTTCAACGCAGAATTGGCTGGACGCCATGTCGTGTTTGGAGAGCTCCTGATCTGCCTAAACAGTGGAAACCCCCATAAATGACACCATTTTGGAAAATAGACCCCTCAAGGAACTTATCTAGATGTGTGGTGAGAACTTTTAACCCCCAGGTGTTTCACTAAAGTTTATAACGTACAGCCGTAAAATAAAAAATCCTTTTTTTTTTTTACAAAAATGATTTTTTCGCCCCTAATATTTTATTTTCACAAGGGTAACAGAAGAAATTGGAACCCAAAAGTTGTTGTCCAATTTGTCCTGAGTACGCTGATACCCAATATGTGGGAGAAAACTACTGTATGGGCGCACGTCAGGGCTCGGAAGGGAAGTAGTGACGTTTTGGATTGCAGACTTTGATGGAATGGTCTGGGGGCGTCATGTCGCATTTGGAGAGCCCCTGATGCGCCTAAACAGTGGAAACCCCCCACAAGTGACCCCATTTTGGAAAATAGATCCCACAAGGAACTTGTCTAGATGTGTGGTGAGCACTTTGAACCCCGAAGTGCTTCACAGAAGTTTATAACGCACAGCCGTAAAAATAAAAAATCTTTTTTTTTTTTGCAAAAATGATTTTTTTGCCCCAATATTTTATTTTTACAAGGGTAACAGGAGAAATTGGACCCCAAAAGTTGTTGTCCAATTTGTCCTGAGTACGCTGATATCCAATATGTGGGAGAAAACTACTGTATGGGTACACGTTGGGGCTCGGAAGGGAAGTAGTGACGTTTTGGATTGCAGACTTTGATGGAATGGTCTGGGGGCGTCATGTCGCATTTGGAGAGCCCCTGATGCGCCTAAACAGTGGAAATCCCCAAAAAGTGACCCCATTTTGGAAAATAGACCCCACAAGGAACTTATCTAGATGTGTGGTGAGCGCTATGAAGCCCCAAGTGCTTCACAGAAGTTTATAATGTACAGCCGTAAAAACAAAAAAATAATTGTTTTTGTACAAAAATGATATTTTCGCCGCCAGTTTTTTATTTTCCCAAGGGTAACAGAAGAAATAGGACAAATTGCACAATAACTCTTGGGGTCCAGAGTACGCTGATACCCCATATGTGGGAATAAACTACTGTTTGGACGCATGGCAGAGCTGAGAAGTGAAGGAGCACCGTTTAACTTTTTCAACGCAGAATTGGCTGGAATTGAGATCAGACGCCATGTCACATTTGGAGAGCCCCTGATGTGCCTAAACAGCGGAAACCCCCCAATTCTAACTCCAACCCTAACCCCAACACACCCCTAACCATAGTCCCAACCCTAACCACAAACCTAACCCTAACACACCCCTAATCCCAACCCTAACCCTAATCCTAACTTTAGCGCCAACCCTAACCCTAACTTTAGCCGCAACCCTAACCCTAACCCTAATGGGAAAATGGAAATAAATACTTTTTTTTAATTTTATTATTTTTCCCTTACTAAGGGGGTGATAAAGGGGGGTTTGATTTACTATTTATAGCGGGTTTTTATGATTGGCAGCTGTCACGCTAAAAGACGCTTTTTATTGCAAAAATAGTTTTTGCATCATCACATTTTGAGAGCTATAATTTTTGCATATTTTGGCCCACAGAGTCATGTGAGGTCTTATTTTTTGCGGGACGAGTTGACGTTTTTATTGGTACCATTTTTGAGCACGTGACGTTTTTTGATCGCTTTTTATTTCGATTTTTGGGAGGTTAGAATGAACAAAAATCAGCAATTCATGAATTTCTTTTGGGGGAGGCGTTTTTATTGTTCCGCGTGTGGTAAAATTGATAAAGCAGTTTTATTCTTCGGGTCAGTACGATTATGGCGATACCTCATTTATATCATTTTTTCATGTTTTGGCGCTTTTATAGAATAAAAACAATTTTATATAAAAAATAATTATTTTTGCATCGCTTTATTCTGCGAGCTATAACTTTTTTATTTTTTTGCTGATGATGCTGTGTGACGGCTCGTTTTTTGCGGGACAAGATGACGTTTTCAGCGGTACCATGTTTTTTTATATCGGTCTTTTTGATCGCGTGTTATTCCACTTTTTGTTCGGCGGTATGATGATAAAGCATTGATTTTTTGCTTGGTTTTTTTTTTTATTTTTTTAAGGGGTTCACTAAAGGGGTTAACTAGTGGGACAATTTTATAGGGGGGGTTGTTACGGATGCGGCGATACCAAATATGTGTACTTTTATTGCTTTGTTTTTTTTATTTACAGGAAGAAGTGAATTTATTGGGGAATATTTTTTTTTTATTTATTTATTTTGGATTTTTTTTTTAAACATGTTTATTTTTATTTTTTTAACTTATTTACTTTGTCCCAGGGTGGGACATCACTGTATTTTGTCAGATCGCTGGTGTGACAGTGTGCACAGCACTCTGTCACACCAGCGATCGCTCAGGCAGTGAAGCAGGCGTCTCAGTGCCTGCTCTCGGCAGGCACTGAGGTAGCCGCCTCCCTCCAGGACCCCGGCGCCATCTTGGATCCGGGTCCTGGGAGGGAGGAAGCCCTCAGAACAGGGCGATCACATCGCGCTGCTCTGAGGGTCTCAGGGGGGCGCGCAGGGAGCCCCCACCCTGCGCGATCCTCCCCTGTGCCTCCAGTACACCGCGATCATGTTTGATCGCGGTGTGCAAGGGGTTAATGTGCCGGGAGCGGTCCGTGACCGCTCCTGACACACAGTCACGGGTGTCAGCTGTGATAATCAGCTGACACCCGGCTGCGATCGGCTGCTCTCCCCCCGGGAGCGCGTCCGATCGCACGAGACATACTATCCCGTCCATGGTCATACGGGCCCAGGTACCATGGACGGGATAGTACGTCCGATGGCAGTAAGGGGTTAAGTAAAAGAGCTACCTTCAGCAGCACTAAGGCTGCAGTCTGTGCAGGTGGCTCTTTTTTTTCTGGTCCCCTGCAATGCTGAAATATAGAGTTTTAAAAATAGGTCCCCATACCTTAATTGCGTCCCTGAAGTATGGCCTCTTCCCCTGACTCATCCTCCCCCAGCCGTCCATTAACCACCTTCAGCATCACCGTGCCTCCTCCTGAATTGTGTTTCTTTCCGTTAGGTTCTGTGGGAGCCTGCGCTGTCGTAACAGTCCTCGGGCATGCGCAGTGTGCGCTGCCCGGGAACTGACAGAAGGCTATCGCGCCTGCGTCTTTCTCTTTCCCCAGATCCCGCCCCGCAGTGTGTTATGATGTATTCACACTGCGGGGCCGGCAATCTGGCGCCTGCGCAATTAACAGCTTTAGCTGCGCCTGCCCCCTTCTCCCTCCACTTTCGTTTTCATCCCCTCGGCAGCGTCGGATGTGCTGAGCAGTTCCCGGGCCGGTCATCCATCGCTGCCGACGTGATGAAAACGAAAGTGGAGGGAGAAAGGGAGGCGTTTTGGGAGAATGAGTAGTAGAATGAGGTGTACTCTGGTTGGAATTCAACTGACACTGGAATGGAATGGCAGTCAGACATGTAGAGAAGCTGATTTTATAAAACTGTGCAGTAGACTCTTAATTTTTGCCAGAGCTGTATATATATATACAGTACAGACCAAAAGTTTGGACACACCTTCTCATTCAAAGATTTTTCTGTATTTTCATAACTATGAAAATTGTACATTCACACTGAAGGCATCAAAACTATGAATCAACACATGTGGAATTATATACTTAACAAAAAGTGTGAAACAACTGAAAATATGTCTTATATTCTAGGTTCTTCAAAGTAGCCACCTTTTGCTTTGATGACTGCTTTGCACACTCTTGGCATCCTCTTGATGAGTTTCAAGAGGTAGTCACCGGAAATGGTCTGCCAATAGTCTTGAAGGAGTTCCCAGAGATGCTTAGCTCTTGTTGGCCCTTTTGCCTTCACTCTGCGGTCCAGCTCACCCCAAACCATCTCAATTGGGTTAAGGTCTGGTGACTGTGGAGGCCAGGTCATCTGGCTTGGCACCCCATCACTCTCCTTCTTGGTCAAATAGCCCTTACACAGCGTGGAGGTGTGTTTGTGGTCATTGTCCTGTTGAAAAATAAATGATGGTCCAACTAAACACAAACTGGATAGAATAGCATGCCTCTGCAAAATGCTGTGGTAGCCATGCTGGTTCAGTATGCCTTCAATTTTGAATAAATCCCAGTGTCACCAGCAAAGCACCCCCACACCATCACACCTCCTCCTCCATGCTTCACGGTGGGAACCAGGCATGTAGAGTCCATCCGTTCACCTTTTCTGCGTTGCACAAAGACACGGTGATTGGAACCAAAGATCTCAAATTTGGGCTCATCAGACCAAAGCACAGATTTCCACTGGTCTAATGTCCATTTCTTTTGTTCTTTAGCCCAAACAAGTCTCTTCTGCTTGTTGCCTGTCCTTAGCAGTGGTTTCCTAGCAGCTATTTTACCTGCACAAAGTCTCCTCTTAACAGTTGTTGTAGAGATGTGTCTGCTGCTAGAACTCTGTGTAGCATTGACCTGGTCTCTAATCTGAGCTGTTGTAAACCTGCGATTTCTGAGGCTGGTGACTCGGATAAACTTATCCTCAGAAGCAGAGGTGACTCTTGGTCTTCCTTTCCTGGGGCTGTCCTCATGTGAGCCAGTTTCTTTGTAGTGCTTGAAGGTTTTTGCAACTGCACTTGGGGACACTTTCAAAGTTTTCCCAATTTTTCGGACTGACTGACCTTCATTTCTTAAAGTAATGATGGCCACTCGTTTTTCTTTACTTAGCTGCTTTTTTCTTGCCATTACACATTCTAACAGTCTATTCAGTAGGACTATCAGCTGTGTATCCACCAGACTTCTGCACAACACAACTGATGGTCCCAACCCCATTTATAAGGCCATAAATCCCACTTATTAAACCCGACAGGGCACATCTGTGAAGTGAAAACTATTTCCGGTGACTACCTCTTGAAGCTCATCAAGAGAATGCCAAGAGTATGCTAAGCAGTAATCAAAGAAAAAGGTGGCTACTTTGAAGAACCTAGAATATAAGACATAATTTCAGTTGTTTCACACTTTTTTGTTAAGTATATAATTGCACATGTGTTATTTCATAGTTTTGATGCCTTCAGTGTGAATGTACAATTTTCTTAGTCATGAAAATGCAGAAAAATCTTTGAATGAGAAGGTGTATCCAAACTTTTGGTCTGTACTATATATATATATATATATATATATATATATGTCTTTATATTGCATAGAGAGATAAAGTCGGTAATTCATTTGTCGGCATCTGTGAAATCACTGCAGGAGCCGACAGGATAGAAGACATGGATTACATACAGTAAATACACACAAAACAGTTATGTAGATGTCAGTGACCAATGCAATTAGGAGTGTGTGTGCAAATTAGGGTTAAGGGTATGCCACACTAAGCGAGATCGCAAGCAAGATCGCTAACGAGATCACTACTGCATCACCATTTATGACGCAGTAGCGATCTCGTTAGCGATTTAGCTGTGTGTGACATGTAGCAGCAATGTGGCCCCTGCTGAGATGTCGCTGATCGCTCATGAACGTTCTGAGCCGTTTTTTGGTCGTTGGTGTCCCGCTGGTGAGCCTGAATCGCTGAGTGTGACACCCTTTATGAACTACTTCACCAGCATCGCAGGTGGGACTAGGTTTTACCAACGACCGCAGAGGTCGTTATACAGATCGCTGATGAGATGTGTTTGGAATTACAGATCGCTGATGAGTTGTGTTTGGAATCTTAACAGCTAAAGGTACTGCCACACTAAGCGATCTCGCTAGCGATCACGATAACGACGCAAGCTAACGAGATCGTTGGTGTGATCGCTTTTAGGTCGCTAGTAGCTGCCAAACAGGAGATCTCATAAACGACACATCAGCGGTCAGCGATCTCTTTAACGACTTTGGCGGTCGTTAGGATCTGTCATTAGCATGTACTGAACGCAACCTTTTCCACGACCCTCAACACAGATATATGCTATATATGTGCAATAATTTATGTTTTGACCGCGTCATGAAAGACGACGTATAGTGCTCCCTTTCATTGTTCTCGAGCGCTTCTGATTCATAGGAATTTCCAGCATCGCTCCTGCTCTCTGCGTCCTGCTAGCCTGCTTTGCAACTCCTGCGATCCTCTCTGTGACGCAAAAGAGAACCTAGTCCCACCTGCCTGCTTCTACAGATATTGCGATCCACTCCGTGATGCTAAAAAACCCTAGTCCCGCCTGCGCAGCTGTCATATGCGTCACAAACGAGGTCGCTCGTCGTTCGCAAAAAGTGCCAAACACAGCGATATAGGCTCACCAGCGGGACGCCAACGATCAAAAAACGGTCCAGAACGCTAGTGAACGATCAGCGACATCACAGCAGGGGCCACATCGTTGCTACATGCCACACACAACGACGTCGCTAACGAGTTCGCTAAATAGTGACGTTTTAGCGATGTTGTTAGCGATCTCGCTTAGAGTGGCATACACTTTAGTCACTGAAGCTGCGCTGCCTACATCTCCTCATTCACCAGTGGTTTTCAGCCGTGGAGGTCGCATCTTGGCACCGTCCTGGTTGAAAACTATATACCCCACATATGGATTACTGCGTGGGACCGACGACAGACAAGTATGGTACGATGTTGGTTTATCATTTTATTTTTATTACAGGAGATCGAGGGTGTCGCAAGGATTAGGCGTAATAATAAAATGGGAAAACTTTGTTTAGTGTTATTTGAAATAAAAGACTTTTTTTCTGGCTGTGTCTTTATTTAACATGTAACAACTGTTATGTTTTGGTAGCTGAGGAGAGCAGGCAAAAACGGCAATACACCAGAGAGGTTGGAATCTACTGGATTGCAGTACCCTGACTAACCACCACAACTAAAGGCAGCCGTGGAGCGTTCCTACGTTGGTCCTAGACGCCTCGTCACAGCCTGAGAGGCTAACTACACCTAATGGTGGTTAGACAAGAGGAAATACAGACACAGACAGAAAATAGTATGAGCAAATGCTGGGGCCCAATCTGCCTAGACAGAAAAGGATAGGAAGGATACTTACTGCAATTCCAAAAAACCCTAAAAAAAAAGCCAACGCTACTAATTGCAAAAACACCTGAGATCACACGACCTCTATCACCTAAATTAGTTCTCTGGTGTAACAAAACTAAGCCGCAGCCACAGAAAAAACTGGAAAAGGCAAATGAACAAATAACAGTGGCTCCAGAGGAACGGAGAGGAGACCAAGCCCCCCAGGGAGGCGAACCTGGCCAACCTCACAGAAATGCAGAGAAAAATGCAAATGGCAAGCACAAAAACAAAAAACAGAAAATATCTTATCTGAGAGCAGGAGAAGAGGCAAGACTCAGCAAGCTTCCAAGTGAACCAGGAAACAACATTGAGACAAGAACAATTGATCACCGGCAACCATGATGGGGGGAAACCTCCCTTATATCCAGCCAGTCTGTACTTCTTGATTGCTAATCCTCAGTGAATGGTTCAGTACTGTTTGCAACCACCAGAGGGAGCCTCTGCTCAGAATTCATTTCTAAAACATTCATAACAAACAACTATAGGATTAGTAATGGATTGGTGTCTTATTGACACCTCTCCATTACTAAGCCGTGGGGTTGATGTCACCACACAATACAAAGGTGACATCAACCCCCCCAACTATTACCCCACTTGCCACCCCTACAGGGCAAGTGGGATGAGCAAGGCTAAGTGCCGGAATTGACACATCTTAGAGATCCGACTTTTCTGGGGCGGCTGAGATCTGATGTTTTTAGCTAGGGGGGACAATAACCATGGTTCCTTCCTAGGCTATTAATATCAGCCCCCAGGCGCTGGCTTTCCCTTTGCTGGGTACGAAAATAGCGTGGGAGCCATTTTTTCCCCAAAAAGAATCTTTTATTAATTACATACATACATACATTGCATGTCCCCTAATTTGCACACACACACTACTAATTGCATTGGTCACTGACATCTGTATATCTACCTGTTCTGTATCTATTTACTGTATGTAATCCATCTCTTCTATCCTATCGGCTCCTGCACTGATTTTACAGAAGCCGACAAATGAATTACCGGCTATTCTGCTATCTTTCTATGAAATATAAAGACATATATATATACACCTATTCTATGTGTATATATCTATTCTAAGCTGTCACTCTGTAATTATACTGTATGCGGCAGATCATTTGTTGGCTTTTAATCTATCCTATACATATGTTTTGGAGAATATTTAGTTCTAAAACGATGTGTAAATGACAGAGAATTGCTGTATGTAAAAGCTACATGTACGGCTCCACTCTTTAACCCCCATGCAAACGGCTCCACTCTGTATACACATGTTCTGCTCTGCAACACCCTGCATACGCGGCTCCACTCTGTACACCTCGTACACACATGGCTCCGCTATGTACACCTCGTACACACGTGGCTCCGCTCCATACACCTCGTACACACGTGGCTCCGCTCCGTACACCTCGTACACACGTGGCTCCGCTCCGTACACACATGGCTCCGCTATGTACACCTCGTACACACATGGCTCCGCTATGTACACCTCGTACACACGTGGCTCCGCTCCGTACACCTCGTACACACGTGGCTCCGCTCCATACACCTCGTACACACGTGGCTCCGCTCCGTACACCTCGTACACACGTGGCTCCGCTATGTACACCTCGTACACACGTGGCTCCGCTCCATACACCTCGTACACACGTGGCTCCGCTCCGTACACCTCGTACACACGTGGCTCCGCTCCGTACACCTCGTACACACGTGTCTCCGCTCTGTACACCTCGTACACACGTGGCTCCGCCCTGTACACATGTGGCTCCGCTCCGTACACCTCGTACACATGCGGCTCTGCTCCGTACACACATGGCTCTGCTCCGTACACCTTGTACACGAGCAGCTCCGCTCCGTACACCTCGTACACATGCGGCTCCGCTCCGTACACCTTGTACACACGTGGCTCCGCTCCGTACACCTCGTACATACATGGCTCCGCTCCGTACCCACGCGACTCCACTCTGTACACCTTGTACACACACAGCTCTGCTCTGTACACCTCGTGCACACACGGCTCTGCTCCGTACACCTCGTACACACACGGCTCCGCTCCGTACACACGCGGCTCCGCTCCGTACACACGCGGCTCCGCTTCTTACACCTCGTACACACACGGCTCTGCTCCGTACACCTCGTACACACACGGCCCTGCTACATCCACCCTGTAAACCCCTCCTGACCCCACACAGAAACTTCCCCTCATCCAGCACCATGACAACCAGCAGAGTCCTGCATACACTGAGGCCCCTGCTCATGTGACCCTGACTCCTCCCCTCCTGTGACCTCATCACAGGTCCTGTGCACACAGAACAGCCATATATGTGGTGTGGGGCTCTGCAGGTGGAGGTAGGTGCTGGAGATTCCCCATTACTGGGCACAGAACAGCCATATATGTGGAGTGCGGCTCTGCAGGTGGAGGTAGGTGCTGGAGATTCCCCATTACTGGGCACAGAACAGCCATATATGTGGTGTGCGGCTCTGCAGGTGGAGGTAGGTGCTGGAGATTCCCCATTACTGGGCACAGAACAGCCATATATGTGGTGTGCGGCTCTGCAGGTGGAGGTAGGTGCTGGAGATTCCCCATTACTGGGCACAGAACAGCCATATATGTGGAGTGCGGCTCTGCAGGTGGAGGTAGGTGCTGGAGATTCCCCATTACTGGGCACAGAACAGCCATATATGTGGAGTGCGGCTCTGCAGGTGGAGGTAGGTGCTGGAGATTCCCCATTACTGGGCACAGAACAGCCATATATGTGGAGTGCGGCTCTGTAGGTGGAGGTAGGTGCTGGAGATTCCCCATTACTGGGCATAGAACAGCCATATATGTGGTGTGCGGCTCTGCAGGTGGAGGTAGGTGCTGGAGATTCCCCATTACTGGGCACAGAGCAGCCATACATGTGGAGTGCGGCTCTGCAGGTGGAGGTAGGTGCTGGAGATTCCCCATTACTGGGCACAGAACAGCCATATATGTGGAGTGCGGCTCTGCAGGTGGAGGTAGGTGCTGGAGATTCCCCATTACTGGGCACAGAACAGCCATATATGTGGTGTGCGGCTCTGCAGGTGGAGGTAGGTGCTGGAGATTCCCCATTACTGGGCACAGAACAGCCATATATGTGGAGTGCGGCTCTGCAGGTGGAGGTAGGTGCTGGAGATTCCCCATTACTGGGCACAGAACAGCCATATATGTGGTGTGCGGCTCTGCAGGTGGAGGTAGGTGCTGGAGATTCCCCATTACTGGGCACAGAACAGCCATATATGTGGTGTGCGGCTCTGCAGGTGGAGGTAGGTGCTGGAGATTCCCCATTACTGGGCACAGAACAGCCATATATGTGGAGTGCAGCTCTGCAGGTGGAGGTAGGTGCTGGAGATTCCCCATTACTGGGCACAGAGCAGCCATATATGTGGAGTGCGGCTCTGCAGGTGGAGGTAGGTGCTGCAGATCCCCCATTACTGGGTGGGGGGGGCAGTAACCCCTTCAGCGCTGACACTCCTGTGCCCTCTGCCTCCCTTATCTCTTTCCTCCCATGTCTCTGGACCAGGTTTTCCTTATTACGGGATGAGTTGTACTTTGTCGCCATTTTCGGCTCCATATAATGTAACTGATCGGCTTCTCCGTATATTTGGTGAGCAGGAGACAGACGGCCGCTCCCCTGTTACCTCTCAGTAATAAATATACAATTACTGTGATAACTATTATTATTTATCGGCCTTCAGCTCGATCTGGAGCCATGATGACTTGATGGATGAACGATCTGTAGGAAGAGGAGAGGGGGATATTGAGGTCACCGCACCTTGCAGTCCATTGCTGGACAGTGAAATCCGTGTGGAGGGTGCCGGACGCTGGTGAAGTTCAGCCAAATAATGAAAGTGTGAAGAGGAAAGAAATCTGCACATCCATCCAACAATAGATAAAATGTATTGTAAAATCTTTACAAACATGGATTTGAGATATAAATACAGCTGACGCGTTTCTGGCATCCTGTGACTAAGGGCACTTGGCGCCTGAAATGCATCAGGTCTTCTTTTATATTTTTGGAATCCATGCTTTTAAAGATTTTACAATACATTTTTGATATGTTTTATCTATTGTTGGATTGCTTTCCTCCTCCCAATTTCACAATGTTTCGGAAGATCTACCTTGTGCGAGCCTAGATCGGTCCAGCAGGGACTTCTCCACCGTTACGTTGATGGTATCAAGCTGTTGGGATGATACAACCATATTTACTATAAAACAAATTTACTGCAACATGATGGACAGGAAAAAACAAAGGAAAGAAAACCTAAAAATAAAGCAAATGCCCATCATAGGGCAAGAGAAATACATCTGGAGGGAACCAGGTGGTGAAGGATGTCTAACACATATATGCTGTGACAGAGTCACTGGCACAGTTTGTTGAGGGGAGATATGTGTCATGAAGATTGCTTTCTTCTGTGATCGAAAACCCATAAGTGTCTCTCCAGCATGCTATGTGGTGAAGGGGTTAACCAGCCATGATAAGGGACTGGGTTATTGGTGAGTAGGTGAGAGATGGGCAGGATGTGGCTGGGGAGTTAAATGTTCAGCCGCTGTTTTTTTTTCTCTGTGTTGTGATTTGGAGAGGAAGGTCTCCAGACGTGGCTCCAGGAGGAGATGAGGACTGTGTTCCATGCGGGTGAATCTCGCAGAAAAAAAGGACTCTATTGGAATTTACTTTTTGTTTTGCCTTTAGGTCAGAAAGGCCATCTTTATTTTGTTCAACCCTGCTACGGTTTATTCTGTGCTCTAATAAACCAGCAGGTGGCTCCTCTAAGCTACAGACTACAATGCGCCATAAAACAAACAAAATGTCATATACCCCCCCTAAAAAAAGAAACAATTAAAAATGTGCAAAATTTAAAGCACTTTGTATTTTCTTTCTTTCTTTACATTTTCCTAGTATTTTGAATGGTAAAATGGATGATGTCATTTTAAGCTACAACTCGGCCCACAGAAAATAAGCCCTTATATGTCTGTGTGGGTAGAAAAGTACAACAGTTACGGCTTTTGGAAGAAGAGAGAAAAAGCGCAAAAATAAAAAATCGCTATATATATATTCTACATTTCTGTTTTTTTTCAGTCCAGATGTGGTGCAGAGTGTACATTAATGAGAAAAAAAATGAACTTTTCTGTATTTACAAAATGGCTGCAATGAAACAACGAGTGAAAAATTTAAAGTGGTCTGAATACTTTCCGTACCCTCTGTATGTGTATATACAAATGTCACAATTCTGCCTATTGGTGTGTCTTGACACAGTGAATGACGGTTCAGACGTCTAATCTAAGGCATGCTGAGTTGTCAGTATGGTGATGAACATGCAATACGCTAAAAAAAGAGCATGGGCCGCACCTCCAGAAAATCATACAGTGCTCTAATTCCACTAGGCAAAAAAAAAAACTAAGCTCCTCATGTTCAGGTATATATATTTTTGCCTGGCGGTATTAGATCAGCGTATGATTTTAGGAGGTGCGTTCCATGCTCTTTTTTTCAGCAAATTGCATGATCTGTACTTTTTTTCGGAGCGATGCAAAAATAATTATTTTTTTTAATAAAATTGTTTTTATTGTATAACTAGCTGAAGAGCCCGGCGCTGCCCGGGCATAGTAACTAACTATGGTTAGTTATAACAAATTGTAATGCTTATATCTATAAATATAAAGCTGAGTGTAGAGCCCACTCCGCATAGCCACATTCACTATAATATCCCACACAATCCCGTCATCCAGAGCCACCGGACTACTACCCCTAATATCCCACATCGTCCCGTCACAGCCTCCATAACTTCTATACCGGGGATCCCTTTAAGAGAGGCCTGGCATCAGAACCAAAGAGCTGGATGGATTTGCCCTGACTTCCATACCAATGATCCCTTTAAGAGAGGCCTGGGGTCAGAATCAGAGAGCTGAGGGATTTACCCTAACTTCCATACCGGGGATCCCTTTAAGAGAGGCCTGGGGTCAGAACCAGAGCGCTTAGTGGAATTGCCCTAACTTCCATACCAATGATCCCTTTAAGAGACCCTGGGGTCAGAACCACATAGATAAGTGGAATGGCCCTAACTTCCATACCGGAGATCCCTTTAAGAGAGGCCTGGGGTCAGTACCAAAGCGCAGAGTGGATTTGCCCTCACTTCCATACCGGGGATCCCTTTAACCCCTCTCTGACATTAGACGTACTATCCCGTCCATAAAACCCGTGACAATCTGACCATGGACAGGATAGTACGTCATAGGCGATCGCCGCTGGGTGTCAGCTGATTATCACAGCTGACACCCGTGACTGTGTGTCAGGAGCGGTCACGGACCGCTCCCGGCACATTAACCCCTAGCACACCGCGATCAAACATGATCGCGGTGTACTGGGGGCACAGGGAAGCATCGCGCAGGGAGTGGGCTCCCTGCGCGCCCCCCTGAGACCCTCAGAGCAGCGCGATGTGATCGCGCTGTTCTGAGGGCTTCCTCCCTCCCAGGACCCAGATCCAAGATGGCGCCGGGGTCCTGGAGGGAGGCGGCTTCCTCAGTGCCTGCTGAGAGCAGGCACTGAGAAGCCTGCAGCTATGCCTGAGCGATCGCTGGTGTGACAGAGTGCTGTGCACACTGTCACACCAGCGATCTGATAAAATACAGTGATGTCCCACCCTGGGACAAAGTAAAAAAGTTAAAAAAATAAAAATAAACATGTTATAAAAAAAAATCCAAAATAAATAAAAAAAAAAAAAAATATTCCCCAATAAATTCATATCTTCCTGTAAATAAAAAAAACAAAACAATAAAAGTACACATATTTGGTATCGCCGCGTCCGTAACGACCCCCCCTATAAAACTGTCCCACTAGTTAACCCCTTTAGTGAACCCCTTAAAAAAAAAAAAAAAAAACTAAGCAAAAAATCAATGCTTTATCATCATACCGCCGAACAAAAAGTGGAATAACGCGCGATCAAAAAGACCGATATAAATAAACATGGTACCACTGAAAACGTCATCTTGTCCCGCAAAAAACGAGCCGCCATACAGCATCATCAGCGAAAAAATAAAAAAAGTTATAGCTCGCAGAATAAAGCGATGCAAAAATAATTATTTTTTATATAAAATTGTTTTTATTCTATAAAAGCGCCAAAACATAAAAAAATGATATAAATGAGGTATCGCCATAATCGTACTGACCCGAAGAATAAAACTGCTTTATCAATTTTACCACACGCGGAACGGTATAAACGCCTCCCCCAAAAGAAATTCATGAATTGCTGATTTTTGTTCATTCTAACCTCCCAAAAATCGAAATAAAAAGCGATAAAAAAATGTCACGTGCTCAAAAATGGTACAAATAAAAACGTCAACTCGTACCGCAAAAAATAAGACCTCACATGACTCTGTGGGCCAAAATATGCAAAAATTATAGCTCTCAAAATGTGGCGATGCAAAAAACTATTTTTGCAATAAAAAGCGTCTTTTAGCGTGACAGCTGCCAATCATAAAAACCCGCTATAAATAGTAAATCAAACCCCCTTTATCACCCTCTTAGTTAGGGAAAAGTAATAAAATTAAAAAATGCATTTATTTCCATTTTCCCATTAGGGTTAGGGTTAGGGTTGCGGCTAAAGTTAGGGTTAGGGTTGGCGCTAAAGTTAGGATTAGGGTTAGGGTTGGGATTAGGGTGTGTTAGGGTTAGGTTTGTGGTTAGGGTTGGGACTAGGGTTAGGGGTGTGTTGGGGTTAGGGTTGGAGTTAGAATTGGGGGGTTTCCGCTGTTTAGGCACATCAGGGGCTCTCCAAATGTGACATGGCGTCTGATCTCAATTCCAGCCAATTCTGCGTTGAAAAAGTCAAACGGTGCTCCTTCACTTCTGAGCTCTGCCATGCGTCCAAACAGTAGTTTATCCCCACATATGGGGTATCAGCGTACTCTGGACCCCAAGAGTT
Source organism: Oophaga sylvatica (assembly GCA_033576555.1). NCBI lineage: Eukaryota > Metazoa > Chordata > Amphibia > Anura > Dendrobatidae > Oophaga > Oophaga sylvatica. The sequence continues at coordinate 31,863,443 of JARQOD010000003.1, read as the reverse complement.
ATTGTGCAATTTGTCCTATTTCTTCTGTTACCCTTGGGAAAATAAAAAACTGGGGGCGAAAATATCATTTTTGTACAAAAAAAATATTTTTTTGTTTTTACGGCTGTACATTATAAACTTCTGTGAAGCACTTCGTGGTTCAAAGTGCTCACCACACATCTAGATAAGTTCCTTGTGGGGTCTATTTTCCAAAATGGGGTCACTTGTTGGGGATTTCCACTGTTTAGGCGCATCAGGGGCTCTCCAAATGTGACATGACGCCCCCAGACCATTCCATCAAAGTCTGCAATCCAAAACGTCACTACTTCCCTTCCGAGCCCCGGCGTGTGCCCATACAGTAGTTTTCGCCCACATATTGGGTATCAGTGTACTCAGGACAAATTGGACAACAACTTTTGGGTTCCAATTTCTTCTGTTACCCTTGTGAAAATAAAATATTGGGGGCGAAAAAATCATTTTTGTAAAAAAAAAAAAAAAAGATTTTTTATTTTACGGCTGTACGTTATAAACTTTAGTGAAACACCTGGGGGTTCAAAGTTCTCACCACAAATGGTGTCATTTATGGGGTTTCCACTGTTTAGGCAGATCAGGAGCTCTCCAAACACGACATGGCGTCCAGCCAATTCTGCGTTGAAAAAGTCAGACGGCGCTCCTTCCCTTCCAAACTCTGCCATGCACCCAAACAGTGGTTTACCCCCACATATGGGGTATCTGCGCACTCAGGACAAATTGCACAATAACTTTTGGAGTCTTGTTACCCTTGGAAAAATAAAAATTGGGGTGAAAAGATCATTTTTGTGGAAAAAATATGATTTTTAAATTTTACGGCTCTACGTTATAAACTTGTGTGAAGCACTTGGGGGTTCAAATTGCTTATCAAAAATCTAGATAAGTTCCTTAGGGGGTCTAGTTTCCCAAATGGGGTCATTTGTGGGGGGTTTCTACTGTTTAGGCACATCAGGGGCTCTCCAAATGCAACATGGCATCCAAACTCAATTCCAGCCAATTTTGGTTGGAAAAAGTCAAATGGTGCTCCTTCCATTCCGAGCTCTGCCGTGCGCCCAAACAGTGGTTCCCCCCCACATATGGGGTATCAGCGTACTCAGGACAAATTGTACAACAAGTTATGTGGCCCAATTTCTCCTGTTACCCTTGGGAAAATAAAAAATTAGTGACTAAAAGATAATTTTTGTGGGAAAAAAATAGGATTTTTTATTTTCATGCCCGGGCATTATAAACTTGTGTGAAGCACTTGGGGGTTCAAAGTGCTCACCAAAGATCTAGATAAGTTCCTTAGGGGGTCTAGTTTCCAAAATGGGGTCACTTGTGGGGGGTTTCCACTGTTTAGGCTCATCTGGGGCACTGCAAACGGAACATGACCCCCATCAACGTCTGCATTCCAAAACGTTACTACTTCCTTTCCAAGCCCTGCCGTGCGCCCAAACAGTTTCCCCCCCCCACATATGGGGTATCAGCGTACTCAGGACAAATTGGACAACAACTTTTGGGGTCCAATTTCCTTGGGAAAATTCAAAAATTTGGGACTAAAAAATCATTTTTGTGGAAAATTGTTTTTTTTTTTTTTCACACCCAGGCATTATAAACTTTTGTGAAACACTTGGGGTTCAAAGTGCTCACAACAGATCTAGATAAGTACCTTAGGGGGTCTAGTTTCCAAAATGGTGTCACTTGTGGGGGGTTTCCACTGTTTAGGCGCATCAGAGGTTCTCCAAACGCGACATGGCATCCAATCTCAATTCCAGCCAATTTTAGTTTGAAAAAGTCAAACGTCGCTCCTTCCCTTACGAGCTCTGCCGTGTGCCCAAACAGTGGTTTTCCCCCACATATTGGGTATTGGCGTACTCAGGAGAAATTGCATAACAACCTTATCTGTCCATTTTCTCCTTTTACCCTTGTGAAAATAAAAAAAAAGTTTGTAAAAGATCATTTTTGTGGCTAAAAAGTAAAATATTCATTTTTTCCTTCCACGTTGCTTTAGTTCCTGTGAAGCACCTGAAGGGTTAATAAACTTCTTGAATGTGGTTTTGAGTACCTTGAGGGGTGCAGTTTTTAGAATGGTGTCACTTTTGGGTATTTTCTGCCATATAGACCCCTCAAAGTGACTTCAAATGTGAGGTGGTCCATAAAAAAAATGGCTTTGTAAATTTTGTTGTAAAAATGAGAAATCGCTGGTCAACTTTTAACCCTTATAACTTCCTAACAAAAAAAAATTTTGGTTCCAAAATTGTGCTGATGTAAAGTAGACATGTGGGAAATATTATTTATTAACTATTTTGTGTGACATATTTCTCTGTTTTAAGGGAATAAAAATTCAAAGTTTGAAAATTGCAAAATTTTAAAAATTTTCGCCATATTTGTATTTTTTTCAAAAATAAACGCAAGTTATATCGAAGAAATTTTACCACTAACATGAAGTACAATATACAGGCAAAAGAGAATCACTGCACACGTAATTAATGCAAAAAAGTGAACAAGTTTATTGAAGAAAATGCGACAAATATGGTTTAACCATATTTGTCGCATTTTGTTCAATAAACTTGTTCACTTTTTTGCATTAATTACGTGTGCAGTGATTCTCTTTTGCCTGTGGACTGTAGGACCATTGGTCCTTTTTCACTTGCACCGTTTAGGGTATCTACCCCCTTTTTGGCTGAGTGCTTACCATTATCCTCTATGAAGTACAATATGTCACGAGAAAACAATCTCAGAATCGCGAAGATCCGTTGAAGCGTTCCAGAGTTATAACCTCATAAAGAGACAGTGGTCAGAATTGTAAAAATTGGCCCGGTCATTAACGTGCAAACCACCCTTGGGGGTGAAGGGGTTAAGAGGGGCCTGGGGGCAGAACCAGAGCGCTTAGTGGAATTGCCCTAACTTCCATACCGGGGATCCCTTTAAGAGAGGCCTGGGGTCAAAACCAAAGTTCAGGATTGATTTGCCCTGACTTCCATATCGGAGATCCCTTTAAGAGGGAAGATGTGCCTATGGGATAGATGATGTGTGATGGGGATATGGGCGCGGGAGCGGGTGATTCATTTCTGTCATGTGCGCTCTGCTTCTGTCTGGGGGGCGGACAATGGCTGGGAGCTTATGTTCCCGGGGATGCTAGATTTCTCCCACCTGGTCAGTGTGAGCTGAGGTGTTGTCGTAGAGTGAGAAAATTGTTGCTCATAGCAACCAATCACAGCTCAGCTTCTATTAAACAGCTCTGGTGAAATGAAAGATGCTTAGGGATTGGTTGCAAGGAAAACTGTTGCTCATAGCAACCAATCACAACTCAGCTTCTTTTAAACAGCTCTGGTTAAATGTAAGATACTCCGTGATTGGTTGGTGATACCCACACACACACACACACCTTCAAATTTATATATATAGATAGCGCCAAAACATAAAAAAGATACGAATAAGGTATCGCTATAATCATACAAACCTGACAAATAAAACTGCCTTATCAATTTTATCACACGCGGAACGGTATAAACGCCCCCCCCCCCCAAAAGAAATTCATTTTTTCTGGCTTTTGTTCATTCTGCCTCACAAAAATCGTAATAAAAAGCGATCAAAAAATGTCATGTGCCCAAAAATGTTACCAATAAAAACATCAACTTGTCCCACAAAAAATAAGACCTCACATGACTCTGTGGGCCAAAATGTGGAAAAATTGTAGCTCTCAAAATGTGGTGATGCAAAAACTATTTTTTGCAATAAAAAGCGTCTTTTAGCATGACAGCTGCCAATCATAAAAACCCGCTATAAATAGTAAATCAAACCCCCTTTATCACCCCCTTAGTTAGGGAAAAATAATAAAATTAAAAAATGTATTTATTTCCATTTTCCTGTTAGGGTTAGGGTTGTGGTTAGGCTTATGGTTAAGGTTGGGATTAGTGTTAGGGGTGTGTTGGGGTTAGGGTTGGAGTTTGAATTGGGGGGTTTCCACTGTTTAGGCACATCAGGGGCTTTCCAAACGTGACATGGTAAACAAGACATGTAGGACAAAAAAACAGTGCATAATTCCATATATAGAAAAAACAAATAATTTTATTGATCACAAAAAATAAAAGGTAATGGGAACAGACAATAGGGGCTAAAGGAGTAGTACACAATTACAAAAAGCCGGGGCAGAAAGAAACACACATAGTAACCTGTGCACTTCAGATAATATAAATCTGTCTCCAATCAGGGCAAATGTGCAACAGTGGTAAAAGGACATATGAGAATCACTCAATTATATACTGAAGACACATAACAATCACATAGAGACCCATTATGTCCACATGACAGTGCATTGCAGCCCAAGATGAAACACATATAACAGCAGGCAGATAGAGATAATAGTTATTACATACCAGGTGGTGGTGTGGGGAGGGCGGGTTACTATGTGTGTTTCTTTCCGCCCGGGCTTTTTGTATTTGTGTACTACTCCTTTAGCCCCTATTGTCTGTTCCCATTACCTTTTATTTTTTGTTATCAATAAAATTATTTGTTTTTTCTTTTTATGGACTTATGCACTGGTTTATTGTCCTACATGTCTTGTTTGCTCTGTGAGTTCAGTGTGTCCTATTATATCCATCTTTTAGACCAGCAATACACTATCATCTCTATTTAAATATGATTAATTTACTGCCTGGTCATATGTGTGTATCTTTCTGGTATTTAAACGTGACATGGTGTCTGATCTCAATTTCAGCAAATTCTGCTTTGAAAACGTCAAACGGTGCTCCTTCCCTTCCGAGCTCTGCCGTGCGCCCAAACAGTGGTTTACCCCCAGATATGGGGTATCAGCTACTCAGGACAAATTGCACAATAACTCTTGGGTCCAATTTCTTCTATTACCCTTGGGAAAATAAAAAATTGGGTCTAAAAGATCATGTTTGTGGAAAAAATAAGATTTTTTTATCTTCTCTCCCCGGCGTTATAAACTTCTGTGAAGCCCTTGGGGGTTCAAAGTGCTCACCACACATCTAGATAAGTTCCTTGGGGGGTTTAGTATCCAAAATGGGGTCACTTGTGTGGTGTTTCCACTGTTTAGGCACATCAGGGGCTCTCCAAACGCGACATGATACCCACAGACCATTCCATCAAAGTCTGCATTCCAAAACGTCACTACTTCCCTTTTGAGCCCTAATGTGTGCCCATACAGTAGTTTTCTCCCACATATGGGGTATCTGTGTACTCAGGACAAATTGGACAACTTTTGGGGTCCAATTTCTCCTGTTATCCTTGGGAAAATAAAAAATTGGGGTCTAAAAGATCATGTTTGTGGAAAAAATGTTTTTTTTTAATTTTCACACCCATGCGTTATAAACTTCTGTGAAGCACTTGGGGGTTCAAAGTGCTCACCACACATCTAGATAAGTCCCTTGGGGGTGTCTAGTTTCCAAAATTGGGTCACTTGTGAGAGGTTTCCAATGTTCTGGCACATCAGGGGCTCTCCAAACGCAACATGGCGTCCGATCTCAATTCCAGCCAATTTTACATTGAAAAAGTCAGACGGCGATCTTTCCCCTCCATGTTCTGCCATGCTCCCAAACAGTGGGTTACCCCTATATATGGGGTATCAGCGTACTCAGGACAAATTGCACAATAAATGTATGGTCTTATTGCCCTTGGGAATAAAAATTAGTGGTGAAAAGATCATTTTTGTGGAAAAAATATGATTTTTGAATTTTATGGCTCTACGTTATAAACTTCTGTGAAGCCCTTGGGGGTTCAAAGTGCTCACCACACATCTAGATAAGTTCCTTGAGGGTCTAGTTTCCAAAATGGTGTCATTTGTGGGAGGTTTCCACTGTTTAGGCACATTAGGGGCTCTCCAAACTCGACATGGCGTCCAGCCAATTCTGCGTTGAAAAAGTCAAACGGCGCTCTTTCCCTTCCGAGCTCTGCCATGCACCCAAATAGTGGTTTACCCCCACATATAGGGTATCAGCGTACTCAGGATAAATTGCACAACAACTTTTGGCATCCAATTTCTCCTGTTTCCCTTAGGAAAATTAAAAATTGGGGGCGAGAAGATCATTTTTGAGGAAAAATTATGAATTTTTATTTTTACTGCTTTACGTTATAAACTTCTGTGAAGCACTTGAGGGTTCAAAGTGCTCATCACACATCTAAATAAGTTCCTTTGGGGGTTTACTTTCCAAAATGGTGTCACTTGTGGGGGGTTTCCACTGTTTAGGTGCATCAGGGGCTCTTCAAACGCAACATGTCGTCCGATCTCAATTCCAGCCAATTTTGCATTGAAAAGTCAAACGGCGCTCCTTCCCTTCTGAGCTTTGCCATGGTTCCTAACATTGCTCCCCCCCACATATGGGGTATCAGCGTACTTCGGACAAATTGCACAACTTTCGGGGTCAAATTTCTCCTTTTACCCTTGGTAAAATAAAAAAAAAATTGGATCTGAAGTAAATATTTTGTGCAAGAGCGTTAAATGTTCATTTTTTTAAACATTCCAAACATTTCCCTGAAGGGTTAATAAACTTCTTGAATGTGGTTTTGAGCACCTTGAGGGGTGCAGTTTTTAGAATGGTGTCACTTTTAGGTATTTTATATCATATAGACCCCTCAAAGTGACTTCAAATGTGATGTGGTCCCTAAAAAAAAAAAATGGTGTTGTAAAAATGAGAAATCGCTGGTCAACTTTTAACCCTCATAACTTCCTAACAAAAAACAAAACAAAAAAACATTTTGTTTCCAAAATTGTGCTGCTGTAAAGTAGACATGTGGGAAATGTATTTAGTAACTATTTTGTGTAACATATTTCTCATATTTTTCTGTTTTAACCCCTTAATGTCCACTGACGTGCAGAGTCCGTCATGGCAAGGTGCCAGTTCCGGCACCAGGACGGACTCTGCACGTCATGCCTTTGATCTACCACGGCGTGTAAACACGCAGTGGTAGATCAGTGCCGACAGCTGTCACAGACAGCTGACAGGCACGGCAAGCGGTGCGGGGACCTTTGCCGTCGGTCCCCGCACCCACAGCGCTGTGATTGGTCAGTCAATCTGACTGACCAAACACAGCAGCGATCGCGCAGGAGAAGCTGAAATTTCAGCTTCCCCAGCGCGATCAGTGCAGGAGCCGGCGCTGCAGTGGCCAGGCTTCCTGCACTGACAGCCAGGAGCGGGGCCCCCACCGCCCCTGGCTGTTAACCCCCTGACTGCTGCGATCGAGCGCGATCGCAGAGGGTCGGGAGCTCCCTCTGCCTCAGATCAGCGTCCCAGCGATGTAATCGCAGGGCCCGATCTCTGCCTTGATGACCCGGGGGTTGTCATGACAACCTCCGGGTCATTTAGCTACGGGAAACTGCTGTGATCATTGTCACAGCAGCTTCCACTATAGTTGCAATGCATTGCCATGCCAGAGCATTGCAATGCATTGTAACTGCAATCAAAAGTAAAAAAAGTGAAAGTCCCATAAAGGGACAAGTTGAAAAAAATCATTTTTTAAAAAAAATTGTAAAAAAATATTAAAAAATAATTTAAAAAAAATCCCCTAAAAAATACACATTTTTATGTAATAAAAAAAATAAAAAACAAAAAAAATACACATGTTAGGTATCGCCATGTCCGTAAAAATCCCATCTATAAAAGCGTAACCCTAGTTAACCCCTTCAGTGAAAGCCGTAAAAAAAAAACACAAAAAAGTAGTAAATTATACTTTTTCCAAGCGGTATCATTATACCGCTTGGAAAAAGTGCAATAACACGCGATCAAAAAGTCAGATATAAAGAATCATGGTACCGCTGAAAACGTCATCTTGTCCCGCAAAAAACAAGCCGCTATATAGCATCATCAGCGAAAAAATAAAAAAGTTATAGCTCGCGGAATAAACTGATGCAAAAATAATTATTTTTTCTATAAAATTCTTTATTGTGTAAAAAACGCCAAAAAATATATAAATGAGGTATCGCTGTAATCGTAGTGACCCGAAGAATAAAGCTGCTTTATCAATTTTACCACACGCGGAACGGGGGAAAAAAAATAAAAAAAAAAACAATTCCTGAATTGCTGGTTTTTGTTCATTCTGCTTCCACAAAAATCGGAATAGGAAGCGATCAAAAAACGTTATGTGCCCGAATATGGTACCAATAAATACGTCAGCTCGTCCCGCAAAAAATAAGCCCACAGATAACTCTGTCGGCCGAAATATGGAAAAATTATAGCTCTCAAAATACGGCGATGCAAAAAATTCTTACAAAAAATTATTCCAAAAAAAAGCATCTTTTAGAGTGTGACAGAAGCTAAACATGAAAAAAGGGAGTAAATCTGGTATCGCTGTAATCGCACCGATCCGAGGAATAAAGTCGCCTAATCACTAATATCGCACGAGGAACGGCGTAAAAAAGAAAACCAATTCTTCACCTTTGGTAGATTTGTTCATTGTGCCTCCCAAAGATCGCAGTAAGGCGATCACAGTGGTTCCCCCCGCATATGGGGTATCAGCGTACTCAGGACAAAATGCACAATAGCTTTTGGGGTCCTATTTCTCCTGTTACCCTTATAAAAATAAAAATTTGGTGGCACAAAGGTCATTTTTGTGGAAAAAAAATATGATTTTTTTTATTTTCACGGCTCTACGTTATAAACTTCTGTGAAGCCCTTGGGGGTTCAAAGTGCTGACCACACATCTAGATAAGTTCCTTGGGGGGTCTAGTTTTCAAAATGGGGTCATTTGTGGGGGGTTTCTACTGTTTAGGCACATCAGGGGCTCTCCAAGCGCGACATGACACCCGCAGACCATTCCATCAAAGTCTGCATTTAAAAACGGTGCTCCTTCCCTTCCGATCTCTGCCATGCGTCAAAATAGTGGTTCCCCCCCACATATGGGATATCAGCGTACTCAGGACAAATTGCACAATAGCTTTTGGGGTCCTATTTCTCCTGTTACCATTATAAAAATAAAAATTTGGGGCAAAAAGATTATTTTTGTGGAAAAAAATGATTTTTTTATTTTCACGGCTCTACGTTATAAACTTCTGTGAAGCACTTGGGGGTTCAAAGTGCTCACCACACATCTAGAAAAGTTCCTTGGGGGGTCTAGTTTCCAAAATGGAGTCACTTGTGGGGGGTTTCTACTGTTTAGGCACATCAGGGGCTATCCAAACGTGACATGACACCCACAGACCATTCCATCAAAGTCTGCATTTGAAAAAGGCGCTACTTCCCTTTCGAGCTCTGCCATGCGTCAAAATAGTGGTTTCCCCCCACATATGGGGTATCAGCGTACTCAGGACAAATTGCACAATAACTTTTGGGGTCCTGTTACCCTTTGGAAAATAACAATTGGGGTGGAAAGATCATTTTTGTGGAAAAGATATGATTTTTTAATTTTACTGCTCTACGTTATAACCTTCTGTGAAGCCCTTGGGGGTTCAAAGCTCTCACCACACATCTAGATAAGTTCCTTGGGGGGTCTAGTTTCCAAAATGGGGTCACTTGTGGGGGGTTTCCACTGTTTAGGCACACAGGGACTCTCCAAATACGACATGGCATCCAATCTCAATTCCAGCCAAAAAAGTCAAATGGCGCTGCTTCCCTTCCGAGCTCTGCCATGCGCCCAAATAGTGGTTTACCCCCACCTATGGGGTATCAGCATACTCAGGACTAATTGCACAATAAATTTTGGGGTCCTTTTATCCTTTGGAAAATATAAATTGGGATGAAAAGATCATTTTTGTGGAAAAAATATGATTTTTTAATTTACGGCTCTACGTTATAACCTTCTGTGAAGCGCTTGGGGGTTAAAAGCTCTCACAACACATTTAGATAAGTTCCTTGGGGGGTCTAGTTTCCAAAATGGGGTCACTTGTGGGGGGTTTCCACTGTTTAGGCACACAGGGACTCTCCAAATGCGACATGGCGTCCAATCTCAATTCCAGCCAAAAAAGTCAAATGGCGCTGCTTCCCTTCCGAGCTCTGCCATGCGCCCAAATAGTGGTTTACCCCCACATATGGGGTATCAGCGTACTCAGGACTAATTGCCCAATAACTTTTGGGGTCCTTTTATCCTTTGGAAAATAATAATTGGGATGAAAAGATCATTTTTGTGGAAAAAATATGATTTTTTAATTTTACGGCTCTACGTTATAACCTTCTGTGAAGCCCTTGGGGGTTAAAAGCTCTCACAACACATTTAGATGAGTTCCTTGAGGGGTCTAGTTTCCAAAATGGGGTCACTTGTGGGGGGTTTCCACTGTTTAGGCACACAGGGACTCTCCAAATGCGACATGGCGTCCAATCTCAATTCCAGCCAAAAAAGTCAAATGGCGCTGCTTCCCTTCCAAGCTCTGCCATGCGCCCAAATAGTGGTTTACCCCCACATATGGGGTATCAGCGTACTCAGGACTAATTGCCCAATAACTTTTGGGGTCCTTTTATCCTTTGGAAAATAATAATTGGGATGAAAAGATCATTTTTGTGGAAAAAATATGATTTTTTAATTTTACGGCTCTACGTTATAACCTTCTGTGAAGCCCTTGGGGGTTAAAAGCTCTCACAACACATTTAGATGAGTTCCTTGAGGGGTCTAGTTTCCAAAATGGGGTCACTTGTGGGGGTTTCCACTGTTTAGGCACACAGGGACTCTCCAAATGCGACATGGCGTCCAATCTCAATTCCAGCCAAAAAAGTCAAATGGCGCTGCTTCCATTCCGAGCTCTGCCATGCGCCCAAATAGTGGTTTACCCCCACACATGGTATATCGGTGTACTCTGGAGAAATTGTACAACAAATATTGTGGTTCATTTTCTCCTGATACCCTTGACAAAATTTTAAAAAATTGTGTCGAAAGAAAAATTTTGGGAAAAAAAGTTAAATGTTCATTTTTTTCCTTCCACATTGCTTCAATTCTTGTGAAGTACCTAAATGGTTAATAAACTTCTTGAATGTGGCTTTGAACACGTTGAGGGGTGCAGTTTTTAGAATGGTGTCACTTTTGGGTATTTTCTGTCATATTGACCCCTCAAATTCACTTCAAATGTGAGGTGGTCCCTAAAAAAATGGTTTTGTAAATTTTGTTGGAAAAATGAGAAATTGCTGGTCAACTTTTAACACTTATAACTTCGTAACAAAAAAAAATTTTGGTTCCAAAATTGTGCTGATGTAAAGTAGACATGTGGGAAATGTTATTTATTAACTAATTTTTGTGACATATCTCTCTGATTTAATGGCATAAAAATTAAAAGTTTGAAAATTGCAAAATTTTCAAAATTTTTGCCATATTTCCATTTTTTTCATAAAAAAACGCAAGTTATATTGAAGAAATTTTACCACTATCATGAAGTACAATATGTGACGAGAAAACAATCTCAGAATCGCCAAGATCCGTAGAAGCGTTCCAGAGTTATAACCTCATAAAGAGACAGTGGTCAGAATTGTAAAAATTGGCCTGGTCTTTAACCTACAAAATGGCTTGGTCATTAAGGGGTTAAGGGCATAAAAATTCAAAGTTTGAAAATTGCTAAATTTTCAAAATTTTGCCATATTTCCATTTTTTTCATAAATAAACGCAAGTTATATCGAAGAAATTTTACCACTAACATGAAGTACAATATGTCACGAGAAAACAATCTCAGAATCGCCAAGATCCGTTGAAGTGTTCCAGAGTTATTACCTCATAAAGGGACAGTGGTCAGAATTGTAAAAATTAGCCCGGTCAGTAACATGCAAACAACCCTCGGGAGTAAAGGGGTTAAACAAAGAGCCTCATGTTCAGTTATACATAACTTTGCCTAGCAGCATTAGATCAATGTATGATTTTAGGAGGTTCTGTCCATTCTCTTGGTGACAGCTCAGTCCAATTGGAGGCTGGGACATGCTAAGCTGCCAGTCTGAGCAGTGATTGTCATACCGCTCATTCAGGGCCAGAGCATGTGGGGTTTCATCTTTCCAGTTCAGAGTGATTACCTGCCTATTTAGCTGGCTCTCTGCCTCCAATTACTACCAGTTGTAGTTTATGCTCAGTGGTGTTTGTGTGTGCCCTGTGTTCCTTTGCGTAAGGCACTGCCACACTTAGCGATCGCAACAGCGATCACGACAACGACTTAACCTGGCGAGATCGCTAGTGCGATCGCTATGTGATCGCTAGTTAGATTCCAAACACAACTCATCAGCGATCTGTGATTCCAAACACAACTCATCAGCGATCTGTATAACGACCTCTGCGGTCGTTGGGGAAAACCTAGTCCCACCTGCGACGCTGGTGAAGTCGTTCATAAAGGGTGTCACACTCAGCGATTCAGGCTCACCAGCGGGACACCAACGACCAAAAAACGGCTCAGAACGTTCATAAGCGATCAGCGACATCTCAGCAGGGGCCACATCGCTGCTACATGTCACACACAGCTAAGTCGCTAACGAGATCGCTACTGCGTCATAAATGGTGACGCAGTAGCGATCTCGCTAGTGATCTCGCTTAGTGTGGCATACCCTTTAAGGTACTGCCTGTTAGGGTTCGATTTCCCGCTGCTGCACAAGGGGAGTCTCGAACCCGTCCCGCTGCGGTCTCCCATTCATCTCCGGCCGCAGTGGAGCCTGCTCAGCAGAGACGTCGGTCCAGGCATCTTGCCCGCTCCAGTACTGTGCAGTGACTTGCTGCTGCCTTTCCTGGATCTGCTATTATAGCCAGTGCTGGAGCAGTAGTCTTTGAGACAAAGTCCTGCGTTTTCCCATCTGAGCATGCCCAGAGTGAGATCTCTCATTGGAGATCAGGGGTCACATGTTCAGGTGCTGCAGCGGCTCCTATTGGTCCGCCAGGAAGGTCATGTAGCTACGTTTGTTTGTAACAGCTTCTCATTGGTCCTTGTTCCTGGAAGGTCCTGTAGCTGTTGCTATAAAAGGGTAGCATGGCTGGGCCGCCATGCGCTAATATCAATCATTGTATGCTATGCGCCAGTGTGGTCATGTGTATGTGTGGATAGGGACCCGGCTGAAATAAGCCACTAGAATACCGACTTAATCGGTGAGGAGTTTGGTATGGTAGCTGGTCAGGGTCGGTGTCCTAGATGCCCTAGATTACCGGCATAACCGGTGAGGAGTTTTGAGTGCCGTATTCAGGGTCTGGCGTTCAGACGCCATAGATTGCGGGTGACTCACGCGAGGACATTAGCACATGATCACGCTTTATGAACGCGTAGCACTTAACTGTGTACCTGAGAGCCTGACAGGACACAGTACTTTTTCTCAGCGGTCCTGTGACGTAACAGGGTTCGCTTTCAACGCTAGACAGCGCCCTAGCGTGTTTCCTTTGCCACTCAGTTGTGTCTAGTGAGTGCGCACACATCGCCATATAGCGCTGCGGCTCTCCTTCTAGCGGCTCTGTGGAGTAACAGAGTTCGCACTTATTGCCACAGCGCATTACGGCGTTTATGTTGGCGACTCTGCAGGATAACAGAGTTTGCTTCTCGCGCCATTTCTACTAGCAGCAGGCTCCGCTTGCACGGTGGACCCCGGGCTGCGAACGCACTTATTATTTAAATTATTTTGTGCGTTCCGCCAGCCCTAACATAATATTAGCGCCAGGGTCTGGCTAGTAAAATGGCGGATGAACAGCGTCTATCGCAGTACATCCAGCAACTGGAGGGTAGGTTGGCGGCTCTTGAGCGCACAACCTCAGCTGTGGATGTTACCGCAGTCACTGTTCAGGCTGCTAGCGTGGCTGCAGCCAGTTTGTCTTCTGTCACCTCTGCCCCTACATTATCCCACCTCCCGCTTCCTGACAAGTTTGCCGGTGATAGCAAGCAATGTCGGGGATTCGTGAGTCAGTGCTCTATACAGCTCGAGCTTCTGGCTGCACGTTTTCCCACGGATCGGGCACAAGTGGGTTTTGTACTTTCTCTACTCTCGGGCAGAGCGTTGGAGTGGGCAACGCCGCTGTGGGAGCGCGACGATCGTGTGGTGCGGAGTGCTCCTCGTTTCTTGGAGGCTCTTAAAAAGGTCTTTTTGGGACCTCAGGTCACCCACGATACGGCGCTACAACTGCTGGCATTGGCACAGGGTTCGTCTTTGGTCAGTCTGTTTTCCGTCCAGTTTCGGACTCTAGCTTCTGAGCTAGATTGGTCTGATAAAGTTCTTATTCCAATCTACTGGCGAGGACTGGCTGACCATGTTAAAGACGCTTTGGCTACCAGGGAGATTCCCGCCACACTGGAGAAGCTTATCTCCATATCTGCCTGCATTGACCTCCGTTTTCACGAGCGGAGGTTGGAGCGGGCCCAGTGTAGGCAGAGGTTTCGGTTGGCTCCCACCTTTGCCAAACCTCTCGAATTTCCCGATCTGGCGTCCGAACCCCAAAAGGCCACAGAAGTTCCTCATGCAGGACCTAAGTCTCGGTCCGTCCGAGTATCCGTGGTCTGTAACCGTTGTCAGCAGACAGGACACTATGCCAACAAATGTCCACAGCGATCGGGGAAGCGATCGCGTCTAGTGGCCCTGGGAGGAGGTTCACTAGAGACAGCGGCATTTTCCTCCAAGATGACACTTAAAGGGACAATCACTGTTGGTACTTCCATTCTCACCGCCGACCTTTGCGTGGACTCAGGAGCAGAGGGGAATTTCATGTCCTCTAGCTTTGCTCGCCATCATGCAATACCTCTGGTGGCGCTTGACAAATCAGTGACTGTTCGGGTAGTGAATGGGTCGACATTGCCCTCACAAATTACACACCAGACTGTTCCACTTGCATTGTCTGTATCTCCTTCCCATCAGGAACTTATTTCCCTACTCGTCCTTCCCGAGGGAATAGACGAGATCCTACTAGGTATACCTTGGCTCCGTTTCCACTCCCCACATATAGAGTGGACTTCAGGTAGGATACTGGGTTGGAGTGATGCATGTAGAGGCAGATGTGTCAGGAGTTGCGTTCAGGTTACCACTACGGAGTTACCCGCAGATCTTACTCCACTTCCCAAGCACTACTGGTCATATGCAGACGTGTTCTCCAAGAAGGCTGCGGAGACTCTTCCGCCTCATCGCCCCTATGACTGTCCTATCGACCTCTTGCCTGGCGCAGAACCTCCTCGGGGAAGGGTCTATCCCCTCTCTCTTCCTGAGACAGAGGCCATGTCGCAATATATTCAGGAGAACCTGGCAAGAGGGTTTATTAGGAAGACGGGGTCACCGGCAGGGGCGGGATTTTTCTTCGTGCAGAAGAAAAATGGAGAATTGCGTCCGTGTATTGATTACAGGGGTCTTAACGCCATCACCGTTAAAAACAAGTACCCGTTGCCCCTGATTTCTGAGCTTTTTGATAGGCTTCGGGGAGCAAGAGTATTCACTAAACTAGATCTGCGCGGTGCTTATAACCTGATTCGCATCCGTGAGGGGGACGAATGGAAGACGGCTTTTAATACCAGGGATGGGCATTACGAATATCTGGTGATGCCCTTTGGGCTCTGTAATGCTCCAGCCGTTTTCCAAGACTTTGTCAATGACATCTTCCGGGATATGCTCTCCACCTCGGTCGTAGTCTATCTGGATGATATACTCATCTTCTCTCCAGATATTGACTCCCACCGGAGAGATGTCTGCAGAGTCTTCGACCTCTTACGGGCTAATTCCCTCTATGCTAAGTTAGAGAAATGTATGTTTGAGCTGGAGTCTTTACCTTTCCTTGGTTATATCATCTCAACCCAGGGATTGGCTATGGATCCGGCCAAACTACAGGCTGTGATGGACTGGCAGGAACCTCACTCTCTAAAAGCGGTGCAGCGCTTTATGGGGTTCATTAATTACTATCGCCAGTTCATTCCGCATTTCTCTACCTTGGTAGCACCCTTGGTAGCCCTCACCAAGAAGGGAGCAAATCCCAAATTGTGGTCGGAAGAGGTCTTCTATTAAGTCTCATTTTGCTAGCGCTCCCATCTTACATTGCCCCGATGTTGATAAGCCATTTTTATTGGAGGTGGATGCCTCATCCGTTGGTGCTGGAGCAGTCCTCTTCCAAAAGGATGCTCAAGGTCGGAAGCATCCTTGCTTCTTCTTCTCTAAGACCTTCACTTCAGCGGAGAGGAATTATTCCATCGGGGATAGGGAGTTGCTAGCCATGAAGTTGGCCTTCTCTGAGTGGAGACATCTGTTGGAGGGGGCCCGTTTTCCCTTCCAAGTCTTCACGACCACAAAAATTTGGTGTATCTGCAGACAGCTCAGCGGCTTAACTCTCGCCAGGCCAGATGGTCCTTGTTCTTCTCTCGGTTTAATTTCACACTCCATTTCCTCTCTGGAGAGAAGAACATTCGTGCCGACGCTCTCTCTCGCTCTGTGGTGTCCTCTGAAGAGGAGGTAGAGGAGCCTCGGCTTATTGTTCCCACAGAGAGTCTGAGAACAGTGGCTCCGGTTTCACTAGAGTCTGTGCCCCCGGGCAAGACTTTTGTGCCTACCAATTTGCGACCGGAGGTACTCTCTTGGGCACATTCGTCCAGGGTTGGTGGACATTTTGGGGCAAAGAGGACATCTGAATTGCTGGCGAGGACATATTGGTGGCCGCATATGGTCCGTGATGTTGGGGACTATGTTCGGGCGTGTGTCTCCTGCGCCAAAAATAAGTCTCCACGACAACGGCCAGCTGGTTTACTTTATCCTTTGCCGGTGGCAGACAGGCCCTGGGAGATGGTTGGGATGGACTTTGTGGTGGGCTTGCCCAAGTCTCGGGGTTGCACCATCATTTGGGTAATCACCGGCCATTTCTCTAAAATGATTCATCTGGTGCCACTACCACGGTTACCTTCTGCACGGGCTCTGGCAGCGTTGTTCGTTAGGCACATCTTCCGTCTACACGGTATGCCGGACAAAATTATCAGTGACCGAGGTCCCCAGTTTGCGTCTCGGTTCTGGAGAGAGCTTTGTCGTCTACTCAGTATTGAGTTAAATCTCTCTTCAGCGTATCATCCTGAGACGAATGGGTTGGTAGAGAGGGCCAACCAGACCTTGGTCACCTATCTACGACATTTTGTCTCTGCCAGGCAGGATGACTGGGCATCCTTGCTACCATGGGCTGAGTTTGCATTAAACAATGCTGTGGCTGACTCCACCGGACAGACTCCTTTCCTTCTGAACTACGGTCAGCATCCGCGGGTTCCGGTGCCCATGCCCGTGTCTTCCGCCGACTCCAGGGTGGCAGACTGGGCTGTGGAGGCACGGGACATTTGGGACCGTACCCAGGATGCCATTCAGGCATCCAAGGAGAGGATGAGGTCCTCTGCCGACGCACATCGGCGCCCCGCTCCAACATTTGCTCCTGGGGACTTGGTGTGGCTCTCCGCCCGTAACATCAGGCTGCGAGTTGAGTCCACTAAGTTGGCACCCCGCTACCTGGGTCCTTTCAAGGTCCTCGAGCAGGTTAACCCTGTGGTATACCGTTTGGCTCTTCCACCACGCCTGGGTATCTCCGACACCTTTCATGTATCCCTCCTGAAACCCGTGCTCATGTCCCGGTTTTCTGAGTCATCTGCCGGGACATCGGGTTCATCTACGGATGACCATGAGGTGAACGCCATCGTAGGGTGTAAGGTGGTACGGGGCAAAACGTTTTATTTGGTGGACTGGAGGGGCTATGGGCCTGAGGATAGGTCTTGGGAGCCTGCCGAGCATATTCACGCTCCGCAGCTCATCGCTGTCTTTGAGCGCAGCGAGGCCCAAAGAAGGGGGGGCGCTAGGAGGGGGGGTAATGTTAGGGTTCGATTTCCCGCTGCTGCACAAGGGGAGTCTCGAACCCGTCCCGCTGCGGTCTCCCATTCATCTCCGGCCGCAGTGGAGCCTGCTCAGCAGAGACGTCGGTCCAGGCGTCTTGCCCACTCCTCTACTGTGCAGTGACTTGCTGCTGCCTTTCCTGGATCTGCTATTATAGCCAGTGCTGGAGCAGTCGTCTTTGAGACAAAGTCCTGCGTTTTCCCATCTGAGCATGCCCAGAGTGAGATCTCTCATTGGAGATCAGGGTTCACATGTTCAGGTGCTGCAGCGGCTCCTATTGGTCCGCCAGGAAGGTCATGTAGCTACGTTTGTTTGTAACAGCTTCTCATTGGTCCTTGTTCCTGGAAGGTCCTGTAGCTGTTGCTATAAAAGGGTAGCATGGCTGGGCCGCCATGCGCTAATATCAATCATTGTATGCTATGCGCCAGTGTGGTCATGTGTATGTGTGGATAGGGACCCGGCTGAAATAAGCCACTAGAATACCGACTTAATCGGTGAGGAGTTTGGTATGGTAGCTGGTCAGGGTCGGTGTCCTAGATACCCTAGATTACCGGCATAACCGGTGAGGAGTTTTGATTGCCGTATTCAGGGTCTGGCGTTCAGACGCCATAGATTGCGGGTGACTCCCGCGAGGACATTAGCACATGATCACGATTTATGAACGCGTAGCACTTAACTGTGTACCTGAGAGCCTGACAGGACACAGTACTTTTTCTCAGCGGCCCTGTGACGTAACAGGGTTCCCTTTCAACGCTAGACAGCGCCCTAGCGTGTTTCCTTTGCCACTCAGTTGTGTCTAGTGAGTGCGCACACATCGCCATATAGCGCTGCGGCTCTCCTTCTAGCGGCTCTGTGGAGTAACAGAGTTCGCACTTATTGCCACAGCGCATTACGGCGTTTATGTTGGCGACTCTGCGGGATAACAGAGTTTGCTTCTCGCGCCATTTCTACTAGCAGCAGGCTCCGCTTGCACAATGGACCCCGGGCTGCGAACGCACTTATTATTTAAATTATTTTGTGCGTTCCGCCAGCCCTAACACTGCCACACTTAGTGATCTCGTTAGAGATCACGATAACGACGCAATCGTTGGTGTGATCTCTTTTAGGCCGCTAGCAGCTGCCAAACAGGAGATCTCATAAACGACTCATCAGCGGTCAGCGATCTCTTTAACGACTTTGGCGGTCGTTAGGATGTCATTAGCATGTACTGAGCGCTTCTGATTCATAGGAATTTTCAGCATCGCTCCTGCTCTCTGCGTTCTGCTAGCCTGCTTTGCAACTTCTGCGATCCTCTCTGTGACGCAAAAGAGAACTTACAGATATTGCGATCCAAACTGTGATGCAAAAACCCATATGCGTCACAAACGAGGTCGCTCGTCGTTTGCAAAATGTGCCAAACACAGCGATATAGGCTCACCAGCGGGACGCCAACGATCAAAAAACGGTCCAGAACTCTAGTGAACGATCAGCGACATCACAGCAGGGGCCACATCGTTGCTACATGCCACACACAACGAGGTCACTAACGAGATCGCTAAATAGTGACGTTTTTGCGATCTCGTTTGCGATCTCGTTTAGTGTGGCATACCCTTAAGTCTCAGATATATTGTTATATTGCTTCTGACCATCTGTTTGCCTAGCTCCTCTGTCTTGATTCTCTATCTTCCTGATATCCTGATCACGGACTGTGACTTGACTATGCCTTTGTCTTGCGCCTTTGTTTATGACGAGCTTTATTAGTATCTAGACCTTTTGACTATCCGGCTCCACTGCTTGTTAGTGAGCCGTGACTAGTGTCACAATATCTATCTACATGCATATGTAATATATTTATTATAGCTTTCCATGTACTGTAAGGCATCCTGATGACCAGCTATTGAAATGACAAATGCAGAAAATCATGTAAACCATTACATTACTGAACCCATCGCACGGTGATAAAAAAAATATTAGATGGACGCGTTAGGTCCAGTTTTCAAAGCGACAGTGGCTAGAGTAACGATGTCTACGTCTGGGCAACCAACTTTAAACTTTCCTTTACTATTTTATGACTGTAGCTTACAAAATAGAGAGAACACAGCTAAAACATTATGTAGCATTGATGTAACCTTCAGTAAACTATTATACATAGAATTTGTTGAAGACTTGCTTGTCTGATGGCTTATAGCAGTGATGGCGAACCTATGGCACGCAGAGCCCTCTCAGCTGGCACGCGGCCTTGCCTCCCTGTTCCGGACTGCATACATTGATTGCACGCCTCCTTGTTCCAGCCTCTCACACATTGAGCAG
This sequence comes from Oophaga sylvatica, assembly GCA_033576555.1. Taxonomy (NCBI): domain Eukaryota; kingdom Metazoa; phylum Chordata; class Amphibia; order Anura; family Dendrobatidae; genus Oophaga; species Oophaga sylvatica. Next base: position 31,843,449 of record JARQOD010000003.1, on the reverse strand, counting down.
CGCTGCTGCGAAGCTGAATGATGACGTCATCCAGCCACGGCCGGCAGCGCCGCTCAATGTGTGAGAGGAAGCAAGAGCAAGGAAGCTGTGGGCGCGCGGGCGGAGAGGTGAGTATGGCCTCTGTGCCAGTGAAGTGCTGTGGTGTGTGTGTGTGTGTGTGTGCTCGCTCGCTGAGTGTGTCTGTGCATGTGGTGAGCATGTGTCTGTGTGTGTGCTGAGTTTGGCCGCTGTGGAGAGATGATGCCGGTGATGGGGAGAGCGCCAATGATGGGGAGAGTGCCAATGATGGGGAGAGCGCCAATGGTGGGGAGAGGGCCAGTAATGGGGAGAGCGCTAATGATTGGGAGAAGGCCAGTGATGGGGAGAGGGCCAGTGATGGGGAGGAGGAAATCATGGAGGTGGTGGAATTTCTACATGAAGGGGATCATGATGGGGCACATTTCTGCATGAAGGGAATCATGATGGGGCATATTTCTGCATGAATGGGATCATGATGGAGCATTTCTACATGAATGGGATCATGATGGGGCATTTCTACATGAAGGGGATCATGATGTGGCATTTCTACATAAAGGTGATCATGATGGGGCATATTTCTACATGAAGGGGATCATGATGGGGCATATTTCTACATGAAAGGGATCATGATGGGGCATATTTCTACATGATGGGGCTCATGATGGGGCATTTCTACATGAAGGGGAAAATGATGGGGCATTTCTACATGAAGGGGATCATGATGGGGCATATTTCTGCATGAAAGGGATCATGATGGGGCATATTTCTACATGAAGGGGCTCATGATGGGGCATTTCTACATGAAGGGGAAAATGATGGGGCATATTTCTACATGAAGGGGATCATGATTGGGCATATTTCTGCATGAAGGGGATCATGATGGGGCATTTCTACATGAAGGGGATCATGATGGGGCATATTTCTACATGAAGGAGACCATGATGGGACATATTTCTACATGAAGGGGATCATGATGGGGCATTTCTACATGAAGGGGATCATGATGGGACATATTTCTACATGAAGTGGATCATGATGGGACATATTTCTACATGAAGTGGATCATGATGGAGCATATTTCTACATGAAGGGGATCATGATGGGGCATATTTCTACATGAAGGGGATCATAATGGGGCATATTTCTGCATGAAGGGGATCATGAAAGGGCATTTCTACATGAAGGGGATCATGATGGGGCATTTGATACGTGTTGGCACTTCGTCATAAATAATTGGGTTTTAGGTTGCAGTTTGGGCACTCGGTCTCAGAAAGGTTCGCCGTCACTGGCTTATAGTCTGGCTTTAATCTGAACCTAAAGGAAGGAGGTTCATCATCATTGCCCTCAGACTCTTCTAATGAGATGAGATTAAGCTAGTCGTTTTCAAAATTGCTTTCACTGCTTTCTTCTTGGTCTCGAGTCTTTCTTTCCTAAATTATGAATAGAATCCTGAAATGTCTCTATCATCAAATTACTCAATTTCTTGACACCGATCCATTTTCAAAGACTAATTCCTCTTAGTGTTCAGGTGAGGATTGTGTGCTGTTTTCACTCATTCTTCGTCTCTTCCTGTGAAATAGGCACCGACGCGCGCTGCTTTACTTTACACAACTCAGTGTGGTATCTCCTGTCTTTATTGCTACCCCCTCCCTGGTTACTCCTGTCTGACGCTACTTATGAGATTGCCTCCGGCTCCCTGCACATACTTTATCCTGTGCAGAATAGTGTCTGCTCATTTAGGAAATATTCGTTGTACGACTTTTCCACAATAATCTTACATTACTTGGGAAGAAATCGCGCTTGTATGTCATCAATCTCCAAGTACCAGAACGTCTGTTATTTTTCCTAACTACCGTGGCAACAATCAGCACCTTGCGATCACATAGTGAGATGATAATGCAACGTTTACCACCTGGATGAGATGGTCGTTATTGATCACAGTATTTTAGGACTTAAACAACCCGTGCAATAGGTATTATATAACAGTATGTGACATTGAGAAAACGGCCTCTGGATCGTGATGTACAGTAACGGCAAAGTGATTTTCCAACCAATCATAAATACAAAATCTTCACTACATCTTTCTATGCTTTTCCTTATTATCTCCAGTAATTGTATTATTACATTGGATCTTTATGATGTTACATTTATCTTCCCATTCAGATTCCTACAATATCAGATACTCTCAGTGGAGACCTTCCAAATAAGAGAATTTTCCTGATTGACCGATCAAGCATGGATAGGGATAGAGACAAGATGTGGGAGAGGATATTACACCTCACCCTAGAGATCCTCTTCCGGCTTACTGGAGAGGTGAGAGATTCTGATGACGTCACATTACATCATTCTTATCTATGGGAATAACAGATGAACAGAACTGGAGAGGTGAGGACTCTGGAAATGTCTGCAGTGAGATTTATTAATGTGTCTCTCCATAACCAGGATTACACAGTAGTGAAGAAGACCTCTACTGAGCGCTGTCAGGACCCTGTGTCTGAGGAATGGGGAAGACCCCTGATCCCAATCACAGGGTCTCCACCTCACCCCCTGATACATGAGGACATCAATGACCAGAAGATCCTAGAACTCACCTACAAGATGATTGAGCTGCTGACTGGAGAGGTGACACTGCTGGGAATGCTGGGACATTATACAGTAATGCTATGAAGGGATCAGGGGATGACGGTATCATTGTATGTGTCAGGTTCCTGTAGGGTGTCAGGATGTCACCGTCTATTTCTCCATGGAGGAGTGGGAGTATTTAGAAGGACACAAAGATCTGTACAAGGATGTCATGATGGAGGTTCCCCAGCCCCTCACATCACCAGGTAATAGACAGGACTAAATGCGCATGACCTACAGTACAGACCAAAAGTTTGGACACACCTTCTCATTCAAAGATTTTTCTGTATTTTCATGACAAGGCATCAAAACTATGAATTTATACATTATACTTTACAAAAAAGTGTGAAACAACTGAAAATATGTCTTATATTCTAGGTTCTTCAAAGTAGCCACCTTTTGCTTTGATTACTGCTTTGCACGCACAAAAGGTGAACGGATGGACTCTACATGCCTGGTTCCCACCGTGAAGCATGGAGCAGGTGGTGTGATGGTGTGGGGTGCTCTGCTGGTGACACTGTTGGGGATTTATTCAAAATTGGAGCGGTCCAGCTCACCCCAAACCATCTCGATTGGGTTCAGGTCTGGTGACTGTGGAGGCCAGGTCATCTGGCATAGCACCCCAACACTCTCCTTCTTGGTCAAATAGCCCTTACACAGTCTGGAGGTGTGTTTGGGATCATTGTCCTGTTGAAAAATAAATGATGGTCCAACTAAACGCAAACCGGATGGAATAGCATGCTGCTGCAAGATGCTGTGGTAGCCATGCTGGTTCAGTATGCCTTCAATTTTGAATAAATCCACAACAGTGTGAACAGCAAAGCACCCCCACACCATCACACCACCTCCTCCATGCTTCACGGTGGGAACCAGGCATGTAAAGTCCATCCGTTCACCTTTACAGCGTGCAAAGCAGTAATCAAAGCAAAAGGTAGCTACTTTGAAGAACCTAGAATATAAGACATATTTTCAGTTGTTTCACCCTTTTTTGTAAAGTGTAATGTATAATTCCACATGTGTTAATTCATAGTTTTGATGCCTTCAGTGTGATTCTACAATTTTCAAAGTCATGAAAATACAGAAAAATCATTGAATGAGAAGTGTGTCCAAACTTTTGGTCTGTACTGTATATCTGTATGTAAAGAATGAATTAATTTCCTGTATGTGTTTTCTCCAGTTCTATCCACTAAGAATGCAACACCAGAGAGATGCCCCCGTCCTCTTCTTCAACAGGACTGTAAACAAGAATATCCCAATGTTCCTCAGGATCATCAGGTAGATGGAGAGAAGGTGTCATGAGATCTCCCCTATGATGTGTAGACGGCTGTGAAGGTCTTGTGCTCAGTCTTGTTTTATCCACCAGTATTATATGTTTTATACTTGTGTGATGAGAGCGGTGGAGATGGCAGGATTAGAGCTGATCATAGATGTGACTTCTCCATCTGTCTGTTAATTTTACAATATTTGTTTCAGGGTGAAGATCTGACCCATATTAATACTACAGAGACATATGTGAGGGGTGATGAGCAGTGTAAAGAGAAGATTCCTACATATGACTACCCAGGTGAGTATTAACCACTAGATGCAGAGAAGTCACAGATACTTTTCAGTCACTGGTTGTTATGATACTGGTGGAGCATGGCTGCAATCCAATGGCTGGAGAAACTTCAGCGGGGAACAGCAAGCGGTAGTTGAAGTTCTTGGAATTAGCACTAGGAATCATAAGAACAAGAGAGTAGAGGAGTGTTGAAGGTCTGGGTAAAACAGTTCTCGGTAGCTGGAGATTGTAATAAGACTAAAGGCTAGATACATTATTCAAGCAATGAGTGAGAGTTCCATGTAGCTATGAGTAAGCCCAAAAAAAAAGATGAATTCTATAGGTTAAACATCTGCCATCGTAGCAAAGAGAGATGACAGAAACACAATAGAAGCCTCTAGTTGTGAGAAGTGGAAATGCAGCTAAATAATGAAAGTGAATAATAGAAGTCACTAGAGGTCAATTCACAGAAAGAGAACAGAATCCTGACACTGGCTGTGTCTCCTTTATCAGCAGTGTAGTTCGCAATCATGTGATGACCATTCTACAGTCATAGCCAAAAGTTTTGAGAATGACACAAATATTAATTTTTACAAAGTCTATTGCTTCACTTTTTCTAATCGCAATTTGCATATACTCCAGAATGTTATAAAGAGTGATCAGCTTAACAGCAATTACTTGCAAAGTCAATATTTGGCTAGAAAATGAACTTTATCCCCCAAAACACATTTCAACATCATTGCATCCCTGCCTTAAAAGGACCAGCTAACCTCTTTTCAGTGATTGCTCCATTAACACAGGTGTGGGTGTTGATGAGGACATGGCTGGAGATCAATCTGTCATGATTAAGTAAGAATGACACCACTGAACACTTTTAAAGGAGGCTGGTGCTTGGCATCATTGTTTCTCTTCTGTTAACCATGGTTATCTCTAAAGAAACACGTGCAGTCATCATTGCAATGCACAAAAATGGCCTAACAGGGAAGAGTATTGCAGCTAGAAAGATTGCACCTCAGTCAACAATCTATCGCATCATCAAAAACTTCAAGGAGAGAGGTTCCATTGTTGCCAAAAAGGCTCCAGGGCGCCCAAGAAAGACCAGCAAGCGCCAGGACCATCTCTTAAAAGTGTTTCAGCTGCGGGATCGGGCTACCAGCAGTGCAGAGCTTGCTCAGGAATGGCAGCAGGCAGGTGTGAGTGCATCTGCACGCACTGTGAGGCGGAGACTCTTGGAGCAAGGCCTGGTCTCAAGGAGGGCAGCAAAGAAGCCACTTCTCTCCAGAAAAAACATCATGGACAGACTGATATTCTGCAAAAGGTACAGGCAGTGGACTGCTGAGGACTGGGGTAAAGTTATTTTCTCTGATGAATTCCCTTTTCGATTGTTTGGGACATCAGGAAAACGCCTCATTCGGAGAAGACAAGGTGAGCGCTACCACCAGTCTTGTCTCATGCCAACTGTTAAGCATCCTGAAACCATTCATGTGTGGGGTTGCTTCTCAGCCAAGGGAATCGGCTCTCTCACAGTCTTGCCTAAAAACACAGCCATGAATAAAGAATGGTGCCAGAATGTCCTCCTAAGAGCAACTTCTCCGAACCCTCCAAGAGCAGTTTGGCGATCAACAATGCCTTTTCCAGCATGATGGAGCACCTTGCCATAAAGCAAAGGTGATAACTAAATGGCTCAGGGAACAAAACATAGAGATTTTGGGTCCATGGCCTGGAAACTCCCCAGATCTTAATCCCATTGAGAACTTGTGGTCAATCATCAAGAGACGGGTGGACAAACAAAAACCTAAAAATTCTGACAAAATGAAAGCATTGATTGTGCAAGAATGGACTGCTATCAGTCAGGATTTGGTCCAGAAGTTGATTGAGAGCATGCCAGGGAGAATTGCAGAGGTCCTGAAGAAGAAGGGTCAACACTGCAAATATTGACTTGCTGCATTAACTCATTCTATTTGTCAATATAAGCTTTTGTTACTCATATGTTTGCAATTATTATATTTCTGTCTGTGATAAAAATATCTGTCAAACACACATAAAAACCAGAGGGCAGCAGATCATGTGAAAATATAATATTTGTGTCATTCTCAAAACTTTTGACCATGACTGTACCTCCAGAATACAACATTCTTCTTCACCCAAAACTGTTCAAATTACTTAGGCACTAAACCTCCTTCTTCTATAGAGTTTACAATCTGGAGAATCCTCCTATCCCCTAGATTCAGATGATGCTGACCCTTAATTGCTCCGATCTGTAAACTACAAAGCCAAATGACAGCATACATAAATGTGCCAAAAATCAGTTGAAGAAAATACTATTTGTATAGTGGACCTCTAACAGAAAACAAACAGTGATAATGCTGTTGCCTTCCTAGTATCCTGGCATCAGATAGGATGAATCTACCTTCTCTCTCTTCTGTGCTGCTGAATGTGCTCATATGGTCCCTACAAGACCAGGTCCAGTCTTTCTTGCCAAACTTCACTTTTAGAGATCGACAACATTAAATGTGCAGTGAGGCCAAGTGTGATTTTCTCTACCATAACAGAGTTGACCTTTATACTAACTTTTCATTTTCTTTTAAAACTGACTAACTTCAAAGGGGATTGCAATAAAGTGCATAAAAAACATCACACCTTGGCTATGATATAGTTCTAAGCTGTGTGAGACTGATGGCTCTGATAGACATGTTACACATCTGCAGTAAATGTGTTGGCATGGTTCGAGCCCTTGTTTCATGGCATCACTCCACGTCATATACTTTCAATTCTAAGGAATTCAGATTACTGCACCATCATTCCTGAAATGGGAAGAACTAATACTTTCTACATGTTGTGGCTCAGTTTCAGGATTCAATATAATGACCTGATTCTACGTGATTGGTTTCCCTCTCTTCTGGGCTACAGTCCTTTTCATCTCTGTCAAAATACTGATGGTTTCTTGTGCCTTTTTTTTTTGGTTGGCTTTTATTCAGGTGTTTTTTCACTTTCCTTTTTGGCTCTGTTCTATCACATTTTGGGATGGACTTCATATATTCTCCTTTCACTTACCTCACTTGCTGATTATACAACTATTTAGATTGGTGTTTGGAGTTCCAGCTCCTCTGCTAAGGGTTTACCTTGTCCGGTAAGCCCAAGTTGTTTTTCCTGCTATGAATCTGTGAGTTTTCCTCCCCTTCACCACATTTGGAGGTCTTGGAGGTTTCATGTATTCTGTTTGTTTTTATTTTGTTCTCCTTATTTATCCCTGTCTAGCTTTTGTGAACGTGTTTTAGTTTCCAACCCTTTTCTTTTGATGGATTTGTGTTGCAGCCTCTCTTCTGGTTCATCAGGAGATACAAGAGACCACTCACCGGCCTTTTAGGGAGCCAGGTCCGATGAGGTGTATTTAATTTTGAAACTAGGGCCTTTCTTAGTCTGTACAGGGACTAGTTGGGTACAGATGTGGCTACTCTTTTTGGTAGTTAGTAGTTCTTTCCCTCTTCTGTTACCTGTGTGAGTACGATCATAACACTTTACTTTTCTGGTCAGTACTTAAAATAGCTGCAATGATCCATCATAAATGAGTATAACTCCAGTTTAGTGTTCTTGTTGGGGATTTAAATTTTTTTTGTCGTATGTCTTTTTTATAGGTTCATTCTTTATTTGATTGTGATAGGATTGCCCTACCCTATGAGACTGCAAATCCTTGTTAGACTTTAAAAAAAGTCTTCATTCTTTTTACCAAATACACAACATCTAAATTTAAGACACCACAGCTCTATTTTAACATATTCTCTTTGTCGAATATTCTTTCAAGAGAAACTCATTTGACAGTTGACATTTGCCCACGATTCTGATTTAACCACTTCCCATAGCCAGTTTTGTGTTCCTAACCAGGCCCCATTTTTCCAGGCTGACATGTGTCACTTTATGTGGTGATTAAAGTTGAGCGAAACAGGTCGGACAGATTCATAAGTCGCCGACTTTCGCCAAAGTCGGGTTTTGTTGACCGAAACTCGGCCATGCAGTCGGCAAAAGGAACGCCAAAGACGGTTTTCCCAGAATGCTTTCAGGCGCCTTTTTTCAGCCAATGAGCAAGGACGTACACTGTGGGCAACGAGATGACATGGGCAGCGTCCACCACCATCTTAGAGAAGGGCATTGCAGTGATTGGCTTGCTTTGGGGGGCGTCATAGTGTCTATAAAAACCCTGACCGCCGACCTCCATTTTACTTCTGCCGATGTTAACAGTAGGGAGAGGTTGCTGACGCTGTTTTATCAGTAGGAAGAGAGTTAGGCAGGAAAGAGAAGTTCTTCTGTGCTTGTGCTGATAGCAGTTGTGCTGTACAGTTAGTGTGCAGTGACAAGGGAGAATTTTCTTGTGTGCAGCACCTTTTAGGGAGCCAGGCCCCATGAGGTGTAATTTTAAAATTTTTAAAACTAGGGCCTTTCTAAATCTTACAGGGCTATTGGGGACGATTTGGCTACTCTTTTTTGGGAGTTAAATAGTTTTTCCCTCTTCTTTTCCTGGTTGGGGTACGATCAAAACACTTTACTTTTCTGGTCAGTACTTTAAAAAAGCTGCAATGATCCAACATAAAAAGAGTTTTCCCCCAGTTTAGTGTTCTTGTTTGGGGGTTTTTAAATTTTTTTTTTCTAAAGTCTTTTTTATAGGTTCATTTTTTTATTTTGATTTTTGATAGGGTTGCCCTACCCTAAAAAAAACTGGGGAAATCCTTTTTAACTTTAAAAAAAAATCTTTATTCTTTTTCCAAAAACACAACAT
>JARQOD010000003.1:31715469-31834401 GCA_033576555.1 Oophaga sylvatica | reverse complement strand
AAAACCTATTTCCACTGTTCTTCCGTAATCGGCCTCACATCTAAGTATAGGGATATATTGTCCTCTTGCACTGTGGATTTAGACGTGTATATTTCTCTATAGTATGTACTTAATGTGGATAACATATCTGAAGTGTCTGTAATTATTTCCCCTTCTGCTGATTCTAGTTTAATTATATGTGAAGACCCATTCTACGCCTTCACTATTGTTGCCATTGAAATTCCCGCAGTTTCCTCCTCAATAAAATATAAAATAAAAATCTAACTATGGAACGTCATCCCCGTTAGAAGATCGGTCATGTCCCTCTGAGATGACTCCACTGCTGACTATTCGTTTCCTATGGATTTTCTATGTACCATAGTTGGCCTCTTGACCTCTTGCTGCGGTTCCTGTGATTTCTCCTTTGTTTTGTATTTTATTTTGCTGATTTCTCTTCTGCAAATTTCCAAATGAAAGCCTTAATCACATCCCACACTACTTCCCCTCTGGGCTGTTCCCTCATTGTTACGGGAGTATTCCAAAATACTAGATGTGAGGGACCATTTAATGACTTGTAGCCAATAAGGATGTAGTCTGTTTGGCACGCAGTCTCCTCTTTACATTCATGGAGAAGAAAGGTTATAATCACACACTCAAAACCTAGCAATAGTCACAGAAAAATCCAAACATGTTCTCCAATTATAGCCAACAACAACCTCTAGCCATGCAAAAAAGCTAGCTCTGACAATGACAGCTAACCAGGGCCCAGATTATATAGGAGATGGGAGCAGCTTACAGTGAACAGCAAAACCTTAATGCAGGAAAGCTTCCAGGTGCTCTCAACTGAACAGATTAACCCCTGCATTGCTGAAAGCAACTTGCACCATTTAATATGAAGGTGAAGTGCTTCTAATCAGTGCAGGAGTAGGAGAAATCAGATGCTGTGGTCTTCTGGCTCCTCTCTGTCGCAGTAAACCCGTGACAGCAGATATTTTTGGAATATTTTGCAGGCACAATGTAATGGGGGCACTGTTTGTGGTTACCTGGCAACTAAAAAAATTGCTATCACAAACAGGCTTGGTGCTAGCAACTTTATTTTTCAGTTCTCATGAATTTCCCCTCTTGTCACCCTTTAACCCTTATACGTAGACCTGAAGTTATACTGGGGCCCCTAGGCAGAGGCCATGGAATTAGCTGCTGTTCGGTGGTGCAAGATGGAAAAAAAATAGTCAGGTAGCTGGGTCAGAACCAGGAAGACAGAGAAAATACAAAATCGAAAGACCCAAGAGTAGTTTGTGAAGTGGCTGGAATCACAACAGTATACAAATACAAATATCCTGAGCTGAGCACAGAGGTCTGAACCAGAGGAGAACAAGACTGTATCTGACAGCTTCCTGCTTTATATCTCAAGATTTAGTAGGGTGTGGTGCTTTCCAATTGGCTGAAGCTGGGAGCTAATTACTCCAACCAGACTACACTACAAACATGCCATTTTATTACCCAACACATCATTCCCAGATTGTGCTCCAGGAGACACGCACACTATAAATTGTTGATTAGGTTCTTCTCACGTCAGCAATGCCATATACATAGATACTAAATGTGGTTTGGGCACACTGCAAGGCTCAGAATTGAGGGAGAAATTTAACTTTTGGAGATTGGATTTTGCTGGATTGGTTTATGGAAGCCATGCTGCTTTTCCTGAACTTTTGATTTACTAATAATGTGGAAAACTCTTTTTCCATTGATAGATGATGGGCCTGAGTAGTACAGTGTCCATTTAGGACATGATCATATATCAAAGTCAAACATCAGAAATACTCTGTCTAATACCTGACTTTGACACCTGACTCTGATACCCGACCCTCATATCCGACCCTGATACCTTACCCTGATACCTGACCCTGATACCTGAATCTGATACCTAACTCTGATACCTGACTCTGCATATGCATTTTTTGCTAGAAAATCTGAGGAATACTTAGCTAATGCTAAAACACACATTTAAATTCCGCTGCGATGAAAGAAGAACCCAAAAAACGGGTTCAGAGTGACTTTTTCGTCACAGATGGAGTTTTATGTGTTTGCGTTAGCATCAGGGCACCCCCCGGAGGATGATCGTCCAAAAAATTACTTAAAAATAGCTCCAAATGACTTAAAACAGGGACGTGTAAGATGGGGGCGGGGTTACGGTATCAGAGTCAGGTATCAGAGTCAGGTATCAGAGTCAGGTATCAGGGTCAGGTATAAGACAGAGTATTTCTGATGTTTCACTTTCATATATGATCATGTCCTAAAATGGACACTGTAGAGTAGGGACTTGTTTTTTTTGTGGGATGAATAGAAGTTTTTATTGGTATCATTTTTGCCTATATAACATTTTTTGGTGGCTTTTTATTCCAATATTTGGAGGCAGTATAAACAAACAGTTGAACACCACGCTTTACTTTTTCACTCCATCAGGTCTATTAGATTGTCTTTTGTCATTGTATTAGTGAATAATTCAATGGACATTTTAATTAGAAATGTTCAAAAATATAAATTTAAATTAAATATAAATATAAGTTTTATTTTTGGCAGATGACTGTACCAGGAGATCAGAGGGACAACTGTCATCATCAGTATTTAAATCAGATGATCCTTTGTCTACACAGGATACAATTGAAGAGAATGCCATTACTCCAGTTATAGCATCATTCCTTCACAGCAAAGATCTATCAACTGATCCTTTGATACAGGTCCTATCTTCTGATTCATTACTGGCTAGTAAGAAAAATAAAAGTCATAAAAGAGACGTTAAAAAGCAAACTGCTCTTAAAGCAAAGAAGATATTTTCACATTCAGAACATGAAAATAGTTTTTTCCTCAAAACGTCTTTTGTTAAACATCAAAAAATTCACGCAGAGAAGAGATTTTCTTGTTCCAAGTGTGGGAGATATTTTAACCTGAAGTCAGATCTTATTAGGCATGAGAAAATTCACACTATTGAGAAGCCACATTCATGTTCAGAATGTGGGAGATCTTTTATCCGAAAATCTGTTCTTGTTAAGCACCAGAGAACTCACACAAGGGAGAACCCTTTTTTATGTTCAGAATGTGGGAAATGTTTTTTACATAAATCAGTTCTTGTTAATCACCAGAGATACCACACACGGGAGAAGCCATACTCATGCTCAGAATGTGGGAAATGTTTTACATATAAATCAAATCTTACTGCACACCACATAACTCACACAGGCAAGAAACAATATTTATGTTCAGAATGTGGAAAATATTTTGGCCGGAAGTCGACTCTTGTTAATCACCAAAGAATTCACACAGGGGAGAAGCCATTTTTATGTTCAGAATGTGGAAGAGCTTTTATCCGGAAATCTGTTCTTGTTAAGCACATGAGAACTCACACAGGGGAGAAGCCATTTTCATGTTCAGAATGTGGGAAAGATTATGCAGATAAATCATGTTTTGTTAAGCATCAGAGAAGTCATATAGAGGAGAAGACTTTTTCATGTTCAGAATGTTGGAGAAGTTTTACAGATAAATCATATCTTATCTCACATCAGATAACTCATACAGGGAAGAAACAATATTTATGTTCAGAATGTGGGAAATATTTTCATAGTAAATCGACTCTTGTTAAGCACCAAAGAATTCACACAGGGGAGAAGCCATTTTTATGTTCAGAATGTGGGCAATCTTTTATCCGGAAATCTGATCTTGTTACGCACCAGAGAATTCACACAGGGGAGAAACCATTTTCATGTTTAGAATGTGGGAGAGCTTTTATTCGGAAATCTGTTCTTGTTAAGCACTTGAGAACTCACACAGGGGAGAAGCCATTTTCATGCTCAGAATGTGGGCAATCTTTTATCCGGAAATCTGTTCTTGTTACGCACCAGAGAATTCACACCGGAGAGAAGCCATTTTCATGCTCAGAATGTGGGCAATCTTTTAACCGGAAATCTGTTCTTGTTACGCACCAGAGAATTCACACAGGGGAGAAACCATTTTCATGTTTAGAATGTGGGAGATCTTTTACCCGGAAATCTGCTCTTGTTAAGCACCAGAGAACTCACGCAGAGGAGAAGCCTTTTTCATGTTCAGAATGTGGGCAATCTTTTAACCGGAAATCGGTTCTTGTTAAGCATCAGAGAACTCACGCAGGGGAGAAGCCTTTTTCATGTTCATAATGTGGAAAATTTTAACCAAGAATGGTACTTTCTTAAACATCAAAAATACAACATGGGGAGAAGCCATTATCATACCTAGAATGTTAGAAATTCTTTACTTGAAAATCATATTTTGATAACTGTCAAAAATAACTTTCACGGGGGGTGAATTATACATTTTATTGACAAATTGTACAAAAAACATATAATAGACCTTGGTGGCCCACGACGACCAATCCACTTTCCAGGAAACTGAAGATGCACGTTCCCTGAGTTTTTTCAGCAAGATGGTGCACCATCACATTATGGGTGTCAGGTCCGAGCATTCCTACATGAACAATTTCCTGGAAAGTGGATTGATCGTCATGGGCCAGTTGAATGGCCACCAAGGTCTCCCGATCTGACCCCATTAGACTTTTATCTTTGGGGTCATCTGAAGGCAATTGTCTATGCTGTGAAGATACGAGATGTGCAGCATTTGAAACAATGTATGCTAGAAGCCTGTGCTAGCATTTCTTCTGCGGTGTTGCTATAAGTGTGTCAAGAGTAGGAGAAGAGGGTTGCATTGACAATCCAACACAATGGGCAGCACTTTGAACACATTTTATAAGTGGTCATAAACTTGTAAATAACTCATGAAAGAATAAAGTTACGGTACATTAAAACCAAGCACACCATTGTTTTTCTTGTGAAATTCTCAATAAGTTTGATGTGTCACATGACCCTCTTCCCATTGGAAAAAATAAAGTTGGATCCAAAATGGCCAACTTCAAAATGGCCGCCATGGTCACCACCCATCTTGGGTGCCACAAACAGGAAGTTTATATCACCCACCATTCCCATTTTATTTAGATGTATCCATATAAATGGCCCACCCTGTAGATCAGACAAGGTCCTTACACTTAGACAGTTTTCATTATACTCATATGCTATTCATATAAAGAATATCAGTGAGTCTCCTTATACCGAGTAGAGAAGCTCCAGAACAAAGACCCTGTCTTGTACTAACACACAGGAGGCTAGGCCTTAAAGTATCCAGCCACAGGGCCTGGATTCTCTCATTCTTGGCTCTAGCATTTCTTGTAGAATAAATCACTTAATCATACAGTCCTGTAGTAATGACTCGGTGTTTCCGACCAAACCAGCTGCTCATGATTATACAAATGTAATAACTTTACTCCCAAAAAGTATTTATAATCCCGCTTTATGAGTATAAGATCAGCAGCTTCCGCTAGGCACTTCGGACCTTTGGGCTCTGTACATATGCCGACCTTGTAGAGAAACAGAGGGGTCATATATACTCTATTGATGATTTATAGTTATGATAGTCTACATATTCCACTCCGGATATAGCTCTAACCGATTCATGGATACATATCCATTGATTGCCAGTAGTGGACCCAATGTCCATTTCCCAGTTACCCATACTAATTTTTTCTCGTTCCTGTCATTGGGGGACGCAGAACCATGGAATAGTCTGCTGCCACCTGGAGGTTGACACTGTTATTGCATTTAAATAAAATTGGCTCCTCCCCAGCAGACTATACCTCCTCGCCTGCTGGAACCAGGCTTCCTTAGTTTATTATAGTGTCAGTTCTAGCAGTTCTAGGCAAGATCTGTCTCAGACCTTAGGTTATGTGCTATCCACTTTGCTTTTATTTTTCAAATGGATGTCTCTGGGTAACAGAGAGTAATTGTGCACTGTTTCACCCACATAGTGACTGTAATTGTTCAGTCCTTATACCCCCGGCCTATCAACGTGGCCAGTCTTCCACCTAATAAGCAGCGTTGTCTCAGCACGCCAGATACTCACCCCTCCGGCTCCACCCTTTCCTCTTCCTGGCTACAGCGCAGCCGTGTTAAACATTGTGAGGCACAGAAGCACCTCGGGGTCTTCCTCCTTGTGGGTTTGCAGGCTCACCTGGGGAACACATTCCTCCTGCAACGTGAATGTGGTAAGCTGTTGGAGACTGGGGGCTAATATTAAGCACTCATAACGGTTTTTTGTCACTGTTTAGTGGAGTCTTCTATTTTCTTTCCACGTCTAGAGAGCACTGTGCATGTCACTTTCAATGCTTGTGTGATTTGAATTAATAAGTGTTCACTGGTACCGCCTGTACCCCTTCTTCTTCCTTGCTTGTTGCCACACAGGGAATCGGCCTGCCCTACACCAAATTTACACGCACCACAATAAGTTTTTGAACCCACGTACTGGATGGCCACATGCAACCATAGTTCCCAGTATTCATTTGGTACTCCCATACTGTTTGGTGCAGGGCTGGCCTTGCATTCAATGCATAGGCAAAGTTACACGCACCACAATAAGTCTTTGAAACAACTTACTGGATGGCCACATACAATCATAGTTCCAAGTATTCATTTGGTACTCCCATACTGTTTGCGAATGCATTGAATGCAAGGCCTACCCTGCACTAAAGTAACATGCACCCCAATAAGCTTTTGAAGCCACGTACTGGATGGCCACAGGAAGACCCACTTCACATTATTCATTTGGTGCTCCCATACTATTTGCTTATGTATTGAATGCAAGGCCTACCCTGCACCAAAGTAACATGCACCCCAATAAGCCTTTGAAGCCATGTACTGGATGGCCACATGCAACCACAGTTCCCAGTATTCATTTGCTACTCCCATACTGTTTGCTTGTGCATTGAATGCAAGGCCTGCCCTGCACCAAAGTTATACGCACCACAATAAGTCTTTGAACCCACGTACTGTATGGCCACTTGCAACCATAGTTCCTAGTATTGATTTGGTACTCCCATACTGTTTGCTTATGCATTGAATGTAAGGCCTGGCCTGCACCAAAGTAACACATACCCAAATAAGCCTTTGAAGCCACGCACTGGATGGCCACATGCAACCATAGTTTCCAGTATTCAGTTGGTACTCCCATACTGTTTGCTTATGCATTGAATGCAAGGCCTACCCTGCACCAATGTAACACACACCCAAATAAGCCTTTGAAGCCACCTACTGGATGGCCGCATGCAACCATAGTTCCCAGTATTCATTTGGTACTCCTATATTATTTGCTTATGCATTGAATGCAAGGCCTGGCCTGCACCAAAGTTATACGCACCACAATAAGCCTTTGAACCCACGTACTGAATGGCCACATGCAACATGCAACCATACTGTAGTTCCCAGTATTCAATTGGTACTCCCATCCTGTTTGCTTATGCATTGATTGCAAGGCCTGCCCTGCACCAAAGTTACATGCACCCCAATAAACCTTTGAATCCACGTACTGGATGGCCAAATGCAACCATAGTTCCCAGTATTCATGTGGTACTCCAATACTGTTTGCTTTATGCATTGAATGCAATGCCTACCCTGCACTTTGAAGCTATGTACTGGATGGCCACATGAAACCAAAGTTCCCAATATTACCGTATATACTCGAGTATAAGCCGACCCCCTAATTTTGCCACAAAAACTGGGAAAACTTATCAACTCGAGTATAAGCCTAGGGTGGAAAATGAGGCAGCTACTTGTAAATTTCAAAAATAAAAATAGATACCAATAAAAGTAAAATTAAAGTAGGTTAAATGTTTTTGAATAGCCATATTGAATGAATCAGGAGCCCCATATGCTGCTCCACAGATTATGCCCTATATGCTGCCCCATATATTATGCCCCATATGCTGCCCCATAGATTATGCCCCATATGCTGCCCATGTATTATGCCCCACAAGATGCTCCCTAGATTGTGCCCCATATATTATGCCCCACAAGATGCTCCATAGATTGTGCCCCATATGCTGCCCCATGTGTTATGCCCCATATGCTGCCCCATGTATTCTGCCCCACAAGATGCTCCATAGATTTTGCCCCATATGCTGCCCATGTATTGTGCCCCATATGCTGCCCCATGTATTCTGCCCCACAAGTTGCTCCATAGATTGTGCCCCATATGCTGCCCATGTATTGTGCCCCACAAGATGCTCCATAGATTGTGCCCCATATTCTACCGAGCACCTCAACGCATACAAGCAGTCCCTCGCCAGCTTCAAGTCCACGCTCTCTGCCGCAAAACAAACTTACTTCGCATCTCTCATATCCTCTCTGTCTCACAACCCTAAACAGCTCTTCAACACTTTCAATTCTCTACTCCATCCCACAGCACCTCCTCCCTCTCCTCTCATTTCTGCCGAAGACTTTGCCTCCTTCTTTAAGCAAAAGATTGATACTATCAGAGAAGGCTTTGGCCCGCAGCCCCCAATGCCCCTCTTAGCCACTCAGCCCTGTTCTTCCAAAACCAGCTTCACCACCATGACAGAAGATCAGCTCTCCACTCTCCTGTCAAGATCACACCTCACCACTTGCGCACTTGACCCACTCCCGTCCCACCTCATCCCTAACTTTGCCACAGTCTTCATCCCTACTCTCACACACCTCTTCAACCTTTCACTTACAAATGGTGTCTTTCCTTCATCCTTCAAACATGCTTCAATCACACCCATCCTCAAAAAGCCCTCCCTCGACCCATCCTCTGCGTCTAGCTATCGCCCGATATCTCTTCTCCCCTACGCCTCAAAACTACTGGAACAGCATGTATATCTTGAACTGTCCTCCCACCTTTCCTCCTGTTCCCTCTTTGACCGGTTACAATCCGGCTTTCGACCGCATCACTCAACTGAAACTGCCCTAACTAATATCACTAACGACCTGTTACCCGCCAAGAGCAAGCGACACTACTCTGTCCTCCTTCTCCTGGACCTGCCTTCTGCCTTTGACACTGTGGACCATTCCCTCCTGCTACAGATTCTCTCATCTCTTGGCATCACAGACCTGGCCCTATCCTGGATCTCATCATACCTAACAGACCGAACATTTAGTGTCTCCCTCTCACACACCACCTCCTCACCTCGCCCCCTGTCTGTCGGTGTTCCTCAAGGCTCAGTCCTAGGACCCCTACCCTTCTCCATCTACACCTTCGGCCTGGGACAGCTCATAGAATCCCACGGCTTGCAGTATCACCTCTATGCCAATGACACGCAGATCTACCTATCTGGACCTGACCTCACCTCCCTACTGACCAAAATCCCACAGTGTCTGTCTGCTATCTCAGCCTTCTTTTCTGCTCGCTTTCTCAAATTGAACATGGACAAAACAGAATTCATCATCTTTCCCCCACCTCACTCTACCCCTTCACCAGACCTATCCATCAATGTCAATGGCTGCTCGCTTTCCCCAGTCCCACATGCTCGGTGCCTTGGGGTGATCATCGACTCTGCCTTCTCTTTCAAACCACATATCCAAGCCCTCGCCACCTCCTGCCGCCTCAAACTCAAAAATATTTCCCGGATCCGCTCATTCCTCAACCACGAAACCACAAAAACACTAGTGCACGCCCTTATCATCTCCCGCCTCGACTACTGCAACCTCCTACTGTCTGGCCTCCCCTCTAGCACTCTGGCACCACTCCAGTCCATCCTACACTCTGCTGCACGACTAATCCACCTGTCTCCCCGCTATTCCCCAGACTCCCCCCTATGCCAGGCCCTTCACTGGCTCCCTATTGCCCAGAGGCTCCAGTTCAAAACCTTAACCATGACATACAAAGCCATCCACAACCTTTCTCCTCCATACATCTGTGACATGGTCTCCCGCTACCTACCTACACGCAACCTTCGATCCTCTCAAGATCTCCTTCTCGACTCCCCCCTCATCTCTTCTTCCCACAACCGCATACAAGACTTCTCCCGGGCTTCCCCCATACTCTGGAACTCCCTGCCGCAAAACATCAGACTTTCACCAACAACGGAGACCTTCAAGAAAAACCTGAAGACCCACCTGTTCCGACAAGCCTACAACCTGCAATGATCCTCAGTGTACTGAACCATCGTACGACCAGCTCTACCCTCTCCTAGTGTATTCTCACCCATCCCTGTAGACTGTGAGCCCTCGCGGGCAGGGTCCTCTCTCCTTCTGTACTTGTGTGTCCCTTGTCCAGCACATGTTTATTGTACCTGTCTATATTTTCCCCTTTTCATATGTAAAGCGCCATGGAATAAATGGCGCTATATAAATGTATAATAATAATAATAAAATAATATTCTGCCCCACAAGATGCTCCATAGATTGTGCCCCATATTCTGCCCCATGTATTCTGCCCCACAAGATGCTCCATAGATTGTGCCCCATATTCTGCCCCATGTATTATGCCCCACAAGATGCTCCATAGATTGTGCCACAAATATGACAGTATGGGTCCCTTATGCTGCCTTCCACTGCAAATGTAGAAAAAAAAAATGACATACTCGCATCTCGTCGCTGGGAGCCAGGTGCCAGTGTCCTGAGCAGGCAGGGACACCGGCGCACTATTGGGGACAGGTGCCGGTGTCACCGCTGGCTCAGGCCCCGGCACCACTGCTGCACGCCGCTGTCTTCCCGGTCCTCCAGCAGTGAATGCTCAGACAGAGGGCTCTGCGCTCACTAACCACGTCATCGCACCCTCTGACCTGAACATTCACAGCTAGAGGACGCGAGGACACAGCAGTGCGCAGCGGTGGAACGGGGACAGGTGAATATCGCTTATACTCACCCCCTCCTGGCGCATCTCTGCAGCCCCTGCTTTTCTCCCACAGTCTTCGGCAGCTATTTCTAACTTCAGCGGTGTGAAACAACTGAAAATATGTCATATTCTAGGTTCTTCAAAGTAGCCACCTTTTGCTTTGATGACTGCTTTGCACACTCTTGGCATTCTCTTGAGGAGCTTGAAGAGGTAGTCACCGGAAATGGTCTTCCAACAATCTTGAAGGAGTTACCAGAGATGCTTAGCACTTGCCCTTTTGCCTTCACTGTGTTGTCCAGCTCACCCCAAACCATCTCGATTGGGTTCAGGTCTGGTGACTCTGGAGGCCAGGTCATCTGGTGTAGCACACCATCACGCTCCTTCTTGGTCAAATAGCCCTTACACAGCCTGGAGGTGTGTTTGTGGTCATTGTCCTGTTGAAAAATAAATGATGGTCCAACTAAACGCAAACCGGATGGAATAGCATGCCGCTGCAAGATGCTGTAGTAGCCATGCTGGTTCATTATGCCTTCAATTTTGAATAAATCCCCAACAGTGACATCAGCAAAGCACCCCCACACAATCACACCTCCTCCATGCTTCACGGTGGGAACCAGGAATGTGGAGTCCATCCGTTCACCTTTTCTTGCGTCGCACAAAGACATGGTGGTTGGAACCAAAGATCTCAAATTTGGACTCCTCAGACCAAAGCACAGATTTCCACTGGTCCAATGTCCATTCCTTGTGTTCTTTAGCCCAAACAAGTCTCTTCTGCTTGTTGCCTGTCCTTAGCAGTGGTTTCCTAGCAGCTATTTTACCATGAAAGCCTGCTGCACAAAGTCTCCTCTTAACAGTTGTTGTAGAGATGTGTCTGCTGCTAGAACTCTGTGTGGCATTGACCTGGTCTCTAATCTGAGCTGCTGTAAACCTGTGATTTCTGAGGCTGGTGGCTTGGATAAACATCCTCAGAAGCAGAGGTGTCTCTTGGTCTTCCTTTCCTGGGGCGGTCCTCATGTGAGCCAGTTTCTTTGTAGCGCTTGATGGTTTTTGCAACTGCAATTGGGGACACTTTCAAAGTTTTCCCAATTTTTCGGACTGACTGACCTTCATTTCTTAAAGTAATGATGGCCACTCGTTTTTCTTTACTTAGCTGCTTTTTTCTTGCCATTATACAAATTCTAACAGTCTATTCAGTAGGACTATCAGCTGTGTATCCACCAGACTTCTGCACAACACAACTGATGGTCCCAACTCCATTTATAAGGCCAGAAATCCCATTTATTAAACCTGACAGGGCACACCTGTGAAGTGAAAACCATTCCCGGTGACTACCTCTTGAAGCTCATCAAGAGAATGCCAAGAGTGTGAAAAGCAGTCATCAAAGCAAAAGGTGGCTACTTTGAAGAATCTAGAATATAAGACATAATTTCATTTGTTACACACTTTTTTGTTAAGTATATAATTCCACATGTGTTAATTCATAGTTTTGATGCCTTCAGTGTGAATGTACAATTTTCATAGTCATGAAAATACAGAAAAATCTTTAAATGAGAAGGTGTGTACAAACTTTTGGTCAGTACTGTATATATATATATATATATATATATATATATATATATATATATATATATATACATATGTATATATATATATATATAAAAACACTAAACTCACCTATCTCGCTCCCACGCTGATTCCGACGGTGGCTCTACTCCGATGTGAGGAGTTGTGCTGCAGTCAGCCCGGCATACAATGGGGATGCGATGAAGTGACGTCATAGCGCACCTGCTGTGTGTCAGAGGCAGAGGGGAATGATGGGAGAGGAGCGTCATGTGACGCTCTCTCTTCCAGTATTGCTTTCAACTGTATCGGCATCTGATGCCGATACAGTTGAATGTGAGCGGTGCGTACTGGTGGGCGGTGCTGATGCTGAGTCCCCCTGACTTTCGGCCCCATACCGCCACGTGGGCTGGGGGCCCCTGGGGGAGCGGGGGCCCTGGTCTGCGTGCCCTGACAGTGGGAAGTGTTAGCCGCAGCCTGTGGCAAACACTGCCCGCTTAATATTCACTCCTCTCCACGCCCAATGGAGTGTGGGGAAGTGTGAATATTCATTTCACTTTAGCAGTGGGAACAGGCTTTGGCTTCCTGTCACTCGCTGCTGGTCAGCTGGCACCGGGGGCCCCCATAGCAGCTGCGTGGTGTGCCGCTATTAGCGACACACCACTGACTGGAGGCCCCTGGAGCAGCAGGGGCCCTAGGCAGCTACTGGCCCTATATGCCAGCAGGTGTCAGTGCCCGGGCCCACCGGAGAATCCTCTGGTTCTCCGGTGGCCCAGTCCGACCCTGCATACTTCTAAGATTAAGTAATACCCCATCAAAGAAGGAAGGGGAATCTAGAAGAAACAACCTCCTCCTCCAGTGTTGATTAAAATTCTCCAGCTGAAGTTGATCCTGATACTATCTTAAAAGCATTCTTTAAATCCTCAGGGTCATCAACAGCAGTAATCTAACCACCTGCATTTAAGATTAAGCTCTGATGACAGCAACAGAACTTGGAGACTGTAATAAGAGAGATTCACATATGGGCACAGAGACACCTTTAAAAAAAACTTTATTTTTATTCTTGGTTTTTGTTTATCACTGATGATCTTTTGCAGGTAGTTGATGTTTGAAGGAGTCTGGCATCAGACATTAGACAATTAATCCTGTTCCTAGCATTGTAGTACAGTTCACCTTCGTTGTGGGGCAGTTGCATTATTGCATCAATAATTTATGTTTTCCCCTTGCTCTATTATTGGGATACAGCAAGATTATGGTTGTACTGTTCAGTCAAGGGAGGCTAAATGTTCAATATCTTGTTTACATTTGTTCAATAATCTGTTTCTACTTTAAAGATAATCTTTGTTGTTTTGTAGTTTTAATATCTGGATTCCTACAAATGTACCTCAAGACCTTCATATTCCAGTAAATGATGGGGGGGACTTACTAAGTGTCCACCGACTGTGTTATAGACAAATGCAATTTTTATGCCATTAATGTTTCACACTGTAAAATGTCATCCAAAACTGTTCAATCATAGGCAATACTTATTGCCCTGTGATTGAAGCATGTAGTGATATGTGTGATCTGAAGACCGAGAAATGCTGAAGGAAAATCGATCACGCTAATACTGATATAAATACTGAGATGTGTACAGAGGAATGCTGGGAGGACACAGATTGTGGTTTTCTATCAACTTCATCTGAATGTCAACATTTTTATTTTACGATGGTAATAATTAAAAAAATATTACTCTAGTGTTGGCAGGGCACTGTGCCATACCGTGACTATGGATTTGCTCTTCCTGTATAACCCTATAATTTTTTTCAAATTTATATTTATTTGGACTTCTCATTGGAAGGGGGGGAGTTAGACACAAGAAACGATAGGTGAACTCTGCAGAGAAAAGAAATAGGCTAAGTCTTCAGCAGATATGGGAGGAGAGGGAGGAGGCGCTGGGGGACTTAGTAGAGAAATTAAAGTTTTGAAAAGATGTTTAGGGTTGTGAGACTGGGAGGATATGAGAGATGAGAAGTAATTTTTTTTTTTCCTTAAAGCGTGGACTTGAAGCTGTCGATGGCCTGCTTATATGCGATGAAGTGCTCGGCAGAACGGGATCTCTTACATTTATGCCCAGCGACCTTGGAAGCCCGTCTCAGTTCTTTGGTCAGGCTGGTCAGCCAGGGTTGCCTGTTGATTGTACGAGTTTTGCTGTGCATGAGGGGGGGGCCGATTCGAGTGCTGCTGTTATTGTGGTGTAATATAAAGTGACAGCAGCATTGTTGTCATTTAAGGAAGCTATGTCTGTAAGAGGGAGAATGGACTCGGAATGCAAATTGAGGTGTTTGCGATTTCTGCAAGGGTGAGCGAGTTTGTGGAGTGGGGGTTGCGCACTCTTAGAGGAAATGGAAGAGAATGTAAGTAGGTTGTGGTCACACAGGGGGAGGGGTGGGTACCCGACTTTGTGGGCCGAACCCCTTGCTCCAAGAACAGTGTCTGCGGGTGACACCACTGCTTCTTCCACTGTTGTGTCCTGCTCTACACCTGTCGTTGGCCACACGCATCTAGCACCATCATCAATTATGTCCACATCCTTGTCCCAGTGCAGCCTTCAGTTGTCCATACCCCTGTGATTGGTTCTCAAGCGGAAATACGCAGCCAACGGCCCCCAGGCCACAGTACTTAATTCCCACATTTCTCATCCGCTTGTGCTCGAAATGTTGCCTTTTAGGCTTTTGGAGATGGAAGCTTTCCCCAACCTGATGGCGGGGGCTGTCCCAAGGTACTCGTTCCCCAGCCGCCCCAATTTCTCCTGTTGTGCCGTACCGGCATTACACAAGCACGGGTCCCACAACATTACCCCTGCCCTCACCAATGCTGTTACTGGGAAAGTCCGCCTAACCACGGACACGTGGACAAGTGCTCGTGGCCAGGGACGGTACATCTTACTGACGGCACACTGGGTTAACATAGTCGAAGCTGGGACCCAGTCGGACCTTGGGAGACCATGTCACAGATGTATGGAGGAGACAGGTTGTGGGTGGCTTTTTATGTCATACTTAGAGTTTTAAACTGAAGCTTCTGGGCAATAGGAAGCCAGTGAAGGGCCTGGCAGAGAGGAAAGGCTGTGGAATAACGGTATTTGGGATGGAGAACGTCCTCCTGACGCTGAAGATTGCGTGCACTACGTCAATCTGGGTTGTCCCCACAGTCTGCAGCTCCTGCAACTCCACCTCCTCCTCTTCAGCCTCCATCTCCCAAATGACCACATCAATCGCAAGCTGGAAGCACTGCAGCACTGCCTCAGCCAAGCGGCAACAGGCTTTGCTGAAGCTAATATGCTTAAGTGACAAAATGCACAATGCTGAAGAGTTGTGGACATCTTTGAAAGAGCAGGCTGATCTGTGGCTGACACCGCTGAACCTACAGCCAGGCATGGTCGTGTGTGACAATGGCAGGAACCTGGCGGCGGCTCTGAGGCGAGCATACACACTTACCATGCCTGGACCATGTGCTTCATCTCGTTGTTCAACGTTTTCTACAAAGCTACCCGGAGCTGCCGGATCTGTTTGAGAAAGTACGCTGCCTGTGTGCCCATTTTAGAAAGTCAGCAAAAGCTTCAGCCCCCCTATGCCGTGCTTCAGCAGCGTTTGCAGCTTCAGGGTCTACGACTGGTGTGTGATGTGACTCCCCACGCATTGGAACTCTACACTGCAGATGTTGGAAAGGATTTGTGAGCAGAAGAGGGCAGTTGATGACTACCATCATCAACAAGGCCATCGGTATTCAGTTCAGACTCCACACATGAGACCTCAGGAGTGGACAATGGATGTCAGACATATGTACCATCCTACAAAACTTTGAGGATTACACCAAGATGGTGAACTTTGATGATGCCATGATTAGCATCAACATCCCACTTCTCTGTGTTCTAATAATAATAATAATCGTTATTGATAGAGCGCAAACATATTCCGCAGTGCTTAACAGTTCAACATTTTCAAACACAACAGTCCTAAGTAACAACGTTAATGATAATACAATAATTAAATAAAACAATCCTGCTCATGAGAGCTTACAATCTACAATGAGGTGGGGGAGATACAAACTACAGGTATATATTTACAATGATGTATTTACAATATGTATTTACAATCTGTATTAACAGTCTGGCATGCATGGCTGAGTTTAGGTTATGCAGCCTTTCACGTGACCTTCGCATTATCAAAATTTTGGGTGACAGTGACAGGCAATACTGATTGGTGACACTTCTAGACCTAAGCTACAAGGAGAAATTGATATCTCTTAGTCCAGAGGCAGACAAGTGTACTAAAATGTTGCACTACCAGAGGGCCCTTCTTGTGGAATTATTAAAAAACATTCCCATCTGAAAATGCTGGCGGCAGATGTCAAAGTTCGTTGGACAACCAAGGAGTACAGGTGAGAGAGACCCAACTCAAATGCAGCAGAGGCAGTGGAACACTGGCAAAGTTCTGGAAGAGTTTTATCAGACTTTCCCAACGCCTTGGCCCTGAGGCACTGGGTACTCTCACAAGGAGTGCAAAGTTTTGGAAGATGCTGAGGGAGTACCTTGATGACCGTACCAACGTCCTCCATGATTACTCTGTGCCTTATATTTATTGGTTATCCAAGCTGGACACGTGGCATGAACTGTCTCTCTCTCCTGCACCCGTGCGCTGTTCAATATGTGACCTGTATTTGTAAATTTTTTTACCCCAAAATAGTGTATAGAAATAGGGTAAGACACAGCAAAAAAAAGGGGAATGTAGCCCTGAAATGCCACAATTTTTAGCCCACAGATAGATCAGGTGTCTGATGGCGATACACACTGTTCAATATGTGGTCTGTATTTTTAAATTTTTTACCCCAAAATAGTGTATACAAATAGGGTAAGACAGCAAAAAAAGGAGAATGTAGCCCTAAAATGTCACAAAATTTTAGCCCACAGATAGATCAGGCGTCTGAGAGAGATACCACACTGTTCAATATGTGGCCTATATTTTTAAATTTTTTTACCCCGAAATAGTGTATAGATATAGGGTAAGACAGCAAAAAAGTGGAATGTAGCCTTGAAATGCACAATTTTTTGCCCACAGATAGATCAGGCATCTGACAGAGATAAAACACTGTTCAATATGTGGTCTGTATTTTTACATTTTTTTAACCCCAAAATAGTGTATAGAAATAGGGTAAGACACAGCAAAAAAAGGGGAATGTATCCCTGAAATGCCACAATTTTTAGCCCACAGATAGATCAGGAGTCTGACAGAGATACCACACTGTTCAATGTGTGGCCTGTTTTTTTAAATGTTTTACCCAAAATAGTGTATAGAAATAGGCACAGCAAAAAAAGGGGAATGTAGCCCTGAAATGCCACAATTGTAGCCCACAGATAGATCAGGCGTCTGACGGCGATACCAGACTGTTCAATATGTGGCCTGTATTTGTAAATTTTTTACCCCAAAATAGTGTATGGAAATAGGGTAACACACAGCAAAAAAAGGGGAATGTAGCCCGGAAATGCCAAAATTTTTAGCACACAGGTAGATCAGGCGTCTGACGGCAATACCACACTGTTCAATATGTGGCCTGTATTTGTAAATTTTTTACCCCAAAATAGTGTATGGAAATAGGGTAACACACAGCAAAAAAAGGGGAATGTAGACCGGAAATGCCAAAATTTTTAGCACACAGGTAAATCAGCGTCTGACGGCAATACCACACTGTTCAATATGTGGCCTGAATTTTTATTTTTTTTTACCCTAAAATAGTGTATAGAAATAGGGTAAGACACAGCAAAAAAGGGGAATGTAGCCCTAAAATGCCACAATTTTTAGCTCACAGATAGGTCAGGCGTCTGACGGAGATACCAGACTGTTCAATATGTGGTCTGTATTTTTAAATTTTTTACCCCAAAATAGTGTATACAAATAGGGAAAGACAGCAAAAAAAGGGGAATGTAGCCCTAAAATGTCAAAATTTTTTAGATCAAATAGATCAGGTGTCTGAGAGAGATGCCACACTGTTCAAGATGTGGCCTGTATTTGTAAATTTTTTACCCCAAAATAGTGTATAAAAATAGGGTAAGACACAGCAAAATAAAAGGGGAAAGTAGCCCTGAAATGCCACAATTTGTAGCCCACAGATACTGTAGATCAGGCATCTGACGGCGATACCAGACTGTTCAATATGTGGCCTGAATTTTTATTTTTTTTTACCCTAAAATAGTGTATAGAAATAGGGTAAGACACAGCAAAAAAGGGGAATGTAGCCCTAAAATGCCACAATTTTTAGCTCACAGATAGGTCAGGCGTCTGACGGAGATACCAGACTGTTCAATATGTGGTCTGTATTTTTAAATTTTTTTACCCCAAAATAGTGTATACAAATAGGGAAAGACAGCAAAAAAAGGGGAATGTAGCCCTAAAATGTCAAATTTTTTTAGATCAAATAGATCAGGTGTCTGAGAGAGATGCCACACTGTTCAAGATGTGGCCTGTATTTGTAAATTTTTTACCCCAAAATAGTGTATAAAAATAGGGTAAGACACCGCAAAATAAAAGGGGAAAGTAGCCCTGAAATGCCACAATTTGTAGCCCACAGATACTGTAGATCAGGCATCTGACGGCGATACCAGACTGTTCAATATGTGGCCTGTATTTGTAAATTTTTTACCCCAAAATAGTGTATAGAAATAGGGTAACACACAGCAAAAAAGGGGAATGTAGCCCTGAAATGCCAATATTTGTAGCCCACAGGTAGATCAGGCATCTGACAGCGATACCACACTGTTCAATATGTGGCCTGAATTTTTATTTTTTTTACCCTAAAATAGTGTATAGAAATAGGGTAAGGCACAGCAAAAAGGGGAATGTAGCCCTAAAATGCCACAATTTTTAGCTCACAGATAGATCAGGCGTCTGACGGAGATACCAGACTGTTCAATATGTGGTCTGTATTTTTAAATTTTTTATCCGAAAATAGTGTATAGAAATAGGGTAAGACACAGCAAAAAAAGAGGACTGTAGCCCTGAAATGCCACAATTTGTAGCCCACAGATAGATCAGGCGTCTGACAGCGATACCAGACTGTTCAATATGTGGCCTGTATTTGTAAATGTTTTACCTCAAAATAGTGTATAGAAATAGGGTAAGACACAGCAAAAAAAAGGGGGATGTAGCCCTGAAATGCCAAAATTTGTAGCCCATAGATAGATCAGGCTTCTGACAGCGACACCACACTGTTCAATATGTGGCCTGTATTTCTAAATTTTTTATCCCAAAATAGTATATAGAAATAGGGTAAGACACAGCAAAAAAAGGGGAAAGTAGCCCTGAAATGCCACAATTTTTAGCCCACAGATAGATCAGGCGTCTGACGGAGATACCAGGCTGTTCAATATATGGTCTGTATTTTTGCATTTTTTACTCCAAAATAGTATATAGAAATAGGGTAAGACACAGCAAAAAAAGGGAATGTAGCCCTGAAATGCCACAATTTGTAGCGCACAGATAGATCAGGCATCTGACAGAGATACCAGACTGTTCAATATGTGGCCTGTATTTTTAAATTTTTTACCCCAAAATACTGTATAGAAATAGGGTAAGACACTGCAACAAAAGGGGAATGTTGCTCTGAATTTCCACAATTTTTAGCCCACAGATTAGGAGTCTGACGAAGATAGCCCACTTTCGAATTTCTGCCCTGTATTTTTTTTTTTTGGCTAGCAAAATTGTGTCATTAAATAGGCTATGAAACAACAAAAAAATTCTATGGAGGCCTGAAATGGCAACACTTTTAGCGCATTGATATGCGATATGTGTGGCGGACAAAACCCAGTGTAAAATATCTGTCCTGTAGCTAAATATTTTTTGGGCAGCTAAATATTTTTTGGGCAGCAATATGGTGTCAAAAAATTGTATAAGACACTCCCAAAAAATTCTACAGTACCACAAAAAATGGCAGATTTCTCTGCGCACTCAGATGTCATGCCTGGGACGGGCAAACCTATTTAAAATGTACTATGTTCTATGAAAAGGATCTGGCTGTATTCTGGAGTGTCAACAAGCAAATAGAGAAAAAAAGGAGTTCTGGATTGCTTTGGAAAAAAATAATCAGGATTAAGACACAAAAAAAAAATTGCTGCCCACTGAGACCTAGGGCTGTGTAGATACGGGCAATATATGTTATAGGCAGCAGCAGACAGTAATGGAATGGACCCTCTTGATGTATGCAATGAAGTATGCCACATACAATGCCTGTCTGCTACTGAGATCTATATGCACACATACAGTACCTGCATGCCTTGCACTGAGGCCGGAGTCACACACAACGTGTAAAAAATCGGTCCGATTTTGTAATGCGATAATCGCACAACTGTTTTCCGTATGTTTATCCGTATGTAATCCGTTTTAAATGTGATGATGCAATTTCGTTGCATCTAAGGATTCGTGTGACATCCGTATGGATTGATTTTATCGCACTCATGCAAAATGAGCAAATGAATGATTTCTGCCCTGAAAATAATTAGAAATTAATGTTTAAGCCTATTTATTGGTTGACTAACAAGTCTCCTCCTCCTCCTGGTTTACTGTTGTGTTTGTTGAGCTGACTTGTGTGCAACAGGTCATACAAGCTAACCTTTAGCACCACTGAGCAGGTTCTTTTACACTGGGTTTTGTCCCAGCGTTTCGGGGAGCCTTACCCAGTGATTGTTGATCCGAGGAGGCGAAGAAGAATGTGGGTCCATCCACTTTTGAGATGACGGGTGACAAAAGGCCATTTTCACCGTCTGTATGCTTCACTATTCAGCCATCCAGACAAGTTCTATCAATATTGTCGTATGAGCCTGGCCACTTTTGACATTCTTCTCGAGACTCTGCGCCCTGGGATCACGTACAAGGACACCATGATGCGCAAGTCTATTTCGGCAGAGGAGCGTCTTCTACTGACTTTACGGTATGTTACATACCTTAATGTTGGGTGTTATTTAGAAATTGTTATTTGTTTAGGCCATAATTTTTTTTTCCTCTAGCTTTCTGTCCACTGGGTTGTCATATGTGGCCCTACACCTTGAGTTCTTACTCGGTAAATCCACTATTTCGGGGATTGTCCGCTGTACCTGCTCTGAAATATGGTCAAGATTGCATCAAGTGGTATTGCCTGAGCCCAAACAACAAGATTGGCTGCGTATAACCCGTGGGTTTGACGAGACGTGCAAGTTTCCTAACTGTATAGGGGCACTTGATGGGAAGCACATTCGTGTACGCCAAACTCTGGCTCACAATGTTATAATTACAAAGAATTTTTTTCTGTAGTGCTGTTGGCCCTGGTCAACAGTGCTTACATGTTTACTATAGTACAGTCATGGACAAAAGTTTTGAGAATGACACAAATATTAATTTTTACAAAGTCTACTGCTTCACTTTTTCTAATGGCAATTTGCATATACTCCAGAATGTTATAAAGAGTGATCAGCTTAACAGCAATTACTTGCAAATTCAATATTTGGCTAAAAAATGAACTTTATCCCCCAAAACACATTTCAACATCATTGCAGCCCTGCCTTAAAAGGACCAGCTAACCTCTTTTCAGTGATTGCTCCATTAACACAGGTGTAGGTGCTGATGAGGACATGGCTGGAGATCAATCTGTCATGATTAAGTAAGAATGACACCACTGGACACTTTAAAAGGAGGCTGGTGCTTGGCATCATTGTTTCTCTTCTGTTAACCATGGTTATCTCTAAAGAAACACATGCAGTCATCATTGCAATGCACAAAAATGGCCTAACAGGGAAGAGTATCGCAGCTAGAAAGATTGCACCTGAGTCAACAATCTATCGCATCATCAAGAACTTCAAGGAGAGAAGTTCCATTGTTGCCAAAAAGGCTCCAGGGCACCCAAGAAAGACCAGCAAGCGCCAGGACCGTCTCTTAAAAGTGTTTCAGCTGCGGGATCGGGCTACCAGCAGTGCAGAGCTTGCTCAGGAATGGCAGCAGGCAGGTGAGAGTGCATCTGCACGCACTGTGAGGCGGAGACTCTTGGAGCAAGGCCTGGTCTCAAGGAGGGCAGCAAAGAAGCCACTTCTCTCCAGAAAAAACATCATGGACAGACGGATATTCTGCAAAAGGTACAGGCAGTGGACTGCTGAGTACTGGGGTAAAGTTATTTTCTCTGATGAATCCCCTTTTCGATTGTTTGGGACATCAGGAAAACGCCTCATTCGGAGAAGACAAGGTGAGCGCTACCACCAGTCTTGTCTCATGCCAACTGTTAAGCATCCTGAAACCATTCATGTGTGGGGTTGCCTCTCAGCCAAGGGAATCGGCTCTCTCACAGTCTTGCCTAAAAACACAGCCATGAATAAAGAATGGTACCAGAATGTCCTCCAAGAGCAACTTCTCCCAACCCTCCAAGAGCAGTTTGGCGATCAACAATGCCTTTTCCAGCATGATGGAGCACCTTGCCATAAAGCAAAGGTGATAACTAATGGCTCAGGGAACAAAACATAGAGATTTTGGGTCCATGGCCTGGAAACTCCCCAGATCTTAATCCCATTGAGAACTTGTGGTCAATCATCAAGAGACGGGTGGACAAACAAAAACCTAAAAATTGTGACAAAATGAAAGCATTGATTGTGCAAGAATGGACTGCTATCAGTCAGGATTTGGTCCAGAAGTTGATTGAGAGCATGCCAGGGAGAATTGCAGAGGTCCTGAAGAAGAAGGGTCAACACTGCAAATATTGACTTGCTGCATTAACTCATTCTGTCAATATAAGCTTTTGTTACTCATATGTTTGCAATTATTAATTTCTGTCTGTGATAAAAACATCTGTCAAACACACATAAAAACCAGAGGGCAGCAGATCATGTGAAAATATAATATTTGTGTCATTCTCAAAACTTTTGGCCATGACTGTAGATATTGGGGCCTATGGCCGAACAGGAGACTCCAGACTCTGTAATTCCTCAATTATGGGATGGCGTATGCACAGTAATCAGTTGGACCTCCCACCCCCACGTCAGCTACCAGGGTCTAATCTCGAACCAGTGCCTTATGTGATGGTTTGTGATGAGGCATTTCAGTTAAGCAGGAACCTCATGAGGCCCTATCCACGGCGAACCCTGGACAACCGGCGCAGAATTTTTAATTTCCGCCTATCCTGTGCACGCTGCCTGGTGGAGTGTGCCTTTGGCATTCTCACTGCCAAATGGCGGGTTCTGCAGTCTGCAGTACAACTAAGCGAACAAGTTATAAAAGCATGTGTGGTACTACACAACTTTACCCGAAAACATGACTGTCTTGCAAATGAGTCTTATGATGTTGCAGATGAAAATAATGTCGGCCCTACTCCACATGGACATCAAACACGTCGGCCACCATCTGGACTTAAAGTGCGGGATGTCTTCACTAATTATTTTGTTTCGCCAGAGGGATATACTCCTTGGCAAGAGAATGCATTGTATACTTTATGAATTTTTTTGCTGTGTGTATGATAAAATGAAAATTATGTTAATTATACCGTTTATTTTTCCTAAAATATAATGTCTCCAATAACAGATTCAAAGCCTCATCTATACCTTAAAAATAATCAAAGAAACCCATATTGACTTTACACTTTTTACTTGCATAAATTTTAGGGGATAACATACCATATTAACATCATATGGCAATTATGGCCTGTATTGGCAGCCAGAAACCAAGTTTCAAAAAAGCAAACAATCATAATATCAAGTTTAAAAAAATAATAAAAACTAAATAAAAACAAAAAAAAAATCACAAATTCATATATGTAGGTGGTGGAGATGGAGGAGCATCAGCCTGAGTGGGCTGGTTAATTTGTTGTCCTAATTGGCCATGATGCAGAGTGGTGGCTGAGGCGGCATGCTGGAGCCTGGAAGGTACTTGGGGTGGAACATGCTGATACTGTCCACTTTGGTAATGAGGGACATACTCAAGGGTATTGACAGGGCCCATGTGTGGATACACCCCAGAATGTCCATGTCGACCATACCTATGTAGTGGCCACTCTCCTCCACTGGGTATGGTCAAGGGGCCATACTGATGATGTACTGCAGGAGGATATACATGCCCATGTTGTGGATTTTGTTGGCTAACACCTTGAGGTAATTGTGGGGATGGACTACGTGTGGAAGGGGGATCACTTTCAGGTTTTGTGTTATCCTCTGGTGGCACAGGCATTTGGAGACGTTTTTTTTTAAAAAAAAAAAAGCAAAAAAACAATGCTTTATCATCATACAGCCGAACAAAAAGTGGAATAACACGCGATCAAAAAGACGGATATAAATAAACATGGTACCGCTGAAAACGTCATCTTGTCCCGCAAAAACCAAGCCGCCATACAGCATCATCAGCGAAAAATTAATAAAGTTATAGCTCACAAAATAAAGCGATGCAAAAATAATTATTTTTTATATATAATTGTTTTTATTGTATAAAAGTGCCAAAACATAAAAAATTATATAAATGAGGTATCGCTGTAATTGTACTGACCCGAAGAATAAAACTGCTTTATCAATTTTACCACACGCGGAACGGTATAAACGCCCCTCCCAAAAGAAATTCATGCATTGCTGGTTTTTGTTCATTCTGCCTCCCAAAAATCGTAATAAAAAGCGATCAAAAAATATCATGTGCCCAAAAATGGTACCAATAAAAACGTCAACTCGTCCCTCAAAAATAAAACCTCATATGACTCTGTGGGCCAAAATAAGAAAAAATTATAGCTCTCAAAATGTGATGCTCAATAAAAACAATTTGCAATAAAAAGCATCTTTTAGCGTGTAACAAGCAGCCAAACATAAAACCCCGCTATAAATAGTAAATCAAACCGCCCTTTATCACCCCCTTAGGGAAAAATAATAAAATGTATTTATTTCCATTTTCTCGTTAGGGTTAGGGTTGGGGCTAAAGTTATTGTTAGGGTTGGGGCTAAAGTTAGGATTAGGGTTGGATTTAGAGTTAGGGGTGTGTTAGGGTTGGGACTAGGGTTAGGGGTGTGTTGACGTTATGGTTGGAGTTAGAATTGGGGGGTTTCCACTGTTTAAGCATATCAGGGGCTCTCCAAACGTGGCATGGCGTCTGATCTCAATTCCAGGAAAATTCTGAAATGAAAATGTCAAACAGTGCTCCTTCCCTTCTGAGCTCTGCCATGCATCCTAACAGTAGTTTACCCCCACATATGGGGGATCAGCGTACTCAGGACAAATTGCACAATAACTCTTGGGGTCTAATTTCTTCTGTTACCCTTGGGGAAATAAAAAATTGGGGGCGAAAATATCATTTTTGTGGAAAAAAATATGATTTATTATTTTTATGGCTCTTCGTTATAAACTTCTGTGAAGCACTTGGGGGTTCAAAGCTCTCACCACACATCTAGATAAGTTCCTTGGGGGGTCTAGTTTCCAAAATGTGGTCACTTGTGGGGGTTTCCACTGTTTAGGCACATCAGGAGCTCTCCAAACGCGACATGACGCCCGCAGACTATTGCATGAAAGTCTGCTATCCAAAACTTTACTACTTCCATTCCGAGCCTCGACGTGTGCCCATGCAGTAGTTTTCTCCCACATATAGGGTATCAGCGTACTCCGGACAAATTGAACAACAACTTTTGGTGTCCAAATTCTCCTGTTACCCTTGGGAAAATAAAAAACTGGGGACTAAAAGATCATATTTGTGGAAAAAAATATGATTTTTTTATTTTCACGCCTGGGCGTTATAGACTTCTGTAAAGCACTTGGGGGTTCAAAGTGCTCACCACACATCTAGATAAGTTCCTTAGGGGGTCTAGTTTTCAAAATGGATTCACTTGTGGGAAGTTTCGACTGTTTGGGCACATCAAGGGCTCTGCAAACTGAACATGACACCCATCAAAGTCTGCATTCCAAAACTTCTTTACTTCCTTTCCGAGCCCTGCCGTGCGCCCAAACAGTTTCCCTTCCCACATATGGGGTATCAGCGTACTCAGGACAAATTGCACAATAACTTTTGGGGTCTTGTTACCCTTGCAAAAATAAAAATTGAGGTGAAAAGATCATTTTTGTTGAAAAAATATGATTTTTTAATTTTACTGCTCTACGTTATAAACTTGTGTGAAGCACTTGGGGGTTCAAAGTGCTCACCACAGATCTAGATAAGTTCCTTAGGGAGTCTAATTTCTAAAATGTGGTCACTTGTTGGTGGGTTTTCACTATTTAGGCACATCAGGGGCTATCCAAACGCGACATGGCGTCCAATTTTGGTTTGAAAAAGTCAAATGGCGCTCCTTCCCTTCCGAGCTCTGCCGTGCGCCCAAACAGTGGTTCCCCCCACATATGGGGTATCAGCGTACTCAGGATAAATTGGACAACTTTTGTGGTCCAATTTCTCCTGTTACCTTTGGGAAAATAAAAAATTGGTGACTAAAAGATCATTTTTGTGGGGAAAAAAATAGGATTTTTTATTTTCATGCCTGGGCATTATAAACTTGTGTGAAGCACTTGGGGGTTCAAAGTGCTCACCACAGATCTAGATAAGTTCCTTAGGGGGTCTAGTTTCCAAAATAGGGTCACTTTTTTGGGGTTTCCACTGTTTAGGCACATCAGGGACTCTGCAAACTGAACATGACACCCATCAAAGTCTGCATTCCAAAACATCATTACTTCCTTTCCGAGCTCTGCCGTGCGTCCAAACAGTATTTCCCCCACACATATGGGGTATCAGCATACTCAGGACAAATTGGACAACTTTTGTGGTCCAATTTCCTTGGGAAAAATCAAAAATTGGGGACTAAAAAATCATTTTTGTGGAATTTTTTTTTCACACCCAGACATTTTAAGCTTTAGTGAAACATTTGAGGGTTCAAAGTGCTCACAACAGATCTAGATAAGTTCCTTAGGGGGTATAGTTTCCAAAATGATGTCACTTTTGGGGGTTTCCACTGTTTAGGCACATCAGGGGCTCTCCAAACGCGACATGGCGTCAAATCTCAATTCCAGCCAAATTTGGTTTGAAAAAGTCAAACGTCGCTCCTTCCCTTCTGAGCCCTGCCGTGCACCCAGACAGTGGTTTTCCCCCACATATGGGGTACTCAGGAGAAATTGCACAACTTTATCTGTCCATTTTCTCCTTTTACCCTTGTGAAAATAAAAAAATTGTTTGTAAAAGATAATTTTTGTGACTAAAAAGTTAAATGTTCATTTTTTCCTTCCACATTGCTTCAGCTCCTGTGAAGCACCTGAAGGGTTAATAAACTTCTTGAATGTGGTTTTGAGTACCTTAAAAGGTGCAGTTTTTAGAATGGTGTCACTTTTGGGTATTTTCTGCCATATAGGCCCTCAACGGGACTTCAAATGTGAGGTGGTCCCTAAAAAAAATGGTTTTGTAAATTTTGTTGTAAAAATGAGAAATCGCTGGTCAACTTTTAACCCTTATAAGTTCCTAACTAAAAAAAATGTTGGTTCCAAAATTGTGCTTATGTAAAGTAGACATGTGGGAAATGTTATTTAGTAACTATTTTGTGTGACATATTTCTCTGTTTTAAGGGAATAAAAGTTTAAAGTTTGAAAATTGCTAAATTTTCAAAATTTTCGCCATATTTCCATTTTTTTCATAAATAAATGCCAGTTATATTGAAGAAATTTTACCACTATCATGAAGTACAATATGTTTCAAAAAAACATTCTCAGAATCGTGAAGATCCGTTGAAGCGTTCCAGCGTTATAAACTCATAAAGAGACAGTGGTCAGAATTGTAAAAATTGGCCCGTCATTAACGTGCAAACCACACTCGGGTTTTAAGGGCAGGGCCGGCGTCAGCACCCGGCCTACCCGGGCAAGTGCCGGGGCCCTGAGCAGGCGGGGGGCCCACTCACCGTCAGGCACCCCGGCACCCGTTAGCGGATGAGAACGGTACCAGTGCCGCCACTGGGCCCCCCCCCGCTTGCTCAGGGCCCCGGCAGCAGCCGGCGCAATACTTACCTCTCCCGTGCCTCCGCAGCTCCAGAGGGCGCATGCAGGGCGCCGGCGCTTCCTCTCACAGCAGCGCCGCTGAATGACGTCATCATTCAGCGGCCAGCTGTGGCAGAGAGAGCGCGGACGCCGGACAGGTGAGGTGTGTGTGTATCAGTGTGTGTGTATGTAGTGCGGTGCTTTGTGTGTGTGTATGTGAGAGAGTGCTGCAGTGCTGTATGTTTGATGGTGGTGGGGGGAGACAGTGATGGTGATGAGGAGCCGGGGCAATGATGATGATGATGGGGAGGCAATGAAGATAATGGGGAGTCAGTGATGATAATGGGGAGGCGATGATGATGGGGAGGCAATGATGATAATGGGGAGGCGATGATGATGGGGAGGCAATGATGATGACGATGGGGAGGCAATGATGATGATTATGGGGAGTCTTTCCACAGCGCCCTTTCCTGAGCCGGCCCGTAACAGTGCAGAGCGCTGCTCCATATTTTGTATGGAGCATTATATGGGGACCAGTATCCTGTATGGAGCATTATTTGGGGTCCAATATTCTTTATGGAGCATTATATTTGGCCCATAATACTGTATGGAGGACTATGTGGTGCCCATAATATTGTATGGAGGACTATACTGTCCAGTCTGTACTGTGCGCTGTAAGGATTTGGCGGTTTTTGAGCTATTGTACAATTTACAATAGGTATCACTCATGTAATGGAAGAAGTGAAGTGTTTGGCATTGTACTATACCCATATTTCTCTGCCGTATCTGTGCATCATGAATCGTGGTCTGTGTTAAAGGGGCCCACTGAGACTCTTTCGCCCGGGGCCCATAAAAACCTGGAGCCGGCCCTGGTTAAGGGGTTAACAGTGGGAATTTGCAGGACTTCTTGCTAAGAGATTAGCTTCACACAGGGGTCATCTAACTGTCACAGTACTCACAGGTAACTTGAGACGGTCTTTGATCATTGGCTGAGCCTTTGCTATTCTGGCTATTCTTCCATCCATTTGAATGGTAGTCTATTTTCTTCCACATTTCTCTGGTTTGGCTTTCTATTTTCAGGCTAAGTTCACACGTTGCGGAATTGCCGCGGAAATTTCTGCAGCAATCCCGCACTTCTCTGCCGCGGGAAATACGCATGTTTTTTGTATGCGTATTCCCGCCAGAAACTAGCGTTTTGCAAGCGTAATTAGCTTGCAGAATGCTAGCGCTTTCCTAGCGATCTGTATCATCGCTTGGAAAACTGATTGACAGGTTGGTCACACGAGTCACACATAGTGTTTGACAAGTGTGACCAACTTTTTACTATTGATACTGCCTATGCCGCATCAATAGTAAAAAGATCTAATGTAAAAATAATAAAAAAAATAATAAATCGTGATATTCTCACCTTCTGGCGGCCCCCGCAGCCTTTCCGCCTCTCATCGACGCTCCCGGCCAATCGCGTTCCCAAGGATGCATTGCGACAGACCCCAGATGACGTAGCATCATGCGAGACCGCTACGTCATCTGGGTGATTCTCGCAATGCATTACTGGGAACGGGAGCGTCGCTGAGAGGCGGGAAAGCTGCGGGGGCCACCGGAAGGTGAGAATATCATTATTTTTTATTTTCATTATTGTTTTACCAGGGATATGGTACCCAGTGCCTGGAGGAGAGTCTCCTCTCCTCCGGACCCTGGGTACCATCCGCACAAGAACCGCTTAAATTGCGCGGAGATTACGCGAAATTAATGAACATATTGCTATTTTTTCCGCGAAGCGTTTTTTTTGCAGAAAATTGCGGAATCCATTTAAATGAATAGGATGCTTAATGCTTGCATTTTTTTCGCTTTTTGCTACGGGAAAAAACGCGAAAGACGCGAAAATTGCTGACGTGTGCACTTAGCCTAATGTCCAAGAAATATCGTCACTCCTTGCGGAGATCAACATGCTAAGCATGCAGATGAGGAGACTTAAAGCCGCAATGCTCCTCTGGGAAATATGCTAATTATGCAAATTGTCTCTTCAGAGAGGAAGAGAGCTAGAACTCTAGTGCCACCTTTTGGAAGGTAGCAATCCTACAAGTCAATGTCGACCCTTTAACGAGCCTTATCACATGACCTAGGATAATAGCCAAACCAGAATCTTAATTTGCAGACACTGTGTTTCTTTTTTTTTTTTTTTTTTTAAAACCATTCAGGTTAGTTATAAACAACTCAATATAAGCTCATCAACTTAAACGTCGTTGTTTCAACTCTCATCATCATGGTTCATATTTAATTCAGCATAACAGACCAAAGGTATACACAAAAGACGTCATAAACATCAATAAACATCACTAAAATTCACTGATATTTGATCAGGTGCTGCCATTTTTTACATTTCCAAACGCCCTCTGCATCAGAACCACCACCGCCTTCACTGTCTAATTTATAAATCAAGTATAATCTAGAAAGGATCAGCCCGACACACTTATTCACAGATAAATGCTTCTCTTTGAAAATTCCTAAATTCCTCACATCCCACAAACTCTGCATCACACAAGTCATAATTAACCATAGGATTCTATTTTTCACACGACCACATGCACCAATTCCAAACATTGCAACACGCCAGTCAATAAAACTCACCCCCGCTAACTCCTTACACAACCCACCTACACATTTCCACACACTGTACGCGTAATCACAGTCCCACATAGTATGCCATACAGTCTCACATCCACCACATCCTTCTCTCGGGCACACATCCGTTCTGGTCAGACCTCGTCTCTTCTGAACCTGTCGCACAGGCAAAATATTGTGCAAGGACATCCATACAATATCCCTTTGTCTATTAGACATCCCATGCGTTCCCAAACTCTTCCATGCAACCGAGACTTCATTCCCTCTCAAACCCACAATATTACTCTCCACATCATTCTTATGTATTATTTTCATCACCTTCTTAGCCATTCTAAAATCATTCATCGGCACTCAGTAAATCATGCTTCCTCACAAACTTTTCAATC
This sequence comes from Oophaga sylvatica, assembly GCA_033576555.1. Lineage (NCBI taxonomy): Eukaryota > Metazoa > Chordata > Amphibia > Anura > Dendrobatidae > Oophaga > Oophaga sylvatica. The sequence continues at coordinate 31,803,195 of JARQOD010000003.1, read as the reverse complement.
ACCTCATACCAGACCGGACACTTGAAAGCAACAGGCACTCTAGCATCCCTCTTTCTCCAACACAAGCCATACAACATCCAACAAGCAGAATATCTTGCCATATACGCTCCCTTATTTCCTTTATTCAACAAAATAACTACCGTTTTGATATACTGAAGCCCCAGAAAAATCTCAATGTTTGGAAAGGCCATGCCACCATGGTGACATGCCTTAAAAAGACTTTCTCTCTTAAGTTTTTCTATTTTACTACTCCAGAAAAAAGTAAAAACTAACTTTTCCACTCTTTTTATTTTCCTATTAGACGGTGGAAAAATTGTTGCAATAAAAAGCAGAATCGGAAGAATCACCGCTTTTATGACCAAAATCTTACCACTCAAGGTCAAGTCTCTCAGTCGCCAAAAATTTAACTTACGCTCTATGCGCAACCCACACTCCTCCCAGCTCTCCTTACCTTCCAGCTCCTTATTAAATAATACTCCCAGCACTTTGAGAGCACCCTCCTCACACTTAACCCCCTCCATTTTAACCCTATCATCCCCAAAACATTTAAAGCTACATTTATTCCAATTTACTCTAAAGCCAGACGCACCACAGAAAAACTCCAAAAGCAACTTAACTCTACTCATAGACGCAACACTTTCACTCACAACCACAACATCATCCATATATCCAAGAACTTTCACATGCTTTCCACCACTCCCCGGTACCAACAAACCTCGCACCACTTTATCACGTCTCACCAAGCACAACAAAGGTTCAATCACACATACAAATAAGACAGGGGACATGGGACACCCCTGCCTTACACCAGACATAATATTCACTTTCTCACTCAACCATCCATTAACAAGAAACTCGCTTGACACACAATCATACAAAGACATTATCCCATTCACAAATTTTTTAGGAAATCCCATTTCCAGAACTTTAAACAAAAACACATGCGAGACCCTATCAAACGCTTTCTCAAAATCAATTGTCAGAACCATACACTTCTGTTTCCTTCCCATGCAGTCCCCAATCAAATCCCTTAATAACAATAAGTTATCACTCATACTTTCCCAGGCACAGCACACACTTGATCCTCATCCACAACATTACCAATCACCTCACGCATACGATTCGCCAACAATTTGCTATAGATTTTGTAATCTGCATTCAGCAGCGTTATAGGTCTCCAATTCTCTAAACACTTTCTCTCACCTTTCTTATACACAAGCACAACCACCCCTCTTTCATTGATTCACACAACTTACCATTCTCCCACATGTACTTACATATCTCAGTCAAATCAGCACCCAGGAAATCCCATGCTTTCACATAGAATTCTACCGGCAATCCGTCTTTCCCTGGTGTCTTATTCTTTTTAGCACTCTTCATCACATTTTCTACTTCATCCATAATCACGTCCTCATTCAAAATATCACATTCTTCACTACCCAACTTGTTTTCTAACCCATTCAGCACTTCTGAAACAAGACCAGAGTCAATCCATTTTTTATCATATAACTTGCTGTAGAACCTATTCGCCTCCTTTATCACATTCTCACCTGACACACACAAACCGTTCCTATCCAGGACTTTATCCATATCAACCTTTCTCCCATTCATTTTCTTAAAAAAGAACCTTGTGCACTTTTCATCTTTCTCAAGATGTTCTATTTTGGTGCGATAGATGATTTCCTTCCCTTTCTCATCCATAACACGCTTTAGTTCACTCTTTGTCCCAGCCAGCTCATCAGACACATCCATCCCACTTTCTCCACACTTCCTTAACCAGTCTATACGCCTGTTTAAATCATTAAATCTTTCCCGATAAATAGCAGCTTTTTTATAGCCCCATTTTTTGAAGAATTTTTTGCAACACACCTTAACCCAGTCCCACCATTCCAGCACACACGCAAAATTCCTCTTACATGCTCTCCACTCTTTATACTTTATTTTTAATTCATTCATCACATCCTCATCTTCTAACAAACTAACGTTCAGCTTCCAAACCCCACCACCATACACACGGTCATCAATCGCACTAAACACACCTCTCAAACACTCATGATCAGAAAAAGGTACAGCATTTTGTTCAAAATTCATACACAACATATTTTGGAAAACAACATTTTATCTATTCTGGATGCAATACCACCCCTATCAGCATGGTATGTTGGCGGTGGTGGGATGCCAAATTTCAGAGCAGCAGCATCTAGAAGGGAAAAATCAGAAATAAGATTGGATAACTTTTTACCAGTTATGTCACAATTCCCTTCTGTGATGCAATTAAAGTCTCCAACTAAAACTGTAGGCATTTTGCCTGGAAGAAACAAACTTAATTTTTCCAAAAGAGCCAGACGCTCCTTTTTCCCATCCTTTCCTGATGGACAGTACACATTAATAATTCTAGCCCGCCACCCCCTATAGCTAACATGTGCAATTATACATCTACCCACCTCTACCACCGTGTAGCTATCTAAACTAATCTCCCTGTTACCCATTAATATCCCTACACCATCATTCCTATTAACACATGAGCCAGACCATACATGCTGACCGTAAGGCCAGTCCTTATCGCTTGGAGCGTCCTCAATCCCACATTCCTGAAGACAAAAGATGTGAGCATTCATCTGTTTAATATAATCTAGGACGACTGCCCTCCTGGATTTAGATCTAATTTGTCTGACATTCAGGGACGCAATGCCCCAACCAGCTTGGGGAGCCATAACATGATGGTGTTATTTACATGACGACAAACAGGCCACTTCTTCTTCAGCCGTTTTCGTCTTCCATCTGGAACTGCAACTCCCCGAATCTGTTTACGTCTGCGGGAATGCCTAAAAAAACATTGGTGTCAGGAGAGAAGACATTCTGAGGGTAACTACGTTCACTCACCGGACTTAAACAATCTTCACCGGCGTCCGCCCAATCCGTTCTGGGCTTTTTACAGGAAGTTCCAGGCTCCTCCTCCTCCTCAGAGGGCCTTGCAAGAGTGAAGTCACCTTGATCTCCACAACTGGTCAACTCCTCCTCAGTAGCTAACCAAGATATACTGGGGGTATTACCAAGAGAACCCTCCAACTCCCCCTCCCCACAGACATCAGACTGATGAGGGAGCTCACATTCAACCTCAGCAAGTTCCAAACCTGCCACCTCTGGGCTGGGAGACTCCGTTTCGGGCAGGGCCTCCTCATGTGCATCCATGATTTCAGGTTCCTCAATAAGATCCGGGTCTGTAACCTGTGGAATGTCAACAACAGCAGCAGGGGGCGCAGCTGCCCCACCTGTGACCTCAGCGTAAGACCTAGGACTGATCCTGGCCTTACAATCCCGATACTTATGGCCCTCCTCACCACAAGCATTACACATAACAGGATTTGTGCAGTCTTTTGCCACATGGCCGGAACCATTGCAATTCCTACAAGTTGGCATGTCCTTCCAACTATCCTGGGTATGCCCGAAATTTTTACACCTCCTGCAATACAGCGGGGCATCTGGAAAAAACAAAAAAAACACTATTTTTCCCAATTGAAAAATTAAGAGGGGGGTAATGGATGCCTCCCGGGCCTTGGGGATCCATCCCAAATCTCACAAAAAATTTGTACTTCCCGGTCCAGAGCCCTTCTCCATTCAGGACCCTGTGGGAGTACTGAACATAAATGCAATGTCTTTTCAAAAATAAAGTAATGTCCTCCAGGGAAACAAAAGGGTTGTGCATGAAAACTACAAGTGGAATATCCCCCTTAGAGTATAGCGCAGTAAAGGTAAATCCTTCCAGCAAAGGATTTGCAACTCCATTTTTCAGGGCAGTAAACAAATTCTGGCAAGCCGCCATAGAAGATAGCACCAGCACATACCTGCCTTCCCTCCTGAACTCCTGCAGGCATATTATCTCGGACTTCCGAATCTTCAGGATGTCATAAAACACCATGTTGACCAAATATCCCAGGGAAAAATGCAACTTCTTATCTTCAGCGATTTCAATCCAGAATCCATTTTTGACCCGGCTATCACCGGTCCCAGAGAATTGAAGTCGGACTCCCATCGTCCACAACTCCAAGGATCTTCTCCCTGAATCCTCCTGGCTATCTCCCAAAAGCAGCGACCGGCTTAAGCCACCGAAGTGGCGATGCCGGAAGGCCAAGAGACAGCACTCAAGGTATCTTTTTTTTTTTTTTTTTTTTAAAACCATTCAGGTTAGTTATAAACAACTCAATATAAGCTCATCAACTTAAACGTCGTTGTTTCAACTCTCATCATCATGGTTCATATTTAATTCAGCATAACAAACTAAAGGTATACACAAAAGACGTCATAAACATCAATAAACATCACTAAAATTCACTGATATTTGATCAAGTGCTGCCATTTTTTAAATTTCCAAACGCCCTCTGCATCAGAACCACCACCGCCTTCACTGTCTAATTTATAAATCAAGTATAATCTAGAAAGGATCAGCCCGACACACTTATTCACAGATAAATGCTTCTCTTTGAAAATTCCTAAATTCCTCACATCCCACAAACTCTGCATCACACAAGTCATAATTAACCATAGGATTCTATTTTTCACACAACCACATGCACCAATTCCAAACATTGCAACACGCCAGTCAATAAAACTCACCCCCGCTAATTCCTTACACAACCCACCTACACACTTCCACACACTGTACGCGTAATCACAGTCCCACATAGTATGCCACACAGTCTCACATCCACCACAACCTTCTCTCAGGCACACTTCCGTTCTGGTCAGACCTCGTCTCTTCTGAACCTGTCGCACAGGCAAAATATTGTGCAAGGACATCCATACAATATCCCTTTGTCTATTAGACATCCCATGCGTTCCCAAACTCTTCCATGCAACCGAGACTTCATTCCCTCTCAAACCCACAATATTACTCTCCACATCATTCTTATGTATTATCTTCATCACCTTCTTAGCCATTCTAAAATCATTCATCGGCACACTCAGTAAATCATGCTTCCTCACAAACTTTTCAATCACCTCATACCAGACCGGACACTTGAAAGCAACAGGCACTCTAGCATCCCTCTTTCTCCAACACAAGCCATACAACATCCAACCAGCAGAATATCTTGCCATATACGCTCCCTTATTTCCTTTATTCAACAAAATAACTACCGTTTTGATATACTGAAGCCCCAGAAAAATCTCAATGTTTGGAAAGGCCATGCCACCATGGTGACATGCCTTAAAAAGACTTTCTCTCTTAAGTTTTTCTATTTTACTACTCCAGAAAAAAGTAAAAACTAACTTTTCCACTCTTTTTATTTTCCTATTAGACGGTGGAAAAATTGTTGCAATAAAAAGCAGAATCGGAAGAATCACCGCTTTTATGACCAAAATCTTACCACTCAAGGTCAAGTCTCTCAGTCGCCAAAAATTTAACTTACGCTCTATGCGCAACCCACACTCCTCCCAGCTCTCCTTACCTTCCAACTCCTTATTAAATAATACTCCCAGCACTTTGAGAGCACCCTCCTCACATTTAACCCCCTCCATTTTAACCCTATCATCCCCAAAATATTTAAAGCTACATTTATTCCAATTTACTCTAAAGCCAGACACACCACAGAAAAACTCCAAAAGCAACTTAACTCTACTCATAGACGCAACACTTTCACTCACAACCACAACATCATCCATATATCCAAGAACTTTCACATGCTTTCCACCACTCCCCGGTACCAACAAACCTCGCACCACTTTATCACGTCTCACCAAGCACAACAAAGGTTCAATCACACATACAAATAAGACAGGGGACATGGGACACCCCTGCCTTACACCAGACATAATATTCACTTTCTCACTCAACCATCCATTAACAAGAAACTCGCTTGACACACAATCATACAAAGACATTATCCCATTCACAAATTTTTTAGGAAATCCCATTTCCAGAACTTTAAACAAAAACACATGCGAGACCCTATCAAACGCTTTCTCAAAATCAATTGTCAGAACCATACACTTCTGTTTCCTTCCCATGCAGTCCCCAATCAAATCCCTTAATAACAATAAGTTATCACTCATACTTCTCCCAGGCACCGCACACACCTGATCTTCATCCACAACATTACCAATCACCTCACGCATACGATTCGCCAACAATTTGCTATAGATTTTGTAATCTGCATTCAGCAGCGTTATAGGTCTCCAATTCTCTAAACACTTTCTCTCACCTTTCTTATACACAAGCACAACCACCCCCTCCTTCATTGATTCACACAACTTACCATTCTCCCACATGTACTTACATATATCAGTCAAATCAGCACCCAGAAGATCCCACGCTTTCACATAGAATTCTACCGGCAATCCGTCTTTCCCTGGTGTCTTATTCTTTTTAGCACTCTTCATCACATTTTCTACTTCATCCATAATCACGTCCTCATTCAAAATATCACATTCTTCACTACCCAACTTGCTTTCTAACCCATTCAGCACTTCTGAAACAAGACCAGAGTCAATCCATTTTTTATCATATAACTTGCTGTAGAACCTATTCACCTCCTTTATCACATTCTCACCTGACACACACAAACCGTTCCTATCCAGGACTTTATCCATATCAACCTTTCTCCCATTCATTTTCTTAAAAAAGAACCTGATGCACTTTTCATCTTTCTCAAGATGTTCTATTTTGGTGCGATAGATGATTTCCTTCCCTTTTTCATCCATAACACGCTTTAACTCACTCTTTGTCCCAGCCAGATCATCAGACACATCCATCCCACTTTCTCCACACTTCCTTAACCAGTCTATACGCCTGTTTAAATCATTAAATCTTTCCCGATAAATAGCAGCTTTTTTATAGCCCCATTTTTTGAAGAATTTTTTGCAACACACCTTAACCCAGTCCCACCATTCCAGCACACTCGCAAAATTCCTCTTACATACTCTCCACTCTTTATACTTTATTTTTAATTCATTCATCACATCCTCATCTTCTAACAACCTAACGTTCAGCTTCCAAACCCCACCACCATACACACGGTCATCAATCGCACTAAACACACCTCTCAAACACTCATGATCAGAAAAAGGTACAGCATTTTGTTCAAAATTCATACACAACATATTTTTGGAAAACAACATTTTATCTATTCTGGATACAATACCACCCCTATCAGCATGGTATGTTGGCGGTGGTGGGATGCCAAATTTCAGAGCAGCAGCATCTAGAAGGGAAAAATCAGAAATAAGATTGGATAACTTTTTACCAGTTATGTCACAATTCCCTTCTGTGATGCAATTAAAGTCTCCAACTAAAACTGTAGGCATTTTGCCTGGAAGAAACAAACTTAATTTTTCCAAAAGAGCCAGACGCTCCTTTTTCCCATCCTTTCCTGATGGACAGTACACATTAATAATTCTAGCCCGCCACCCCCTATAGCTAACATGTGCAATTATACATCTACCCACCTCTACCACCGTGTAGCTATCTAAACTAATCTCCCTGTTACCCATTAATATCCCTACACCATCATTCCTATTAACACATGAGCCAGACCATACATGCTGACCGTAAGGCCAGTCCTTATCGCTTGGAGCGTCCTCAATCCCACATTCCTGAAGACAAAAGATGTGAGCATTCATCTGTTTAATATAATCTAGGACGACTGCCCTCCTAGATTTAGTTCTAATTTGTCTGACATTCAGGGACGCAATGCCCCAACCAGCTTGGGGAGCCATAACATGATGGTGTTATTTACATGACGACAAACAGGCCACTTCTTCTTCAGCCGTTTTCGTCTTCCATCTGGAACTGCAACTCCCCGAATCTGTTTACGTCTGCGGGAATGCCTAAAAAAACATTGGTGTCAGGAGAGAAGACATTCTGAGGGTAACTACGTTCACTCACCGGACTTAAACAATCTTCACCGGCGTCCGCCCAATCCGTTCTGGGCTTTTTACAGGAAGTTCCAGGCTCCTCCTCCTCCTCAGAGGGCCTTGCAAGAGTGAAGTCACCTTGATCTCCACAACTGGTCAACTCCTCCTCAGTAGCTAACCAAGATATACTGGGGGTATTACCAAGAGAACCCTCCAACTCCCCTCCCCACAGACATCAGACTGATGAGGGAGCTCACATTCAACCTCAGCAAGTTCCAAACCTGCCACCTCTGGGCTGGGAGACTCCGTTTCGGGCAGGGCCTCCTCATGTGCATCCATGATTTCAGGTTCCTCAATAAGATCCGGGTCTGTAACCTGTGGAATGTCAACAACAGCAGCAGGGGGCGCAGCTGCCCCACCTGTGACCTCAGCGTAAGACCTAGGACTGATCCTGGCCTTACAATCCCGATACTTATGGCCCTCCTCACCACAAGCATTACACATAACAGGATTTGTGCAGTCTTTTGCCATATGGCCGGAACCATTGCAATTCCTACAAGTTGGCATGTCCTTGCAACTATCCTGGGTATGCCCGAAATTTTTACACCTCCTGCAATACAGTGGGGCATCTGGAAAAAACAAAAAACCACTATTTTTCCCAATTGAAAAATTAAGAGGGGGGTAATGGATGCCTCCCGGGCCTTGGGGATCCATCCCAAATCTCACAAAAAATTTGTACTTCCCGGTCCAGAGCCCTTCTCCATTCAGGACCCTGTGGGAGTACTGAACAAAAATGCAATGTCTTTTCAAAAATAAAGTAATGTCCTCCAGGGAAAAAAAAGGGTTGTGCATGAAAACCACAAGTGGGATATCCCCCTTGGAGTATAACACAGTAAAGGTAAGTCCTTCCAGCAAAGGATTTGCCACTCCATTTTTCAGGGCAGTAAACAAATTCTGGCAAGCCGCCATAGAAGATAGCACCAGCACATACCTGCCTTCCCTCCTGAACTCCTGCAGGCATATTATATCGGACTTCCGAATCTTCAGGATGTCATAAAACACCATGTTGACCAAATATCCCAGGGAAAAATGCAACTTCTTATCTTCAGCGATTTCAATCCGGAATCCATTTTTGACCGGCTATCACCGGTCCCAGAGAATTGAAGTCGGACTCCCATCGTCCACAACTCCAAGGATCTTCTCCCTGAATCCTCCTGGCTATCTCCCTAAAGCAGCAACCGGCTTAAGCCACCGAAGTGGCGATGCCGGAAGACCAAGAGACAGCACTCAAGGTATCCAGGACACTTTGCACCTCGTCAGTGCAAAGCGGAGATCTGGTTTGGCTGTGTGAGAGGCGTCAGACCATTGTCCAAGAAATATCGTCACTCCTTGCGGAGATCAACATGCTAAGCATGCGGATGAGGAGACTTAAAGCTGCAATGCTCCTCTGGGAGATATGCTAATTATGCAAATTGTCTCTTCAGAGAGGAAGAGAGCTAGAACTCTAGTGCCACCTTTTGGAAGGTAGCAATCCTACAAGTCAATGTCGACCCTTTAACGAGCCTTATCACATGACCTAGGATAATAGCCAAACCAGAATCTCAATTTGCAGACACAGTGTTTCTTTTTTTTTTTTTTTTTAAACCATTCAGGTTAGTTATAAACAACTCAATATAAGCTCATCAACTTAAACGTCGTTGTTTCAACTCTCATCATCATGGTTCATATTTAATTCAGCATAACAAACTAAAGGTATACACAAAAGACGTCATAAACATCAATAAACATCACTAAAATTCACTGATATTTGATCAGGTGCTGCCATTTTTTAAATTTCCAAATGCCCTCTGCATCAGAACCACCACCGCCTTCACTATCTAATTTATAAATCAAGTATAATCTAGAAAGGATCAGCCCGACACACTTATTCACAGATAAATGCTTCTCTTTGAAAATTCCTAAATCCGCTGCTTTTGGGAGATAGCCAGGAGGATTCAGGGAGAAGATCCTTGGAGTTGTGGACGATGGGAGTCCGACTTCAATTCTCTGGGACCGGTGATAGCCGGGTCAAAAATGGATTCCGGATTGAAATCGCTGAAGATAAGAAGTTGCATTTTTCCCTGGGATATTTGGTCAACATGGTGTTTTATGACATCCTGAAGATTCGGAAGTCCGAGATAATATGCCTGCAGGAGTTCAGGAGGGAAGGCAGGTATGTGCTGGTGCTATCTTCTATGGCGGCTTGCCAGAATTTGTTTACTGCCCTGAAAAATGGAGTTGCAAATCCTTTGCTGGAAGGACTTACCTTTACTGTGCTATACTCTAAGGGGGATATTCCACTTGTAGTTTTCATGCACAACCCTTTTGTTTCCCTGGAGGACATTACTTTATTTTTGAAAAGACATTGCATTTATGTTCAGTACTCCCACAGGGTCCTGAATGGAGAAGGGCTCTGGACCGGGAAGTACAAATTTTTTGTGAGATTTGGGATGGATCCCCAAGGCCCGGGAGGCATCCATTACCCCCTCTTAATTTTTCAATTGGGAAAAATAGTGTTTTTTTGTTTTTTCCAGATGCCCCACTGTATTGCAGGAGGTGTAAAAATTTCGGGCATTCCCAGGATAGTTGCAAGGACATGCCAACTTGTAGGAATTGCAATGGTTCCGGCCATGTGGCAAAAGACTGCACAAATCCTGTTATGTGTAATGCTTGTGGTAAGGAGGGCCATAAGTATCGGGATTGTAAGGCCAGGATCAGTCCTAGGTCTTACGCTGAGGTCACAGGTGGGGCAGCTGCGCCCCTGCTGCTGTTGTTGACATTCCACAGGTTACAGACCCGGATCTTATTGAGGAACCTGAAATCATGGATGCACATGAGGAGGCCCTGCCCGAAACGGAGTCTCCCAGCCCAGAGGTGGCAGGTTTGGAACTTGCTGAGGTTGAATGTGAGCTCCCTCATCAGTCTGATGTCTGTGGGGAGGGGGAGTTGGAGGGTTCTCTTGGTAATACCCCCAGTATATCTTGGTTAGCTACTGAGGAGGAGTTGACCAGTTGTGGAGATCAAGGTGACTTCACTCTTGCAAGGCCCTCTGAGGAGGAGGAGGAGCCTGGAACTTCCTGTAAAAAGCCCAGAACGGATTGGGCGGACGCCGGTGAAGATTGTTTAAGTCCGGTGAGTGAACGTAGTTACCCTCAGAATGTCTTCTCTCCTGACACCAATGTTTTTTTAGGCATTCCCGCAGACGTAAACAGATTCGGGGAGTTGCAGTTCCAGATGGAAGACGAAAACGGCTGAAGAAGAAGTGGCCTGTTTGTCGTCATGTAAATAACACCATCATGTTATGGCTCCCCAAGCTGGTTGGGGCATTGCGTCCCTGAATGTCAGGCAAATTAGATCTAAATCCAGGAGGGCAATCGTCCTAGATTATATTAAACAGATGAATGCTCACATCTTTTGTCTTCAGGAATGTGGGATTGAGGACGCTCCAAGCGATAAGGACTGGCCTTACGGTCAGCATGTATGGTCTGGCTCATGTGTTAATAGGAATGATGGTGTAGGGATATTAATGGGTAACAGGGAGATTAGTTTAGATAGCTACACGGTGGTAGAGGTGGGTAGATGTATAATTGCACATGTTAGCTATAGGGGGTGGCGGGCTAGAATTATTAATGTGTACTGTCCATCAGGAAAGGATGGGAAAAAGGAGCGTCTGGCTCTTTTGGAAAAATTAAGTTTGTTTCTTCCAGGCAAAATGCCTACAGTTTTAGTTGGAGACTTTAATTGCATCACAGAAGGGAATTGTGACATAACTGGTAAAAAGTTATCCAATCTTATTTCTGATTTTTCCCTTCTAGATGCTGCTGCTCTGAAATTTGGCATCCCACCACCGCCAACATACCATGCTGATAGGGGTGGTATTGTATCCAGAATAGATAAAATGTTTTCCAAAAATATGTTGTGTATGAATTTTGAACAAAATGCTGTACCTTTTTCTGATCATGAGTGTTTTAGAGGTGTGTTTAGTGCGATTGATGACCGTGTGTATGGTGGTGGGGTTTGGAAGCTGAACGTTAGGTTGTTAGAAGATGAGGATGTGATGAATGAATTAAAAATAAAGTATAAAGAGTGGAGAGTATGTAAGAGGAATTTTGCGTGTGTGCTGGAATGGTGGGACTGGGTTAAGGTGTGTTGCAAAAAATTCTTCAAAAAATGGGGCTATAAAAAAGCTGCTATTTATCGGGAAAGATTTAATGATTTAAACAGGCGTATAGACTGGTTAAGGAACTGTGGAGAAAGTGGGATGGATGTGTCTGATGAGCTGGCTGAGACAAAGAGTGAACTAAAGCGTGTTATGGATGCGAAAGGGAAGGAAATCATCTATCGCACCAAAATAGAACATCTTGAGAAAGATGAAAAGTGCACAAGGTTCTTTTTTAAGAAAATGAATGGGAGAAAGGTTGATATGGATAAAGTCCTGGATAGGAACGGTTTGTGTGTGTCAGGAGAGAATGTGATAAAGGAGGTGAATAGGTTCTATAGCAAGTTATATGATAAAAAATGATTGACTCTGGTCTTGTTTCAGAAGTGCTGAATGGGTTAGAAAACAAGTTGGGTAGTGGAGAATGTGATATTTTGAATGAGGACGTGATTATGGATGAAGTAGAAAATGTGATGAAGAGTGCTAAAAAGAATAAGACACCAGGGAAAGACGGATTGCCGGTAGAATTCTATGTGAAAGCGTGGGATTTTCTGGGTGCTGATTTGACTGAGATATGTAAGTACATGTGGGAGAATGGTAAGTTGTGTGAATCAATGAAAGAGGGGGTGGTTGTGCTTGTGTATAAGAAAGGTGAGAGAAAGTGTTTAGAGAATTGGAGACCTATAACGCTGCTGAATGCAGATTACAAAATCTATAGCAAATTGTTGGCGAATCGTATGCGTGAGGTGATTGGTAATGTTGTGGATGAGGATCAAGTGTGTGCTGTGCCTGGGAGAAGTATGAGTGATAACTTATTGTTATTAAGGGATTTGATTGGGGACTGCATGGGAAGGAAACAGAAGTGTATGGTTCTGACAATTGATTTTGAGAAAGCGTTTGATAGGGTCTCGCATGTGTTTTTGTTTAAAGTTCTGGAAAGAATGGGATTTCCTAAAAAATTTGTGAATGGGATAATGTCTTTGTATGATTGTGTGTCAAGCGAGTTTCTTGTTAATGGATGGTTGAGTGAGAAAGTGAATATTATGTCTGGTGTAAGGCAGGGTGTCCCATGTCCCCTGTCTTATTTGTATGTGTGATTGAACCTTTGTTGTGCTTGGTGAGACGTGATAAAGTGGTGCGAGGTTTGTTGGTACCGGGAGTGGTGGAAAGCATGTGAAAGTTCTTGGATATATGGATGATGTTGTGGATGTGAGTGAAAGTGTTGCGTCTATGAGTAGAGTTAAGTTGCTTTTGGAGTTTTTCTGTGGTGCGTCTAGTTTTAGAGTGAATTGGAATAAATGTAGTTTTAAATGTTTTGGGGATGATGGGGTTAAAATGGAGGGGGTTAAATGTGAGGAGGGTGCTCTCAAAGTGCTGGGAGTATTATTTAATAAGGACTTGGAAGGTAAGGAGAGCTGGGAGGAGTGTGGGTTGCGCATAGAGCATAAGTTAAATTTTTGGCGACTGAGAGACTTGACCTTGAGTGGTAAGATTTTGGTCATAAAAGCGGTGATTCTTCCGATTCTGCTTTTTATTGCAACAATTTTTCCACCGTCTAATAGGAAAATAAAAAGAGTGGAAAAGTTAGTTTTTACTTTTTTTCTGGAGTAGTAAAATAGAAAAACTTAAGAGAGAAAGTCTTTTTAAGGCATGTCACCATGGTGGCATGGCCTTTCCAAACATTGAGATTTTCCTGGGGCTTCAGTATATCAAAACGGTAGTTATTTTGTTGAATAAAGGAAATAAAGGAGCATATATGGCAAGATATTCTGCTGGTTGGATGTTGTATGGCTTGTGTTGGAGAAAGAGGGATGCTAGAGTGCCTGTTGCCTTCAAGTGTCCGGTCTGGTATGAGGTGATTGAAAAGTTTGTGAGGAAGCATGATTTACTGAGTGTGCCGATGAATGATTTTAGAATGGCTAAGAAGGTGATGAAGATAATACATAAGAATGATGTGGAGAGTAATATTGTGGGTTTGAGAGGGAATGAAGTCTCGGTTGCATGGAAGAGTTTGGGAACGCATGGGATGTCTAATAGACAAAGGGATATTGTATGGATGTCCTTGCACAATATTTTGCCTGTGCGACAGGTTCAGAAGAGACGAGGTCTGACCAGAACGGATGTGTGCCTGAGAGAAGGTTGTGGTGGATGTGAGACTGTGTGGCATACTATGTGGGACTGTGATTACGCGTACAGTGTGTGGAAATGTGTAGGTGGGTTGTGTAAGGAGTTAGCGGGGGTGAGTTTTATTGACTGGCGTGTTGCAATGTTTGGAATTGGTGCATGTGGTCGTGTGAAAAATAGAATCCTATGGTTAATTATGACTTGTGTGATGCAGAGTTTATGGGATGTGAGGAATTTAGGAATTTTCAAAGAGAAGCATTTATCTGTGAATAAGTGTGTTGGACTGATCCTTTCTAGATTATACTTGATTTATAAATTAGACAGTGAAGGCGGTGGTGGTTCTGATGCAGAGGGTGTTTGGAAATTTAAAAAATGGCAGCACCTGATCAAATATCAGTGAATTTTAGTGATGTTTATTGATGTTTATGACGTCTTTTGTGTATACCTTTGGTCTGTTATGCTGAATTAAATATGAACCATGATGATGAGAGTTGAAACAACGACGTTTAAGTTGATGAGCTTATATTGAGTTGTTTATAACTAACCTGAATGGTTTTAAAAAAAAAAAAAAAAAAAAAAAGAAACAGTGTCTGCAAATTGAGATTCTGGTTTGGCTATTATCCTAGGTCATGTGATAAGGCTCGTTAAAGGGTCGACATTGACTTGTAGGATTGCTACCTTCCAAAAGGTGGCACTAGAGTTCTAGCTCTCTTCCTCTCTGAAGAGACAATTTGCATAATTAGCACTTAGCCTAAAGCATTTTAGATCATTTTAGCTTAACAGCCGATTATTGTCTGCACTTCTTTATAAGTTTTACCCTCTCCAATCAACTTTTTTATCAGAGTACGCTGTTCACACACATGAATGGGCGTACCCACCGTGGGGTGGGGGGGGGCAGCTACCCCCCTAGAAGCAGTGGCCTGTTCACCTGTTTTTCCTGCCGCCGGTCCTTTAAATCTTCAGGCACGGTGGCTTTACAGGTGCACGCAGTGACCCGGTTGCCCTGTACATAGGGGCAGTAGCGTAGCTACCGGGGGAGGCAGAGCTCAGAGGGGGCCCACCCGGAGCTACGCTACTGTAACTGTATCGGCGTGCACAGCCCATACAGTTACATTCTGCGGCAGAGCAGGGAGAATCGCTCTCCCTGCTCTGCCGCCTGGCCGCTATGGGGCCCCTGAGCAGGCAGTGGGGGGCCCGGTGCCAGCAGTGGGCCCCCCGCCCGTCATCGGAGGGTCAGCTGTATGGGCATCTAGCCAATACAGCTGACCGCATTGAGAGAGAAGGAATGAGCGCTCCTCGTCTCCCATAATCCCCCTCTCAGTGTCTGACAGCGGGCGCGATGACGTCACTGCCCGGCGCCCACTGTCAGGAGAAGAGAGGGAGAGCAGTGAGCAGTGCAGGAGCCGGGAGCAAGAGAGGTGAGTACAGGATTTATTATTTTTGTAATGGGGGTGCATTATATTACAGAGGCTGCCTATGGGGGTGCATTATATTACAGAGGCTCCATATGGGGGTGCATTATATTACAGAGGCTCCATATGGGGGTGCATTATATTACAGAGGCTCCATATGGGGGTGCATTATACTACAGAGGCTCCATATGGGGGTACATTATACTACAGAGTCTCTATATGGGGGTGCATTATATTACAGAGGCTCCATATGGGGGTGCATTATACTACAGAGGCTCTATATGGGGGTGCATTACACTACAGAGGCTCCATATGGGGGTGCATTACACTACAGAGGCTCCATATGGGGGTGCATTATATTACAGAGGCTCCATATGGGGGTGCATTATATTACAGAGGCTCCATATGGGGGTGCATTATAATACAGAGGCTCCATATGGTGGTGCATTATTTTACAGAGGCTCCATATGGGGGTGCATTATATTACAGAGGCTCCATATGGGGGTGCATTATATTACAGAGGCTCCATATGGGGGTGCATTATACTACAGAGGCTCCATATGGGGGTACATTATACTGCAGAGGCTCTATATGGGGGTGCATTATATAACAGAGGCTCCATATGGGGGTGCATTATACTACAGAGGCTCTATATGGGGGTGCATTACACTACAGAGGCTCCATATGGGGGTGCATTACACTACAGAGGCTCCATATGTGGGTGCATTATATTACAGAGGCTCCATATGGGGGTGCATTATATTACAGAGGCTCCATATGGGGGTGCATTACACTACAGAGGCTCCATATGTGGGTGCATTATATTACAGAGGCTCCATATGGGGGTGCATTATACTACAGAGGCTGCCTATGGGGGGTGCATTATAATACAGAGGCTCCCTATGGGGGTGCATTATAATAGAGGCTGCATATGGGGGTACATTATACTACAGAGGCTCTATATGGGGGTGCATTATATTACAGAGGCTCCATATGGGGGTGCATTATACTACAGAGGCTCTATATGGGGGTGCATTATATTACAGAGGCTCCATATGGGGGTGCATTATACTACAGAGGCTCCATATGGGGATGCATTATATTACAGAGGCTCCATATGGGGGTGCATTATACTACAGAGGCTCCATATGGGGGTGCATTATATTACAGAGGCTGCCTATGGGGGTGCATTATAATACAGAGGCTGTATATGTGGGTGCATTATATTACAGAGGCTCCATATGGGGGTGCATTATACTACAGAGGCTGTCTATGGGGTGCATTATATTACAGAGGCTGCCTATGGGGGGTGCATTATAATACAGAGGCTCCCTATGGGGGTGCATTATAATAAAGAGGCTGTATATGGGGGTACATTATACTACAGAGGCTCTATATGGGGGTGCATTATATTACAGAGGCTCCATATGGGGGTGCATTATACTACAGAGGCTCTATATGGGGGTGCATAATACTACAGAGGCTCCATATGGGGGTGCATTATATTACAGAGGCTGTATATGGGGGTGCATTATAATACAGAGGCTCCATATGGGGGTGCGTTATATTACAGAGGCTCCATATGGGGGTGCATTATATTACAGAGGCTCCATATGGGAGTGCATTATATTACAGAGGCTCCATATGGGGGTGCATTATATTACAGAGGCTGTATATGGGGGTGCATTATAATACAGTGGCTGCCTATGGGGATGCATTATACTACAGAGGCTGTATATGGGGGTGCATTATATTACAGAGGCTCCATATGGGGGTGCATTATACTACAGAGGCTCCATATGGGGGTGCATTATATTACAGAGGCTGTATATGGGGGTGCATTATAATACAGAGGCTGCCTATGGGGACGCATTACAATACAGAGGCTGCCTATGGGGACGCATTACAATACAGAGGCTGCCTATGGGGGTGCACTATAATACAGAGGCTGCCTATGGGGGTGCATTATAATACAGAGGCTGCCTATGGGGAGTGCATTACAATACAGAGGCTGTCTATGGGGACGCATTACAATACAGAGGCTGCCTATGGGGTGCACTATAATACAGAGGCTGCCTATGGGGGTGCACTATAATACAGAGGCTGCCTATGGGGGTGCATTACAATACAGAGGCTGTCTATGGGGAGTGCATTACAATACAGAGGCTGTCTATGGGGGTGCATTATAATATAGAGGCTGCCTATGGGGGTGCACTATAATACAGAGGCTGCCTATGGGGGTGCATTATACTACAGAGGCTCCATATGGGGGTACATTATACTACAGAGTCTCTATATGGGGGTGCATTATATTACAGAGGCTCCATATGGGGGTGCATTATACTACAGAGGCTCTATATGGTGGTGCATTACACTACAGAGGCTCCATATGGGGGTGCATTACACTACAGAGGCTCCATATGGGGGTGCATTATATTACAGAGGCTCCATATGGGGGTGCATTATATTACAGAGGCTCCATATGGGGGAGCATTATAATACAGAGGCTCCATATGGGGGTGCATTATTTTACAGAGGCTCCATATGGAGGTGCATTATATTACAGAGGCTCCATATGGGGGTGCATTATATTACAGAGGCTCCATATGGGGGTGCATTATACTACAGAGGCTCCATATGGGGGTACATTATACTGCAGAGGCTGTATATGGGGGTGCATTATAATACAGTGGCTGCCTATGGGGAGTGCATTATACTACAGAGGCTGTATATGGGGGTGCATTATATTACAGAGGCTCCATATGGGGGTGCATTATACTACAGAGGCTCCATATGGGGGTGCATTATATTACAGAGGCTGTATATGGGGGTGCATTATAATACAGAGGCTGCCTATGGGGACTCATTACAATACAGAGGCTGCCTATGGGGACGCATTACAATACAGAGGCTGCCTATGGGGGTGCACTATAATACAGAGGCTGCCTATGGGGGTGCATTATAATACAGAGGCTCCCTATGGGGAGTGCATTACAATACAGAGGCTGTCTATGGGGACGCATTACAATACAGAGGCTGCCTATGGGGGTGCACTATAATACAGAGGCTGCCTATGGGGGTGCACTATAATACAGAGGCTGCCTATGGGGGTGCAGTACAATACAGAGGCTGTCTATGGGGAGTGCATTACAATACAGAGGCTGTCTATGGGGTGCATTATAATATAGAGGCTGCCTATGGGGGTGCACTATAATACAGAGGCTGCCTATGGGGGTGCATTATACTACAGAGGCTCCATATGGGGGTACATTATACTACAGAGTCTCTATATGGGGGTGCATTATATTACAGAGGCTCCATATGGGGGTGCATTATACTACAGAGGCTCTATATGGTGGTGCATTACACTACAGAGGCTCCATATGGGGGTGCATTACACTACAGAGGCTCCATATGGGGGTGCATTATATTACAGAGGCTCCATATGGGGTGCATTATATTACAGAGGCTCCATATGAGGGTGCATTATAATACAGAGGCTCCATATGGGGGTGCATTATTTTACAGAGGCTCCATATGGGGGTGCATTATATTACAGAGGCTCCATATGGGGGTGCATTATATTACAGAGGCTCCATATGGGGGTGCATTATACTACAGAGGCTCCATATGGGGGTACATTATACTGCAGAGGCTCTATATGGGGGTGCATTATATAACAGAGGCTCCATATGGGGGTGCATTATACTACAGAGGCTCTATATGGGGGTGCATTATATTACAGAGGCTCCATATGGGAGTGCATTATATTACAGAGGCTCCATATGGGGGTGCATTATATTACAGAGGCTGTATATGGGGGTGCATTATAATACAGTGGCTGCCTATGGGGAGTGCATTATACTACAGAGGCTGTATATGGGGGTGCATTATATTACAGAGGCTCCATATGGGGTGCATTATACTACAGAGGCTCCATATGGGGGTGCATTATATTACAGAGGCTGTATATGGGGGTGCATTATAATACAGAGGCTGCCTATGGGGACGCATTACAATACAGAGGCTGCCTATGGGGACGCATTACAATACAGAGGCTGCCTATGGGGTGCACTATAATACAGAGGCTGCCTATGAGGGTGCATTATAATACAGAGGCTGCCTATGGGGAGTGCATTACAATACAGAGGCTGTCTATGGGGACGCATTACAATACAGAGGCTGCCTATGGGGGTGCACTATAATACAGAGGCTGCCTATGGGGGTGCACTATAATACAGAGGCTGCCTATGGGGGTGCATTATAATACAGAGGCTGCCTATGGGGAGTGCATTACAATACAGAGGCTGTCTATGGGGACGCATTACAATACAGAGGCTGCCTATGGGGGTGCACTATAATACAGAGGCTGCCTATGGGGGTGCACTATAATACAGAGGCTGCCTATGGGGAGTGCATTACAATACAGAGGCTGTCTATGGGGGTGCATTATAATATAGAGGCTGCCTATGGGGGTGCACTATAATACAGAGGCTGCCTATGGGGGTGCATTATATTACAGAGGCTCCATATGGGGGTGCATTATACTACAGAGGCTCTATATGGGGGTGCATTACACTACAGAGGCTCCATATGCGGGTGCATTACACTACAGAGGCTCCATATGGGGGTGCATTACACTACAGAGGCTCCATATGTGGGTGCATTATATTACAGAGGCTCCATATGGGGGTGCATTATATTACAGAGGCTCCATATGGGGGTGCATTACACTACAGAGGCTCCATATGTGGGTGCATTATATTACAGAGGCTCCATATGGGGGTGCATTATACTACAGAGGCTGCCTATGGGGGGTGCATTATAATGCAGAGGCTCCCTATGGGGGTGCATTATAATAGAGGCTGTATATGGGGGTACATTATACTACAGAGGCTCTATATGGGGGTGCATTATATTACAGAGGCTCCATATGGGGGTGCATTATACTACAGAGGCTCTATATGGGGGTGCATTATATTACAGAGGCTCCATATGGGGGTGCATTATACTACAGAGGCTCCATATGGGGGTGCATTATATTACAGAGGCTCCATATGGGGGTGCATTATACTACAGAGGCTCCATATGGGGGTGCATTATATTACAGAGGCTGCCTATGGGGGTGCATTATAATACAGAGGCTGTATATGTGGGTGCATTATATTACAGAGGCTCCATATGGGGGTGCATTATACTACAGAGGCTGTCTATGGGGGTGCATTATATTACAGAGGCTGCCTATGGGGGGTGCATTATAATACAGAGGCTCCCTATGGGAGTGCATTATAATAAAGAGGCTGTATATGGGGGTACATTATACTACAGAGGCTCCATATGGGGGTGCATTATACTACAGAGGCTCCATATGGGGGTACATTATACTGCAGAGGCTCTATATGGGGGTGCATTATATAACAGAGGCTCCATATGGGGTGCATTATACTACAGAGGCTCTATATGGGGGTGCATTACACTACAGAGGCTCCATATGGGGGTGCATTACACTACAGAGGCTCCATATGTGGGTGCATTATATTACAGAGGCTCCATATGGGGGTGCATTATATTACAGAGGCTCCATATGGGGGTGCATTACACTACAGAGGCTCCATATGTGGGTGCATTATATTACAGAGGCTCCATATGGGGGTGCATTATACTACAGAGGCTGCCTATGGGGGGTGCATTATAATGCAGAGGCTCCCTATGGGGGTGCATTATAATAAAGGCTGTATATGGGGGTACATTATACTACAGAGGCTCTATATGGGGGTGCATTATATTACAGAGGCTCCATATGGGGGTGCATTATACTACAGAGGCTCTATATGGGGGTGCATTATATTACAGAGGCTCCATATGGGGGTGCATTATACTACAGAGGCTCCATATGGGGGTGCATTATATTACAGAGGCTCCATATGGGGTGCATTATACTACAGAGGCTCCATATGGGGGTGCATTATATTACAGAGGCTGCCTATGGGGGTGCATTATAATACAGAGGCTGTATATGTGGGTGCATTATATTACAGAGGCTCCATATGGGGGTGCATTATACTACAGAGGCTGTCTATGGGGGTGCATTATATTACAGAGGCTGCCTATGGGGGGTGCATTATAATACAGAGGCTCCCTATGGGGGTGCATTATAATAAAGAGGCTGTATATGGGGGTACATTATACTACAGAGGCTCCATATGGGGTGCATTATATTACAGAGGCTCCATATGGGGGTGCATTATACTACAGAGGCTCTATATGGGGGTGCATTATATTACAGAGGCTCCATATGGGGGTGCATTATACTACAGAGGCTCCATATGGGGGTGCATAATACTACAGAGGCTCCATATGGGGGTGCATTATATTACAGAGGCTGTATATGGGGGTGCATTATAATACAGAGGCTCCATATGGGGGTGCATTATATTACAGAGGCTCCATATGGGGGTGCATTATATTACAGAGGCTCCATATGGGAGTGCATTATATTACAGAGGCTCCATATGGGGGTGCATTATATTACAGAGGCTGTATATGGGGGTGCATTATAATACAGTGGCTGCCTATGGGGAGTGCATTATACTACAGAGGCTGTATATGGGGGTGCATTATATTACAGAGGCTCCCTATGGGGGTGCATTATACTACAGAGGCTCCATATGGGGGTGCATAATACTACAGAGGCTCCATATGGGGGTGCATTATATTACAGAGGCTGTATATGGGGGTGCATTATAATACAGAGGCTCCATATGGGGGTGCATTATATAACAGAGGCTCCATATGGGGGTGCATTATATTACAGAGGCTCCATATGGGGGTGCATTATACTACAGAGGCTCCATATGGGGGTGCATTATATTACAGAGGCTCCATATGGGGGTGCATTATACTACAGAGGCTCCATATGGGGGTGCATTATATTACAGAGGCTGTATATGGGGGTGCATTATAATACAGAGGCTGCCTATGGGGGTGCATTATATTACAGAGGCTCCAAATGGGGGTGCATTATAATACAGAGGCTGCTTATGGGGACGCATTACAATACAGAGGCTGCCTATGGGGGTGCACTATATTACAGAGGCTGCCTATGGGGGTGCATTATAATACAGAGGCTGCCTATGGGGGTGCATTATAATACCGAGGCTGCCTATGGGGGTGTATTATAATATAGAGGCTGCATTATAATATAGAGGGTGCCTATGGGGACGCATTACAATACAGAGGCTGCCTATGGGGACGCATTACAATACAGAGGCTGCCTATGGGGGTGCACTATAATACAGAGGCTGCCTATGGGGGTGCATTACAATACAGAGGCTTCCTATGGGGAGTGCATTATAATACAGAGGCTGCCTATGGGGAGTGCATTATAATACAGAGGCTGCCTATGGGGGTGCACTATAATACAGAGGCTGCCTATGGGGGTGCATTACAATACAGAGGCTGCCTATGGGGAGTGCATTACAATACAGAGGCTGCCTATGGGGGTGCACTATAATACAGAGGCAGTCTATGGGGAGTGCATTATAATACAGAGGCTGCCTATGGGGGTGCATTACAATACAGAGGCTGTCTATGGGGAGTGCATTACAATACAGAGGCTGCCTATGGGGGTGCACTATAATATAGAGGCTGCCTATGGGGGTGCACTATAATACAGAGGCTGCCTATGGGGGTGCATTACAATACAGAGGCTGCCTATGGGGGGTGCATTATAATACAGAGGCTGCCTATGGGGAGTGCATTATAATACAGAGGCTGCCTATGGGGGTGCACTATAATACAGAGGCTGCCTATGGGGAGTGCATTACAATACAGAGGCTGTCTATGGGGGTGCATTATAATATAGAGGCTGCCTATGGGGGTGCACTATAATACAGAGGCTGCCTATGGGGTGCATTACAATACAGAGGTGCCTATGGGGGGTGCATTATAATATAGAGGCTGCCTATGGGAGTGCATTATAATACAGAGGCTGCCTATGGGGGTGCACTATAATACAGAGGCTGCCTATGGGGGTGCATTACAATACAGAGGCTGCCTATGGGGAGTGCATTACAATACAGAGGCTGCCTATGGGGGTTCACTATAATACAGAGGCTGCCTGTGGGGGTGCATTACAATACAGAGGCTGTCTATGGGGAGTGCATTACAATACAGAGGCTGTCTATGGGGGTGCATTATAATATAGAGGCTGCCTATGGGGGTGCACTATAATACAGAGGCTGCCTATGGGGGTGCATTATAATACAGAGGCTGCCTATGGGGGTGCATTATAATACAGAGGCTGCCTATCGGGGGTGCATTTTAATACAAAGGCTGCCTATGGGGGGCTGCATTATAATATAGAGACTGCCTATGGGGAGTGCATTATAATATAGAGGCTCCCTATGGGAGTGCATTATAATACAGGGGTTCCCTATGGGAGTGCATTATAATATAGAGGCTGCCTATGGGGAGTGCATTATAATATAGAGGCTGTCTAGGGGGGTGCATTATAATATAGAGGCTGACTATGGGGGGCTGCATTATAATACAGAGGCTGCCTATGGGGGTGCATTATAATACAGAGGCTGCCTATGGGGGGTGCATTATAATACAGAGGCTGCCTATGGGGGTCCATTATAATACAGAGGCTGCCTATGGGAGTGCATTATAATATAGAGACTGCCTATGGGGGGCTGCATAATAATACAGAGGCTGCCTATGGGGGTCTATTATAATACAGAGGCTGCCTATGGGGGCTGCATTATAATACAGAGGCTGCCTATGGGGGTGCATTATAATACAGAGGCTGCCTATGGGGGTGCATTATAATACAGAGGCTCCCTATGGCGGAGTGCATTATAATATAGAGGCTGCCTATGGCTGTGCATTATAATACAGAGGTTCCCTATGGGGAGTGCATTATAATACAGAGGCTGCCTATGGGAGTGCATTATAATACAGAGGCTGCCTATGGGAGTGCATTATAATACAGAGGCTGCCTATGGAAGTGCATTATAATACAGAGGCTGCCTATGGGAGTGCATTATAATTCAGAGGCTGCCTATGGGAGTGCATTATAATACAGAGGCTGCCTATGGGAGTGCATTATAATATAGAGGCTGCCTATGGGAGTGCATTATAATATAGAGGCTGCCTATGGGGGTGCATTATAATACAGAGGTTTCCTATGGGGAGTGCATTATAATACTTATCACAAACCTATCTATGGTGGTTCCAGGAGGTAAAGGTTTTTTCTTCCTTTTGGGTGATGGTGATATGTGGCTGTGGGTGTCTGATGATGATGCTGCTGCTAATGAAGCACTATCCTGGATGGATAACTCTGAAACTGTAGAACAGGATGATGGTGATCTTGGAGGTGGATAGTTTCCAGAATCCATGAATTCCCCTAAACAAAAAAAGTCAATGCTGTTATTTTATTTTTTATACAATTTCTGCTTATTGTACACAACACAGCACTGCCCCAAAAGGAATATTTGTTTTTCTTCATAACTGTACCAAATGACAGTAACATGCAGTAATAATAAGAAATATAATTTTTCTCACACATGACAGTTCAGTCTTTAGAAATAGGATTCAATAAAAATGTTTACCAACCTGAAGATCCTGCCTGTTCAGAAGTGTTTCTTTGGTCATCTTCATCACCGCACTTCTCATGATGTTGCCTCATTCGCGCCACCAGGCCTTGCATCTCTTTGTTGCATCGTTTGCATTTTACACGCATGCCTGCCTTACCGATAGGCGAAGGAGCTTCATTAAAATATTCCCAAACTGGGTCTCTTTTACGGCCTGCTGCCATTATAAGGAAAGAATGTAATAAACCTCAGATCGTACACACAAACAGATCCAGACTTGTCTGTCTGTGGCTATGCTGCAGTATTGTGCTCAAAGTTTCACTTTCATTTTCTTGTCTGCTTGCCCTTCCTCCTCCTCACACTTAGATACACATTCTTCTTGTGTTGTGCAGATCTATTCCACTCCAAACAATCAGAAACATATTGTCTAACTTCTTGGTCTTGGCACTGAAGGGGTTGATTCTGTATTCATATAGGTTTGTAGAACAATAGGATTAAGGTATTTTTCTCAACTCTGTTCATGTTGTAACATTTTTGCCGTGAAGAAGAGGCTGGGACCTCTGCGGAGTCAAATTCAATTTTGAGAACTGCGTAAGTAAAGCGAGCGTCTGTGATAATATAGGAGAGAAACTGCCCACTAATCCTACAGAAACCTCTGGAAGAGCATGGCATTGTGAATGTTACACGTATACAGCCTTTATTCTACTGAGTTAAACAACTCAGCTTTATCTCATGATGGAAGAACCTTTGGATGGTAAAATATTTTCCTCAAAAAGCAGTTTATTGAAAAAAATCTGATTTAAATAAAAAAAAATCCGATTTAAATCAAAAAAATCCGATTTTTTTGATTTTTTTAAAAAAATCATTGATTTTTATCCACCCTGATTACAATACAGAGGCTGTCTATGGGGGTGCATTATAATATAGATGCTGTCTATGGGGGTGCATTATAATATAGAGGCTGTCTATGGGGGTGCATTATAATACAGAGGCTGTCTATGGGGGTGCATTATAATATAGAGGCTGCCTACGGGGGAGCATTATAATATAGAGGCTGTTTATGGGAGTGCATTATAATACAGAGGCTGCCTATGGGAGTGCATTATAATACAGAGGCTGCCTATGGCAGTGCATTATAATACAGAGGCTGCCTATAGGGAGTGCATTATAATACAGAGGCTGCCTATGGGAGTGCATTTTAATACAGAGGCTGCCTATGGAGAGTGCATTATAATACAGAGGCTGCCTATGGGGGTGCATTATAATACAGAGGCAGTCTATGGGGAGTGCATTATAATACAGAGGCTGCCTATAGGAGTGCATTATAATACAGAGGCTGCCTATGGGAGTGCATTATAATACAGAGGCTGCCTATGGGGAGTGCATTATAATACAGAGGCAGTCTA
The DNA here is from genome assembly GCA_033576555.1 of Oophaga sylvatica. Classification (NCBI taxonomy): domain Eukaryota; kingdom Metazoa; phylum Chordata; class Amphibia; order Anura; family Dendrobatidae; genus Oophaga; species Oophaga sylvatica. Next base: position 31,776,608 of record JARQOD010000003.1, on the reverse strand, counting down.
TGGGGAGTGCATTATAATACAGAGGCTGCCTATAGGAGTGCATTATAATACAGAGGCTGCCTATAGGAGTGCATTATAATACAGAGGCTGCCTATGGGAAGTGCATTATAATACAGAGGCTGCCTATGGGAGTGCATTATAATACAGAGGCTGCCTATGGGAAGTGCATTATAATACAGAGGCTGCCTATGGGGGTGCATTATAATACAGAGGCTGCCTATGGGAAGTGCATTATAATACAGAGGCTGCCTATGGGGGTGCATTATAATACAGAGGCTGCCTATGGGAGTGCATTATAATACACAGGCTGCCTATGGGAGTGCATTATAATACAGAGGCTGCCTATGGGAGTGCATTATAATACAGAGGCTGCCTATGGGGAGTGCATTATAATACAGAGGCTCCCTATTGGAGTGCATTATAATATAGAAGCTGCCTATAGGAGTGCATTATAATATAGAGGCTGCCTATGGGAGTGCATTATAATACAGAGGCTGCCTATGGGGAGTGCATTATAATACAGAGGCTGCCTATGGGAGTGCATTATAATACAGAGGCTGCCTATGGGGAGTGCATTATAATACAGAGGCTCCCTATTGGAGTGCATTATAATATAGAAGCTGCCTATAGGAGTGCATTATAATACAGAGCCTGCCTACGGGGGTGCATTATAATATAGAGGCTGTCTATGGGGGTGCATTATAATATAGAGGCTGCCTATGGGGGTGCATTATAATATAGAGGCTGTCTATGGGGGTGCATTATAATATAGAGGCTGCCTATGGGGGTGCATTATAATATAGAGGCTGTCTATGGGGGTGCATTATAATATAGAGGCAGTCTATGGGGGGTGCATTGTACTATATTGAGGACTATCTGGTGTATTATGCTATATGGATGCTATCTAGTGGCCATCATACAGTGTTGGAGCCATTAAATAGTTTGGGGATATTAAGGGTCAGTATATATCCAGTGAGGGGCATCATACTGTGTATAGGGGAGCTGTACAGGGGGGAGACTTGGGACATTATTAAATGTAAAGTGGGCACTTATTGTTATAGGGGAACTCGGGTTACTGTGACTGTCAAAGGGGCACACGGGGCATTATTACTTTCTACGGGACAAAATCTGGGCTCTGCTTTCTATGGCACTTGCACCCGGCATTACTATATTCTAGAGAGTTGCTTTAGAATTTAGAGGGCTCAGAGAACCACACAATAGGTGTAGTAATAGGGACACATATGGCAGCAGCGGCTCAGTATTGTGGTATCAGGTGCAGTAATAGGGACACATATGGCAGCAGCGGCTCAGTATTGGGGTACCAAGTGTAGTAATAGGGACACATATGGCAGCAGCGGCTCAGTATTGGTGTATCAGGTGTAGTAATAGGGACACATAGGGCAGCAGCGGCTCAGTATTGGGGTATCAGGTGCAGTAATAGGGACACATACAGCAGCAGCGGCTCAGTATTGGGTTATCAGGTGCAGTAATAGGGACACATATGGCAGCAGTGGCTCAGTATTGGGGTATCAGGTGCAGCAATAGGGACACATATGGCAGCAGAGGCTCAGTATTGGGGTATCAGGTGCAGTAATAGGGACACATACGGCAGCAGCGGCTCAGTATTGGGGTATCAGGTGCAGTAATGGGGACACATACGGCAGCAGCGGCTCAGTATTGGGGTATCAGGTGCAGTAATAGGAACACATGGCAGCAGTGGCTCAGCATTGGGGTATCAGGTGCAATTTTAGGGACACATATGGCAGCAGCGGCTCAGTATTGGGGTATCAGGTGCAGTAATGGGGACACATACGGCAGCAGCGGCTCAGTATTGGGGTATCAGGTGCAGTAATAGGGACACATATGGCAGCAGTGGCTCAGCATTGGGGTATCAGGAGCAGTAATAGGGACACATATGGCAGCAGCGGCTCAGTATTGGGGTATCAGCAGGATGAGGAGTTTGTGCAGCTTGAGAATAGTTCAATCGGTGACCGTGACAGTGCTGAAAATATGAGAAGTGAAACGTTTCTTTGTTGTATTCTCTGTAGCCGAGTCCTGGCTGGAGGAGTCGTTATGTCGGTCAGGGCCAGATGGAAAAGACATGAAAAGTGAACGATTCCATCAGAAAGAACATCAGCGGTAAGTCATTATCTGTACCTGTGCTGTAATCTATTATATGTTCTGTAGGACTGGTATTATTTACCACTGACCATATGGCGGTGATATCAATAATGGTCTTTTTATATTTAGATAATTTTTGGCAACGGCGCGGTCATTTGCTGAGGTTCTCTGGTTAGGGGCCCACTCAGAAGTTTTGCCCCCTCAAATCAAAGCCCTAGCTACGCCTCTGCATAGGGGGTTAATAAGAATGCCTGACGTTGAACGTCGGGACGTTCTTTGCGGGCAGAGAGAGAGCGCTCTGCTCTCCCCGTCTCCCGCCCCTGCAGCGCGCCAATTGAACCTGAACTTATCAGGTCAGTGACTTTCTCTCAACTCAGGCATCCGGAGGAGCGTAGAGTGTCAGGAGTCAGGACAGGTGCTGAGCTGGGGCCTTGGCTGGCTGATGTATACAGGGCCTGGGGCTGGCTGATGTATACAGGGGCTGGGGGCTGGCTGATGTATATAGGGGCTGGTTGCTGGCTGATGTATACAGGGACTGTGGGCAGACTGATGTATACAGGGGCTGGGGGCTGGCTGATGTATACAGGGGCTGGGGGCTGGCTGATGTATACAGGGGCTGGGGCTGGCTGGGCTGATGTGTATACAGGGGCTGGGGCTGGCTGGGCTGATGTGTATACAGGGGCTGGGGCTGGCTGGGCTGATGTGTATACAGGGGCTGGGGCTGGCTGGGCTGATGTGTATACAGGGGCTGGGGCTGGCTGGGCTGATGTGTATACAGGGGCTGGGGCTGGCTGGGCTGATGTGTATACAGGGGCTGGGGCTGGCTGGGCTGATGTGTATACAGGGGCTGGGGCTGGCTGTGGCTGATGTATACAGGGGCTGGCTGATGTATACAGGGGCCTCTGGCTGGCTGGGCTGATGTGTATACAGGGGCTGGGGCTGGCTGGGCTGATGTGTATACAGGGGCTGGGGCTGGCTGGGCTGATGTGTATACAGGGGCTGGGGCTGGCTGGGCTGATGTGTATACAGGGGCTGGGGCTGGCTGGGCTGATGTGTATACAGGGGCTGGGGCTGGCTGGGCTGATGTGTATACAGGGGCTGGGGCTGGCTGTGGCTGATGTATACAGGGGCTGGCTGATGTATACAGGGGCCTCTGGCTGGCTGGGCTGATGTGTATACAGGGGCTCTGGCTGGCTGGGTTGATGTATATGCTGGGGCTGGCTGGGCTGATGTATATACAGGTGGTGCTGGGCTCAGTGGGTTGGACCTGGTGATGATATATACAGGTGGTGCTGGGCTCAGTGGGCTGGTGATGATATATACAGGTGGTGCTGGGCTCGGGCTGGTGATGCTGTATATACAGGTGCTGGGCTTAGTGGGTTGGTGATGATATATATACAGGTATGGAGCAGTTTCATTCATCTTTTTCGTTCTAAAATTTTACAACCTGAATGACCATGGCTTGCCCCCCTTAGTTTTGATCCTGGGTACGCCCATGCACACATACTCTAGAAAACTGGGTATTTATCCCCTATTCTCCTCCCACTCTACAGCTGTTCAATCATCCTAGCACTAAACATGTCTGATTAACCCCTCTCATCACTTAGTGTGCTGGATGATTTTTCCTAGGTTTATATTACTGGACCTAACAACCTCAGTGCTACATATCTACAAATCTCCCTTTAGTACTTTGTCACAATATATATATATATATATATATATATATATATACATATATATATATCAGCGACAGGCACTTCCGGCCGCGAATTGGCGCAGGATTTCAACCTGGCACGCCATCGCTATCGTCGGAAGATCAGCGGCGGTAGCTGCGGGTCATCTCCACGTACATACTCGCCTTCCGTCGCTGCATCCCTGTCCCGGCCGGCGCGTCTGCTTCTATCCTGTGCGGTGCTGTCATGTAGTACCGCTCATTAAGGTCATGAATATGGACGCGACGCCACTCCTATAGGAGTGGCGTCCATATTCATTACCTTAATGAGCGGTACCACGTTACCGCTCCACAGAGGAAGAAGCTGACTGCCGGGATAGAGATGCAAGGACATGCAGCGACGGAGCGAGGAGGGTAAGTATGTTGGGGGAGGACGAGGGAGCCCAGTGGAGGGTGGGAGCGGAGCCATGTATACAGGGTTGGAGTGGAGCCATGTATACAGGGTGGGAATGTGGGAGCGGAGCCATGTATATAGGATGGGAGGGTGGGAGCGGAGCCATGTATATAGGATTGGAGGGTGGGAGCAGAGCCATGTGTATAGGATGGGAGGGTGGGAGCGGAGCCATGTATATAGGATGGGAGGGTGGGAGCGGAGCCATGTATATAGGATGGTAGGGTGGGAGCGGAGCCATGCATACAAGGGTGAGAGCGGAGCCATGCATAAATAACTGCATACATATTCTAGAATACCCAATGCGTTAGAATCGGGCCACCATCTAGTATATATATATTTACAGTATATACAGCTCTGGCAAAAATTAAGAGACCACTGCAAAATTTTCAGTTTGTCTGATTTTTCTCTTTATAAGTATATTTTTGAGTAAAATGCAAATGGCTCTTTTATTCTATAAACTACTGACAACATGTCTCCGAATTTCCAAGCCATAAATTTTGTATTTATTTTCAGAAAATGAGAAATGGTCAAAATAACAAAAAAATGCAGTGCTTTCAGACCTCAAATAATGCTAAGAAAACAAGTTCATAATCATTTAGAAACAACAATACTAATGTTTTAACTCAGGAAGAATTTAGAAATCAATATTTTGTGGAATTACCATGATTTTTAATCACAGCTTTCATGTGTCTTGGCATGCTTTCCACCAGTCTTTCACACTGCTTTTGGGTGACCTTATGCCACTCCTGGTACATAAATGTAAGCAGTTCTGTTAGGGGTCGAGTTCCCTCTTCTGCACAGGGGGAATCTCGAGCCGTCCCTGCTGCGGTCTCCCATCCATCTCCGTCCGCAGTGGAACCTGCTCAGCAGAGACGTCGGTCCCAGCGTCTTGCCCATTCCAATACTGTGCAGTGACTTGCTGCTGCCCCTCCTGGATCTTCTATTATAGCCAGTGCTGGAGCAGACGTCTTTGGGACGAAGTCCTGCGTTTCCCCTTCTGAGCATGCCCAGGGTAAGGTCTCTCATTGGAGATCAGGGGTCACATGTTCAGGTACTGCAGCAGCTCCTATTGGTCCGCCAGGAAGGTCCTGAAACTACATGTGTTTTGGAACAGTTTCTCATTGGTCCTTTTTCTGGCAGGTCCTGTAGCTGTTACTATAAAAGGGTGGCATGGCTGGACCGCCATGCGCTAGAATCAATTGCATTATGTGCTTTGCGCCAGTGTGATCATGTACGCATGTGGTTAGGGCTCGGCTGAAATAAGCACCTAGAATACCGGCTTCTCCGGTGAGGAGATTTGGATGCACGTGGTTAGGGCTTGGCTGAAATAAGCCCCTAGAATACCGGCTTCTCCGGTGAGGAGATTGCTTGATTGCGATGCTGTCTGCGTGATCACGGACTGCTATCCGCACAGCAGTTATCTGTGTATCCCTGTGAGTCTAACAGGACACAGTCTTTTTCTCAGCGGCTCTGTGATGCAACAGGGTTCGCTTTATAACGCTGGTTCAGCGCCCTAGCGTTTTACTTTGCGGCTCACTGAAGTTAAGTGAGTTCGTACTTACCGCCATATAGCACTGTGGCATTCCCGTTAGCAGCTCTGGGGATTAACAGAGTTCGCACTAACTGCCACAGCGCGCTACGGCGTTTATTTTAGCGACTCTGCGGGATAACAGAGTTCGCTACTTTCGCCATCTTACTAGCAGCGGGCTTCGCCTGCACGGTGGACCCCGGGCTGCGAACGCACCTCTCTACAATATCTATTAGGTGCGTTCCGCAGACCCTAACAAGTTCTTTGATGGCTTGTGACTATCCATCTTCCTCTTGATTACATTCCAGAGGTTTTCAATGGGGTTCAGATCTGGAAATTGGGCTGATCATGACAGGGATTTGATGTGGTGGTCCTTCATCCACCCATTGATTGACCTAGCTGTGTGGCATGGCGCATTGTCCTGCTGGAAAAACCAATCCTCAGAGTTGGGGAACATTGCCTGAGCAGAAGGAATCAACTGTTTTTCCAGGATAACCTTGTATGCGGCTTGATTCATTCATCCTTCGCAAAGATTAACCTGCCCAATTCCAGCCTTGCTGAAGCATCCCCAGATCATCACGATCTTCCACCAGATTTCACAGTGGGTGCAAGACACTTGTACGCCTCTCCAGGTCTCCATTTAACCATTAGATGACCAGGTGTTGGGCAAAGCTGAAAATTAGTCTCATCAGAGAAGATTACCTTACTCCAGTCCTCTATGGTCCAATCTTTATGGTCTTTGGCAAACTTCAGGCTGGCTCTCCTTTGCTTCTCATTGATGAAAGGCTTTTTTCTAGCTTTACATGACTGGAGCCCTACCTTTAGGAGCCTGTTACGGACTGTTCTTGCCATGCACTTCACCTCAGCTGCAATTTGCCATTCCTTTTGTAGGTCACCGTGGTTGCTGAGTGACATTCGAATAAAATGACGGTCATCCTGGTCAGTGGAGAGTCGTTTTCGCCCTCCGCTGGTCTGTAGCTTTGTTGTCCCCAATGTCTGCTGCTTGACCTTGTTGTAATGGACTGCTGTCTTAGAAATTTTAACCCCTTACTGCCATCGGACGTACTATCCCGTCCATGGTACCTGGGCCCGTATGACCGGGGACGGGATAGTACGTCATAGGCGATCAGCTGCGCTCCTGAGGGGAGCGCAGCTAATCGCCGCCGGGTGTCAGCTGATTATCACAGCTGACACCCATGACTGTGTGTCAGGAGTGGTCACGGACCGCTCCCGGCACATTAACCCCTTGCACACCGCGATCAAACATGATCGCGGTGTACTGGGGGCACAGGGAGGATCGCGCAGGGTGGGGGCTCCCTGCGCGCCCCCCTGAGACCCTCAGAGCAGCGCGATGTGATCGCGCTGTTCTGAGGGCTTCCTCCCTCCCAGGACCCGGATCCAAGATGGCGCCGGGGTCCTGGAGGGAGGCGGCTACCTCAGTGCCTGCCGAGAGCAGGCACTGAGAAGCCTGCATCTATGCCTGTGCGATCGCTGGTGTGACAGAGTGCTGTGCACACTGTCACACCAGCGATCTGATAAAATACTGTGATGTCCCACCCTGGGACAAAGTAAAAAAGTTAAAAAAGTAAAAATAAACATGTGTAAAAAAAAAATCCAAAATAGATAAAAAAAAAAAAAATATTCCCCAATAAATTCACTTCTTCCTGTAAATAAAAAAAAAAAAACAATAAAAGTACACATATTTGGTATCGCCGCGTCCGTAACGACCCCCCCTATAAAATTGTCCCACTAGTTAACCCCTTTAGTGAACCCCTTAAAAAAAAAAAAAAACGAAGGAAAAAATCAATGCTTTATCATCATACCGCCGAATAAAAAGTGGAATAACGCGCGATCAAAAAGACCGATATAAAAAATCATGGTACCGCTGAAAACGTCATCTTGTCCCGCAAAAAACGAGCCGTCATAAAGCATCATCAGCGAAAAAATAAAAAAGTTATAGCTCGCAGAATAAAGCGATGCAAAAATAATTATTTTTTATATAAAATTGTTTTTATTCTATAAAAGCGCCAAAACATGAAAAAATGATATAAATGAGGTATCGCCATAATCGTACTGACCCGAAGAATAAAACTGCTTTATCAATTTTACCACACGCGGAACGGTATAAACGCCTCCCCAAAAGAAATTCATGAATTGCTGATTTTTGTTCATTCTAACCTCCCAAAAATCGAAATAAAAAGCGATCAAAAAACGTCACGTGCTCAAAAATGGTACCAATAAAAACGTCAACTCGTCCCGCAAAAAATAAGACCTCACATGACTCTGTGGGCCAAAAATGCAAAAATTATAGCTCTCAAAATGTGATGATGCAAAAACTATTTTTGCAATAAAAAGCGTCTTTTAGCGTGACAGCTGCCAATCATAAAAACCCGCTATAAATAGTAAATCAAACCCCCTTTATCACCCCCTTAATAAGGGAAAAATAATAAAATTAAAAAAAAGTATTTATTTCCATTTTCCCATTAGGGTTAGGGTTAGGGTTGCGGCTAAAGTTAGGGTTAGGGTTGGCGCTAAAGTTAGGGTTAGGGTTGGGATTAGGGGTGTGTTAGGGTTAGGTTTGTGGTTAGGGTTGGGACTAGGGTTAGGGGTGTGTTGGGGTTAGGGTTGGAGTTAGAATTGGGGGGTTTCCGCTGTTTAGGCACATCAGGGGCTCTCCAAATGTGACATGGCGTCTGATCTCAATTCCAGCCAATTCTGCGTTGAAAAAGTCAAACGGTGCTCCTTCACTTCTCAGCTCTGCCATGCGTCCAAACAGTAGTTTATCCCCACATATGGGGTATCAGCGTACTCTGGACCCCAAGAGTTATTGTGCAATTTGTCCTATTTCTTCTGCTACCCTTGGGAAAATAAAAAACTGGGGGCGAAAATATCATTTTTGTACAAAAAAAAATATTTTTTTGTTTTTACGGCTGTACATTATAAACTTCTGTGAAGCACTTGGGGCTTCATAGCGCTCACCACACATCTATATAAGTTCCTTGTGGGGTCTATTTTCCAAAATGGGGTCACTTGTTGGGGATTTCCACTGTTTAGGCGCATCAGGGGCTCTCCAAATGCGACATGACGCCCCCAGACCATTCCATCAAAGTCTGCAATCCAAAACGTCACTACTTCCCTTCCGAGCCCCGACGTGTACCCATACAGTAGTTTTCTCCCACATATTGGATATCAGCGTACTCAGGACAAATTGGACAACAACTTTTGGGGTCCAATTTCTCCTGTTACCCTTGTAAAAATAAAATATTGGGGCAAAAAAATCATTTTTGCAAAAAAAAAAAGGATTTTTTATTTTTACGGCTGTGCGTTATAAACTTCTGTGAAGCACTTCGGGGTTCAAAGTGCTCACCACACATCTAGACAAGTTCCTTGTGGGGTCTATTTTCCAAAATGGGGTCACTTGTGGGGGGTTTCCACTGTTTAGGCGCATCAGGGGCTCTCCAAATGCGACATGACGCCCCCAGACCATTCCATCAAAGTCTGCAATCCAAAACGTCACTACTTCCCTTCCGAGCCCTGACGTGCGCCCATACAGTAGTTTTCTCCCACATATTGGGTATCAGCGTACTCAGGACAAATTGGACAACAACTTTTGGGTTCCAATTTCTTCTGTTACCCTTGTGAAAATAAAATATTGGGGGCGAAAAAATCATTTTTGTAAAAAAAAAAAGATTTTTTATTTTTACGGCTGTACGTTATAAACTTCTGTGAAGCACTTCGGGGTTCAAAGTGCTCACCACACATCTAGATAAGTTCCTTGTGGGGTCTATTTGCCAAAATGGGGTCACTTGTGGGGGGTTTCCACTGTATAGGTGCATCAGGGGCTCTCCAAATGTGACATGACGCCCCCAGACCATTCCATCAAAGTCTGCAATCCAAAACGTCACTACTTCCCTTCCGAGCCCTGACGTGCGCCCATACAGTAGTTTTCTCCCACATATTGGGTATCAGCGTACTCAGGACAAATTGGACAACAACTTTTGGGTTCCAATTTCTTCTGTTACCCTTGTGAAAATAAAATATTGGGGACGAAAAAATCATTTTTGTAAAAAAAAAAAAAGATTTTTTATTTTACGGCTGTACGTTATAAACTTTAGTGAAACACCTGGGGGTTAAAAGTTCTCACCACACATCTAGATAAGTTCCTTGAGGGGTCTAGTTTCCAAAATGGCGTCATTTATGGGGGTTTCCACTGTTTAGGCAGATCAGGAGCTCTCCAAACACGACATGGCGTCCAGCCAATTCTGCGTTGAAAAAGTCAGACGGCGCTCCTTCCCTTCCAAACTCTGCCATGCACCCAAACAGTGGTTTACCCCCACATATGGGGTATCAGCGCACTCAGGACAAATTGCACAATAACTTTTGGAGTCTTGTTACCCTTGGAAAAATAAAATTGGGGTGAAAAGATCATTTTTGTGGAAAAAATATGATTTTTAAATTTTACGGCTCTACGTTATAAACTTGTGTGAAGCACTTGGGGGTTCAAATTGCTCACCAAAGATCTAGAAAAGTTCCTTAGGGGGTCTAGTTTCCAAAATGTGGTCATTTGTGGGGGTTTTCCACTGTTTAGGCACATCAGGGGCTCTCCAAATGCAACATGGCATCCAATCTCAATTCCAGCCAATTTTGGTTGGAAAAAGTCAAATGGTGCTCCTTCCATTCCGAGCTCTGCCGTGCGCCCAAACAGTGGTTTCCACCCACATATGGGGTATCAGCGTACTCAGGACAAATTGGACAACAACTTATGTGGTCCAATTTTCCTGTTACCCTTGAGAAAATAAAAAATTAGTGACTAAAATATAATTTTTGTGGGAAAAAAATAGGATTTTTTATTTTCATGCCCGGGCATTATAAACTTGTGTGAAGCACTTGGGGGTTCAAAGTGCTCACCAAAGATCTAGATAAGTTCCTTAGGGGGTATAGTTTCCAAAATGGGGTCACTTGTGGGGGGTTTCCACTGTTTAGGCTCATCTGGGGCACTGCAAACGGAACATGACCCCCATCAACGTCTGCATTCCAAAACGTTACTACTTCCTTTCCAAGCCCTGCCGTGCACCCAAACAGTTCCCCCCCCCACATATGGGGTATCAGCGTACTCAGGACAAATTGGACAACAACTTTTGGGGTCCAATTTCCTTGGGAAAATTCAAAAATTTGGGACTAAAAAATCATTTTTGTGGAAAATTGTTTTTTTTTTTTTTCACACCCAGGCATTATAAGCTTTTGTGAAACACTTGGGAGTTCAAAGTGCTCACAACAGATCTAGATAAGTACCTTAGGGGGTCTAGTTTCCAAAATGGTGTCACTTGTGGGGGTTTCCACTGTTTAGGCGCATCAGGGGCTCTCCAAACACGACATGGCGTCCAATCTCAATTCCAGCCAATTTTAGTTTGAAAAAGTCAAATGGCGCTCCTTCCCTTACGAGCTCTGCCGTGTGCCCAAACAGTGGTTTTCCCCCACATATTGGGTATTGGCGTACTCAGGAGAAATTGCATAACAACCTTATCTGCCCATTTTCTCCTTTTACCCTAGTGAAAATAAAAAAAAAGTTTGTAAAAGATCATTTTTGTGGCTAAAAAGTTAAATATTCATTTTTTCCTTCCACGTTGCTTTAGTTCCTGTGAAGCACCTGAAGGGTTAATAATCTTCTTGAATGTGGTTTTGAGTACCTTGAGGGGTGCAGTTTTTAGAATGGTGTCACTTTTGGGTATTTTCTGCCATATAGACCCCTCAAAGTGACTTCAAATGAGAGGTGGTCCCTAAAAAAAATGGCTTTGTAAATTTTGTTGTAAAAATGAGAAATCGCTGGTCAACTTTTAACCCTTATAACTTCCTAACAAAAAAAATTTTGGTTCCAAAATTGTGCTGATGTAAAGTAGACATGTGGGAAATGTTATTTATTAACTATTTTGTGCGACATATTTCTCTGTTTTAAGGGAATAAAAATTCAAAGTTTGAAAATTGCAAAATTTTAAAAATTTTTGCCATATTTGCATTTTTTTCAAAAATAAACGCAAGTTATATCGAAGAAATTTTACTTCTAACGTGAAGTACAATATGTCACGAGAAAACAATCTCAGAATCGCGAAGATCCGTTGAAGCGTTCCAGAGTTATAACCTCATAAAGAGACAGTGGTCAGAATTGTAAAAATTGGCCCGGTCATTAACGTGCAAACCACCCTTGGGGGTGAAGGGGTTAAGGATGGAGGCAACATGATGCTCATTGTATCCCTCTGCAAGTAAAGCCAGAATTCAGCCCTTCTTTTCCTCATTCCAGACTTTTCTTTTAAACTCCTTTGGCATGGTTAAAAGTTATTTTTTCATTCCTATTACTTTTGGGATATTACAGTACTAGCACTTATTTTGTCATCCAGTAACACGGACCTGCTTGTTGTGTTCCTTGGTCTTCATGATGCTCTCTGTGCTTCAAACAGAACCCTGAGTCTATCACAGAGCAGGTGCATTTATATGGAGACTTGATTACACACAGGTGGATTATATTTATCATCATTAGTCATTTAGGACAACATTGGATCATTCAGAGATCCACAATGAACTTCTGGAGTGAGTTTGCTGCACTGAAAGTAAAGGGGCCGAATAATTTTGCACGCCCCACTTTTCAGTGTTTGTATTTCCACAAAAATTTAAAAAAAAACAAATTTCATTCAACTTAACAATTGTGTCCCACTTGTTGTTGATTCTTCACCAAAAATTAACATTTGGTATCTTTATGTTTGAAGCATATGTGGGAAAAGGTTGAAAAGTTCCAGGGGGCCGAATACTTTCGCAAGACACTGTATATAAATGATATACATATATATATATATATATATATATATATATATATATATATATACACATGTCAGTGACAAATACAATTAGTATATTGTGTGTGCCAAATTATGAACATGTATTTAATTAATAAATGATTATTTCAGGGAAAAAATGGTGTGGGGTCCCCCTATAATTTATAGTTAGCAATAGCTATGCAGGCAGCTGAGAGCTGATATTTATAGCCTAGCAAGGGGCAACACCAGCTCTCAGCTGCCCCAGAAAAGGCACTTCTGTAAGATGCGCCAATTCTGGCACATAGCCTTTCTCTTCCCACTGTCCTGTAGCAGCGGCATATGGGGTAATAGTTGGTGGGGTTAGAAATGAAGTTGCTTCAATTAGAAGCCACCATTACTAATCTCATAGTCAAATTGTAAATAAAACACAGACACCATGAAAAAAATTATTTTATTGAAATAAAGACACAGACTCCTTTACTATTTTAAATTAAACCATACTTAGAACCTCTGCTAATTCGCCGAAGCCCTCGATCTCCTGTAATAAGCATAAAATATTAAAGCAACAATATACCATACCTGTCCGTCGTTCTGTCCCACGCCATAATCCATATCTAGGGACTATACAGTTTACAACCAGGACGGTGCCAAGGTGCAACCACCCCGGCTGTAAACCACTGGTGAATGAGGAGATGCTGCCCGTGCAGCATCAGTGACTAGCGGTGACGTCCCTGATGCTGCACAGCCTCACAGCCTGACCGGCGCTGAACTCTTGAGCGTGGGAAAATGCCAGTTCATCTTGTATATTATATGTATATATAGTATATATATGATATATGTGTGTATATATATATATATATATATACACACATATATCATAATATATATATACACTGCTCAAAAAAATAAAGGGAACACTCAAATAACACATCCTAGATCTAAATGAATGAAATATTCTCATTGAATACTTTGTTGTGTACAAAGTTGAATGTGCTGTCAACATAATCACACAAAAATCATCAATGGAAATCAAATTTTTGAACCAATGGAGGCCTGGATTTGGAGAGACCCCCAAAATGAAAGTGGAAACAAGTCAAAATGAAAATCAAAACAAGACGAAATGAAAGAGGAAACAAGTCAAAATGATGCTCAGTATTGTGTGTGGCCTCCACATGCCTGTATGACCTCCCTACAACGCCTGGGCATGCTCCTGATGAGATTGCGGATGTTCTCCTGAGGCATCTCCTCCCAGACCTGGACTAAAGCATCCGTCAACTCCTGGACAGTCTGTGGTGCAACGTGACGTTGGTGGTTGGAGGGAGACATGCTGTCCCAGATGTGCTCAATTGGATTCAGGTCTGGGGACCTGTGGAAGCGCAGTGTGCGCGAAACGATCGTTGTCACGTTGCTGCTCCCCAGCTCCCATTCTCCCGCCGCATATGTCTGAATAAAGGCTTGAATTTTACCCGGTGAGTGCTTTCCATCCTTTTCTTCTGTGCTGCATTTGGATTTCTTGTTTTTGGATAAGCACCCGTGGGCTTTGGACTTTGGAGCCGGCTGTAGCTCCTGCAGAGTTTGTCTGATGGCACAGGTGGTGTGAGCAGTGCCGACCGCTTTTCTTTGTGAGATACAAATAATTACCCTGGAAAGGATGTTCCTTAACATATTTCCCAGGAAAATACATTTTGGTTTCGTTTTTGTATGTTTTATTGTGCGCCAGGAAAAGTGGAGTAAGACTCTGACAACATTGTTCACAGCAGTGACCTGGGAGTCAGAAATGCTTCCAGGGGTCTTCCCCATGGTGTTCCCATGTCATTTGACCACTGTTCCCATAGATTTCTGACGTTTTGATACCCTAAAAAGACCTCTGGCTGGAGTCGCGGCAAAAAACCTCGTGCTTCCCATAGACTTACATTGGGCTTGTTGCTCGTGTCGAGCACCCGAGCATTTTAGTGCTCGCTCATCACTAGTTATTATTCATTGTGAATCTAATATTGAGTCTGATACTTGATTATTATGGTGTGTCTACATACAGGTGCATATCACAAAATTAGAATATCATCAAAAAGTTAATTTATTTCAGTTCTTTGATACAAAAAGTGAAATTCATATCTTATATAGATTCATTACAAACAGAGTGATCTATTTCAAGTGTTTATTTCTGTTAATGTTGATGATTATGGCTTACATCCATTGAAAATCCAAAAGTCATTTTCTCAGTAAATTAGAATATTTATAACACCAGCTTGAAAAATGATTTTAAAATCCGAAATGTTGGCCTACTGAAATGTATGTTCAGTAAATGCACTCAATACTTGGTGGGGGCTCTTTTTGCTTCAATTACTGCATCAATGCGGCGTGGCATGGAGGCGATCAGCCTGTGGCACTGCTGAGGTGTTATGGAAGCCCAGGTTGCTTTGATAGCAGCCTTCAGCTCGTGTGCATTGTTGGATCTGGTGTCTCTCATCTTCCTCTTGACAATACCCCATAGAATCTCTATGGGGTTAAGGTCAAGCGATTATACTGGCCAATCAAGCACAGTGATACTGCTTCATGCTTCCCTCTGCTGACAAGCTTTCTGGAGATGGAAATTTCATTCTCCAGCAGGACTTGGCAACTGTCCACACTGCCAAAAGTACCAATACCTGGTTTACAAACAACAGTATCACTGTGCTTGATTGGGAAATATACAAATTGTCTCTTCGAGAGGAAAAGGACTAGAACTCAAGTACCACCTAAAGGAAATAGCAAACCTAAAAGTCAATATTCACTCTCTAACAAGCCTTGTTACATGACTTAAGGGTATGCCACACTAAGCGAGATCGCTAACGAGATCGCTAACGAGATCACTAAAATGTCACTATTTAGCAATCTCGTTAGCAACCTCGTTGTGTGTGGCATGTAGCAACGATGTGGCCCCTGCTGTGATGTAGCTGATCGTTCACTAGCATTCTGGACCGTTTTTTGATCGTTGGCGTCCCGCTGGTGAGCCTATATCGCTGTGTTTGGCACCTTTTGCGAACGACGAGCGACCTCGTTTGTGACGCATATGAGTTTTTAGCGTCATGGAGTGGATTGCAATATCTGTAAGTTCTCTTTTGCGTCACAGAGAGGATCGCAGAAGTTGCAAAGCAGGCTAGCAGGACGCAGAGAGCAGGAGCGATGCTGGAAATTCCTATGAATCAGAAGCGCTCAGTACATGCTAATGACATCCTAACGACCGCCAAAGTCGTTAAAGAGATCGCTGACCGCTGATGTGTCGTTTATGAGATCTCCTGTTTGGCAGCTACTAGCGACCTAAAAGCGATCACACCAACGATCTCGTTAGCTTGCGTCGTTATCGAGATCGCTAACGAGATCGCTAAGTGTGGCAGTACCTTTAGGATAAAAGCCAAAACCAAAATCTCAATTTGCAGACACTGTGTTTTGGGGTACTGGCCCTCATCAGTGCAAAGTGTGAAATCTGATTTGGCTGGGTGAAAAGGTGTCTGCCAGGGATCCAAGGGGTAACATTTCTGACATGCTAAGGTGAGGAGACTTTTAAGCAGCAATAATCCTCTGACTTGGGGCAGTACACAGTGTCTGCAAATTGAAATTTTGGCTATCATCTTAAGTCATGTGACAAGGCTCGTTAGAGAGTCGATATTGACTGTTAGGACTGCTGCTTCCTAGAGGTAGCGCTAGAGTTCTATTATTATTATTTATTTATATAGCACCGTTGATTCCATGGTGCTGTACATGAGAAGGGCTTATATATAAATTACAGGTATCACTTACAGTAAACAAACAATCACAGACTGATACAGAGGGGAGAGGACCCTGCCCTTGCGGGCTTACATTCTACAGGATGGTGGGGAAGGAGACTGTTAAGGGCCTGCGGAACGCACCTAATAGATATAAAGGAGAGGTGCGTTCGCAGCCCGGGTCCACTGTGCAGGCAGAGCCTGCTGCTAGTAAGATGGCGCAACAGGTGATATAAGCGAACTCTGTTATCCTGCAGAGTCGCAGATGTGAACACCGTAGCACTATATGGCGATATAAGCGAACTCTGTTATTCCACAGAGCCGCTAAACTAAAATGCTGTGGCGCTATATGGTGATATAAGCGGACTCTGTTACTTCACAGAGCCGCTGTGATAGCGTCTGTGTCCTGTTAGCTTCACAGGAGACACAGATGATGGCTAAGCGGATTGCAGTCTGTGGTCATGCAATCAGAACACAAGCAACATCTCCTCACCGGAGTAGCCGGTATTCTAGTGGCGTCTTTCAGCTGAGCCCTGAATACGTGCATACAATCTCCTCACCGGTGGTGCCGGTATTCTAGTGGCATTTTTCAGTCGAGACCTAACCACATGCGTACATGACCACACTGGCGCAAAGCACATAACAAGTTTGATACTAGCGCACGGCCGTGCGGTCATGCCGGCTTTTTATAGCAGCAACAACTGCAGGACCTTCCAGAAAGAACCAATGGAAGCTTGCCCCAGAACTCGAGCAGCTTCAGGACCTTCCTGGAGGACCAATGGGAGTCGCTGCAGTGTCAGAACATGTGACCCCTGATCTCCAATGGGAGATCTTACCCTGGGCATGCTCTGACGGAGAAACAGAGGACTTAGTCCCAGAGCTGCCTGCTCCAGCACTGGTTACAATAGAGGAACCAGGAGAGGCAGCAGCAAGCCTCTGCACAGTATTAAACCGGGTGAGACGCTGGGACCGACATCTCTGCTGAGCAGGCTCCACTGCGGCCGGAGACGGATGGGGGACCGCAGCGGGACTGGCTCGAGATTCCCCTTGTGCAGCAATGGGAACTCGATCCCTAACAGAGACAGTAGGTTGGGGGGATGCAGCAGCTCTGGTGTTGATGAGGCAGTAGCTTCGGTAGTGGAGAGGAGGCTGTGGGGTCATTGCAGGCTGTAAGGTTTCCTGAAGAGGTGGGTTTTCAGGTTCCGTCTGAAGAATCCAAATGTGGTTGATAGTCGGACGTGTTGGGTCAAAGAATTCCAGAGGATGGGGGATATTCAGGAGAAGTCTTGGAAGCTGTTGGGTGAGGAGTGAATAAGTGTGGAGAGAAGGAGGTCTTGGGAGGACTGGAGTTTACGTGAGGGAAGATATTGGAAGATTAGTTCAGAGATATATTTAGGAGACAGGTTATAGATGGCCTTGTAGGTCAGTATTATTAATTTGAACTGGATACTCTGAGGGAATGGGAGCCAGTGAAGTTTTGCAGAGGGGAGAAGCGGATGAGTAGCGAGGAGAGATGAATTAGTCGGCAGCAGAGTTAAAGATGGACTGGAGAGGTGCAAGGGTGTTTGCAGAAAAGGATGTTGCAGTAGTAGAGGTGGGAGATGATGAGGGCATGCACAAGCATTTTAGTAGATTGAGGGTTGAGGAAAGGATGGATTCTGGAAATATTTTTGAGCTGGAGGCGACAGAAGGTGGAAAGAGCTTGGATGTGCTGTTTGAAGGACAGGACAGAGTCAAGGATTACTCCGAGGCAGAGGACAGGGGAATTGCGGTATGTTTGAAAGCAAAAGGGAAGGTGTCAGAAGTTAGTTATAGGTTGAATAGGTGGATTAGGGATGGGATAAGAGTGGTGGTGAGGTTGGGGAGGAGGTGGGATGTGGGTTGAGTGCACAGGTGGTGAGGTGTAATTTGGAGAGGAGACAATTAAGCTCCCCTTCAGTGATGTTGGAGAGGGAGGTTATGGGGTTTGGTCTGGTATACAAAGGGGTTGTTGTGGTTGAACAAAGAAGACTTGCCTTGTTTGGTCAATCTTATTTTTGAAGTGTGTGGCAAAGTCCTTAGCAGAGATGAGGGAGGTTGGAGGTGGCAGTGCTGGGAGGAGGACTGAGTTAAAAGTTTTGAATAACTGTTTGGGGTTGTAGGATAGGGAAGATACGAGGGTTGTGAAGTAAGGCTATTTAGCAGAGGTGAGGGCAGATTTGAAAGCGAGTGTTGCCTGTTTGAATGCAGTGAAGTCATCTTGCAAATTTGTTTTCTTCCAACGCTGCTCTGCAACCCTGGACACTTGCCAGTGCTTTTTAGTAGTTTTATTGTGCTAGGGTTGTCTGCTGATACGTCGCACTCTGCCATGAACGAGAGGGGCGACTGCATGAATAGCTGATGTAGGAGTGACATTGTAGAAAGCAGTGGCACTGTCTGTGTTGTGGAGTGAGGATATGGATGCCAGTGGTAGAATAGAGTCAGAGAGCGTGTGGGTGTCTAGGTGTGCGTCGTTTTTGCGGGGGACAGGGATGAGAAAGTGAGTAGGTGGTGGTCAGACAGAGGGAGCGGGGAGGTGGTGAAGTTCGATAGAGAACAGAGACGGATGAAGACTAGGTCTAATGTATGTCTGTCTGTGTGGGTGGCTGAGGGGGACCACTGAGCAAGTCCAAAAGATGAAGTAAGGGGCAGGAGTTTGAAGGCTGTTGACTGAAGGGTATTAGTGGGGATGTTGAAGTCACCCAGGATGTTAGTGAGGATGTCAATGGAAAGAAAGTGAAGAATCCAGGTACAAAATTGGTCAATAGTTCTAGTCCTCTTCCTCTCTGAAGAGACAATTTATATCTGCCTGCACATTCCCCCTATTTTTCCATGCCTGAAGCTTATTTGTTAGGACATATAGTAGGAATTCATTCATAGCCTAACAGATTGGATATCTATTTTCTCGACCCCTCTGGGGGAGTTGATATATACTTTGTGCAGACACATGTGTATGTATACACCCCTTTCTGACCTTAGACGCATTAGGTACATCTAAGGTCGCTTCCCCCTGTTTGCTGTGGGCTCCGGCAAGAAGCCCACAACTTTTCTAGCACATGTTAGCAGATTTTAACAGCTTACATGTGCCCCTATCAGCCACGGGTGGAATCGTGATCCACCCATGGTTGTTAACATGTTAAATACCGCTGTCAATCTCTGACAGTGGCATTACCATGATCGTGACCGAAGCTCGTCACAAGCCCTGCCCATTGGCGAACGCTTCACATGACCGTGGGTCGCCGATGGGTTGGCATTAGAGTTGAGTGAATTTGTTTGGGTTCCCTCTTATTCGGCAAGCTATAGCACTAACCGAAAAAGATGCAGAGGGAACCCGACTTCCTGAATCCCTCCGGCTGATCAGCTGATTGGCGCTGCATGTGTCGCGGCTGTGTCACAGTCACAGCACATGCATCGAGAGCCTGTTTGTTGGGCTCTCCATGCATGTGCTGTGACAGTGACACAGCTGCGACCCATGCAGCTGCGGCGGCAATCAGCTGATCAGCCGGCTTACTCCATGTATCCGTGTTCCCTCTGCAGCTTACTCGGTAAGCGCTATAGCTTGCCAAATAAGAGGGAACCTGAACAAATTTGCTCAACTCTAGTTGGCATGACAACCCGGGATCTGCAGCAGACCCCTGTGCTTGTCATAGCTGGATAAACATGAGCACCGCCCAGTGGTCAGCGCTCATAGCAAGTGATAATTTTAGCTACATAGAGCAGTGCCGGAGCCCTGCTCTGTGTAGCACAAGCGATCGGATGATTGCAACTTCTAGTCTCCCATGGAGACTATTGAAGCAAGTGTAAAATAAAAAAAATGTTTTTAAAAATAAAAAAATTTAAAAGTTTAAATCTCTCCTCATTTGCCCCATTCATATTTACATATTTTGAAAAAAGACCTTGATCCATCAAGTTCAACCTTTCTCCACCAATTGTTCATTTTGTCACTTATTTGACTATAACCCACAATGTTATGTGCATCAAGGAAATCATCCATCCCTTTTTTAAAAGCTGTCATAGTGTCTGCCGTTACTACCTCTTGTGATAGATCAATCCACAATCTGACTGCTCTAGCTGTAAAAAAAACCCTTTCCTATTTAGCTGCCAGAATCTCCTTTCTTCCACCCGTAAAGAGTGCCTCCTAGTCATCAGTATGGTCTTTGGAAGGAATAAGTCGTGTGCCAATGTTTTGTACTGGCCACATATACAGCTCTGGCAAAAATTAAGAGACCACCACATCAAAACCCTGTCATGGCTAGCCCAATCTCCAGACCTGAACCTCATTGAAAACCTCTGGAATGTGATCAAGAGGAATTTGGATAGTCACAAGCCATCAAACAAAGAAGACCTGCTTAAATTTTTGCTCCAGGAGCTGTGTGAAAGACTGGTGGAAAGCATGCCAAGACGCATGAAAGCTGCGATTAAAAATATGGTTATTCCACAAAATATTGATTTCTGAACTCTTCCTGAGTTAAAACATTAGTATTGTTGTTTCTAAATGATTATGAACTTGTTTTCTTTGCATTATTTGAGGTCTGAAAGCACTGGGGCTTTTATTTAATTTTGATTTAATTTCTCATTTTTAAAAAAAATACAAAATTTATTGCTTGGAAATTCAGAGACATGTTGTCAGTAGTTTATAGAATAAAAGAACAATTTACATTTTACTCAAAAATATACCTATAAAGAGAAAAATCAGACAAACGTAACATTTGAAAGTGGTCTCTTAATTTTTGCCAGAGCTGTATATTTCAAAATCAAGCAATTTAAAAAATATTAAAAATAAATATATTTGGTATCTCCGGGTTCATAATCGCCTGATCTATCAATATATAAAAATAATTATTCCGATCGGTAAATGGTGTATCGAGAAAAAAGAATAAACGCCAGAGTTAAGTTTTTTTGGTTGCTGCAATATTGCATTAAAATGCAATAACAGGCGTTCAAAACATTGTATGTAAAAATAGAATTAAATAAATAGAATCAATAAAAACATCAGCTAAGCACGCAAAAAATAAGCCCTCACCCAGCTCCAGATCACAAAAAATGGAGACGCTACTGGTCTTTGAAGATGGCGACCTTTTTTTCTTTTGTACAAACGTTAGATTTTTTTTACCACTTAAAAAGAAGTTGTACATATTTATTATCGACAAATTCGTACTGACTTGGAGAATAATAATGGCAGGTCAGTTTTAGCATTTTGTGTACAAGGTAAAAAAAAAAAAAAACAATTGTGGAATTGCACTTTTTTTTGTAATTTTGTAATTTCACCACCTTGGAATTTTTTTCCCTTTTTCCAGTACACTATATGATAAAATCAATGATGTTGTTCACAAGTACAACTCATTCCACAAAAAATCAAGCCCTCACATGGCCACATTGACAGAAAAATAAAAAAAAGTTGTAGCTTTGGGAAGAGGGGGAGCAAAAAAAAAAATGCAAAAACAGAAAGACCCAAGATGGTGAAGGGGATAATGGTTTGCACCTTGTGGTGAACCCTCTGTATTTGCTTTCATAAAGTCTTCTCTTTTAGGGTGGACCTAGACACTGAAACACCCACTTCCTGGAGAGGGTTCTTCACTTAGGTTGATATTGTGAAGAGCTTTTTGGTCTCATCTGCCCAGACTGTGTTTTCCCAGTATTTCACATTCTTGTCTAAATGTTGCTGAGCAAACCATAAACACCCTTGACCATGCTTTTTGTTCAGCAATGGAGTCTTGTGTGGTGGGCGTGCACACAGGCCATGGAGGTTGAGTGCATTTCTTAGTTTTCTTTGAAACAATTGTACCTGCTAATTCCAGGTCTTTCTGTAGCTCTCCTAATCCTAATCCTAATCCTTGGTTCTTGGACAATTTTTTGGATAATTCTTTTCACTCCTCTGAAACTGTCAGAAATCTGGTCATGGCCGGTTTAAGATGAAATGATGTTCTTTAAACTATCGAATTATTGCCACAAGAGTACTAACTGGAATCTTCAATAGTTTAGAAATGTAGTTTCTGTAACCAATGCCATCAGTATGTTTTGCAGAAATAAGGTTGTAAAAGTCTTGAGACAGCTCACTGGTTTTACCCATCATGAGATGTTTCTTGTGCGGTGTTCTGGTGACAATTTCCTGTCAATAGCACCTTTAGAAATATATACAAGAAAAAAAGGTAGCACACTGTAGCGCTATAGCTTGCAAACACGAAATATGAAAATATGAAAAATATGAAAAATGAATTGCATCATTACCTTAGAAATATGAAAAATTGAGAAGGTAAATGAATACATATCAAAAAACTGACCGGCACATCCAAACATAGATCCAGTGTGAACAGGTGCTAAGCCATCTTATGCGCTAAGACTTCTCAATTTTTCATATTTCTAAGGTAATGATGCAATTCATTTTTCATATTTTTCATATTTTCATATTTCGTGTTTGCAAGCTATAGCGCTACAGTGTGCTACCTTTTTTTCTTGTATGTATATGAGTTGGTGACTCTAGGTTTAGCACCTGTTTACACTGGATCTATGTTTGGATGTGCCGGTCAGTTTTTTGATATGTATTCATTTACCTTCTACCTGAGCACTCCACCTGTTGGTCACAGGCTTTTTAATTACACCAGGTTCATTACCCCTCCACAGAGATGTAGATTTTAGTCTGAAAAGAGGATTCATATGTTCCCATGCAGACAGACTTTTCTAAGTGAGGATTGGCATTAGTTAGGACCTGATATACGAGAAGAGCCTTGACGTGGCTATCAGGCTCACATAATTTGGCCATCTTATGCGCTAAGACTTCTCAATTTTTCATATTTCTAAGGTAATGATGCAATTCATTTTTCATATTTTTCATATTTCGTGTTTGCAAGCTATAGCGCTACAGTGTGCTACCTTTTTTTCTTGTATGTATATGAGTTGGTGACTCTAGGTTTAGCACCTGTTCACACTGGATCTATGTTTGGATGTGCCGGTCAGTTTTTTGATATGTACCCTTTAGAAATATATTTACTTAGAAAATTGATGAGGTGTTCAATACTTATTTCACCTGTTGTATAACAATGTGAAATATTAAATGCACATTGAATATTGCTCTTTGGATTAAATATATTAGTAACTGGATATATTTTTAATTCTAACATACTGTATTTTTCAGACTATAAAACCCACCTTACCATAAGATGCATCCAAGATTTAGACAGCAGAAAAAAAGGTAAAAAATTCTACTAATTATTCTTCCCTGAAACATAGAAAAGCACAGTAAAACAAACGTATAAAAATACTCTGTTGTAAAAAAGTAACAGTAAACAGCAAGTGCTAGTAAAAGACAGGTTATTTGGTTGATACGTTTTTTGCAAAAAATGTATGGTAAGCCGCTCTACCAAACGTCAAGGTATACCTGTATCAGAGCAGTCACTGATTAATGTGTTTAACCCCTAACTGATGTATTTAAAAACCTAGTCATGTGTACAGTACCTATATGAGCAGGATTCAGAAAGGTAATGTCCAATGTGGACACGCTGCAGAGAACGGCCTTTATGTGCATGGCTCACAAAGGAGCGGCTTAGTATACATTTTTTGCAAAAAAAGTTATCAACCAAATACCGTGTTTTATCATCTTTTTACTAGCACTTGCTGTTTACTGTTGCTTTTTTTACAACACAGTATTTTTATACGTTTGTTTTACTGTGCTTTTCTGTTTCAGTCTTCCAGTGGTGTGAACACTGTCCCTACAGGCTTGTTCACTGTGTGCATGGCTCATGTGTTTGTATTTAATTATTCTTCCCTGATGGTGGAAAGTAGAAGGTTGTGTGACGACTCAGCGTCACAGAAATATCTGGCCACTTGTGAGGGGAAGGGGAGAGGGTTGAACTATTATTAATTATGCCATACTAAAGGGTATGCCACACTAAACGAGATCGCAAGCGAGATCGCTAACGAGATCACTACTGCATCACCATTTATGACGCAGTAGCAATCTCGTTAGCGACTTAGCTGTGTGATTCCAAACACATCTCATCAGCGATCTGTGATTCCAAACACATCTCATCAGCGATCTGTATAAAGACCTTTGCGGTCGTTGGGAAAACCTAGTCCCACCTGCGATGCTGGTGAAGTCGTTCATAAAGGGTGTCACACTCAGCGATTCAGGCTCACCAGCGGGACACCAACGACCAAAAAATGGCTCAGAACGTTCATAAGCAATCAGCGACATCTCAGCAGGAGCCACATCGCTGCTACATGTCACACACAACTAAGTCGCTAACGAGATCGCTACTGCGTCATAAATGGTGACGCAATTGCGATCTCGTTAGCGATCTCGTTAGCGATCTCGCTTAGTGTGGCATACCCTTAACTATTCCCTTGTTCAGTAAAGGCTGGGTCTCACATAGCGATACTCCAACGATCAGGATCGCTGGTGTATCGCTACATTATCGCTGCTGAGCTGCCAAACAGGTAGCTCAGGCAGCGATCAGTACAAGGACACTGTGGGTAAACATCGCTTAGTTACTCGCAGTGTACCTTGGATACCAGTGCCCTGATGCAGGGAGCTGGTATCCAAGGTACACATCGGGTTTCTAGGCACAGCCCCGCGCCTGGATACCCGCTGTGTACCTTGGTTACCAGTGGATCGCTGGTCTCCCGCCTGTCACACGCAGCGATGTGTGCCTGTCAGCGGGAGACCAACGATCAAAAAAAGGTCCTGACATTTCAGCGACGATCAGCGATACCCGGCAGGGGGGCTGATCGTCGCTGAATGTCACACACAGCGATATCGCTGGTGAGCTCACTGCTGCGTCACAAAACTAGTGACTCAGCAGCGATCTCGCTAGCGAGATCGTTGTGTGAGACGGGCCCTTAAGTCAAGGGACAGGAGCCACTGTATCATGTGAGAATGTCTGATGCCCCTATTTGTATGCTTATTTCCAGAATGTCTGCTGATTACAGATTGCATCAGCCCCCTGTGGTGTGCTAGTCTGCATCATTTGTAGGTTAATTAGGCAGTCTAATTGAATAATTGAACAATGAGGGACCAGCCATTACTATCTTCCCTCAATCTTGTGGATAATGCCCTGAAAAGGGATCTGAGGGTTATAAAAGGGGACTTGCTCCTGTCACCAGTGTGATTCCATAGGACTTCAGGCTATGGACCATGGTTCCAGATGGTGGGTTACAGAACTACTCCCCTGACTAACACTGAGCACACTAATTTCTTTGCATAACCCAGGTTGGGAAAGTTCGGTCACTTGGTCACACACCTCTCTGTGCTCAGTTAGCATGCTAAGCTGGCCATTACCTCTTGTCTGTGGGTGCTCAACAAAAGTGAGGTTTAGTTGATTAGGGTAGTTGTCCTTGGATGCCCCAAAGTTGCAAAGGTTCTAATCCCCTGCAAGCCAGCGGAAGGTAGAGACTTAGTGCAAGTGACAATTGTGTGATGAAGCTACCTATTGATAGTGACACGCGTGGGGCGCGTCCCACTGATTTGGGTATTCTCTAGTATGCATGACTTCATGCTTTTAATATGCTGATATAATAGATGTTGAACTGTTTTGGTGCAGGTGCTTTATTTATGGGACCTTATGTGGCATTATCATGTGGCATTATTTTGTGCTTTTCCCATATTATTACTTAATTCATACTGAGTTTGGTTTATGTTGAGCCAGCAGTTTTGTTTAGCACCATATATGCCTTCTCATCGTATCAGCTACAGTATTCAATTTTGAGGGTTTAATTACATGAATTTATAGCATATAATAGTTATATTGTTTTTCAGCATGTGATAGGCGTCTCATATTCATTGGCACAGTGTATATAATATTTGATTATAACAATATTGGAGACTATTGATTCATCACATTCTACCTCTATATTTCTATTAGCATCATTTTGATAGATGTGAGGACACAGCATTGTATCTCAATTAGCCAGACGTCTATTTTTAGCAAGCCAGGAAGAATACACTGTTATCTACATGTTGACTTTTGAATTTATGTGTTTTCTTTCTGGTTGGTCAAGAAAAAAGACTTTTTCTTTGTTGTAACATATTGTGCTCTTATCCTGGATGACTAGTGATAAAGGGTCATTGAACAATGGTGTTTGCGGATATGCTGATTACACATTGTCCTGGTCAGTTTGTTGACTTTTAAAATAAAGGAGGAAACTAGGCAAATTAATTAAATAATCAAGTAATGCGACTTGATCTCGTCCCCATTCTTTCCCTTATTTGTGAATGCAGTTTGAGGGACACCTGTTAACTATAAAAAGAGGTTATATGCCTCTGCAAGAGACAGCCAGAGATTCAGCCAAGACTTCCAGACATCTAAACATTTAGAGACTCTCTGTAGGACAGCAGCCAAGACATCATGTTTCAGTCACCAGGGACACAGATTTGCCACTCTACAGGATGCCAGCTTAGGGGACCACGGCCCCAACTGGAAGAATGAAAATTTGCTCCATTGAACATCGCAAATTAATGGATATGTTTGGAGAAAGTCAGAATTGGGCCCCACCGGCCACCTGGCTCTATGGAGATGTTCGGAGAAGCCAGGTCGTGACCATTCTGTCAACTGGCCTTGTACCTGAATGTGCTGTCATCTTCTTAAGCTTGTCGTTACCTTCTCTGTACGTGCCATAGGTGGGGTAGTTGGCCCTGGAAGCTGAAACCAGGTTGTGACCCTCCGGTCAACTGTCCTTGTACCTGAATGGACTGTGGTTTTCCTAAGCTTGTCGTTACCTCCTCTCTGTGAGTGCCACAGGTGGGGTAGTTGGCCCTGGAAGCTCTGCAGTCACAGCTCCTCTTATCCCAGTGAGTCAGCAGAAGGGTGAGACTCTGTAATGTGCACCGTTTTGGGAATTTGGCAGGGACTGTTCTACGTGTTATCTGCCTGTTTTGTGGTTCAATTAAGCATTGCAACACTATTTTACCCTCATCCTGTGTTGTCTGCATAGCGCTGTTAAAAGAAGAGCGGGCATTCAGTGGGACGAAACCCTGGTCCATACGGTTTTGGCTAGCAGACCAGGGTGCACGCTGAACCCCCCATATCTCCACATTAGTCTTATGCATTTTTGGGGATATATTTTGCTTTTTAATTGTTTTTATTGTGATTTGGCATGTTTTTGCACTTAATAAAGACTACATGTTTGAATTATGCAGGTGTTCTGGTTTATAGGTAATCCCTTTTCTTTTCTACTATGGGAATGTAATATATGCTGTAACTGTATGTGGTACCCTCACCCTGTTTTGTCTGAGTAGTGTTCTGCCGACTGAGGAAGAGTATGGGCAAGGGATAAGACGCAGCCCATGCTGTCTTTCTCAAAACAGCCCACTGACCCTCATGTCTCCACATGGTGAATATTACACATTTTAATGTACTAGGATAGAATATGGAAGTAATAAATCTTTTGTTAGTGCTTCTCTGCACCATGTGTTTTATTTACATAAAGCATCACAGCACGAACATTAATGAAAACTCTACAGTGCACATGTATGCACACAACACTGCTACATGAACAGTGCACGCACACTCAGCTGTGCTACATATGCATATTAACATACCCTCACAGCTCTGCTACAATCGCACATTTACATACACTCACAGTTCAGCTACATATGCACATTTACATGCACATACACTGTATATACATTATCCCATTTTGCAGTTCCTTCCAGGTCATGGGATTGATTACATGATCTGAAAGGTCCTTGAGTTAGTCAAATGGAAGGTTCTTCAGCTGCTCACACAGGATGTGCAGCCTCTGTGCAGGTCCTGATACCTTCCTCTCCTACTTTGCACCAATCAGTTAGATAAGTATTAGGCTGGAGGAGAAAGAGCAGTTCTCTCAGTGATGAAGAAGGACACTGTCTCAGCATTCTCATCTGTCACAGAAAGCTGCCTTCAGTTTATAAGATGCACTAACTTATTAGCAAGATAAAAATCTTGCTAATAAGTTAGTGCATCTTATAAAATGTGTCTTATAGTCCAAAGAAATACATTAAGTTCTAAAGAAATTTCCTTTTCTCATTTAATTATACAACTGTCTCATTCCTCATGTTTGGTCCTGTTAAAATAAAAACAATAATACAAACTTCCAATTGTGGTGCTATTCCAGCGGCATCAGTACTTGCATTTCTTAGGTTCATGGGATATTGTTACATCATGTGAGCCCTGCACCCAGTCAACTCTAGTGTCACTGTCCCCACATTCGGACAAATCGTACAATAACAGGAAGTCAAAGAGCAGTAGCATGTCTGCCTTCCTGTTCATCTTCAATATATCTGAAGGTGGGGACAGTGAAGCTGGCACTGATTGGGCGCAGGGCTCATGTTATGTAACAACCTCACATGAGCCTGGGAACATGATTGCTGACACCGATGGAATGGCACCGGCACGGAAGGTGAGTAACAGTGATCTTATTTTAATAAAGCCAAACATGAGGAATCACAAGGGGTGTTGTAGCAGTGGACAACCCCTTTAAGAAAATACAATTTTCGGTTAAAAGATTTTGAACTTTTTGAACATGAAAAAAGGCTTCTCACCTGTGTGACTTCTCTGTTGTTTATTAAGAATTGATTTCTGTGTAAAACATTTCCCACATTAGAAATATGAAAAAGGCTTTTCCCATGTGTGAGTTCTTTGGTGCCTAAACAAATCTGATTTCTGGTTAAAACATTTCCCACATTCTGAACAGGAAAAAGGCTTCGCTCCTGTATGAGTTCTCTGGTGCTTAGCAACATCTGATTTCTGTTTAAAACATTTCCCACATTCTGAACATGAAAAAGGTTTCTCCCCTGTGTGAGTTCTCCGATGTATGATAAGGCTTGATTTCTCTGTAAAGCATTTCCCACATTCTGTACATGAAAAAGGCTTCTCACCTGTGTGAATTCTCTGGTGCTTAACAAAATTTGATTTCTGGTTAAAACATTTCCCACATTCTGAACAGGAAAACGGCTTCTCCCCTGTGTGAGTTCTTTGGTGTGTAACAAGATTCCATTTTTTGTTAAAACATTTCCCACATTCTGAACATGAAAATGACTTATTTGCTTTATGAGCAATTAGTTTTTTAATGCTTATTTTGTGACTTTGATTTTCCTTGGTAGTCGGTAATGAATCAGAAGATAGGACCTGTTTCAAAGGATCAGATGATAGATATTTGGTGGGAAGGGATGATGGTATATCTGGAGTAATGGCATTCACTTCAGTTGTACCCTGTGGGATCTCAAGGTCATCTGATTTAAACAGTGAAGATGTCAGTTGTCCCTCTAATCTCCTGGTACAGTCATCTGCCAAGAATAAAATCAATCATTATTTTTTAATAAAATATTCTTGAATTGTATATTTTTGAATATTTTGACTTAAGTGGTCAGTAAAAATGTCAAGTTATGTAAAAATATTGAATTATTCACTAAGACAATGACAGTTCACAGTCTAATTATAGAACACTTCATAGCGTGAACCAGTGGTGATCAATTATTTGTTCATTCTACATCCCACGTATGGAATTCAAAGCCACCAATGTTATGTAATTGAAAGATATTAATAAAGTCGCCACTCAGGTCCATCATCTGGCAGAGGTTTCCACATTATTAGTCCCTCAAAGGCTTTTGAAAAGAAACAGGGCTTCCGTAAACCAATCCAGCAATATCTGCTGTCCCAAAGTCATATGTCCCCCTTGCTTCTGAACCTTGCAGTGTGCCCAAACCGCATTTAGCAACCATGTATTTGGCATTACTAAAGTGAGAAGAACCCACTTAATTTATGGTGTGTATGCATCTCCTGGAGCACAATCTCTGCACTATGTGTTGGGCAAATTAAATTGCAAATGTGCAATTTTCACTCTCCAACATCCACTGCGTTCTAATTTCCAGAAAGTGCCTGTGTAGTCAAAATATCACTACTCCTATAAATTAATTAATTGAGGGTTATAATTTCCAAAATGGAGTCACTTTATGTGGATTTCTACTGCTCTGATTTTCTGCAATTTTGTCATATTAGGGCTTCTGCAAATGGTGTGTCCCATTTTCTCTGAGATTGGCTACGGCAATGTCTATTTCTGTTACCAGGTGAGGCCTTCTTCATTCTGCAGGCAGAGCTGAAAATGGAGGAAATGTCAGTACCAGAAACTCTAGGCGGCGCAGGCTCTGTCCAGCCACTAAGATTAGGTTACCTGAGACCTGCAGTACCATCCAGTCTGGCAGTTCGGGTATGTGTGCTGTCCAGCTGGAGTAATCTGTTCCGTGCTTCAGTCAATTGGAAAGCACCACACCCTACTAAAGCTTGAAGCATATTGCTGGAATTTGCCAGATACAGCCGTGTTCTCCTCAGGTTCAGTCTTCTGTGCTCAGTTCCTGGCTTGTGTATTGTTGTGCCTCCAGCCAGTTTACTGGCTACTCTTGTGTCTTCTGATTTTGTATTCTCTGTTCCCACTTGGTTCTGATCTGGCTACCTGACTATTCTTTCCATCTCACTCCGCAGAACAGCAGGTAACCCTGTGGCCCAAGCCTATGGGTCTCTGTGTAAGTCCAGATCCATGTAGAGGGGTTAAAGAAGTTTAAAGGGTGATGGGCAAAACTGTGAGTATAGACAATAACACAACTACTGAAATGATCAAGCTGAACAGCCTTCTCCAGGAAAAAAAAGAGTAACTAGTGGTAAAATCTCTTTGAAGTAATTAGAGTATGGGAAGTATGGGGCTCAGTGGCTCTTGGTAATCTAGACAGATGAGTTACAAGAAGAAATATTAGACATTTAAAGAAAGCTGTTTAAAATAGTGTAGAGCTGAGGTGTCTTAAATTTAGATCTCGGGCATTTGGAAGAGGTAATGTAGACCATTTTTTAAATACAACCAGAGAGTTACAGACTCACATACAGTGAAGGAAATAACAATTTGATCCCTTGCTGATTTTGTAAGTTTGCCCACTGACAAATACATGAACAGTCTATAATTTTAAGGGTAGGTTAATTTCAACATTGAGAGATAGAATATCAAAAATAAAATCCAGAAAATCACATTGTATAAATTATATAAATTTATTTGCATTTTGCAGTGAGAAATAAGTATTTGATCCCTTTGGCAAACAAGACTTAATACTTGGTGGCAAAACCCTTGTTAGCAAGCACAGCAGTCAGACGTTTTTTGCAGTTGATGATGAGTTTTGCACACATCAGGAGGAATTTTGGTCTACTCCTCTTTGTAGATCATCTCTAAATCATTAGAGGGAATCTGTCACCCTAAATTGGCGGGATATTTAAATGATGGCAGTCAGGTCAGATGGGCGGTGTTTTGGGTACTTGCCTTAACATGTTGTTCGCCGCTGTCTCCATTATTTCTGGGAATTGTAGTCGTTGCCCTCCATATAACGCGCCTGCGCATTGCAATCTGCGGGCAAAGCATACTGCGCATGGGCAATTCAAGATTGCAATGCGCGGGTGCGTTATATGGAGGGCAACGACTACAATTCCCAGAAATAATGGAGACAGCGGCGAACAACATGTTAAGGCAAGTACCCAAAACACTGCCCATCTGACGTGACTGCCATCATTTAAATATCCCGCCAATTTAGGGTGACAGATTCCCTTTAAGATTTTGTGGCTGTCACTTGGCAACTCGGAGCTTTAACTCCCTCCATAAGTTTTCTATAGGATTAAGGTCTGGAGACTGGCTAGGCCACTCCATGCACTTAATGTGCCACTCCTTTGTTGCCTTGGCTGTATGTTTTGGGTCATTGTCTTGCTGCAAGACCCAGCCACGACCCATTTTTAAAATCTGGGAGGAGGGAAAGAGGTTGTCACTCAGGATATTACCGTACATGGCTCCATCCATTTTCCCATTGATGTGGTGAAGTAGTCTTGTGCCCTTAGCAGAGAAACTCCCCCAAAACATAATGTTTCCACCTCCATGCTTGACATTGGGAACAGTGTTCTTTGGGTCATAGGCAGCATTTCTCTTCCTCCAAACACGGCGATTTGAGTTAATGCCAAAGAGCTCAATTTTTTTCTCATCTGACCACAGCACCTTCTCCCAATCACTCACAGAATGATCCAGGTGTCAATTGGCAAACTTCAGAAGGCCTGCACATGTGCCTTCTTGAGCAGGGGACCTTGCAGGCACTGCAGGATTTTAAACCTTAACGGCATAATATGTTACTAATGGTTTTCTTTGTGACTGTGGTTCCAGCTGCCTTGAGATCATTAACAAGTTCCCCCTGTGTAGTTTTAGGCTGATCTTTCACCTTCCTCATGATCAAGGATTACCCATGAATTGAGATTTTACATGGTGCCCCAGATCGATGTCGATTAACAGTCATTTTGTATTTCTTTCATTTTCTTACTATTGCACCAACAGTTGTCTCCTTCTCACCCAGTGCCTTACGTATAGTTTTATAGCCCATTCCAGCTTTGTGCAGGTCTATGATCCCTGACATCCTTAGATAGCTATTAGGTCTTGCCCATGTTGTAGAGGTTAGAGTCTGACTGATTAATTGAATCTGTGGACAGGAGTCTTTTATAAAGGTGACTATGTAAGACAACTGTCTTTAATGCAAGTAAAGAGTTGATCAGGAGCGTTTAACTGGCCTGTATGAGCCAGAACTCTTAAGAGTTGGTAGGGGATCAAATATTTATTTCTCACTAAAAAATGCAAATAAATTTATATAATTTATACAATGTGTTTTTCTGGATTTTATCTTTGACATTTTATCTCTTAATATGAAAAGTAATCTACCCTTAAAATTATAGACGGCTCATGTCTTTGTCAGTGGGCAAACTTACAAAATCAGCAAGGGATCAAATAATTATTTCCTTCACTGTAAGTGAGACAGGCTGATCCCACCACAATCATACTGTAAAAAGAAGACAATAAAAAACAAGTTACATTCCCAACAACAACGTACGTTGGTGGGGAGAACTTCAGCAATAAACCGGAGATGCACTCATATATGGTCGACCATTGGAGCTACTATGAGTTCTGACCAGTAGAATAGAGAAAGTATCAGTGCTCCCCATTTCAGGAGAAATTTTGCAGTAATCCGAATCATTTAGGATTGAAAATATAATGGAATTTATGATGTGAAATAAAGCCATGAAACCAGGTTTCAAGTCAGGCCAACACATCTAGTGCAGGCATAAATAAATATATATTACAACCATCAGCCACGCACATCTTAGAGCTATATCATGGTGTAGCTGCATGATTTGTGGCTATTTGACAGCCTGAATACATGTGGGAATTCCCTAACAAACAGGCAATCCCCACATGTATTCAGGCTGTCAAGTAGCCGCAAATCATGCAGCTGCTGCAACAGAAACTAAATCTCCAAGCACTTCCAAATACTCGGAGACCACCCGAGCATGCTCGGGAAAACCCGAGCAACGAGCATACTCGCTCATCACTAATAGGGACCAGTCATGACAACATTCAGCAGCACAGAAGGGAGAGAAAGTAAATTCAACCAATAAGATATCAGGGTTCTAGGAAGCCAACAGCATCATTATCCTCTGCTTTCTTTTACCGGCCCATCATAGAATTTTTCTTCAAGTGATTTTCTAACTTGTCAGCACATTCTATGTACTCTGTCATTTGGCTATGTAGTTTACAGATCTGGGCAGGTAAGGGTGAGCATCTTCCCATCCCAGGAGGTAGGTGGATCCTCCAGGTTGTAAATTCTGTAGAAAAGGACTTTTAATGCCCAAAGTTTTGAATGGAGGAGAATTTTATGGTCGTGAGACAAAATGGTGATTGCACAATTGGGATATAGCTGACTACACCTTCGATAAAGCAGTCACAGTAGGTGACTGAGAAGAATCTGTGACTTCTCTGCATTTAGTGGTTACTACTCACCTGGGTAGTCATATGTAGGAATCTCCTCTTTACACCACTCATCACTCTTCACATATGTCTCTGTAGTATTAATATGGATCAGATCTTCACCCTGAAAGAAATATTGTAATAGTCATAGACAGATGGAGAAGTCACATCTATGATCAGCTCTAATCCTGCCATTTCCACCACTCTCATTACACAAGAATAAAACATATAATACTGGTGAATAAAACAAGAATGAGCACAAGACCTTCACAACCGTCTACATATCATAGGGGAAATCTCATGACACCTTCTCTCCATCTACCTGATAATCCTGAGGAACATTGGGATCTTCTTGTTTACAGTCCTCTGGAAGAAGAAGATAGTGACATCTCTCTGGTGTTGTCCTCTTACTAGATAGATCTGGAGGAAACACATACAGGAACTAAAAGTCATTCTTCACATACCATTATAGGCTGTGTTTATTTAGTCCTATTACCTGGTGATGTAAGGGGCTTGGGATCCTCCATCATGATGTCCTTGTACAGATCTTTGTGTCCTTCTAAATATTCCCACTCCTCCATGGAGAAATAGACGGCAACATCCTGACACCTTATATGAACCTGACACATACAATGATACCGTCATCCCCCCGATCCCTTCATAGTGTTACTGTATAATGTCCCAGCATTCCCAGCAGTGTCACCTCTCCAGTCAGCAGCTCAATCATCTTGTAGATGAGTTCTAGGATCTTCTGGTCATTGATGTCCTCATGTATCAGGGGGTGAGGCGGAGGACCCGTGATTGGGCTCAGGAATCTTCTCCATCCTTCGGACACAGGGGTCTGACAGCGCCCACTAGAGATCTTCTTCACTACTGTGTAATCCTGGTTATGGAGAAACACATTAATAAATCTCACTACAGACATTTCCAGAGTCTTCACCTCTCCAGTTCTGTCCATCTGTTATTCCCATAGATAAGAATGATGTAATGTGACATCATCAGAATCTCTCACCTCTCCAGTAAGCCGGAAGAGAATCTCTAGGGTGAGGTGTAATATTCTCTCCGCCATCTTGTCTCTGTCCATATCCATCTTTGATGCGTAATTCATAAAAATTCTCTTCTATAGAAGATCTCCACTGAGAGGATCTGATAGTGTAGAGACCTGAATGAGAAGATGAGCTGATGTAACATCATAAAAATCCTGTGTAATAATACAATTACTGGAGACAATAAGGGAAACATATAGGGAGATTTATTATTTTACAGTATTTAGGCTTCTTCTTTACATATACTAATAAAACCTATATATTTTAACACCACAGACAACAAGCAGTATCTTCCTTGGGGTCGGTAGCTGAATACGTTTCTCATAGACTCATCTTCCATAAGGCTAATTCTCGTCTCATTTACTGACACTGGAATCGGCATTAGTAATACTGCAGGAGATATTCATTACACGTGACATGAGAAATAACTACTTCATGATGAGGACGACATCTTCATCTTCTACTATGGCTCTAGAAACATATTTGGCCACAGTTCGTCACTGACTCCATCCCCACCGGCCGTCTATATGAATGTTTCCCGTCTTCCCTGCACTGTAATCTATTATCAGATTATATGTCATGTCTGATTCACACACTGAAGTTTGAGGCTTTTATAAAAGCTTTTATGTTTCCACAAATACCTCGGACAGAAATGATCTAATACCAAAGTCTCAATGTACAGTGCTTTTTTTATTCTCTGGATATGATGTGTTTTGGAGGCATTTTCCCATTGGCTTCCTTATATTACATGAAAAACATACTGACTGTGGGGGCCAAGAAAGGGGCCCCGTACTATGAGAGTAATACATGTTTCCTTGGTTCCCGTCTTTCATAGTTGGGTCATTTGTATCTATCAGTGGAAGCGGAACAATACCATTGTGATTCTTAGAAGGAGACAACACAAAACCCCTAAATATAACATTCTATAACGACCCCACAATCTGTGACTCTTCAGGGTAAATTGCTCTCTCACCATCTGATTACAGCTGATACTATGAAGCTAAAGTGACTAAACAGACTTTCTGTCACCTCCATAAAGGCGCACATTTCAGTGTTTGTCAGAACTGTCTGAGGATTATTAGAGGTGATCATTTCCCCCAATTCGAAGGGACACTTGTGGATATTGGGGTCTTTACCTGTTACAGGCCTGGTGGGATTTACTCGGTAAAGTGCTGAAATCACTTTCTCCCAAAGGGTTAAAAGGCGTCTGTGACTTCAATGTCTTTCTATGAAGCTTCTTCTCGGAACTTTCTTCCTCTGTTTTCTGCCGTATTTCTATTACTCTCCGGAATCAGGAATGTATTAACTCCTATAGAAACTGAGGAGAAAGAATCATTTCTAATTCTGTTTCCAGGATCCTTCTCGTGGGAATTGGCTGCGATATCCCCTGTGCAATAGATTTCTAGTATTAATGCGCCAGTAATGGGGAATCTCCAGCACCTACCTCCACCTGCAGAGCCGCACTCCACATATATGGCTGTTCTGTGCCCAGTAATGGGGAATCTCCAGCACCTACCTCCACCTGCAGAGCCGCACTCCACATATATGGCTGTTCTGTGCCCAGTAATGGGGAATCTCCAGCACCTACCTCCACCTGCAGAGCCACACACCACATATATGGCTGCTCTGTGCCCAGTAATGGGGAATCTCCAGCACCTACCTCCACCTGCAGAGCCGCACTCCACATATATGGCTGTTCTGTGCCCAGTAATGGGGAATCTCCAGCACCTACCTCCACCTGCAGAGCCGCACACCACATATATGGCTGTTCTGCGCCCAGTAATGGGGAATCTCCAGCACCTACCTCCACCTGCAGAGCCGCACACCACATATATGGCTGCTCTGTGCCCAGTAATGGGGAATCTCCAGCACCTCCCTCCACCTGCAGAGCCGCACTCCACATATATGGCTGTTCTGTGCCCAGTAATGGGGAATCTCCAGCACCTACCTCCACCTGCAGAGCCGCACACCACATATATGGCTGTTCTGTGCCCAGTAATGGGGAATCTCCAGCACCTACCTCCACCTGCAGAGCCGCACACCACATATATGGCTGCTCTGTGCCCAGTAATGGGGAATCTCCAGCACCTCCCTCCACCTGCAGAGCCGCACTCCACATGTATGGCTGTTCTGTGCCCAGTAATGGGGAATCTCCAGCACCTACCTCCACCTGCAGAGCCGCACTCCACATATATGGCTGTTCTGCGCCCAGTAATGGGGAATCTCCAGCACCTACCTCCACCTGCAGAGCTGCACTCCACATATATGGCTGTTCTGTGCCCAGTAATGGGGAATCTCCAGCACCTACCTCCACCTGCAGAGCCGCACACCACATGTATGGCTGTTCTGTGCCCAGTAATGAGGAATCTCCAGCACCTACCTCCACCTGCAGAGCCGCACACCACATATATGGCTGTTCTGTGCCCAGTAATGGGGAATCTCCAGCACCTACCTCCACCTGCAGAGCCGCACTCCACATGTATGGCTGTTCTGTGCCCAGTAATGGGGAATCTCCAGCACCTACCTCCACCTGCAGAGCCGCACACCACATATATGGCTGTTCTGTGCCCAGTAATGGGGAATCTCCAGCACCTACCTCCACCTGCAGAGCCGCACACCACATATATGGCTGTTCTGTACCCAGTAATGGGGAATCTCCAGCACCTACCTCCACCTGCAGAGCCGCACACCACATATATGGCTGTTCTGTGCCCAGTAATGGGGAATCTCCAGCACCTACCTCCACCTGCAGAGCCGCACACCACATATATGGCTGCTCTGTGCACACAGGACCTGTGATGAGGTCACAGGAGGGGAGGAGTCAGGGGTCACATGATCAGGGGCCTCAGTGTGGTATCCTCAGTGCAGACGCTACATGGAGACTTCTCCTCAGTCAGCGACATTACCGCCATTATTTGCCCCTCAAACTGGCACAATTACCCCGCGCCGCCTTCTCTACACAGTTTTATGTTGTGGAATGTAACGTGTGATTTCTCTGCTTGGAGACAAATAGACCCCACACATGAGGGAATTATCACCAGCGACCGGACCTCTTCTACATGGCGACATGATTGTGCTATCGACTTCACACCAGGAGCTAAAGTTACTTCAGTCCTAACCAACAACGTAGCAGGAAAGATGTCTTTTGGAGCTAGAAGCTGAATACTATGAAATCACAGAGGCTCAATGAAATAACAGATATTTTATTTAAAAAATTACTAAATATTTATTAAATATTAACTATTGAACATTTTAACATCCCATTTAATTTCGAAATGGGTTTATTGAAATTTATAACTTTAGAAAACAGTATACTTTGAAACATATTCCCTTGCAGGGGAATTTTTAACTTATCATGACAAACATATAACCTATAGAGGGAAAGACAAGACAATTACAAGAGGATAAAACATTAGGGAAAGGGAACATTAAATCCACAGTGTACATTAGAGTAACGTAAGTATTTTTTCGAGAGCCTAGCTTTAATGATTGTTTCAGTCCGATCTCATCTGCACCATGAACCAAGGACAAACATATAACGATTATACACTGCAGTTCCAAGTCTAGATCCATCTCC
The DNA here is from genome assembly GCA_033576555.1 of Oophaga sylvatica. Lineage (NCBI taxonomy): Eukaryota > Metazoa > Chordata > Amphibia > Anura > Dendrobatidae > Oophaga > Oophaga sylvatica. The sequence continues at coordinate 31,737,862 of JARQOD010000003.1, read as the reverse complement.
CCACCTCCACAGTCCGGAGATATTACGGTGATAGGCGCAAGATCTGGTCCATTTGTGTATTTGATTCCAAATCCATCCATGGCCCCCAAATTTTAAAGAACTGATCCCACATGTCGTTTCTAGTAGCTTCAATGCGTTCATCCTTTCTTTAAAAAGTAATAATGACAACGTTGGGGATTTCCATTTTGCTGCTATATGAATTTAGGTACCCATGAAAAGGAAGTTTACCAATCTATGGAGACCTCTAGGAAGAGACGAGTGTTTTGCCCCAAGGAGAAAAACCGGAGGTTCTAGAGGAATTTTCCTGCCTGTCAATTGATCCACTATGAGTTTCACTCTATGCCAGAGGTTTGAGACCGCCGGACAAGTCCACCAGATGTGTTTCATATCCCCCGGAAGACCACAGCCCCGATAACACAGAGCTGAGATATTTGGGTATATACTGTGAAGTTTGGTTGGAAGAAGATATGTCCTGTGGAGAACCTTCGGTGAAGTCTCCACAAGGGATGATTGGTGGCTTCCCTTGGACAACACATCACAAAAAGATCAATCTTCTAATGGCAAATCAAATCCCATCTCCTCCCATTGTATCATAAATTTAAATTTTTTTCTCATCGTGAGGTGGGTTATCAATTGAGTATATTAAAGATATAATTCCTTTTCCCATTGGATCACTAATGCATTTTTGCTCAAAACTAGACACGCGTAGGGGGTTTTTGTTTGGGAGAATACTATTGGCAAAGTGGAGGACCTGGTTAATACGCATGATCTTTCTAACTGGGGGTTCATATTTTTGAATAAATTCTGGTCTATCTAGTAAAATATTAAATGGAGAGCACAAATGTTTTAATGTAGTGATCCCCCTTAAGATCCACCATGTGAACATGTTTGGGTTGAGGCCCGGTAAGAACATCGGGTTGCACACGATGGAGGTCAAAGGAGAAGGTTCAGATTGTAGCTTATATTTAAATTTAGCTTTCATCCAAAGAATAAGAGAATGGGCTGTAAAGGTAGCCGTTAAAATTATACCTTTTGGAATTTTCTCTGTGGACCACATCAGGCCAGGTAATGAGAATGGTTTAATGAGATGTGACTCTAAGTGGACCCATCTTGGTTTATTGTTTTGGGAACAGATATTTGTCAATTGTGCTATTTGGGCTGATTTAACCCCTTAACCTCCAAGGGTGGTTTGCACGTCAATGACCGGGCCAATTTTTACAATTCTGACCACTGTCTCTTTATGAGGCTATAACTCTGGAATGCTTCAACGGATCTTCACGATTCTGAGAGTGTTTTCTCGTGACATATTGTACTTCATGATAGTGGTAACATTTCTCGATATAACTTGCGTTTATTTTTGAAAACAATGGAAATATGGTGACAATTTGAAAAATTTTGCAATTTTCAAACTTTGAATTTTTATTCCCTTGAAACAGAGAAATATATCACACAAAATAGTTACTAAATAACATTTCCCACATGTCTACTTTACATAAGCACAATTATGGAAGCAAAAATTTTTTTGTTACGAACTTATAAGGGTTAAAAGTTGACCAGCGATTTCTCATTTTTACAACAAATTGTACAAAACCATTTTTTTAGGGACCATCTCACATTTGAAGTCACTTTGAGGGGTCTATATGGCAGAAAATACCCAAAAGTGACACCATTCTAAAAACTGCACCCCTCAAGGTACTCAAAACCACATTCAAGAAGTTTATTAACCCTTCAGGTGCTTCACAGGAGCTGAAGCAACTTGGAAGGAAAAAATGAATATTTAACTTTTTAGTCACAAAAATGATCATTTACAAACACTTTTTATTTTAACAAGGGTAAAAGGAGAAAATGGACAGAAAAAGTTGTTGTGCAATTTCTCCTGAGTATGCCGATACCCCATATGTGGGGGAAAACCACTGTCTGGGCGCTCGGCAGGGCTTGGAAGGGAAGGAGCGCAGTTTGACTTTTTCAAACCAAAATTGGCTGGAATTGAGATTGGACGCCATGTCGCGTTTGGAGCCCCTGATGTGCCTAAACAGTGGAAACCCCCCACAAGTGACACCATTTTGGAAACTAGACCCCCAAAGGAACTTATCTAGCTCTGTTGTGAGCACTTTGAACCCCCAAGTGTTTCACTAAAGTTTATAATGTCTGGGTGTGAAAAAAAAAACAATTTCAGCAAAAATGATTTTTTAGTCCCCAATTTTTGATTTTTCCCAAGGAAATTGGACCTCAAAAGTTGTTGTCCAATTTGTCCTGAGTACGCTGATGCCCCATATGTGGGGGGGAACTGTTTGGGAGCAAGGCAGGGCTCGGAAAGGTGGTAATGACCTTTTGGAATGCAGACTTTGATGGGTGACATGTTCAGTTTGCAGAGCCGCTGATGTGCCTAAACAGTGGAAACCCCCCACAAGTGACCCCATTTTGGAAACTAGACCCCCAAATGAACTTATCTAGATGTGTGGTGAGCACTTTTAACCCCCAAGTGCTTCACAGAAGTTTATAACGCCAAGGTGTGAAAATAAAAAAATCATGTTTTTTCCACAAACATGATCTTTTAGTCCCCAGTTTTGTATTTTCCCAAGGGTAACAGGAGAAATTTGACACCAAAAGTTGTTGTTCAATTTGTCATGAGTACGCTGATACCCTATATGTGGGAGAAAACTACTGTATGGGCACACGTCGGGGTTTGGAAGGGAAGTAGTGACGTCTTGCATTGCAGACTTTGATGGAATAGTCTGCCGACGTCATGTCGCGTTTGGAGAGCCCCTGATGTTCCTAAACAGTGGAAACGCCCACAAGTTACACCATTTTGGAAACTAGACCCCTAAAGGAACTTATCTACATGTGTGGTGAGCACTTTGAACCCCCAAGTGCTTCACAGAAGTTTATAACGTAGAGCCATAAAAATAAAAAATCATTTTTTTTCCCACAAAAATATTTTCGCCCTCAATTTTTTATTTTTCCAAGGGTAACAGAAGAAATTGGACCCCAACAGTTATTGTGCAATTAGTCCTGAGTACACTGATACTCCATATGTGGGGGTAAACTACTGTTTGGGCGCATGGCAGAGCTCAGAGGGAAAACACCGTATGACTTTTTCAATGCAGAATTGGCTGGAATTGAGATCAGACGCCATGTCACATTTGGACAGCCCCTGATGTGCCTAAACAGTGGAAACCCCCCAATTCTAACTCCAACCCTAACCCCAACACACCCCTAATCCCAACCCTAACCATAACCCTAACCACAAACCTAACCCTAACACACCCCTAATCCCAACCCTAACCCTAATCCTAACTTTAGCCACAACCCTAACCCTAACTTTAGCCCCAACCCTAACCCTAATGGGAAAATGGAAATAAATACATTTTTTTAATTTTATTATTTTTCCCTAACTAAGGGGGTGATAAAGGGGGGTTTGATTTACCATTTATAGCGGGTTTTTTTGTTTGGCAGCTGTCACACGCTAAAAGATGCTTATTATTGCAAAAAATAGTTTTTGCATCATCACATTTTGAGAGCTATAATTTTTTCTTATTTTGGCCTACAGAGTCATGTGAGGTCTTACTTTTGCGGGACGAGCTGACGTTTTTATTGGTACCATTTTTGGGAACATGACATTTTTTGATCGCTTTTTATTATGATTTTTGGGCGGCAGAATGAACAAAAAACAGCAATTCATGAATTTCTTTTGGGGAGGGGCGTTTATACCGTTCCGCTTGTGGTAAAATTGATAAAGCAGTTTTATTCTTCGGGTTAGTACGATTACAGTGATACCTCATTTATATAATTTTTTTATCTTTTGGCACTTTTATACAATAAAAACAATTATATATAAAAAATAATTATTTTTGCATCGCTTTATTCTGCGAGCTATAACTTTTTATTTTTTTGCTGATGATGCTGTATGGTGGCTTGGTTTGTGTGGGACAAGTTGACGTTTTCAGCGGTACCATGTTTATTTATATCCGTCTTTTTGATCGCGTGTTATTCCACTTTTCAGCAGCAGATGAAGGAAGGGAGACACACTAGTCATTACTAGTGGGTAGGCGGAGCCCACATAGGATAGAAACACCTCAGATTAAAAAAGTGTTGACCGGCCCCTCCAGCATATAGGGCTCCTCCTACTCCAGCTCTCCAGTCTAAAATTTGAGGTTCACAGAGGATAGTCGCTGCTGGAAGCAGCTCCTCAGAAGATTTTTTTATTTTAGTCGGACAGAGACTTGGACCGCCAGTGGTCTAGAGGTCTCAGGGGTCTCAGCGCTGCTGGACTCCCACCTCTCCCTTGGCGGATCTGTATTACCCTGTAAGGTGGTCCCTGCAGAACCCTGCCGGCCCTGGGGGATGAGGATTGCTTCCCTGGCGGGGACGCAAACCGCGCTTCTGGGGTCACTGCATTCCCCGCCTTGGGGGGAAGCTACGGGCACAGCGCCACAAATCTCTGAGGGGTCCCTGTGGCGCTCAGCTGGTGAGTACTCCACATTTTAATGTGTTTGAGTGCTTCAGCGGCCGCTGCGGCAGCCGCTGCTACATGTGTTCAGTGTGGTGATTGTGTACTTTTGTCCGCAGGTGGATGCCTGCAGGACATGGGAGTGGAGAGCGGAGTGAATCACGCGCTTTTTTTGAAACCGGCAGGGGGCGTGGCTTCGCGCTTTCCCATTTTTTCACGGGCAGGAAGCGCTCTGAGCGTGCGCTTTATCCTGACTTTTTTCTTCCGGCTTCTCTCCTCTAGAGCGGCGGCTCCCGGGCTCCTCACTCTCCGCTCTCCCCGACCGACCGAAAGGAGACACTACACCACGGCCAGCTGGGTGAGTCGCTTCTACCTGTCAGGGCAGAAGCTTGACCCCCTCAGCGCAGGACAAGGTATTGTCACACGGAACGCTCCCGCTACGATCACAATAGCGACGCATAATTTTGCGATCGTTTTTCTTTTGTGATCGTTTTTATGTCGCTAGTAGCTTCCACGGTGGGCGATCTCATTGACGACGCATAAGTGGTTAGCGATCTCCTTAGCGACTTTGGTATTGCGATATACAAATCAGCGCAATATGTTAGCGATCTCGTTGACGTTCTTGTTTAATGTGGCATACTTTTGAACACTGTCCTGCAGCTGTTACCTCATAAGAGGCACCTGCGGCTCGCACACCCTTTTCATTAAACAAGGGTTGTGGAGAGTCTGTGACATTAACCCCTTCTTTGGCGGTTAACCCTTTATTGGGAGACAAAAGCTGGGGTAGCTCTCTATTTAAGAGCTTTAACCCTTCAGCGTTCGTTTTGCCTTTGAAAACCACACTGTTCTGGTTGCTGACAGGTTTTTACCTGCCATATACTGTGTGAGGGCATGTCAGATCAGGGTCCAGGAGCGGACCGTCTCCCAGATCCGCTACAGGATCAGTCTCGCGTATCTGACACGCAGACCTCGACGGCGTCAAGCGCAGCGGTCGGAGGTTACAGTGACGCCAAAATGGATGCCCTCGCTTGTTCTATTGATGGCCTGTCTGACCTTCTACAGTCATGGCCAAAAGTTTTGAGAATGACACAAATATTAATTTTTACAAAGTCTACTGCTTCACTTTTTCTAATGGCAATTTTTATATACTCCAGAATGTTATAAAGAGTGATCAGCTTCACAGCAATTACTTGCAAAGTCAATATTTGGCTAGAAAATGAACTTTATCCCCCAAAACACATTTCAACATCATTGCAGCCTTGCCTTAAAAGGACCAGCTAACCTCTTTTCAGTGATTGCTCCATTAACACAGGTGTGGGTGTTGATGAGGACATGGCTGGAGATCAATCTGTCATGATTAAGTAAGAATGACACCACTGGACACTTTAAAAGGAGGCTGGTGCTTGGCATCATTGTTTCTCTTTTGTTAACCATGGTTATCTCTAAAGAAACACGTGCAGTCATCATTGCAATGCACAAAAATGGCCTAACAGGGAAGAGTATCGCAGCTAGAAAGATTGCACCTCAGTCAACAATCTATCGCATCATCAAGAACTTCAAGGAGAGAGGTTCCATTGTTGCCAAAAAGGCTCCAGGGTGCCCAAGAAAGACCAGCAAGCGCCAGGACCGTCTCTTAAAAGTGTTTCAGCTGCGGGATCGGTCTACCAGCAGTGCAGAGCTTGCTCAGGAATGGCAGCAGGCAGGTGTAAGTGCATCTGCACGCACTGTGAGGAGGAGACTCTTGGAGCAAGGCCTGGTCTCAAGGAGGGCAGCAAAGAAGCCACTTCTCTCCAGAAAAAACATCATGGACAGACTGATATTCTGCAGAAGGTACAGGCAGTGGACTGCTGAGGACTGGGGTAAAGTTATTTTCTCTGATGAATCCCCTTTTCGATTGTTTGGGACATCAGGAAAACGCCTCATTCGGAGAAGACAAGGTGAGCGCTACCACCAGTCTTGTCTCATGCCAACTGTTAAGCATCCTGAAACCATTCATGTGTGGGGTTGCTTCTCAGCCAAGGGAATCGGCTCTCTCACAGTCTTGCCTAAAAACACAGCCATGAATAAAGAATGGTACCAGAATGTCATCCAAGAGCAACTTCTCCCAACCCTCCAAGAGCAGTTTGGCGATCAACAATGCCTTTTCCAGCATGATGGAGCACCTTGCCATAAAGCAAAGGTGATAACTAAATGGCTCAGGGAACAAAACATAGAGATTTTGGGTCCATGGCCTGGAAACTCCCCAGATCTTAATCCCATTGAGAACTTGTGGTCAATCATCAAGAGACGGGTGGACAAACAAAAACCTAAAAATTCTGACAAAATGAAAGCATTGTGTAACGGGTCAGGTAGGTGGAACCTCTGAGCTTTATTTATACAAGAAGGTTAACTTGTAAGAGAGCGGGTGGCGCCCAGGGAGACGGACAGGAAGTCACGGCAAGTGACGGGGCAGTCTCTGGTTATACGGGAAAGGATCACGGCAAGTGACCGGGGCAGTCTCTGGATTGACAGGCAGGTTGTCACGGCAAGTGACCGGGGCAGTCTCTGGATAGACGGGCAGGTTGTCACAGCAACTGACCGGGGCAGTCTCTGGATTGACAGGCAGGTTGTCACGGCAAGTGACCGGGGTAGTCTCTGGATAGACAGGCAGGTTGTCACGGCAAGTGACCGGGGCAGTCTCTGGATTGACAGGCAGGTTGTCACAGCAAGTAACCGGGGCAGTCTCTTGATGGACAGGTATATACGACCTGAGATGGTGAAGCCTCCCGGTAGGCTAGCAGGCAGATGGCGGATGGACACTCCCAAGTGAGCAGGCGAGAGTCTCTGGAACAGCCGGGGATCACCGCTTGTGACGTCCGAACCTCCGGGTAGGGCTGCAGTCAGATGGCAGATGATCTCTCCCAAGTGAGCAGGCAAGAGTCTCTGGAATAGCCGTGGATCACCACTTGTGACGTCCGAACCTCCGGGTAGACTTGCGGACAGGTAGCATACAGCAAACGGGCAGGAAACAGGCAGGTAACTGGTAACGGGACCTGAGGGCTGAAGCAGAGTGAAACAGTGCAACAACAACATTGCTCGGGCACCTCCATTAAGGAGGAAGCCCTTAATATAGGGTGGAGTCCTCCGGCATTGGCCGGGGACTTATTTGAAAAATGCGCGCGGCTCCTTTAAGAGCGGGGGAGGGCGCGGGCGCGCGCCCTAAGTCCAGCAGCAGGGAAGGAGCGCGCGGCCCCAGCAGGGCGGAAGGAGGACGCTGAGGAAGGGTAAGGGGGGCGACGTCCCTGCCTGGCAGAGGACGCTGCTGCAGGGGAACAGCGTCCCTGCCTGACAGAAGGCAGGGACGCCGACGCTACAGTATCCCCCCCTCTAGGCCCCCCCCTCTTTAGGCCAGAAAGAAATTTAGCTAGGATGAGAGGGGCATGGATGTTCTCCCGAGGCTCCCACGTTCTCTCCTCAGGACCAAACCCCTTCCAATCCACCAAAAAATAAGTCTTTCTTCCTACCCTTTTGGTGGCCAGAATGTTCTCTACCTCAAATTCATCGTCAGCAGACACTGGAGCAGGAGGTGTACCTGTAGACTTGAAAAAAGAGTTAAGTACCACCGGTTTGAGGAGAGATACATGGAAAGAGTTAGGAATGCGCAAATTGGCCGGGAGTTTCAATTTATAGGACACCGGGTTGATCTGACTGATGATCTCAAAGGGACCGATGAACCGAGGGCCTAACTTGTAGGAAGGAATCTTGAGCCGGACATACTTGGACGAAAGCCAGACCTTATCCCCAGGACGGAATTGAGGAGGATCCAGACGTCTTTTGTCAGCATGTCTCTTCATACGCTCGGATGACTGAATGAGTGCGGATCGGGTACTCTCCCATATGGAGGAAAATTCTCTAACCAGAGATTCCGCAGCTGGATTGTCCACAGAGATGGTGACAGGAACAGGGATCCGAGGGTGCTGACCGAAGACTACAAAAAACGGAGACTTGGAGGAAGATTCGCTCTCGTGATTATTGTAAGAGAATTCGGCCCAAGGCAGGAGCTCCACCCAGTCAGAATGGTGGGCATTAACGAAGTGCCGGAGATAACTGGTCAGATTCTGATTGATTCGCTCAACTTGTCCATTGGACTGCGGGTGGTAAGCGGAGGAGAAATCCAAGGTGACGTCTAGCAACTTACAAGTGGCTCTCCAGAAACGTGAGGTGAACTGTACCCCACAATCCGACACAATGTGACGAGGCAGACCATGGAGACGGAAGATGTGGCGGATAAAGTCTTTAGCCAACTCGGGTGCAGACGGAAGACCTGGCAGAGGAATGAAGTGAGCCATCTTGGAAAAGCGGTCAGCGACCACCCAAATGACCGTACAACCGGCAGAAACGGGCAGATCTGTTATGAAGTCCATGGCTATATGCTGCCAGGGGGCAGCGGGTACAGGAAGCGGAAGAAGACGGCCGGCAGGCAGGTGTCTCGGAACTTTGTTGCGGTCACAGGAGACACAGGCAGATACAAAGTCTATTACGTCCTTGTGCAGGGTAGGCCACCAATAATGCCGGGTTATGAGTTGGAGGGTCTTTTTCTGACCAGCGTGGCCAGCTAGTTTAGACGAATGACCCCAGTGTAGGATTCTCTTCCGGTCGGTTACTGATACGAACGTCTTACCAGGAGGGAGACGATTTAGACTCACGGGAGCCACCCGCATCACTCTGGCGGGATCGATGATATGTTTAGGTTCTTCCTCGAGATCTGACACCAGGAAAGACCGGGACAAGGCATCAGCCTTGACGTTCTTGTCAGCCGGGCGAAAATGCAAGAGAAAATCGAAGCGGGCAAAAAACAAGGACCACCGGGCTTGGCAAGGGTTAAGTCTCTGAGCATGCTGGAGGTAAGCCAGATTCTTGTGGTCCGTGTAAATGATTACCGGATGAAGAGCCCCCTCGAGTAGGTAACGCCACTCCTCCAATGCCAACTTGATGGCCAATAACTCTCGGTCTCCTATGGAGTAGTTGCGCTCGGAGGAGGAGAAGAGTTTGGAGAAGAAGCCGCAGGATACCATCCTCCCGGATGAAGATTTTTGAGTGAGTACCGCTCTGGCTCCAGAGGAGGAAGCGTCCACCTCCAGGAAGAACTGCTTGTTGCCGTCCGGGCGATGCAGCACTGGAGCGGAAGAGAAGGCCTGTTTTAAGGAAAGAAAGGCCTCCTCTGCTTCGGGCGTCCACTGTTTGGGGTTAGCATCCTTGCGGGTGAGCGCGGAGATTGGAGCAGTCCTGGAAGAGAAGTGCGGTATGAAGAGGCGGTAATAGTTGGCGAATCCCAGGAACCGCTGAATGGCCTTCAACCCCTCCGGTCGAGGCCACTTCTCGATGGCAGACAGTTTCTCCGGATCCATTCGTAGGCCTGTCTGAGAAATGATGTAGCCCAAAAACGGAAGCGAGGTCTGCTCAAAGAGGCACTTCTCATATTTGGCGAAGAGGTGATTCTGCCTGAGCCTGAGCAGAACCTGACGAACATCCCTCCGGTGAGACTGGAGGTCCGGAGAGAAGACCAAGATATCGTCTAGGTACACCACAACGCAAGAGTAGAGGAGGTCCCGAAAGATGTCATTGACCAACTCCTGAAAGACTGCTGGAGCATTACAGAGACCAAAGGGCATCACCAAATACTCGTAGTTGCCGTCCCGGGTGTTGAATGCCGTCTTCCATTCATCTCCCCGACGGATACGAACCAGGTTGTATGCCCCACGAAGATCCAGTTTGGTGAAGATTCTCGCCCCTTTAAGTCGATCAAACAATTCTGGAATGAGCGGAAGAGGGTACTTATTCTTCACCGTGATCAAATTTAAGCCTCTGTAGTCAATACAGGGACGGAGAGATCCGTCTTTCTTTTTTACGAAGAAGAAACCTGCTCCCGCTGGGGAGGTAGATTTCCGGATGAATCCTTTGGCCAAGTTCTCCTCGATATATTCGGACATCGACCTGGTCTCAGCAGCGGACAATGGGTAAATACGCCCACGGGGAGGCGTAGTACCAGGTAGCAGGTCGATCGGGCAATCATACGGTCTGTGTGGGGGTAATGTCTCTGCTTCCTTTTTATTAAAGACATCAGCGAAAGACCAATATGGAATCGGGAGTCCTGGTAGATTAGCAGGTGTAGGAGAAGGACGAACAGGATGAACAGGCACCAGACACGTTTGATGACAGTCCTGTCCCCAGCGAAGAATCTCTCCAGTCTGCCAGTCGAGCACGGGTGCATGCTTTTGGAGCCAAGGCAGACCTAGTAAGAAAGCGTGAGAGAGTCCAGGTAGAACATGAAATGAGATACTCTCAGAATGTAACATTCCCACCTGCAGGGTTATAGCCTCGGTGATAAGCTGGATGGGACGTGGTAGAAGACCCCCATCTACAGCAGCAACAGATACTGGTTCAAGCAGAGGTTTGGTGGGAATGCGATATTTCTCTACCAGAGCCTGTGAAACGAGATTCCCAGCTGCTCCAGAATCAAGTTGGGCTAGTTCGAAGTAACGGTTCTCACCGAGGGGAATTGAGACAGACAGCAGCAGAGATGAAGAGGATTTATTCTTGTCTAGGTGGACCTCTCCGAGCGAACCTAGACACAGGCGTTTCCCGACCTCTCTGGGCAGGTACGGATCCGGTGCTCCTTACTGCCACAGTAGAAGCAACTCCCCTCAGCACGGCGTGAGTCCTGACGGACTTTGACCATCTTGGTCTGGTCGACCTGCATGGGCTCTGCCGGGGGCACTTGAGGAGATACGGAAGGAGTTACAGGTCTCTGAAATGAAGGAGCTAGGCGAGGAAACCTTCTCCCACGGGTGACCTCTTTGGCTCGCTCCTGGAACCGTAGATCAATTCGATTGGCCAGAGTTATTAGGTCATCGAGAGAGGTTGGAATGTCCCGACCGGCAAGTTCATCTTTAATGCGGCCGGACAGGCCCTCCCAGAAGACAGCTATCAGAGCGTCATTATCCCAAGCCAGCTCTGAGGCAAGGGTACGAAACCTTATGGCATATTGACCCACGGTGAGACTCTCCTGACGAAGACGCAGCAGAGATGATGCAGAGGAGGTCTTCCGTCCGGGTTCATCGAATACCTTCCGGAAGGCTAAGAGAAAAGCAGACAGGTTAGACACCAGAGGATCTTCTCTTTCCCAAAGAGGATTTAGCCAGGCCAGGGCCTCTCCGGTGAGATGTGACATGATGAAGGCAATTTTGGCCCGGTCAGAGTTAAACTGGTGTGCCAGGAGTTCAAAATGCAGGGTACATTGGTTGATGAAACCCCGAGCCAGAGCAGGGTCGCCTCCAAACCGAGGAGGAGCTGAAAGTCGAGGTCCTGGAATAGAAACCACGGAGTTGGTAAGCAGCGGAACTGCCAGATTGCGAGTCATGGTGCTCGCGGTGGTTGTCGGGGAAGTATTCAGAGTGTCCAGGCGGGAATTAACACACCGCAGATGACCCAGGATGGACTCCTGTTGAGACCTCTGACGAGACAGTTCATGACACAGGTCAGATAGCGAAGGGGTTTGGGTGCCACCGGGTTCCATGGCCCGAGCAAACTGTAACGGGTCAGGTAGGTGGAACCTCTGAGCTTTATTTATACAAGAAGGTTATACTTGTAAGAGAGCGGGTGGCGCCCAGGGAGACGGACAGGAAGTCACGGCAAGTGACGGGGCAGTCTCTGGTTATACGGGAAAGGATCACGGCAAGTGACCGGGGCAGTCTCCGGATTGACAGGCAGGTTGTCACGGCAAGTGACCGGGGCAGTCTCTGGATAGACGGGCAGGTTGTCACGGCAAGTGACCGGGGCAGTCTCTGGATTGACAGGCAGGTTGTCACTGCAAGTGACCGGGGTAGTCTCTGGATAGACAGGCAGGTTGTCATGGCAAGTGACCGGGGCAGTCTCTGGATTGACAGGCAGGTTGTCACAGCAAGTAACCAGGGCAGTCTCTAGATGGACAGGTATATACGACCTGAGATGGTGAAGCCTCCCGGTAGGCTAGCAGGCAGATGGCGGATGGACACTCCCAAGTGAGCAGGCGAGAGTCTCTGGAACAGCCGGGGATCACCGCTTGTGACGTCCGAACCTCCGGGTAGGGCTGCAGTCAGATGGCAGATGATCGCTCCCAAGTGAGCAGGCAAGAGTCTCTGGAATAGCCGTGGATCACCACTTGTGACGTCCGAACCTCCGGGTAGACTTGCGGACAGGTAGCATACAGCAAACGGGCAGGAAACAGGCAGGTAACTGGTAACGGGACCTGAGGGCTGAAGCAGAGTGAAACAGTGCAACAACAACATTGCTCGGGCACCTCCATTAAGGAGGAAGCCCTTAATATAGGGTGGAGTCCTCCGGCATTGGCCGGGGACTTATTTGAAAAATGCGCGTGGCTCCTTTAAGAGCGGGGGAGGGCGCGGGCGCGCGCCCTAAGTCCAGCAGCAGGGAAGGAGCGCGCGGCCCCAGCAGGGCGGAAGGAGGACGCTGAGAAAGGGTAAGGGGGGCGACGTCCCTGCCTGGCAGAGGACGCTGCTGCAGGGGAACAGCGTCCCTGCCTGGCAGAAGGCAGGGACGCCGACGCTACACATTGATTGTGCAAGAATGGACTGCTATCAGTCAGGATTTGGTCCAGAAGTTGATTGAGAGCATGCCAGGGAGAATTGCAGAGGTCCTGAAGAAGAAGGGTCAACACTGCAAATATTGACTTGCTGCATTAACTCATTCTAACTGTCAATATAAGCTTTTCTTACTCATATGTTTGCAATTATTATATTTCTGTCTGTGATAAAAACATCTGTCAAACACACATAAAAAACAGAGGGCAGCAGATCATGTGAAAATATAATATTTGTGTCATTCTCAAAACTTTTGGCCATGACTGTAGGTTATTGGGTGTCAGCTAGATCCTCTCATGGCAGGAAGCGACACAGGCCGGTGCCATCTTTCTCGCGTAGCGACTCAGAGATCTCTGATATGGAGGGTTCCCCTCCAAGCTCAGATGGTGAGATATCCGATTCGGATAAGGAGGATCGGCAGGGACATTCTGCCTCTCTTTTGAGCCGTACAGAGGCTTTTATTGGAGCCATGAGGGAGGCGTTACAGTTACCGGAGGAGGTAACTAGACGTCCTGGTAAGTCGGCCCGGATGTTTCAGGAGTCGCATAGGTCGCGATCAGCCTTACCATCTCTGGATGAGCTTAATGAGGCAGTGGAGAAGGAACGCCTGTGTCCAGATAAACGTTTTCAGGGGACACGTTTTTTTTGAGACGCTGTATCCGTGTACTACGGAGTTGATTGCTAATTGGATTCCTTCTCCTGAAGTGGATGTCCCTTTATCCCAGCTTAGCAAATCCTCATTACTTCCTGTTAAAGGGAAGGCGAGTCTGCAGGATCCGCTGGACAGAAAAACGGAGATGGCGGCGAAATCCATCTACGAGGCCGCGGGTCATGGATTCAGAGCTGTGCTAGGATCCATGTGTGCTTGTAAAGCCTCCTTGAGCTGGTTAGACCGTCTACGGACGGCGTGGCAAGATGGATCCCCACTATCCGAGGTAGAGGGGCTTTTCAAGTCATTGGAGGATGCAGCTCGATATGGCAGTGATGCAGGTTTGGATACTGCCTCCATGCTGTCCAGGGCACAATCCTCGGCGATCACAGTCAGGAGAGCTCTGTGGCTTAGACAGTGGACCGGAGACGCGGTTTCCAAGCAAGGTTTGCTTTCTTTAACTTACAAAGGTGGTCAGCTATTTGGATCTGACCTCACGGAGCTGATTGTCAAAGCAAAGGCAAAAGAAACGGCTTTACCGCAACGAAGAGCTGTGACTTCTGCGTCTGGCAGGCATAGTGCCAGTGGTAGTCGGCGGTCCTTTCGGTCCAGGGGACGGTTTGGTCAGCCCTCTTGGGGATCGGGTCGTCCCTCTTTTTCGGGAAAAAAGAACGCTCAGAAATCTCGCACTCCCTGGAAACAGAGCTTTCGCCAAGACAAGCGGGAAGCTGACAAAAAGCCCGCTAAGGCGGACTGACGCCAGGGTCTCACTCGAGGGCTCTCGAGTGGGAGGTCGCCTGCTCCAATTCAAGCCGACTTGGGCTTCCCGCGTGTCGGACACCTGACAGTTTTTGCCAATCCCGCATTCCGTCAGAGCCCGGGCTAATTGCCGCTCTACTACGGGAGGTCGATTCCCTTCTACAGAAGGGTGTGGTGGTACCAGTTCCACCGGAGGACCAAGGAAGAGGGTTTTATTCCAACCTCTTTGTAGTCCCCAAAAAGGAGGACAAATTTCGCCCCATTCTGGATCTCAAAAGATTGAATCGGCATGTCCGCACCCGGAAATTCTGCATGGAGTCGCTTCGCTCCGTTGTGGCGGCCTTGTCGCAGAACGATTTTTTGGTGTCAATCGACATTCGCGACGCTTATTTGCATGTCCCCATCGGAAGGGCCCACCAATGCTTCCTGCGTTTTGCCATAGGTCAGGACCATTACCAGTTTGTGGCCCTGCCATTCGGTCTGGCCTCAGCACCCAGAGTTTTTACAAAAATTCTGGCTCCTCTCATGGCGATTCTGCAAAGACAGGGGGTTACGATTCTTCCCTATCTGGACGACCTTTTGACTGTGGCGTCCTCAAAGGAGGAGGCGGTGACGGCTCGCGATTTATCCCTTCAGCTCCTGGAGGACTTCGGGTGGCTGGTCAATTGGGAGAAGTCGTCCCTGGAACCGTCGCAGTCAATCCTGTTTTTGGGAATGCAGTTCGACACGGTACGAGCAGTGGTGTCTCTGCCCTCAGACAAGCAAGCGAGTCTTCTTCATCATGTGCAGGGTATGAAGTCTGCGACAGCAATGTCACTTCGAAGGTGTATGCGCCTTCTGGGTTTGATGGTGGCGTCAATGGAAGCAATTCCGTTTGCCCAATTTCATTCCAGGGCTCTCCAAATACTCATCTTGAACCGTTGGGATCGATCACAGTTTTCACTGGATTGCAGTGTCATCATCTCCCACAGGGTGAGAGAGTCGCTAGAATGGTGGTTACATCCGGAAACGTTATCCCTGGGGAAGTCCTTCCTTCCTCCGAGGTGGTCGATCATAACCACCGATGCCAGCCTGACGGGCTGGGGGGGCGTCTGGAACGGTCTCTGGATTCAGGGAGTATGGTCGTTGGAAGAGTCTGTCCTGCCGATCAACATCCTGGAATTGAGGGCAATTTTCCTTTGCCTCCAACACTGGACGGTCCCTTTAAGCGGTCTACCAGTCCGAGTGCAGACAGACAACGCGACAGCGGTCGCGTATATCAACCATCAAGGTGGAACGAGGAGCTTCAGGCTCATGATGGAAGTGTCTCGAATCCTGGTATGGGCCGAGGCCAGGGTGCCAGCCATCTCTGCGATTCACATTCCAGGAGTTCAGAATATCACAGCGGACTTCCTGAGTCGCGAAAAGATGGATCCCGGAGAATGGAGTCTTCATCCGAAAATTTTTGCACTGCTGTGCTCCCGTTGGGGAACTCCCCAAGTGGATGTGATGGCATCCAGGTTCAATGCCAAGTTACCGACGTTCATGTCCAGGTACAAGGACTCGAAGGCTGTGGCGGTGGATACTCTGGTGGCTCCTTGGGACCATTTCGAGCTAATCTATGTGTTTCCGCCGATATCCTTACTTCCTCTGGTTTTGCGTCGGATCAGACTGGAGAGAGTCCCGGCTATGTTGATAGCCCCAGATTGGCCAAGGAGGACGTGGTTCTCGACACTGGTGTCACTTCTGGCAGCGCCTCCGCTTCCACTCCCTCTTCGCCCGGACCTGTTAACCCAGGGGCCCGTTCGTCACCCGGACCTGAAATCTCTGCGTTTGACGGCGTGGCTCTTGAGACCGAAATCTTGACCCGTCAAGGTTTTTCAGCCGAAGTCATTACCACTCTGCGAGCTGCCAGAGGTCCGGCTACCACTAGAATTTATCATAAGACTTGGGAAGCCTTCTTTTCGTGGTGTTCGGGTTCTTCTAGGAACCTGAGGAGTTTTTCCATTCCCAATTTGTAGGCTTTTTTGCAGTACGGGCTGGACAAGGGTTTGGCAGTTAGCACTCTGAAGGGGCAAGTTTCTGCTCTGTCCTTGCTATTTCGGAAGGCAATCGCTTTGCGTAGGGACGTACGTTCCTTTTTTCGCGGAGTAACCCGTCAGTTTCCGCCGCCGAAGGCGCCTGTGTCTCCCTGGCGGCTCAATCTTGTCTTGGAGGCTCTTCAACATGGGCCTTTTGAGCCTATGGACTCTGTTAGCCTTTCTTTGCTTTCTTGGAAGGTTGCTTTCCTAGTGGCGGTCACTTCTTTGAGAAGGGTTTCTGAGTTGGCGGCTCTTTCTTGCTCGCCTCCTTTTCTGGAGTTTCTCCCAGATCGCGTAGTGCTTCGCACACGTGGCGACTTTCTACCTAAAGTGGTGTCACAGTTTCATGTTAACCAGGATATTGTGTTGCCCTCGCTCTGTCCGGAGCCAAGGAATGCGAAGGAACAAGCCTTGCACACATTGGATTTGGTGCGGGCTTTGAAGTTCTATTTGTCTATTACTCAAAGTTTTCGGAAGTCGGATTCTCTGTTTGTGATTCCAGCAGGTCGTCGACGTGGGCAACGAGCTTCCAAGGATTCTATAGCTCGTTGGATTCGGTCGGCCATTTTAGAGGCTTACCGACTTAAGGGCGAACCTTGCCCGATTAAGATTCGAGCTCACTCCACAAGGGCTGTGGGTTCATCGTGGGCTTTTCATCAAGGAGCCTCGGCAGCTCAGCTCTGCCGGGCGGCGACCTGGCGTTCCGTCCACACATTTACGAAATTTTATAAGGTGGACGTCAGTGCTTCCGCTGATGCGGCCTTAGGACGTAGGGTCCTGCAGGCGGCTGTAGTTTAAAGTTCTTGTGAACTTGTAGTTAGCGCTAGTTGCGCATTTATCTAGGTTGTTGGGTATCTGCCTTTTTTGGTTTTCTGCCCACCCTTATTTTTTGGACTGCTTTGGGACGTCCCACTAGTAATGACTAGTGTGTCTCCCTTCCTTCATCTGCTGCTGAAACACGGATTTTGGTAAGAACTTACCTGTAAAATCCTTTTCAGCGAAGAAGGAAGGGAGACACACATCCCTCCCATGGCAGAAGTGTGTTGTTGTGTTTTCAGATGCGGCGTGACCCTTCTCTGATAGCGATTATCTGGGCTGAGGTCGGCGCGCTAAGGCTCTGTTCCAGCATTGCCAGCTCATCGCAGTGGTCAGGTTCAGTGAGTAGTACCTGAGACTGTGTGTTTTTTTCTGTTATATGCATAACCTATCTCCTTGTTTCCTTCAGAAGGGGTTATGTTGCTCCGCTGGTGATATTTGCTCTTACTTAGCTTGGGTACGACTGGAGAGCTGGAGTAGGAGGAGCCCTATATGCTGGAGGGGCCGGTCAACACTTTTTTAATCTGAGGTGTTTCTATCCTATGTGGGCTCCGCCTACCCACTAGTAATGACTAGTGTGTCTCCCTTCCTTCTTCGCTGAAAAGGATTTTACAGGTAAGTTCTTACCAAAATCCGTGTTTTGTTCGGCTTTATGATGATAAAGCATTGTTTTTTGCCTTGTTTAATTTAAGGGGTTAACTAAAGGGGTTAACTAGTGGGACAGTTTTATAGGGCGGGTCGTTATGGATGCGGGAATACTAAATATGTGTACTTTTTTTACATAAAGAAATTAATTTATTGGGGAATATTTTTTTTTCTTTATTTAGGATTTATTTTTACTTTATTTACTTTTTTACTTTGTCCCAGGGTGGGACATCACTGTACAGTCATGGCCAAAAGTTTTGAGAATGACACAAATATTAATTTTTACAAAGTCTACTGCTTCACTTTTTCTAATGGCAATTTGCATATACTCTAGAATGTTATAAAGAGTGATCAGCTTAACAGCAATTACTTGCAAAGTCAATATTTGGCTAGAAAATGAACTTTGTCCCCCAAAACACATTTCAACATCATTGCAGCCCTGCCTTAAAAGGATCAGCTAACCTCTTTTCAGTGATTGCTCCATTAACACAGGTGTGGGTGTTGATGAGGACATGGCTGGAGATCAATCTGTCATGATTAAGTAAGAATGACACCACTGGACACTTTAAAAGGAGGCTGGTGCTTCGCATCATTGTTTCTCTTCTGTTAACCATGGTTATCTCTAAAGAAACACGTGCAGTCATCATTGCAATGCACAAAAATGGCCTAACAGGGAAGAGTATCGCAGCTAGAAAGATTGCACCTCAGTCAACAATCTATCGCATCATCAAAAACTTCAAGGAGAGAGGTTCCATTGTTGCCAAAAAGGCTTCAGGGCGCCCAAGAAAGACCAGCAAGCGCCAGGACCGTCTCTTAAAAGTGTTTCAGCTGCGGGATTGGGGCTACCAGCAGTGCAGAGCTTGCTCAGGAATGGCAGCAGGCAGGTGTGAGTGCATCTGCACGCACTGTGAGGCGGAGTGTTATGTTACGGTAGCTGAGGAGTGCAGGCAAAAAAGGAATACACCAGAGCAGTTGGAATTATGAGACTGCAGTACCCTGGACTAACCACCGCAACTAGAGGCAGCCGTGGAGCGTTCCTACGTTGGTCTAGACGCCTCGTCACAGCCTGAGAAACTAACTACACCTAAAGATAGAAATAGGAAAGCTATCTGCCCCGTAGCAGAACCCAAAGATAATAGGAAGCCCCAAACATGTAATGGCGGTTAGACAAGAGGAAATACTGACACAGAAAGAAAATAGTATGAGCAAACGCTGGGGCCCAACTATCTAAATAGAAAAGGACAGGAAGGGTACTTACTGCAATCTCAGAAAACCTGAAAAAAACCAACTCTACTAATTTCAAAATCACCTGAGATCACACGACTCTTCCACCTAAATTAGTTCTCTGGTGTAACAAAAACAGCAGCACGAAAAAACTGGAAAAAGCAAAAGTACAAAAACACAGTGGCTGAACTAAACTGAGAGGGCAAAAGCCCCGGAGGGGACCCAGAAGGCCCCCACAGAAGTGCAGGACCAAATGCAAAAACACAGCAAAAAACAAAAAAGAAATGTCTTATCTGATAGCAGGAGATGCAGACACGACACAGCAGGCTACAAGGGAAACTGGAAAGAAGGATTCAGACCAGAACAATTGATCACCGGCAACCCTGATGGGAAAATGACTCCCTTATATAAGACCAATCAGTAACACCTGATTCCAGTCCTCACAATCCTCACTTAGTACGCTTGTAACACCAGAGGGAGCCTCTGCTCAGAACTCATCTCAAACCCATTCACAACAGTACCCCCCCTTGAGGAGGGGTCACCGAACCCTCATTTGAGCAACCAGGTCTGT
Source organism: Oophaga sylvatica (assembly GCA_033576555.1). Classification (NCBI taxonomy): domain Eukaryota; kingdom Metazoa; phylum Chordata; class Amphibia; order Anura; family Dendrobatidae; genus Oophaga; species Oophaga sylvatica. Next base: position 31,718,070 of record JARQOD010000003.1, on the reverse strand, counting down.
CAGGATGAGTTCTATGATATGCACGGATAAGTCTCCTAGCATGGATGTCCGAAGCAAACACTGTCACGCTGTATAGCAGATATATATATGTGATGACAGTAATCTATATCAGAAGGGCAACATACTTATAACATGCGCATAGATATATGATAACATTAGAATTACCTGACAGAATGTCCAGTGGGTTCAATACGGGAATTCGTTATACGCTGTCTCCGGCTAGGGGTGACCGGGGTCTTTGCTGACCCTAAACTGGGGGTCCTAACTAATCCCTCTACGGAGGTACTGTTAAAGGTACAGAGGTCCAGGCCACCAGCGTAAACCCTGTCTCCTATCAATCCCTGCCAAACTGTAATCTAGTCCTAAGAAGGACCCTGATTACCACCAAAGGGAATGAACAGGTAACGGTTAATAAACAGAAAGACATACAGAAAGACAAGAAATAACGTAAATAAAGTCTTACATACAACACTCACACACAGTAGGAACACCTAAGGTCTCAGAGATAAAACTATAAGCTATAAGAGTAAAACAACTAAGGAATCTTTAGCTTAAGTATTCTCAGAACGATCCAGTCTGCTAGACTACATGAATGCTTTCACCGGCATCTAACAAGCAGACTGGCAGGTATATGAAGGAATCTAATTAGAAACATAATCACAAAGCAGCCGGGCGAGGCTGGACCTAGTCTTAGCAAAGAGCTAGGTAAAATTAACTCCCTCATTACCAAAACACAAGAAACAGCAACTCAGCTGTGAGAAGTCAGAGTGTGTAATCGCGACGATCCTTGTGGCGATACACCATGACAACACCCAAGAATTGTCTTCCTGACCATAACTCTCCATTTAACCAAATACTGGAGTCTTCGTCTAGAAAAACGAGAATCCATATTTTCTCACCACATACTCCAGATTGCCTCAACCAAAACAGGGTCAGGAGGCACAGCAGCAGGAACCACTGGTCAACAAACCTCTTCAACAAGGACTTGTGGAACACGTTATGGATCTTAAATGTCCCTGGAAGAAGCAAACGAAAAAGAAACAGGATTAATAATCTCCATGTCTTATAAGGTCCAATGAACTAGGCTTAAATTTAGGAGATGCTACTCTCATAGGAATATTCTTTGAGGACAACCAGACCAAGTCCCCACTTTAAACCGAGGACCATCGTCCTATGCCGGTTAGCAAACCGCTGGGCCTTCTCCTGAGAGAGGGACAACCTCTCCACTACCTGGTCCCAAATCTGCTGCATACGCTCAACAACAGAGTCAAACACTGGACAGACAGAAGCCTCCGTCTGTCCTGAAGAAAATCGGGGTGAAACCGAATTACAGAAAACGGAGACATCAAAGTGGCAGAGCTAGCCCTATTATTAAGAGCAAACTCAGCCAAAGGCAAAAAAGAGACCCAGTCATCCTGATCAGCAGACACAAAGCATCTTAGTAAGTCTCCAATGTTGGTTTGTTCTCTCAGTTTGACCATTGGTCTGGGATGAAATGCGAGGAGAAAGACAATTGAACACCCAGTTTAGAACAAAAAGTCCTCCAAAATCTGGAAACAAACTGGACTCTCTGTCAGACACAATGTTCTCAGGAATGCCGTTGTAAACGAACCATGTGCTGAAGGAACAACGGCACCAATTCAGAGGAGGAAGGCAAACTTAGGTAATGGCACAAGATGTATCATTTTGGAAAACCTATCACAAATTACCAGTGGTGGTCATTCTCTGAGAAACAGGAAGATCGGAAATGAAATCCATAGAGATATGGGTCATGGTCTCTTGGGCACAGGCAATGGCATCAACAAACACTAGAGCGAGAGCAAGGCTTGGAGCGAGAGCAAGTCCCGCAGGACTGCACAAATTCCCTGACATCGCGAGACAAGGTAGACCACCAAAAGGACCGACTAACCAAGTCTCTGGTACCAAAAATTCCGGGATGCCCAGCCAATGCGGAACAATGAATCTCAGACATCACACTCTTTTTCCATTGGTCCGGGACAAACAATTTTCCAACAGGGCAGCGCTCGGGCCTATCTCCTGACACCCCCCAGAGCAAGTCTCAAATTGGGTGAGATGGCGGAAAGAACTACACCCTCCTTCAAAATAACAGAGGGATCAGATAGCTCAGGAGAGTCCGCAAGGGAAACTCCTCGAGAGGGCATCCGCCTTAACATTCTTAGTGCCAGGAAGAAAGGAAACCACAAAATTAAAACGTGTGAAAAACAAGGCCCACCTGGCCTGTCTAGGATTGAGTCGCTTGGCAGATTCCAGTTTGACCAGATTTTATGGTCCGTAAGGACCACACCTGATGTTTGGCTCTTTCCCGCCAATGTTCCATTTCAAAAGCCCACTTCATGGCCAATAACTCCCGATTACCCACGTCATAATTCGTTCAGTAGGAGAAATTTTCAGAGAGAAAGGCACAAGGGTTACTTTTAGAGGTCTCTGGATCTTTTTGGGACAAACGGCACCTGCCCCAAATTTCAGAGGCATCAATCACCTGAAATGGCAGAGAAACATCGGTGCCGAGAAAGGAGCGAAGTGAATCCTGTTAGTTCTGAAAGCAGGAATGCTCAGGAGGCCAATTCACCCATCGAACCC
>JARQOD010000003.1:31678402-31715369 GCA_033576555.1 Oophaga sylvatica | reverse complement strand
TTCCCTCGGCTAAAGGTCCTTCCGCACTTCTTACAGATAACCTTTGCCTCATCAATAGGATTTTGGTCAAAAAAGTGCCACACTGCACTCTTCCTACTATGGAATAAATTTTCAGGGCTTGCACGCTGTGCTAATTTGACCGTCTGGCCAAACTGTCCTGCAACTTTTTCTTTTTTTAACACGTTTTTGGACCTCCTCTTCAATTTCATCTGCACCTTCCTCTGTGTCACTGTGTAAGGTGGTATCGTATGCGGGAAGGGGCACCTGAGTTTCATCAGGGTCAGATTCTGGCTCAGTAGACTGCGAGGGCAATGCAGTGCTCTGGGTGAATGTACCAGCAGAATCAGATAGCAGTGGCTGAGCATCAGTGCACTCCAAGTCATATTCATCTTGGACTGGGAAATTCAGGATTTGACTTGATAACCCAGGCATGGTGTGTGAAAAGAGCTCCATGGAGCAATCTGAAGTGTGGCCTGCCACATCCTTCACTTTTGGTGGGGGTGAAGGACACAAGGAAAGGTGTTGTTCCTGACCAGGAGCCTGCACTGACGACTCAGTGCTTGCATTTTTTGAAACTTCAGAAGAGGAGGCAATAGAGTTGGAGGCTGTTTCGGCAATGTAAGCCAAAACCTGTTCCTGATGCTTCGGCTTTAAAAGCGGTTTACCTACTCCCAGAAAAGGGAGCCTTCCAGGCATTCTGGAGCCAGACGATGACGCAAGCTCAACACCTCCTGCCCTAGGTGCTATTGGGCTTTTGGCACTACCAGCAGATGCACCACCACCATCATTCCCAGCTGGCCCCTCCCGCCTACGTCCGCGGCCTCTTCCACCATACTTCCTCATGTTTGGGAAAATGTACCAAAAATACCAGCAGATATATGGTACTGTATGAGGAGCGTACAGCTGTATATGTCGTAGGGGAAAATTTAAATCTCCGTATACATTTCCGGAGTCATAGAATCATAGAATGGTAGAGTTGGAAGGGACCTCCTGGGCCATCTGGTCCAACCCCCTGCTCAAAGCAGGATTCTCTAAATCATCCCAGACAGATGTCTGTCCAGCCTCTGTTTGAAGACTTCCATTGAAGGAGAACTTACCACCTCTCGTGGCAGCCTGTTCCACTCCTTGATCACCCTAACTGTCAAAAAGTTTTTTCTAATATCTAATCTGTGTCTCCTCCCATTCAGTTTCATCCCATTGCTTCTAGTCTTTCCTTGTGCAAATGAGAATAAAGATGATCCTTCTACAATGTGACAGCCCTTGAGATATTTGTAGACAGCTATTAAGTCTCCTCTCAGTCTTCTTTTTTGCAAGCTAAGTCACACACAGACGCTCACTCAGTATGGATTTGACCGTAATACAAAGAGCAGATATACGGAAATTTATCAGAAGCGGACAGCTGTATACGGTGTAGGGGAAAATTGCAATCTCCGTATATGTTTCTGAAGTCACACGCAGACGCTCACTCAGTATGGATTTGACCGTAATACAAAGAGCAGATATACGGTACTGTCTCAGAAGCGTACAGCTGTTTACAGTGTAGGGGAAAATTGCAATCTCCGTATATATTTCCAGAGTCACACACAGATATTCAGCACGGTAGTGTGAGGAGCGTATAGCTCTATACGGTGTGGGAAAAAATGAACGTTTGGTAAGTGTGTAAAAAAAAAGAATAAAAGTATTAGTGCTGTGTAAAAAGCAGTCTGCACAGCAGTGTACACACAGCAATACAGCTATCAGGCAGCCTAATAACCAGCGCTGCTGCACACAAGAAAATCCTCCCCGTCACTGCACACTAACTGTACAGCACAATTGCTATCAGCACAAGCACAGAAGAACTTCTCTTTCCAGCCCTAACTCTCTCCCTACCGATAAACAGCGTCAGCAACCTCTCCCTACTGTTAATATCGGCAGAAGTAAAATGGAGGTCGGCGCTCAGAGCTTTAATAGACACTATAACGCCCCCCCAAAGCAAGCCAATCACTGCGATGCCCTTCTCTCTTCACAGTGTACGTCCTTGCTCATTGGCTGAAAAAAGGCGCCTGCAAGCATTATGGGAAAACAGACTTGGGCGCTGGGGTTGACAACCGGACGGCCGAATGCACGCTATGGTCGGGTTTCGGCCAACGAAACCCGACTTTGGCGAAAGTCAGCGACTTTTGAATCTGACCGACCTGTTTCGCTCAACTCTAGTAGACACTACACTCCCACCCCCACATATTTATATATCGGTGTATATCTTTAAACGCTACACTCCCACGCCACATATTTATATATAGGTGTATATCTGTAGACACTACACTCCCACGGCACGTATTTATATATAGGTGTATATCTGTAGACACTACACTCCCACGGCACGTATTTATATATAGGTGTATATCTGTAGACACTACACTCCCACCGGCACATAATTATATATAGGTGTATATCTGTAGACACTACACTCCCACGGCACATATTTATATATAGGTGTATATCTGTATACACTACACTCCCACCGGCACATAATTATATATAGGTGTATATCTGTAGACACTACACTCCCACGCCACATATTTATATATAGGTGTATATCTGTAGACACTACACTCCCACGGCACGTATTTATATATAGGTGTATATCTGTAGACACTACACTCCCACCGGCACATAATTATATATAGGTGTATATCTGTAGACACTACACTCCCACGGCACATATTTATATATAGGTGTATATCTGTATACACTACACTCCCACCGGCACATAATTATATATAGGTGTATATCTGTAGACACTACACTCCCACGGCACGTATTTATATATAGGTGTATATCTGTAGACACTACACTCCCATCGGCACATATTTATATATAGGTGTATATCTGTAGACACTACACTCCCACTGCACATATTTATATATAGGTGTATATCTGTATACACTACACTCCCACCGGCACATAATTATATATAGGTGTATATCTGTAGACACTACACTCCCATGGCACGTATTTATATATAGGTGTATATCTGTAGACACTACACTCCCACCGGCATGTATTTATATATAGGTGTATATCTGTAGACACTACACTCCCACCGGCACATAATTATATATAGGTGTATATCTGTAGACACTACACTCCCACGGCACATATTTATATATAGGTGTATATCTGTATACACTACACTCCCACCGGCACATAATTATATATAGGTGTATATCTGTAGACACTACACTCCCACGGCACGTATTTATATATAGGTGTATATCTGTAGACACTACACTCCCACCGGCACATATTTATATATAGGTGTATATCTGTAGACACTACACTCCCACGGCACATATTTATATATAGGTGTATATCTGTATACACTACACTTCCACCGGCACATAATTATATATAGGTGTATATCTGTAGACACTACGCTGCCACGGCACATATTTATATATAGGTGTATATCTTTAGACACTACACTCCCACCGGAACATATATATAGGTGTATATCTGTATACACTACACTCCCACCGGCACATATTTATATATAGGTGTATATCTGTAGACACTACACTCCCATGGACATATTTATATATAGGTGTATATCTTTAGACACTACACTCCCACCGGCAAATATTTATATATACAGTAGGTGTATATTTGTAGACACTACACTCCCACGGCACATATTTATTACACAATAATGGTTTCTGTATGATCATATCTGTTACATTGTAAAGGTAAATACAAAAAAGCTGATAAGTAATAGAAATTGTATGGATATATACTGACCTGACTCAGGATTATGTTGTTGCCGCGGATCCACGGGTAATCTCACCAAAAACACTTATGGAACAAGGAAGATTCGTGGTCCATATCCGCCCTGCCGGCTTGTAAAGAAATGGCAAAGACCAGAAGTTTTATGAAAATAACAGATTCTTTTATTTTTCTGCACGTTTCGAAGTGTAACCCACTCCTTCTTCAGGAGATAAACAATCCATATACATATACAGGGTATTACAGGGTTCTTATAGAAGTGTGGTCTGATATAGGGCGCTAAAAGACACATGACCGTGCACAATGTGTCAGGGTTCATGGGGTCGGCACATGATGGGGTTCAGGCTAAAAAGTTTTGTATATAATCAAAAACAAATAAAACTGAATGCAATAAACATAACATGTCCAAGGAAATCTAGTGTGGAAACTTCATGTAATGCAAAGGCTGATGATAAAATCAGGTCTTTCTTTTCTTGTATTTTTATTTCCCGCTTGGACAGGATTTGAGCACTGAAATGTGTGTTGGTTAGTGCAGTAATGACGACCATTAGTTCATGAGGCTAATGGTGAATCTGGGAATGGATTTGGAAAAGAGAAAAAAGAAAGAAATATATACTAGTGATGAGCGAACGTTTCGGATAAGGTGTTATCTGGTGCTAGCAGAATGTCTTCGGCATGCTTGAATACTATGTCCGAGTCCCCGTGCCTGCATTAACACATGCAGAGAGTGCCGGTTTGTTAGGCAATATTAACTAGCAGGGCGACTGCAAAATGGAAATATACACAGGATGGGGGCCATATACACAGGATAAGGACCAGATACCAGGATGGAGGGGACAGATACACAAAATGGGTGATACACTCTGATGGAGTTATTCACTTTTACTGTCTTTTCCATTTGGCCCATGCCATTTGATGGTCCCAACAATTTAAAAAGGCCCCACATTAGCTCCCACTGTATGATGACCCTCTAAATAGCCACGTATAATGCACTAGGGCTATATATAGTATAATGCACTCCCCATAAGCCTCCTTATAGTAAAATGCACTCCCCATAGACCTTTATATAGTACAATGAACTCTTCATAGGCCTCTATATAATATAATGCACTCCCCATAAATCTCAATATAGTATAATGCACTTTCCACTGGCCTCCATTGTTATGATTTGGTAGCTGAGGAGTGCAGGTAAAAAAGGCAATACACCAGAGCAGTTGGAATCTATGAGATTGCAGTACCCTGACTAACCACCACAACTAGAGGCAGCCGTGGAGCGTTCCTACGTTGGTCCTAGACGCCTCGTCACAGCCTGAGAAACTAACTATACCTAAAGATAGAAAGAGGAAAGCTATCTGCCCATCGGGCAGATCCCCAAAGAACATAGAAAGCCCCCAAACATGTAATGGCGGTTAGACAAGATGAAATACTGACACAGAAAGAAAATAGTATGAGCAAACGTTGGGGCCCAAACTATCTAAATAGAAAAGGATAGGAAGGGCACTAACTGCAATCCCAAAAAACCCTGAAAAGCACCAACTCTACTAATTTCAAAAACACCTGAGATCACACGACCTCTACCACCTAAATTAGTTCTCTGGTGTAACAAAATCAAAACAGCAGCCACTGAAAAAACTGGAAAAAGCAAATGTACAAAACATCAGTGGCTGAACCAAACTGAGAGGGCAAAAGCCCCCGGAGGGGACCCTGAAGGCCCCCACAGAAGTGCAGGACAAAATGCAAAAATCAAGCACAAAAACAAAAAGAAGAAAAAGTCTTATCTGTTAGCAGGAGATGCAGACACGACACAGCAGGCTACAAAGGAAACAGGAATCAAGGATTGAGACCAGAACAATTGATCACCGGCAACCCTGATGGGAAGGCGACTCCCTTAAATAAGACCAGTCAGTAACACCTGATTCCCAATCCTCACAATCTTCACTGGACAGTCTAGTACCGCTTGTAACCACCAGAGGGAGCCTATGCTCAGAACTCATTTCAAGTCCATTCACAACACTCCATATTATATATTGCACTCCCCATAGGTCTTCATATAGTATAATGCACTCCTCATAGGACTCCATATAGTACAGTTATATTAAAAAGTTTGGGCACCCCTATTAATCTTAAGCTTAATGTTTTATAAAAATTGGTGTTTTTGCAACAGCTATTTCAGTTTGATATATCTAATAACTATTGGACACAGTAATGTTTCTGCCTTGAAATGAGGTTTATTGTACTAACAGAAAATGTGAAATCTGCATCCAAACAAAATTTGACAGGTGCATAAGTATGGGCACCTCACCAGAAAAGTGACATTAATATTTAGTAGATACTCCTTTTGCAAAAATCACAGCCTCTAGTCGCTTCCTGTAGCTTTTAATGAGTTCCTGGATCCTGGATGAAGGTATTTTTGACCATTCCTCTTTACAAAACAATTCCATTTCAGTTAAGTTTGATGGTCGCCGAGCATGGACAGCCCTCTTCAAATGATCCCACAGATGTTCAATGATATTCAGGTCTGGGGACTGGGATGGCCATTCCAGAACATTGTAATTGTTCCTTTGCATGAATGCCTGAGTAGATTTGGAGCTGTGTTTTGGATCATTGTCTTGCTGAAAGATCCATCCCCTGCGTAACTTCAACTTTGTCACTGATTCTTGAACATTATTGTCAAGAATCTGCTGATACTGAGTGGAATCCATGCGTCCCTCAACTTTAACAAGATTCCCGGTGCAGGCATTGGCCACACAGCCCCAAAGCATGATGGAACCTTCACCAAATTTTACTGTGGGTAGCAAATGTTTTTCTTGGAATGCTGTGTTTTTTTGACGCCATTGTTAGAGTTAAATTCAGTATTTCTTCTCAAGGCCTTGGGAAGCTGAGGCATAGCAGAAGGGAAGATAAGAAAGGAATGTTCCTTCCTTGATAATACTCCCCCTGACATAAAGAGATACTCTGTGCTAGGAGCGAAAATCAGGGGCTAAAGGCAAAGATGGAAAGTTTGGTTAGAAAACAGTATGTTACGTGCTTTAATGATAAGTTGTATTAACTGCCATATATGGTAATTCCGCTTCCTGCTTCAGGGGTGTATATAAGCCCCTTCATTAGCAATAAAGAGTTGAGTATATTGACGCACCCTTTGGTTTGTGTCTTATTCTCTCTGGTACCACATTCCGAGGAGGAAAGGGTTAACAAGATAACAGCGACGACATCACTGGCGCCCGAACAGGGACCTGAGTTATTCTATTCTGAGGAAGCCTGACCGGTCCGGAGACGTGGGATGAGCGGAGCCTTCTGTTGGTGATATACATACAGCGCTGGGGTAAGAATACTTATTATATTCTACCCAAAATCTATATCACTGTATAGTGGACTCCCTCCTCCCCGAGCGGTCGGCTTTCCAGGTAAATCACAGGTATTCCTGGCTCAGGTCCCTTTGAACCAGTAGACCCTCAGATTAATTGTCAGTCCTGCCTTTCCTCCTTTGAATAATGACAGTATGGATCCAATGATTGTGTTGTGGTTTTGTCTTGGTGTCTGTGTGATTGGATTGTTCATTTGGTTGGCGTACAAATCTTGGAAAGACAGCAGTGGAATGGTTCAGAAACCTTTGTGGCCCATTGTCTAAGTGACGCAACTGTCTTGGTGACAGAGTCTTGGTGACGCAATTGTCTTGGTGACAAACTTGTCTTGGTGACAAGAGAATCTCTTCTAGGTGAGGAGATATAAAAATGGGGGACCAAAAATGCCAAGGAAGGCATTTCTGCTAAAGATTTAGTTGTGCGCAGAGATTGTGAAAAGCAGGCATGAATGAAAACGGAGAATTGAACAGTGATAAATGGAAAAGGTTCTTTAGCTCACATCATGGATGGTTGAGAGACAAAGGACTGTTGAAAACAGTGAACCTGTGGATGAGTGCGTATGATTACTTAGAAGAAAAGACTGAAGAATTAGGAGACGGACATTACAGACTGACAAAAACAGGGATGACTGATTTACCCTCCTGTTTGCCCCCTACGTTACCTCCACCCCAGTATCAGACCTTCCCACAGACTTCCCACGAACAAAACTGTTGGGTCTGCCCCAGGTGTGGACAGCAGAATCCTTTGACGGTAGATGTCTGTGTAGGTTGCGGTGGACCCAGACCTCCCCCGGCCAATTTTATTTCCAATGAGGACAGTAGTGGTACCTGGTACCCCAGGTGCTGCGGGAGGTGAGGTGGATGGACTAGCTCAAGGCGCCCCCGGACAGTAGTGTTATACAGACCATGGAGCCCTACAGAGCAGTTGGCTCTAATAAAGCAACTAGACAGGATCTGCAAGCGCTTAGAAGAAGGGAAATTGGCAGATGAAGCTAGATACGATAGATTGATAGATGAGACATACAAGTGTTATATTTGTAGGAACGGATCTGAGAATGCAGAAGTCAGTGACAGCAAGCAGAGATATAAGGGAGGGGGAAGTGCTGGTAGCAGCGAGATGGTATTTTGCTTTAGACCAAGGTCATTCTACAGATAAGCAAACTGCAGGCTGAGGGAGAGAGGACACACAAACTACGCAGTGGTTTGACCAGCCCCTCCCGTCGGGTATTCGTGAGGATGCACAGGGTTTTAGTCAAATTTGTTGAATATGTTTTTGGAATAGACACAGTATGTAAGAATCGAAGGGCTAGGTGTTGTGAATGGGTTTGAGATGAGTTCTGAGCAGAGGCTCCCTCTGGTGGTTACAAGCGGTACTAGTGAGGATTGTGAGGACTGGGAATCAGGTGTTACTGATTGGTCTTACATAAGGGAGTAATTTTCCCATCAGGGTTGCCGGTGATCAATTTTTCTGGTCTGAATCCTTCTTTCCAGTTTCCCTTGTAGCCTGCTGTGTCGTGTCTGCATCTCCTGCTATCAGATAAGACAATTTCTTATTTTGTGTTTTTGCTATATTTTTGCATTTGGTCCTGCACTTCTGTGGGGGCCTTCTGGGTCCCCTCCGGGGGCTTTTGCCCTCTCAGTTTAGTCCAGCCACTGTGTTTTGTACTTTTGCTTTTTCCCTTCTGTGAGTACCATACAATTTTTATGGCCGGTGATACTGTTATGTTACGGTAGCTGAGGAGTGCAGGCAAAAAAGGAAATACACCAGAGCAGTTGGAATCTATGAGATTGCAGTACCCTGACTAACCACCGCAACTAGAGGCAGCCGTGGAGCGTTCCTACGTTGGTCCTAGACGCCTCGTCACAGCCTGAGAAACTAACTGCACCTAAAGATAGAAATAGGAAAGCTATCTGCCCCGGAGCAGAACCCCAAAGATAATAGAAAGCCCCCAAACATGTAATGGCGGTTAGACAAGAGGAAATACTGACACAGAAAGAAAATAGTATGAGCAAACGCTGGGGCCCAAACTAACTAAATAGAAAAGGACAGGAAGGGTACTTACTGCAATCTCAGAAAACCCCGAAAAAACACCAACTCTACTAATTTCAAAATCACCTGAGATCACACGACCTCTACCACCTAAATTAGTTCTCTGGTGTAACAAAAACAGCAGCCACTGAAAAAACTGGAAAAAGCAAAAGTACAAAACACAGTGGCTGGACTAAACTGAGAGGGCAAAAGCCCCCGGAGGGGACCCAGAAGGCCCCCACAGAAGTGCAGGACCAAATGCAAAAATATAGCAAAAACACAAAATAAGAAATTGTCTTATCTGATAGCAGGAGATGCAGACACGACACAGCAGGCTACAAGGGAAACTGGAAAGAAGGATTCAGACCAGAACAATTGATCACCGGCAACCCTGATGGGAAAATTACTCCCTTATGTAAGACCAATCAGTAACACCTGATTCCCAGTCCTCACAATCCTCACTAGTACCGCTTGTAACCACCAGAGGGAGCCTCTGCTCAGAACTCATCTCAAACCCATTCACAACAGCTAGGCATGTGAATAGAAGGTCAGAGTACGTGAGAAGAAAGATAGACAGGCAGAGAAAGGAAGTGACAGAAATCTGAAAGTAAGTAGACCAGATTGGAGATCAGTTAAAGCAGAGGATCTAGCGAGAATAGCACAGGGGGCACAACATGATTTAGCGCAGGCAAAAAGAGGTAGCTTGCACATGAACCCCCTTGTCTCCCTACCCCCCCACTCCTAATTGCACAGTGCAGGTGAACCTACCAGGGGGATATGAGGTTGAGTTCCAAGTGGACACGGGGGCAGACAATTCAGTAATTACAGAAGAGGACTAGCCATTTGGGAAAAGTGATTTCTCCCACCATGTTATAGCGACTCCTTATAACTCTCCATCTATCCTGCTCCCCGTCACTAAAAAGATTCCCCTGCAAATTCAAGGAACCACTGTACACACACAGTTAATGGTATCACCACAGGGTCAATGTAATTTTTTTAGGAAGTGATGTATTGTCTCAATTGCAAGCATATATTGAGTATCATCCTGATGGGACTGTCACTATGACACCAGGATTGAAGCAGAGCACTCTTTGTAAAATCATGTCGCTAGACGTTGCTAGTATAGAGGATATAAATGAATTTCCTTCAATGTTAGAAGGTGTGATACCGCATGATTTCTGGGCTTCAGATAAAACAGATGTGGGCAGATTAAGGGTGCAGCCAGTCATGGTCAAATTAAAGCCAGGTGCAATCCTGCCCCAACAGAGACAGTATCCTCTTAAGTTCAGCTCAAGAGTCGGCTATAGCTCAGCAGATTACAGAAACTGGTAGCAAGTGATGTTAAAACCTAGCCCCCACCTTCGGCAGCAGGCCTGCAGCTAGGTTCTTATCAGTAGCCTTAACAGAAAAAAAAAAACAAACCTCCAGCTTCCCCCTTCAACTATGAGATTTAACTCTCTATGTATTGGCTGGTACAATATATATATATACACTTTTGTTCCAGATATCTCAGGAAGCTGCTTGGTTCACAGTTATTGATTTTGCCAATGTTATTTTTATAATATGTTGATGACTTACTGGTTTGTGCCCCCTCCAGGAAACAGTGTCGTATTGCAACAATATCACTCATGTTGTTTTTTGTACCAAGCTGGATGTAAAGCGTCAAAGGATAAACTGCAATTTTGTAAATCTTCAGTTATCTTTTTGGGACATTGCATTACACTGGGGGCGCGACATCTGACCAGCGCTCGCAAAGAAGCTGTACAGAATTTTCCTATTCCTGTTAATGTTGCCGCTCTTAGGACATTTCTTGGACTGGTTTCCTATTGCAGGCAGTGGATTCATGCTGTATCAATCCTCATGCAGCCTCTCTATGACTGTATCACCATTGTGCCTTTTAAACTAACTCCTGAAGGTATAGACTGTTTTTATTCCCTCAAAAACAGGATTGTGGCAGCTCCAGCGCTAGGAACCCCCAACTATAAACTACCATTCACCCTGTATCTCCACGAACAGCAGGGACACGCGGCAGGGGTATTGACTCAGTTACATGGTGACAATCAAAGGCCTGTAGCCTATTTCAGTGGAAGACTAGATGCAGTGGCTAGAGGTGCCCCGTCCTGTGTACGGGCAGTACATGCTGTAGGACTATTGCTTCACAAATCGTCAGATATTGTTCTTGATCATCCACTGACAGTACTTACACCTCATGATGTATATACCATACTGAACCAGGTGCAACCGGCACACCTTTCAGCTGCACGTCACCTTCGATTGCAATGTGCACTTTTAATGCCTCCAAATGTTTCTTTGCAGAGATGTACCACACTTAATCCTGCCACGTTGTTACCTCTCTCGGATCTAAAGGAGGGGTCAGGTACGGTATTGTACAAAGAAGATCCAAGAGAGGAGATTCCTCATGACTGTGTTCAGCTTATGGCACAAGAAACAACAGGTCTACCCACAGTGTTTGAAACTGAGAGACTTAATGCTGATTTTGAATTTTTTGTAGATGGATCTCGCCACCAAGATGACTCAGGTACCTTCCACACCGGGTATGCCATCGTCTCCCTGAATGCAGTGATCAAAGCAGAACCAATGCTCCCATATCAGTCGGCCCAGGAGGCTGAATTTAAGGCTCTGACCGAGGCCTGTAAGATAGCTGAAGGTAGAATTGTTAACATCTACACAGATTCTAGATACGCATTTGACTCGCACCACAATTGTGGATACCAGGGCTATGGGGTACTCGGAGCCGAGCCCATTGATTTCTATGGGAGATGTCACTGGCAGCGGGACTCGGTCCGTGGCCCTGGCAGTCATGCGATGGGGAAATATTTATAGGGGATTTGTAGGTAGTTCGTGACGCCACCTGTGGTATCTGGTCAATTGGACCAGCGCTGCTATAAGGCTCTTCGCAGGGGATATTATGGGGGCAGCTGGGTGGTAAGTCTCCCACAGGTGAGACTGGTCCTGGAAGTCTATGGTGATGATGCAGGTGTAGTTAATAATTCAGTCACACACAATGCAGCTTCTTTTCATACCTTTACTGGTAGATGGTTCAAGCAGGTCCCGGGGAGCTGGTCGGGGTGGAGAATGCACATTCGGGATACCGCTGAGCAGGTTAGAGGCCTCCTTACTTCCTATATATATCTGAGTCCAAACTTGCATGAAGCGAAGTTAACTCTTTCAATAGCAACTACGCCCGGCCGACATAGTGGTAGAGCCTTTTCTGTGGTAGAACTAAGTCTATTTCTGCAGCGTCCCGCTAGACTCCTGTTCTCCTGACTCCAGTTACGTATCGACACAATGGGCTGCCTTCTGCTACCTGTAGTCCAGAAAGCCTCCGGTTTTTCTTATCACTAAGCATGAAGCTCTAGCGATTCCTCGGACTCCGGTGTCCGGTGAATTAGTGCAGGTAATCTGGTACCTGAAGCACTTCTCTGTCCTTCTCCACTGCGCCCTTCGCCCTGCTCTCGCTCTTAGCATAAGCACTTGTAGCTTTGATGGAAACGTCAGCTTTCTCCAGAGCTCGCTGAGCAGCTCTCAGTATCCTCCTTGTTTCTGCTTCTGTTGAGGTACTGATTAAGGGTAGCTCTGACTAGGCTAGGATGATTCACTTCACCCGTACTAGCCTCCACTTCCTTGTCAAGTGAGCTACGCTAGCTCTGCGAGGATTCAGTCCTCTCTCCTCTCCCTCCAAGTCCAGACTGGACTGGCACTGAACTGCACTGTCCTAAGACAGGAAACTGACTGATCTGAGCTCTTCTCAGACAGGAAACTTGAATGAGCTCTGCTACGTGTCACTCCCTTTTATACCCCTAGTGGGTGTGTCTGAAAGTGTGAGTGAAGTGAATGGATAGCAAGCTTTTGCGGTTACCTTCCTGTGCATTCTCCTGGATTATTTGTGTGCCTGCATAGCTGGGCCACACATCCCCCCTTGGTTAAACACAGCACTCCCGGGCTGTAAAAGAGAAAAAGAAAACATTTTTGTTTTGCATATAACAACAACATTTTAACACTTCCCATCCGGGAGGTAAGACTTCTTGAACGTTACAATTTGTACAGTAGAAAAATACAAAAGTATCAAAGCATCAAAACATTCTCATAATACAAGATACTTGTGGAGGACCCGCACCAAAAACCTCCCACGTGGGTCCTGGGTGGGCTGCAGGACTTCATTGCAGACCTCACTCTAGGCCACACCATACGGGTTTTTCTTCAGAGGTAGATAGTAATGGTTTCGTGTAAAACCAAGATAATGCACCGTAGCGCAACTATTTACAAAGACAAGTTCTTGGGCTGGCACAGTCCACAGCCTCTCAGTCCAATGACATGGTTAAAGACACATATAAAACTTCAATTTTCAAGTATACTCAATATAATTCAACTGGATTTACCCATTCTATGCAAATAGGCAATCATTACTTTTTAATTTTTCAAATTCTCTTGTACCCAGCCGGGTATTCTACTTAATATATTAAACATCATTCACATTTATAAAGTGCAAAAATGGCAAATTTTTCTTCAAACTTTTTACAATTTCTAGAATGCGGTAAACCCCTGTCTGGGTCCTACCGGTCTTCACTTTTACAACTTTCAATGACGTCTTCCACTCCCGGGCTGGAACGACGCGATGCTTTTTGGATCTCATAACAAATAAGTCATGGCCCGATATCAGTGTTTGAGTGGCCACAGTCCTCAATCTAACGGGGGACCCAACGGGTACTTCTTTTCTGTAGGACGCCGATTGCGTCGCTGCAGGGGCCACAGTAACTTGCGATGCCGGATACGTTGCTGAGATAGCCGCAGGGGCGTTGCAAATTGGGTCGCAGATTGCGATGCAGAGTAGGTCGCCGATGAGTATGCAGGGGGCGATGCAGGGGCACGGCCTGGTGCGGTGAGAGCTTGGGACTGGGACGCCTCGGTATTGTGTACGGTACCGGCGTCGGGGACGGGGTCACTGACGATGGAGACGTTCAGGGCATACCACCCCTTTAAACCCCAGTGACGGGTGTAGCTCACTATGTCCCCATTTATCAGGTCCCTCCCAGGATGACCGATGGGCAGGTGGGACTCGACATCCCGGCGGCTCACAAAGACCCCCTGGTAGAGGCCCGGCTCGCGGATAAAGCCCCAGCCCTTGCGGAGCTGAAACTCGGCGACGCACCCCTGCCGCCGCGGTTCCCGTCGGGTACCTTTATCCTGGCGGATGGCCTCCTTCTCAGCGAAGAACCTTTCATGCCACTCCTGTCGGTCTCGCTGCTTTTTCCTATCTTCCTCCTGCTGTTGGCGTCGCTGCTCCTCTTCACGACGGCGCCACTCACTTTCCCACTGAACAGCATAGGTGACGTCATCCAATCGCGCCATCTCGTCCCAGTCGACTTCCGGCAACGATGGCTGGGACCCCTCCGGTGACCTTACCGGGGAGCGGTGCTCTGCTGTGGCCTCCTGGCCTGACTGGCACTCCGGTCCGGGCAATACCTCCTCAGCCTCCTTCTCCTCCACCTCCGCAACGGTGGGATCAGGTACAGCACTCTCGGTGGTAATCTCCGGTCGTCCCTCAGCCTTCTCCAGCAGCGATTTCAGGAATTCAGGAGACGGCCCTTGGCTTGTAGGAGAGAACACTGCGTCCCACAGCAGCCGCTGAGTTTGGGCGCGCCAGTGCCTCTCCGTCTCCTGCAGTTCAGCACGACTTTGGAGCTTCTTTCTCAGCTCCTCATTCTCCTTCCGCAGCTCCATCATGGCGGGGTCGGTGTTCCTATCTGGGGACAGCTCCGGCACAGGTAGGAAATCTTCCGGTCCTCGGCACAGATCCTCCTGTCCTTCCGCCATCTCGTCCCAAGCCAGACTGTAGTGTCCATCTGGAACAATCTGGTCTCTTCCGTGGAGGCAGGATTTGCGTCTCCTCCTCTTCGGATAGAGGATGAAGAGGAGGCGGATTTCTTTTGCAGTGGGGCAGGACCGCACATTGTAGTAGCATTTGGAGAGGGCGGCCATATCTTTCGCGCCTCGGGGGGTACACGCCCACGAATGCACGCCCACCTTCTTCACCAGCGCTTCAGGGCGCCAACTTGGCGGTATTTGGCGCCAAATGCAGCAAACAGTCTTTTTCTCACAAAACAGTTCAATAGGCACACAGGACTCACAATTGCAAGTTTCGCATCCTGTTCGTGACGCCAAGTTTAGATGACTCGCACCACAATTGTGGATACCAGGGCTATGGGGTACTCGGAGCCGAGCCCATTGATTTCTATGGGAGATGTCACTGGCAGCGGGACTCGGTCCGTGGCCCTGGCAGTCATGCGATGGGGGAATATTTATAGGGGATTTGTAGGTAGTTCGTGACGCCACCTGTGGTATCTGGTCAATTGGACCAGCGCTGCTATAAGGCTCTTCGCAGGGGATATTATGGGGGCAGCTGGGTGGTAAGTCTCCCACAGGTGAGACTGGTCCCTGGAAGTCTATGGTGATGATGCAGGTGTAGTTAATAATTCAGTCACACACAATGCAGCTTCTTTTCATACCTTTACTGGTAGATGGTTCAAGCAGGTCCCGGGGAGCTGGTCGGGGTGGAGAATGCACATTCGGGATACCGCTGAGCAGGTTAGAGGCCTCCTTACTTCCTATATATATCTGAGTCCAAACTTGCATGAAGCGAAGTTAACTCTTTCAATAGCAACTACGCCCGGCCGACATAGTGGTAGAGCCTTTTCTGTGGTAGAACTAAGTCTATTTCTGCAGCATCCCGCTAGACTCCTGTTCTCCTGACTCCAGTTACGTATCGACACAATGGGCTGCCTTCTGCTACCTGTAGTCCAGAAAGCCTCCGGTTTTTCTTATCACTAAGCATGAAACTCTAGCGATGCCTCGGACTCCGGTGTCCGGTGAATTAGTGCAGGTAATCTGGTACCTGAAGCACTTCTCTGTCCTTCTCCACTGCGCCCTTCGCCCTGCTCTCGCTCTTATCATAAGCACTTGTAGCTTTGATGGAAACGTCAGCTTTCTCCAGAGCTCGCTGAGCAGCTCTCAGTATCCTCCTTGTTTCTGCTTCTGTTGAGGTACTGATTAAGGGTAGCTCTGACTAGGCTAGGATGATTCACTTCACCCATACTAGCCTCCACTTCCTTGTCAAGTGAGCTACGCTAGCTCTGCGAGGATTCAGTACTCTCTCCTCTCCCTCCAAGTCCAGACTGGACTGGCACTGAACTGCACTGTCCTAAGACAGGAAACTGACTGATCTGAGCTCTTCTCAGACAGGAAACTTGAATGAGCTCTGCTACGTGTCACTCCCTTTTATACCCCTAGTGGGTGTGTCTGAAAGTGTGAGTGAAGTGAATGGATAGCAAGCTTTTGCGGTTACCTTCCTGTGCATTCTCCTGGATTATTTGTGTGCCTGCATAGCTGGGCCACACATCCGGTATAGCTCATGATTTTGGTCCAATTTGGAAATCTAGAGGATTCCTGACGGCAGCAGGACATCCCATTAAAAATGCTGACGCAGTCCAGCAGTTAATTGATGCATTACAATTACCAAAAGAGGTAGCTGTCATAAAAGTTAAAGCACATACCAGACGCACTGATCAGGTGAGTAAAGGAAACGCAATGGCCGATGCAGCAGCAAAAACAGCAGCCAGTAGACCACTCCAAGGGGTAACGATGCACCAGGTAAGCGCTCCCAAAAATCCCTTTGTGTCGGAGGATGCCTTAGCCCAGATGCAGGCTCAGGTGCGCCAGGAGGAAGTAGAAAAGTGGGAAAAAGAAGGTGCATGTCTGAATGCAGCAACTGGGGTATGGGGAAGAGGGATGCGTCGATGCCTTCCAAGGGCGTTGTACCCTGCGGTCGCCCAGATGTTACATGGGCCAACCCACCAGTCCAAAACTGCTGTAATGAGCGTGATGCAGAAGCATTGGGTGGCACCAGGCTTTTCCACCTGTATAGAAGGTTTGATCCAGGGATGCATGGTATGTGCTACACATAATCAGGGAAGGGTAGTCAAGACACCACCCAAACACACCCCTCGGCCCCTCTATCCTTTCCAGAGACTGCTGTTATGTTACGGTAGCTGAGGAGTGCAGGTAAAAAAGGAAATACACCAGAGCAGTTGGAATCTATGAGATTGCAGTACCCTGACTAACCACCACAACTACAGGCAGCCGTGGAGCGTTCCTACGATGGTCCTAGACGCCTCGTCACAGCCTGAGAAACTAACTACACCTAAAGATAGAAATAGGAAAGCTATCTGCCCCGGAGCAGAACCCCAAAGATAATAGAAAGCCCCCAAACATGTAATGGCGGTTAGACAAGAGGAAATACTGACACAGAAAGAAAATAGAATGAGCAAACGCTGGGGCCCAAACTATCTAAATAGAAAAGGACAGGAAGGGTACTTACTGCAATCCCAGAAAACCCTGAAAAACACCAACATACTAATTTCAAAATCACCTGAGATCACACGACCTCTACCACCTAAATTAGTTCTCTGGTGTAACAAAAACAGCAGCCACTGAAAAAACTGCAAAAAGCAAAAGTACAAAACACAGTGGCTGGACTAAACTGAGAGGGCAAAAGCCCCCGGAGGGGACCCAGAAGGCCCCCACAGAAGTGCAGGACAAAATGCAAAAATATAGCAAAAACACAAAATAAGAAATCGTCTTATCTGACAGCAGGAGATGCAGACACGACACAGCAGGCTACAAGGGAAACTGGAAAGAAGGATTCAGACCAGAACAATTGATCACCGGCAACCCTGATGGGAAAATGATTCCCTTAAATAAGACCAATCAGTAACACCTGATTCCCAATCCTCACTAGTACCGCTTGTAACCACCAGAGGGAGCCTCTGCTCAGAACTCATCTCAAACCCATTCACAACAGTACCCCCCCCTTGAGGAGGGGTCACCGAACCCTCATTTGAGCAACCAGGTCGGTCAGGATGAGTTCTATGATACGCACGGATAAGTCTCCTAGCATGGATGTCCGAAGCAAACACCCAAGAATTATCTTCCTGACCATAACCTCTCCATTTAACCAAATACTGGAGTCTTCGTCTAGAAAAACGAGAATCCAATATTTTCTCAACCACATACTCCAGATTGCCCTCAACCAAAACAGGGTCAGGAGGCACAGCAGCAGGAACCACTGGCTCAACAAACCTCTTCAACAAGGACTTGTGGAACACGTTATGGATCTTAAATGTCCCTGGAAGAAGCAAACGAAAAGAAACAGGATTAATAATCTCCATGATCTTATAAGGTCCAATGAACCTAGGCTTAAATTTAGGAGATGCTACTCTCATAGGAATATTCTTTGAGGACAACCAGACCAAGTCCCCCACTTTAAACCGAGGACCATCAGTCCTATGCCGGTTAGCAAACCGCTGGGCCTTCTCCTGAGAGAGGGACAACCTCTCCACTACCTGGTCCCAAATCTGCTGCATACGCTCAACAACAGAGTCAACACCTGGACAGACAGAAGCCTCCGTCTGTCCTGAAGAAAATCGAGGGTGAAACCCAGAATTACAGAAAAACGGAGACATCAAAGTGGCAGAGCTAGCCCTATTATTAAGAGCAAACTCAGCCAAAGGCAAAAAAGAGACCCAGTCATCCTGATCAGCAGACACAAAGCATCTTAGATAAGTCTCCAATGTCTGGTTTGTTCTCTCAGTTTGACCATTGGTCTGAGGATGAAATGCCGAGGAGAAAGACAATTGAACACCCAGTTTAGAACAAAAAGTCCTCCAAAATCTGGAAACAAACTGGACTCCTCTGTCAGACACAATGTTCTCAGGAATGCCGTGTAAACGAACCACGTGCTGAAGGAACAACGGCACCAATTCAGAGGAGGAAGGCAACTTAGGTAATGGCACAAGATGTATCATTTTGGAAAACCTATCACAAATTACCCAGATGGTGGTCATTCTCTGAGAAACAGGAAGATCGGAAATGAAATCCATAGAGATATGGGTCCATGGTCTCTTGGGCACAGGCAATGGCATCAACAAACCACTAGAGCGAGAGCAAGGCTTGGAGCGAGAGCAAGTCCCGCAGGACTGCACAAATTCCCTGACATCGCGAGACAAGGTAGGCCACCAAAAGGACCGACTAACCAAGTCTCTGGTACCAAAAATTCCGGGATGCCCAGCCAATGCGGAACAATGAATCTCAGACATCACACTCTTTTTCCATTGGTCCGGGACAAACAATTTTCCAACAGGGCAGCGCTCGGGCCTATCCTCCTGACACCCCTCCAGAGCAAGTCTCAAATTAGGCGAGATGGCGGAAAGAACTACACCCTCCTTCAAAATAACAGAGGGATCAGATAGCTCAGGAGAGTCCGCAATGAAACTCCTCGAGAGGGCATCCGCCTTAACATTCTTAGTGCCAGGAAGAAAGGAAACCACAAAATTAAAACGTGTGAAAAACAAGGCCCACCTGGCCTGTCTAGGATTGAGTCGCTTGGCAGATTCCAGATAGACCAGATTCTTATGGTCCGTAAGGACCACCACCTGATGTTTGGCTCCCTCCAGCCAATGTCTCCACTCTTCAAAAGCCCACTTCATGGCCACTAACTCCCGATTACCCACGTCATAATTACGTTCAGTAGGAGAAAATTTTCGAGAGAAAAAGGCACAAGGGTTACTTTTAGAGGTCTCTGGATCTTTTTGGGACAAAACGGCACCTGCCCCAATTTCAGAGGCATCAACCTCCACCTGAAATGGCAGAGAAACATCAGGCTGCCGTAGAACAGGAGCAGAAGTGAATCTCTGCTTAAGTTCCTGAAACGCAGAGACTGCCTCAGGAGGCCAATTCACCACATCAGAACCCTTTCTGGTCAAATCAGTTAATGGTTTAACAATAACAGAGAAATTACCAATAAATTTACGATAAAAATTGGCAAAACCCAAAAATCTCTGAAGAGCCTTTAATGAAGTAGGTTGGACCCAATCACAGATGCCTGAACCTTGACCGGGTCCATTTCAATAACAGATGGGGACAAAATGAATCCCAGAAATGAGATCTTCTGTACGCCAAAAAGACACTTTGATCCCTTCACATACAGAGCATTCTCTCTCAAAATCTGGAATACAGTTCGAACATGTTTCACATGAGAGTCCCAGTCATTAGAAAAAATCAAGATATCATCCAAATAAACAATCAGAAACTTGTCCACAAAATCCCTGAAAATGTCATTCATGAAGGACTGGAAGACGGAAGGAGCATTAGTGAGCCCAAAGGGCATCACAAGGTACTCAAAATGCCCTTCAGGGTGTTAAATGCCGTCTTCCATTCATCCCCGTGCTTAATGCGAATAAGGTTATACGCCCCCCTGAGGTCAAGCTTGGTAAACCAAGTAGCGTTTTTCACCCTGGAAAACAGGTCAGAAATCAAGGGTAACGGGTATTGATATTTCACAGTAATATTGTTCAAGAGACGATAATCAATACACGGCCTTAATGAACCATCTTTTTTGGCCACAAAGAAAAAACCGGCACCTAAGGGTGAAGAGGATGGTCTGATATAACCCTTCTCCAATGATTCCTTGATATAAGACCGCATAGCGTCATGTTCAGGTACAGACAAGTTAAAGAGGCGACCCTTAGGGAATTTACTACCTGGCACTAATTCAATAGCGCAGTCATAGCTCCTATGGGGAGGTAAGGATGCAGATTTACTTTCGCTAAACACATCAGAAAAATCAAACAAAAAGTCAGGAACATCCTCAGCCTGGGGGGAGGCAGAAAAAACAGGAGTGTTGGTATTAACACATTGGCAGCCCCAACTGGTTACAGACACAGATTTCCAATCCAAAACAGGATTATGAGACTGTAACCAAGGGAAACCCAGCACGATAATGTCATGCAGATTATATAGAACCAAAAATTTGCAGCACTCCTGGTGATCAGGTTCAACCCTCATTATCACCTGAGTAGAAAACTGGGGTTTATTCTCAGCCAAAGGGGTAGAATCGATCCCCAGTAGGGGAATAGACTTCTGTAGGGATATCAAGGGAAATCCACAACGTTTAGCAAAATCATAATCCATCAGGTTAATAGCTGCTCCAGAATCAACGAAAGCCTGAGCAGAAAATGAGGACAGAGAGCATATCAGAGTGACAGTTAATAAAAACTTAGTCTGAACACTACCCAAGACAACCGAGCGTGCAAAACGTCTTCCCCGCCTAGGGCAGACTGAAACAGCATGAGAGGCATCACCACAGTAGAAACATAACCCATTGCGCTTTCGAAACTCATGACGCTGTGCCCCAGACACCACTCCATCACACTGCATGGGCTCAGCAGCTGGCTCACAAGGCAACACCACTCCACGCATACTTCTCCGCTCACGCAAACGTCTGTCAATTTGAATCGCTAATGACATAGAATCATTGAGACCAGAGGGGACAGGGAATCCCACCATAACATCCTTTACATTATCCGACAGACCCTTCCGGAAAAGGGCCGCCAAAGCGTCGTCATTCCATTTGGTCAGGACTGCCCACCTACGGAATCTCTGACAGTATAACTCAGCGTCATCAAGCCCCTGATTTAATGCCAACAAGGCTTTTTCAGCTTGATCAGTGATATTAGGCTCATCGTACAATAACCCCAAAGCCTGAAAAAATACATCAACATCACTCAAAACAGGATCCCCAGGTGTCAGGGAAAAAGCCCAATCCTGAGGATCGCCGCGCAGGAGAGAGATGATAATTTGAACCTGCTGCGCTGCGTTTCCTGAGGACTTAGATTTTAAGGCAAAAAACAATTTACAATTATTTTTGAAATTCTGAAACTTAGCTCGATCCCCTGAAAACAAATCTGGCATGGGAATCCTAGGTTCCACAACAGGCAACCTAGCAAGATATGCAGCAATACTCCGAACCTCAGTGGCAAGCTGATCCACACGGCCAGACAACTGTGCAAACTCCATTGGGAGAAAAGATCCTCCCCAGCACCCAGAGATACAGAGGGAAAAAAAAAAAAAAATGCAACAAACAGAAAAATATCTCTGACAACTTTTCTTCCTTCAAAATATATATATTTTTTTTTTCCCTTCTGTGAGTACCATACAATTTTTTTGGGCCGGTGATACTGTTATGTTACGGTAGCTGAGGAGTGCAGGTAAAAAAGGAAATACACCAGAGCAGTTGGAATCTATGAGATTGCAGTACCCTGACTAACCACCACAACTACAGGCAGCCGTGGAGCGTTCCTACGATGGTCCTAGACGCCTCGTCACAGCCTGAGAAACTAACTACACCTAAAGATAGAAATAGGAAAGCTATCTGCCCCGGAGCAGAACCCCAAAGATAATAGAAAGCCCCCAAACATGTAATGGCGGTTAGACAAGAGGAAATACTGACACAGAAAGAAAATAGAATGAGCAAACGCTGGGGCCCAAACTATCTAAATAGAAAAGGACAGGAAGGGTACTTACTGCAATCCCAGAAAACCCTGAAAAACACCAACATACTAATTTCAAAATCACCTGAGATCACACGACCTCTACCACCTAAATTAGTTCTCTGGTGTAACAAAAACAGCAGCCACTGAAAAAACTGCAAAAAGCAAAAGTACAAAACACAGTGGCTGGACTAAACTGAGAGGGCAAAAGCCCCGGAGGGGACCCAGAAGGCCCCCACAGAAGTGCAGGACAAAATGCAAAAATATAGCAAAAACACAAAATAAGAAATCGTCTTATCTGACAGCAGGAGATGCAGACACGACACAGCAGGCTACAAGGGAAACTGGAAAGAAGGATTCAGACCAGAACAATTGATCACCGGCAACCCTGATGGGAAAATGATTCCCTTAAATAAGACCAATCAGTAACACCTGATTCCCAATCCTCACTAGTACCGCTTGTAACCACCAGAGGGAGCCTCTGCTCAGAACTCATCTCAAACCCATTCACAACAGACTGCAGATTGATTATATTCAGCTGCCAAAAATCAGGGTCATGGGAGTACGTGTTGGTGTGTTTTTGATTTATTCTCAGGTTGGCCGGAGGCTTTCCCGATTGCCAAGGCTACGGCTGCGGCAACCGCAAAGAAGCTGCTTGCGGAGGTGGTGTGCAGGTATGGAGTACCAGAGGTGATCGAAAGTGACAGAGGTACACATTTCACAGGTGAAATAATGAATGAAGTCTTGACAGCTCTGGGAATTCAACAAGCTTTTCATACCCCATATCATCCATAAAGCAGTGGAAAAGTAGAAAGACTAAATGGGACATTGAAGTTAAAAATCCAAAAGGCCATGGCTGAAACAGGGAAATCTTGGCCTAAATGTTTACCATTAGCCCTATACTCAGTAAGGTACACTCCAAATAGAAAAACTGGACTTTCTCCATATGAAGTACTATTTGGCAAAGTGCCAAGCTTAGGATGTTTCTTTCCCCAAGCACTGGAGATGAGTAACCATGTATAAAGCTCATATGTAAGGGATTTGCATAAAAGACTCAAAAAAGTACATGATAATGTCTTCAGTTCTCTTCCAGATCCGAACCAGGATCCTGGGAGTCACAGCTTGCAGCCCGGAGACTGGGTAGTCATTAAAAGACACGTGAGAAAGAGTCTGGATCCGAGATTTGATGGTCCTTTTCAAGTTCTACTGACGACAAGTACCGCAGTCAAGCTACAAGGCAAGGAAACTTGGATCCACGCTTCGCATTGTAAGAAGATCCTTGGAGAGCCTCCAGAAGAGGAATGATGCTACTAATGACATTTGCTTGCATCCTTGCAGTAACGGATGCTTGGAACAGACTTAGCCGAGTAGATGGAGATGATAACAGGTTCATTAGACACCACTTAGTTTTAGTGGATGGACTGAAAGAACAAAACCAAACTGTTGCAAACTGTTGGATTTGTACATTACATAAACGATCTGCAGACAATAGACCTCGCCCAAATGGGAGACCACACATAGTGGAGATGGGGATAGCAAATAAAATTTTCAGTGCATTATTCATCTACCCTATGATAACTCAGACATGGGATAAGTTGGTAGAATCCACAGACTACCTAGATGATCAAATATGGGATATTTTAGATATCATGAATGGGTCCCTTGCAGTACAGAACCAGCTAATTATTGTTACTAACCAACATACCCTCGTGTTAGATTACCTGACTGCAGCTCAAGGAGGGATGTGCCAGATTATTGGACCTGCATGTTGCCATTATATTGATAATTCTAGTGTTTTAACCCTTAAACATAAGCTAGAGGATGTCATAAAGTTAAGGAAACTATATGATGAGGCAAATCTGAAGAATCAAGATTCATGGTGGGCAAATACTTTCTCCTTTCTTAACCCCGCAAATTGGTTCAAAGGCATAGGGGGATGGCTGACTGGGATAATACAAGCTGGCCTACAGGTTTTGATGATATGTCTTGCTATCTATTTAGTTTTTAAAATTTGTTTGATGTGTATTAGACGATGTACTAGGACAAAGAGGAGATATGAAGATGTGTATTGATCAAAGGAAGGAAAAAAAAGAGGGGATGTTAGAGTTAAATTCAGTATTTCTTCTCAAGGCCTTGGGAAGCTGAGGCATAGCAGAAGGGAAGATAAGAAAGGAATGTTCCTTCCTTGATAATACTCCCCCTGACATAAAGAGATACTCTGTGCTAGGAGCGAAAATCAGGGGCTAAAGGCAAAGATGGAAAGTTTGGTTGGAAAACAGTATGTTACGTGCTTTAATGATAAGTTGTATTAACTGCCATATATGGTAATTCCGCTTCCTGCTTCAGGGGTGTATATAAGCCCCTCATTAGCAATAAAGAGTAGAGTATATTGACGCACCCTTTGGTTTGTGTCTTATTCTCTCTGGTACCACATTCCGAGGAGGAAAGGGTTAACAAGATAACAGCGAAGACACCATGCATAACGCCTTTTTGTATGACCAAACAACTCAATCTTGGTTTCATCAGTCCACAGGACCTTCTTCCAAACAGAAATTGGCTTCTCCAAATGTGCTTTTCCATACCTCAGCCGACTCTGTTTGTGGCGTGCTTGCAGAAACGGCTTCTTTCGCATCACTCTCCCATACAGCTTCTCCTTGTGCAAAGTGCGTTGTATAGTTGACCGATGCACAGTGACACCATGTGCAGCAAGTTGATGCTGCAGCTCTCTGGAGGTGGTCTGAGGATTGTCCTTTACTGATCTCACCATTCTTCTTCTCTGCCTTTCTGATGTTTTTCTTGGCCTGCCACTTCTGGCCTTAACAAGAACTGTCCCTGTGTTCTTCCATTTCCTTACTATGTTCCTCACAGTGGAAACTGAGAGGTTAAATCTCTGAGACAGCTTTTTGTATCCTTCCCCTGAACAACTATGTTGAATAATCGTTGTTTTCAGATCATTTCACAGTTGTTTTGAGGAGCCCATGATGCCACTCTTCAGAGGAGATTCAAACAGGAGAACAACTTGCAAGTGGCCACTTTAAGTAGCTTTTCTCATGATTGCATACACCTTGCTATGAAGTTCAAAGCTCAATGAGGTTACAAAACCAAAAAAAGTGCTTTAGTAAGTCAGTAAAAAGTAGGTAGGAGTATTTAAAACAAGAAAATGATGAGGGTGGCCATACTTATGCACCTGTCAAATTTTGTTTGAATGCAGATTGCACATGTTCTGCTAGTACAATAAACCTAATTTCAAGGCAGAAACATTACTGTGTCCAATAGTTATTAGATATATCAAACTGAAATAGCTGTTGCAAATACACCAATTTTTATAAAACATTAAGCTTAAGATTAATAGGGGTGCCCAAACTTTTTCATATAACTGTATAATGCACTCCTCATAGGCTTCTATATAATATAGTGCACTCCCCACAGGCCTCCATATAGTATAATGAACTCATAAGCCTCCATATAGTATAATGTACTTCCCATAGGTCTCTACATAGTATAATGCACTCCCCGTAGTCCTCCATATAGTAAATTGCACTCCCCTAGGCTTCCATATAGTATAATGCACTCCCCATAGGTCTCCATATAGTATAATGCACTCCCAATAGCCCTCCATACAATATAATTAACTCCCCTTAAAAAAAAATATACATTACTCACCTCTCCTCCTCGTTCCCCGGCTGCTCCGGTCATTGCAGCGAACATCAGCACATCTCAGCACAGCGAGCGTTATGTAGTGACATCATCGCGCCTACTGTCAATGTCTTCATCAGTGATGAAGAGGGAGGTTGATGGGGAAGGGAGCGTCACTCATCATAGCTTTCAACTGTATCTGCATCCAGCTGCTACAGTGAACTTGTAATGATGGGCGGGGGGCCTGGAGCTGGGCCCCTCCAACCCGCCCAGCTCACTGGCCCCACAGCGGCCACGTAACACATGTCTCCCTGCCCTGTTACAGAGTATACAGTAGCGTAGATCTGAGTCGACCCCTCAGAGCGCACGGCCAAGGGCAACCGCCCCCTCGGCAGCTACACTACTGGAAGTCACACATTACACCACTGCTCCCATAGAAGTGGAGAGAGCTGAGTCACACATTAGACCACGGTTCCCATAGAAGTGGACGGAGCGAGGTCACATCTTACTGCATATTTAACCCCATCCTGTGTGATACACTCCGGTGAGCTCAGTATCTAATCCCATCATGTGATACACTACACTTAGCTCTGTATCTAATCTTAGCGTGTGTTACTCTAAGCGTATATAATCGTAGCACAAGATAGTTGTGCACTATGTTTTCATGGTAAATTTCAGCAGCTGCTGTCTCTAGTGTTTAAAAGTGGAAATATCAAACCTTCTTAAATTATTTTTATTCTATGTGCACAGGTTGCGGATCCGCAGCGGATTTTTCACTCGGAATTGCACCAAATCCGCAAATGATTGCTCAAGCAAGGTTAATCAATGGGAATCCAGAATTGGTGTGCACATGCTGCGGAAAATTCTGCACTGATTTGCAGCGTTTTATTTTCCGCAGCATGTCAATTCTTTTTGCTGATTTGCAGCGTTTCTGCACTCTTGACTTAGTCAAATCCGCAGCAAAACCGCAGGTGTAAAAAGGTTTGCGTATTTGCTGCGGATATGATGGCAAGAACACTGCAGAAAAGGAAATGATGTCAGAAGGAGAAAGAGTGTGTGGGCGGAGAATGTGTGTGTGGGCGGAGAATATGTCCGTGTCTGTCTGCGGGTGTCTAAGTGTGTGCTGCTGTGTGCTGTAGCGCTACCGCTGGTACTGTCGGTCACAGCGCTGCGGGATCATGCTGACAGATGTCATCAGTGTGATTCTGCAGCTGACTGTGACCCACAGCGGTGACCTGCAGTAAAAAAGCAGTGCTACTGCTCCCATTGGGCTATGCCATTGATGGGAGAGTAGTCTCATTTGCTGGCGCCTGTACTCACAGTTAAAAAAATAAAATTACATTCATATTCACATAAAAATAAAAACCCATTATACTCACCTCACACCGAATCCCCCAACACTCTCTTCTCCTAGAGATAATGTAAAATATTAAACCAACATATACTCCTTGTCCGCCATAGTCCAGGTAATCCAGATTGTCCCACGGCGATCTCACATGTAGAATGGTCACATCTCCCGATATGACTGCTCTACCCGCCCTCCGGTGTTACACTGACAGGAGCTAATAGCTCCTGCAGTGTATCACTGCGCTGCTGTGAGAGTTCACCGGAGTTTATCAGCTGATCAGCTCCGGTACTTTCACTTATGGCACCCCTGCATGGGAAAGTTCTTACACAGCGGTAGTGCCGTGAGAGCACCGGAGCTCACTAACTCCGGTGACCTCTCTCACAGCAATACAGTGATGCACTGCTGGAGGGATTACCTCCTGCCAGTGTATCACCGGAGGCCGGGTAGAGCAGTCACATCTCCTGATGTGTCTGTTCTACACGTGAGATCGTCATGGGACACTCGGTAAGCAGAATATGTTGGACAGGGAGTATTTTATGTTTATTATTTTACTTTTATAACAGGACAACGAGGGCTTCGCTGGAATTAGGCGTTTAAATAAAAATGGATAACTGTGTTTAGTCTTATTTCAATTAAAGGACTTTATTCTGGCTGTGTCCTTATTTACCATATAACTATGGATAGGTATCATATAGACGCCTCTCCATTACTAATCTGTGGGATTGATGTCAACGGACAATACAAAGGTGACATCAACCCCACAAATATTACCCCACTTGCCACCGCTATAGGGCTAGTGGGAAGAGCGAGGCTAAGTGCCAGAATTGGCACATCTATAAGATGCACCACTTCTGGAGTGGCTGAGAGCTGATGTTTTTAGCCTGGGTGGTGCCAATATCCATGGCCCCTTCCCAGGCTATTAATATCAGCCCGCTGCTGTCTACCTAGCCTTTGCTGGTTCGATTTTATAGGGGGACCCCATGTCAATTTTTTTTCTGGAGTTCCCCTGTAAACTAGCCAGTAAAGGCTAAGCAAACATCTGTGAGCTGATATTTGACAAAGATCACTATGATATTAATAGCCTGGGAAACTTTATGGCTATTGGCTCCTTCACAGAATATCAACATCAGGCCTCAGCTTTCCCTCTACTGGTTATTAAAATTACACAGGAGCCCATGCAACTTTTAAAAAAAAATTTGTTGAAAAATATAGATATTGTGTTTCATGCAGATTTCGTGTGTGTGTCTTTTGTTTAACTCTATGTATCATTTTATTAATGAGGGCATCTGGCTGACACCTGTTCATTACTAAACCTCGGGCTTGGTATTACTTTAAAGGGAATCTGTTACCCCATTTTAGCCATATCAGCTAAAGATATGACTGAATAGTGCGTCCCATAAGCAACCTATTGGTATGTAGCTTATATCCTGATACCCCCGTTTTGATAGCAAAATACCTTTGTAAAGTTCAGATTTTTGTCTGTAAATCAGGGCGGTCCGGTCCGATGGGCGGCGGTAATTCGCTCCCCCTAGCCTCCTCCATTCTTGCCGTATGCACTTTTTTTCCCTGTACATCGGCTTGCCGCGCTTGCGCTGTGAAAAAGACCCTCGCGCGTGCGCATTGTGCTTTTCCCAACAGTGGGCAAGCATACAATGATTACTGCGCACGCGGGCCGTTTCAACGCGCAATCGCGGAAACAGTACGCTGTCTGTGATACTCACAGACAGCGTTACGTGAAAGAAGCGGAGGAGCGGGGGGGAGGGGGAGCAAATAACCGCCGCCCATCGGACCGGACCGCCCTGATTGACAGACAAAAAACCGAACTTTACAAAGGTATTTTGCTATCAAAACAGGGGTATCAGGATATAAGTTACATACCGATAGGTTGCTTATGGGACGCAATATTCAGTCATATCTTTAGCTGATATGGCTAAAATAGGGTGACAGATTCCCTTTAATATATATACACATACACACAGCTCTGGCAAAAATTAAGAGACCACCGCAAAATTTTCAGTTTGTCTAATTTTTCTCTTTATAGGTATATTTTTGAGTAACATGTAAATTGCTCTTTTATTCTATAAAGTACTGACAAAATGTCTTCGAATTTCCAAGCAATAAATTTTGTATTTATTTTCAGAAAATGAGAAATGGTCAAAATAACAAAAAAAAATGCAGTGCTTGCAGACCTCAAATAAAGCTAAGAAAACAAGTTCAAAATCATTTAGAAACAACAATACTAATGTTTTAACTCAGGAAGAGTTCAGAAATCAATATTTTGTGGAATAATCATGATTTTTAATCACAGCTTTCATGCATCTTGGCATGCTTTCCACCAGTCCTTCACACTGCTTTTGGGTGACCTTATACCACTCCTGGTACAAAAATGTAAGCAGTTCTTCTTTGTTTGATATCTTGTGACTATTCATCTTCCTCTTGATTACAATCCAGAAGTTTTCAATGGGGTTCAGGTCTGAGATTGGGCTGGTCATGACAGGGATTTGATGTGGTGGTCCTTCATCCACACATTGATTGACCTAGCTGTGTGGCATGGTGCATTCTCCTGCTGGAAAAACCAATCCTCAGAGTTGGTGAACATTGCCTGAGCAGAAGGAATCAACTGTTTTTCCAGGATAACCTTGTATGTGGCTTGATTCATGCATCTTTCACAAAGATTAAAATAGAAAAACAAAGTCAGCTTACTGGTCAGCTTGAATTTCCCCAAGCCAGCTAATGCCCAGCACGGATTGTGGTGAGTCGCCACTAAACTTGTGAATACAAAAAAGAGAGAAAAATTCCAGCTCGAGGCAAAGCGGCTTACTAATGACTGTTTAAAGTTGATTGTCTCCACTGGTGTGCATAGGTTTCTGCTGTGTAAATATTTTGAAAGAATTTTTCTTTTTGGGTAGTTCTCCAAATAAAGTTGTTCTAATTTTAGCCGCTTCGCCTCGAGCTGGAATTTTTCTCTCTTTTTTGTTTTCGCAAAGATTAACCTGCCCAATTCCAGCCTTGCTGAAGCATCCCCAGATCACCGATCCTCCACCAAATTTCACAGTGGGAGCAAGACACTGTGGCTTGTCCGCCTCTCCAGGTCTCCATCTAACCATTAGACGAACAGATGTTGGGCAAAGCTGAAAATTAGACTCATCAGAGAAGATTACCTTACTCTAGTCCTCTATGATCCAATCCTTATAGTCTTTGGCAAGTCTTTGGCAAACTTCAGCCTGGCTCTCCTTTGCTTCTCATTGATGAAAGGCTTTTTTCTAGCTTTACATGGCTTGAACCCTGCCTCTAGGAGCCTGTTACGAACTGTTCTTGCCGTGCACTTCAACCTAGCTGCCATTTGCCATTCCTTTTGTAGGTCACATGATGTCATTGTCATGGTCCAGTCCGGAGTTTGTGCGCTGCTGTCCTCTCTCAGGACTAGTCATGCGGGGGTTAATTTCCTCAGCCTCATTCTGGAGCGGGCTGGGCTATTTCAGTCCATCACAGCCAGCTTACCAGTGTTAGTGATAGCTCAAGCTTCCAGTTTAGAGCCTCTGACCCCTGTTACCTGGTGATCCTCCTGCCTTTGACTTGTTTACTCGTGTATGATCCGGACTGACTGACCCCGTCTCTTGGTATCCGTCTCTGCTGCTACATTCTCTGTCTGGCTATTTGACCCTCGGCTTGGTATACTGACTACGTGTATTGCTGCTCCTTCTGGTACTTTTGCCTCTGTACGGTTTTGACTCGGCTTGCCTGACCACGCTCCCACCACTTGGTGGTGCCTGTGCTTCTGATTTGTATAGCTTCTCTGTGTACTCAGTCTCACGTCCCTCCCTAGCTCCCTCTGGGGAAGGTTGCGCTACACAGCAGTAGTCTAACAGCTCCCATCTGGTTTTGACCTATTGGCTTGTTTCTGACCACGGGCTTGCTGAGACCTCTGGTTCTTGTATGACTGATTATTCCTAACACAGCTTTGGATGTTTTTGCTGCCACCTGGTGGTGGTTTTGGCTGCTGCAGTGCAGGCTTGTCCTGAGCACACTGGCCTGCATTTCAGCTGCTTTACAGTCATCCTGCGGTTGCTGATTGACATTCGAATAAGATGAAGGTCAACTCGGTCAGTGGCGAGTCATTTTCGCCCTCTGCCCATCTGAAGCTTTGTTGTCCCCAATGTCTGATGCTTGACCTTGTTGTAATGGACTGCCGTCTTAGAAATTTTAAGGATGGAGGCAACATGACGCTCACTGTATCCCTCTACTAGTAAAGCCAGAATTGAGCCCTTCTTTTCCTCACTCAAGACTTTTCATCTCCTTTGTCATGGTTAAATGTTATTTTTTCATTCCTATTACTTTTGGGATGTTACTAGCATTTGTTTTGCCATCCAGCTTGTCCTATTGCAAGAGGATTGTGAACACCAGAGCAGTGTTTTTTATACTTTCCTTCGTTAAATTAGATTTGGTTCAGGTGATCACCTAATCAAAAGCACATTAAGTAGAATATATATTCACTTATATTTGTTTTGTGTGTGTAAACATATAAACATATTTGAACATGGTATGTCAGGATATTATGGTCTTTAATGGAGAATGAAAAAGAAGAGGTTAAACAAGGAAATGACATCACAATTCTTTTTTTTTTAATAATATATCTTTATTTAGCTTACAAATCCGCATAGAAAATCCACATGAAAATTCGCATAAAAAACGAGCGGATTTTCAACTGCGTTTTTTGCCAAGAGAGGAAGAATCCGTGCAGAATTTTACAACAGCAAATCCACAACATGCACTCATACCCTTAATATTTCACCTCATTATAAACAAATATTTGTGAAAAAAAATTAAAACATTAATATTTTAAATTTTTTCAATTGTTGAAATTTTTTATGGCACCTTCCCTTTAAAAACCATCTGAGATACACTTAGACAGTAATAAAATAAGGGGAATATCAGTTACACTACCTAAAACCGCAGATAGACTAAATAAACAAAAGAAAAAACAACTTAAAAGACAAGCAAGACAAATAAGAGGTCAGTTGCTTGACCAACTCAACCAGAGAGGCTGAAAGAAGGATCTCAGTGGGGTAAGAGGACTTTGTTGATGCCAAGGTCGGCACATGATTTCGACTGTCCCCCATATGCATGCCTAGGTAGCCTCAGCGCTCTTTTCCTTTTTTCCTGGAAGGGACAGTTTGCCAGTCATTCTCCCTGCAACGTGGGTTTGAATTTTACTCTGGAAGATGATCTGAGATGTTGAAGTCCCATTTTCTCAGTAGGTCTCTACCCTCTCCATATATTGTGATTGAGTGTCAGGTATTGCTGTGGTTAATGGGGAGTTTTAAGTGGAAGCCTCATCTGTAAATAAACGAGTTCTCCCTGAGAGTAGATATAATGGGGGACAGATTCTTGCCAAAGCAAAGGGTAGTAGAGGACACATCAGAGAAAATCTTCACTAGGTTGTGGCGAGTTCCCTTTCTTGAGCAGAAGAGCAGGCACTCTTTAATATGAAAGAAGTGGATTCTGGTTAGGACATCCTGTGGAGCCGTTTCTGGAAGATGTTTAGGGTGCATAACTCTGTCAATAATCATATTGTGGCTGGAGCAGTCTGGTCATCATCTCTGGATAATGGGACAGTTCTGGAGCTATATTAATAGGAAAGGTGCTGAGGTAGTTGCTAAATAAGTGCACAAGGTGCCGCAGCTCTGCAGTAAAGTGGCCATCTTCTTTGTCTGCCAAGTAACTCCCCCTCATTGTCAAATTTTAATAAAGAAGGTCAAAATCATTAAGAAATGGCTCATTTCATGACTGAACCTGACAACTTTTGAAAATATGTAAAGCACTGTTACATGAGCTGAAAGGTCCATGAGCTAGTCGGGTGGAAGGTTCTTCAGCTACTCACTCAGGATGGCACCTTCTGTGCAGGTCCTAGTACCTTTCTCTCCTGCTCTGCACCAAATCAGTTAGATAAGTATAGGGCTGGAGGACAGAGAGGAGATCTCTCAGTGATCAAGAAGGACTCTGTCTCATTGTTCTCTGTCACAGGAAGCTGCTTCCAATCTATAAGATGCACTCACTTATTTAGTAAGATTTTTTCTTGCTAAAAGTGTGTCTTATATGTAAAAAACTATGGTAAGTTCTAAAGTAATTTCACTTTCTCATTTAATTATGACTATCTGTTTTATGTTTTTGTACAATTTGTCAATAACATATATAGTTTCTCCCAGTTTGAGTTATTTTCGATAGAACGCAAAATACAATTTTCCAGTAATTCATTTTTCACACTCTAGGTATGACAATGGTTTCTCTCTATGTGGGATTTTTGATGTTTAAAAGGGTTGGACAACCCCTTCTCCTTCCTCTTGTTTGATCTTATTAAAATAAAAACACTTATACAAAACTCCCCTGCAGGAGCCATTCCAGCGGTGTCAACACTTGCATTCTCGGGGCTCATGCGAGGTTATTATGTCATGTAAGCCCTGCGCCCAATCAATGCTGGCATCACTGTCAACACCTTCAGACATATTGAACCTTACAAAGAAGTCAAGAGAGCCGCCACAGTCCTGGCATCCTGTTGATGTTCAAAACATCTGAAAGTGGTGACAGTGAAGCGGGGTACAATTTAGGTGCCGGGCTCATACAATGTAAAAACCTCACGTGAGCTCCAGGAAAGTGAGTCACGACACCACTAAAACAACAACTGCACGTGGATATTACTATTTTTATTTTATCAAGGCCAAACAGGAGGAATGACAAGGGGTTGTCCTAGTAGTGGACAACCCCTTTAAGAAGATACAATTTTCAGTTAAAACATTGCCAACACTCTGAACATGAAGAAAGCTTCTCCTCTGTATGACTTCTGAATCTTGTTAAGAAGTGATTTCCAAGTAAAAATTTCCCATATTAAGAATATAAAAAAGGCTTCTTCCTGGTGTTACAGCTCTGCTTAACAAAATTTGATTCCTATATAAAATACTTCCCAAATTCTGAACATTAACAATATAACTTAAGAAAATAGAAAAGGCTTTTACCCTGTGTGACTTCACTGGTGACTAAGAAGAGATGATTTATTCATAAAACATTTTCAACATTCCAAACAGGAAAAAGGTTTCTCCCCTGTGTGAGTTCTCTGATGTTTTGCAAGAGATGATTTATCTACAAAACACTTTCCACACTCTGAACATGAAAATGGCTTCTCCCCTGTGTGAGTTCGGTAGTGCCTAACAAAATTTGATTTTTGGTTAAAACACTTCCCACATTCTGAACATGAAAAAGGCTTCTCCCCAGAGTGAGTACTGTGATGTTTAAGAAAATTTGATTTATCTGTAAAACATTTCCCACATTTTAAACATGAAAAAGGCTTCTCCCCTGTGTGAATTCTCTGGTGACTAACAAAACTTGATTTAGCTGTAAAACATTTCCCACATTCTGAACATAAAAAAGGCTTCTCGCCTGTGTGAGTTCTCTGATGTCTGTTAAGAGTTGGTTGCTCTGTAAAACATTTCCCACATTCTAAGCATGAAAAAGGTTTCTCCCCTGTGTGAATTCTCTGATGTTTTGCAAGAGATGATTTATCTACAAAACATTTCCCACATTCTGAACATGCAAATGGCTTCTCCCCTGTGTGAATTCTCTGGTGTGCATCAAGATGCGCTTTTGTGTAAAAACATTTCCCACATTCTGAACATGAAAATGGCTTCTCCCCTGTGTGAATTTTCTGGTGTGCATCAAGATGCGCTTTCGTGTAAAAACATTTCCACATTCTGAACATGAAAATGGCTTCTCCCTGGTGTGAATTTTCTGGTGACTAACAAGGAAAGATTTGTAGTTAAAACATTTACCACAGGTGGAACAAGAAAATCTGTTCTCTGCTGTATGAATATTTTGATGTTTAAGAAAAGACTTTTCGAGGGGAAAACTATTTCCACATTCTGAATGTGAAAATGTCTTATTTGCTTTAGGAGGAGTTAGTTTTTTACTGCTTATTTTGTGACTTTGATTTTCCTTAGTGGTCGGTAATGAATCAGAAGACAGGACCTGTTTCAAAAGATCAGATGATAGATCTTTGTTGTGAAGGGATGATGGTATATCTGGAGTAATGGCATGCAATTCAGTTGTATCCTGTGGGATCTCAAGATCATCAGATTTAAAACTTGAAGATGTCAGCTGTCCCTCTGATCTCCTGGTACAATCATCTGCTAAGAATAAAAACAATAATTATTTTTGAATAAAATATACCTGAAATTTATATTTTTGAACATTTCAACTTAAAACTGTCAGTAAAAATGTCAAGTTATGTAAAAATATTGAATTATTCACAGAGACAATTCACAGTCTAATAAAAGACTGTGAACCATTTTAATAGGGTATTCAGAGACCCCTCTAAAGGTACTGCCACACTAAACAATCCCGCTAGCGATCACGATAACGACGCATACTAATGCGATCGCTAGCGGGATTGTTTCTATATCGCTAAGTGCGGCCACATTTAGCGATATAGTTAACGACGCTATCGCCGTTAGCGATCTTCTTAACGACTTTAGCGGTACAAAAGTACCGCTAAATCGCTAAGAAAAGGTGCCACACTAGCGATATATACTTACCCAGCGGGAGCGCCGACGAGAAAATAGGGTCCGGAACGATTCCAGCGACGAGCGAGATCACAGCAGGAAGCTCGTCGCTGGCAGCTGCCGCACTGAACAACATCGCTAACGGGATCGCTAAATAGTGACGTTTTTTAGCGATCCCGTTAGCGATATTGTTCAGTGTGGCATACCCTTAACTCTTATACAGACCTCTTTAAGAGATTTTTCTCATATACAGAATCAAATATATAAAGACACTACTTGCTTCACTAAAGACACACTGTGACATGTTATTCCTGGGTCAACATGACATACCTGAATTACCACTCATAATCTCTCTGGTGCCATGACACCGCATTGCACCTTATTGATCCATGTAGCTAATAGCAGGTAGTAATATAACTAATCAGATAAAGCTTTAAACCTTAATAAGATAGAACTAATAATGGCAATGATTAAGGTTACCTAATGGAACACCTGTTTACTTCTAACAGACCGTGGAAAATCACCTGATAGATAACGAATGTAATGGACAGCTGACATATGCATGACAGGATATTTTACTGTAATAAATAATTTCATAACCTAGAAATGAGCTAATGTGTGCGCCCCTCCAGCAGGGTATAAAAGCTGGACATATGAACTGATTAAACTTATGCCAAGTGATTTGAATTCAGACGCTTGTCTTCTGTGTTCATTCCTTGCATCACCTTGCCTCGATCGAAGCTCATCTAATCTGGAACCATCTGATATACTGAGGGTCTGATTGAGACTAGACAAACTTATCATCTGGCAGCCCTGAGTGGGCTGGTGAGAGGAGACTCAAGAAATACCTGAAGCCTGGCATCTGGGCAGAGTGAGGCA